>CM070554.1:46618291-47255219 GCA_036346405.1 Phyllostachys edulis | reverse complement strand
ATATGGACTTTTAGTGTGCTCTACCTCATTTCTAGGTGCATTTGGAATCTTTCCAAGCTCGTGTGAAACTTTCTAGAACGACGCTACACTCGAGCTCCAATTTATGAAATCGAGGCATGTAAAGAAAATCAAACCAAACACCCATAATGGACTTCTAGTGTGCCCCACGCCATTTTAGGTGCATTTGGAATAATTTCGAGCAGGTGTAAACTTTACAGAGCGACGGCACCCGAGCACCACATAATGAAATCGAGGCACTGAAAAGAAAATCAATCCAAACACCCAAAATGGACTTCGGTGTGCCCTATGTCATTTCTAGGTGCATTTGAAATAATTCGAAAGGTGTGAAACTTCAACAACACTCGATATCTAGAGCTCCACTTTATGAAATCGAGGCACGTGAAGACAATCAATACTGAAACACCCAAAATGGACTTCTAGTGTGCCCTACGTCATTTCTAAGTGCATTTGGAATCCTTCCGAGCGGTGTGAAACCTTCCGTAATCGACGCGTATCCTAAGCTCCAATTTATGAAATCGAGGCACGGAAAGAAAATCCACACCAAATAACTATAATGGACTTCGTGTGCCCTACGTCATTTCTAGGTGCATTTGGAATAATTTCGAGCAAGTGTGAAACATTCGTAATCCAGCGGTACCCAGAGCTCCACTTTATGAAATCGAGGCATGGAAAGAAAATGAAAATCAAACTCCCATAATGGACTTCTAGTGTGCCCTATCTCATTTCTAGGTGCATTTGGAATCTTTCCGAGCGGTGTGAAACTTTCGAGCGACGCGTGCACTCGAGCTCCAATTTATGAAATCGAGGCACGGAAAGAAAATCAAAACCAAACACCCATAATGGACTTCTAGTGTGCCCTACGTCATTTCTAGGTGCATTTGAAATAATTACGGCAGTGTGTAAACTTTGCAAGAACAACGGGTACACCCGGAGCTCCACATTATGAAATCGAGGCACGGAAAGAAAATCAATGCAAACACCCAAAATGGACTTCTGGTGTGCCCTATGTCATTTCTAGGTGCATTTGGAATAATTCCGAGCAAGTGTGAAACATTCCAGAACGACGGGTACCCAGAGCTCCACTTTACGAAATCGAGGCATGGTAAGAAAATGAACATCAAACTCCCATAATGGACTTCTAGTGTGCCCTACGTCATTTCTAGGTGCATTTGGAATAATTCTGAGCAGGTGTAAAACTTTGCAGAGCGACGCACCGGAGCTCCACATTATGAAATCGAGGCACGGAAAGAAAATCAATGCAAACACCCAAAATGGACTTCTGGTGTGCCCTATGTCATTTCTAGTTCCATTTGGAATAATTCCGTGCAGATGTGAAACTTTGCTGAACGACGATATCCAGAGATCCACTTTACGAAATCGAGGCACAGAAAGACAATCAATACGAAACACCCAAAATAGACTTCTAGTGTGCCCTACCTCATTTCTAGGTGCATTTGGAATCCTTCCGAGGTGTGAAACTTTCCGTAATCAGCGTGCACCCTAAACTCCAATTTATGAAATTAAGGCACGGAAAGAAAATCCACACCAATTAACTATAATGGACTTCTGGTGTGCCCTACGTCATTTCTAGGTGCATTTGGAGTAAATTCCGAGCAAGTGTGAAACATTCCAGAACGACGGGTACCCAGAGCTCCACTTTATGAAATCGAGGCATAGAAAGAAAATGAACATCAAACTCCCATAATGGACTTCTAGTGTGCCCTATCTCATTTCTAGGTGCATTTGGATTCTTTCCGAGCCGGTGTGAAACTTTCGTAATCGACGCTGCACTCGAGCTCCAATTTATTAAATCGAGGCACGGAAAGAAAATGAAAACCAAACACCCATAATGGACTTCTAGTGTGCCCTACGTCATTTCTAGGTGCAATTGGAATAATTCTGAGCAGGTGTAACTTTGCAGAGCGACGGGTACACCCGGAGCTCCACATTATGAAATCGAGGCACGGAAAGAAAATCAATGCAAACACCCAAAATGGACTTCTGGTGTGCCCTATGTCATTTCTAGATGCATTTGGAATAATTCGTGCAGTGTGAAACTTTCTTTGAACGATGGTATCCAGAGCTCCACTTTACGAAATCGAGGCACAAAAAAACAATCAATACGAAACACCCAAAATAGACTTCTAGTGTGCCCAGCTCATTTCTAGGTGCATTTGGAATCCTTCCGAGCGGTGTGAAACTATCCGTAATCCAGCGTGCACCCGAGCTCCACTTTATGGAATCGAGGCTTGGAAAGAAAATAAGCATCAAACTCCCATAATGGACTTCTAGTGTGCTCTATCTCATTTCTAGGTGCATTTGGAATCTTTCCGAGCTGGTGTGAAACTTTCGAGCAGCCAGCGCACCACGAACTCCAATTTATGAAATCGAGGCACGGAAAGAAAATCAAAACCAAACACCCATAATGGACTTCTAGTGTGCCCTACGTCATTTCTAGGTGCATTTGGAATAATTCTGAGCAGGTGTAAAACTTTGCAGAGCGACGGGTACACCCGGAGCTCCACATTATGAAATCGAGGCACGGAAAGAAAATCAATGCAAACACCCAAAATGGACTTCTGGTGTGCCCTATGTCATTTCTAGGTGCATTTGGGATAATTCCGTGCAGATGTGAAACTTTTGTCAAGCGAGCCGGTATCCAGAGCTCCACTTCTGAAATCGAGGCACGAGAAAGACAATCAATACGAAACACCCAAAATAGACTTCTAGTGTGCCCTACCTCATTTCTAGGTGCATTTGGAATCCTTCCGAGCCGGTGTGAAACTTTCCAGAACGACGCGTACCCTAAGCTCCAATTTATGAAATCGAGGCACGGAAAGAAAATCCACACCAAATAACTATAATGGACCTCTGGAGTGCCCTACGTCATTTCTAGGTGCATTTGGAATAATTATGAGCAAGTGTGAAACATTCCAGAACGACCGGTACCAAGAGCACCACTTTATGAAATCGAGACATGGAAAGAAAATGAACATCAAACACCCATAATGGACTTCTAGTGTGTCCTACCTTATTTCTAGGTGCATTTAGAATAATTCTGAGCAGGTGTAAAACTTTGCGGAGCGACGGGTACCCGGAGCTCCACATTATGAAATCGAGGCACGGAAAGAAAATCAATGCAAACACCCAAAATGGACTTCTGGTGTGCCGTATGTCATTTCTAGTTCCATTTGGAATAATTCCGTGCAGATGTGAAACTTTGCTGAACGACGGTATCCAGAGATCCACTTTACGAGATCGAGGCACACAAAGACAATCAATACGAAACACCCAAAATAGACTTCTAGTGTGCCCTACCTCATTTCTAGGTGCATTTGGAATCCTTCCGAGCCGGTGTGAAACTTTCCAGAACGACGAGTACCCTAAGCTCCAATTTATGAAATCGAGGCACGGAAAGAAAATCCACACAAAATAACTATAATGGACTTCTGGTGTGCCCTACGTCATTCATAGGTGCATTTGGAATAATTCCGAGCAAGTATGAAACATTCCAGAACGACGGGTACCCAGAGCTCCACTTTATGAAATCGAGGCATGGAAAGGAAATGAACATCAAACTCCCATATGGACTTTTAGTGTGCTCTACCTCATTTCAAGGTGCATTTGGAATCTTTCCAAGCCTGTGTGAAGCTTTCTAGAACGACGCGTACCCTGAGCTCCAATTTATGAAATCGAGGCATGTAAAGAAAATCAAAACCAAACACCCATAACGGACTTCTAGTGCGCCCTACGTCATTTTTCGGTGCATTTGGAATAATTCTGAGCAGGTGTAAAACTTTACAGAGCGACGGGTACCCGGAGCACCACATAATGAAATCGAGGCACGGAAAGAAAATCAATCCAAACACCCAAAATGGACTTCTGGTGTGCCCTATGTCATTTGTAGGTGCATTTGAAATAATTCTGAGCAGGTGTGAAACTTCGCTGAACGACGGTATCTAGAGCTCCACTTTACGAAATCGAGGCACAGGAAGCCAATCAATACGAAACACCCAAAATGGACTTCTAGTGTGCCCTACGTCATTTCTAAGTGCATTTGGAATCCTTCCGAGCCGGTGTGAAACCTTCCAGAACGACGCGTATCCTAAGCTCCAATTTATGAAATCGAGGCACGGAAAGAAAAATCCACACCAAATAACTATAATGGACTTCTGGTCTGCCGTACGTCATTTCTAGGTGCATTTGGAGTAAATTTCGAGCAAGTGTGAAACATTCCAGAACGACGGGTACCCAGAGCTACACTTTATGAAATCGAGGCATGGAAAGAAAATGAAAATCAAACTCCCATAATGGACTTCTAGTGTGCCCTATCTCATTTCTAGGTGCATTTGGAATCTTTCCGAGCCGGTGTGAAACTTTCCAGAACGACGCGTACCCTGAGCTCCAATTTATGAAATCGAGGCACGGAAAGAAAATCAAAACCAAACACCCATAATGGACTTCTAGTGTGCCCCACGTCATTTCTAGGTGCATTTGAAATAATTTCGAGCGGTGTAAAACTTTGCGAGCAACGGTACACAGGAGCTCCACATTATGAAATCGAGGCACGGAAAGAAAATCAATGCAAACACCCAAAATGGACTTCTGGTGTGCCCTATGTCATTTCTAGGTGCATTTGGAATAATTCCGAGCAAGTGTGAAACATTCCAGAACGACGGGTACCCAGAGCTCCACTTTACGAAATCGAGGCATGGTAAGAAAATGAACATCAAACTCCCATAATGGACTTCTAGTGTGCCCTACGTCATTTCTAGGTGCATTTGGAATAATTCTGAGCAGGTGTAAAACTTTGCAGAGCGACGGGTACCCGGAGCTCCACATTATGAAATCGAGGCACGGAAAGAAAATCAATGCAAACACCCAAAATGGACTTCTGGTGTGCCCTATGTCATTTCTAGTTCCATTTGGAATAATTCCGTGCAGATGTGAAACTTTGCTGAACGACGATATCCAGAGATCCACTTTACGAAATCGAGGCACAGAAAGACAATCAATACGAAACACCCAAAATAGACTTCTAGTGTGCCCTACCTCAATTCTAGGTGCATTTGGAATGCTTCCGAGCCGGTGTGAAACTTTCCAGAACGACGCGTACCCTAAGCTCCAATTTATGAAATTAAGGCACGGAAAGAAAATCCACACCAATTAACTATAATGGACTTCTGGTGTGCCCTACGTCATTTCTAGGTGCATTTGGAGTAAATTCCGAGCAAGTGTGAAACATTCCAGAACGACGGGTACCCAGAGCTCCACTTTATGAAATCGAGGCATGGAAAGAAAATGAACATCAAACTCCCATAATGGACTTCTAGTGTGCCCTATCTCATTTCTAGGTGCATTTGGATTCTTTCCGAGCCGGTGTGAAACTTTGCAGAACGACGCGTACCCTGAGCTCCAATTTATTAAATCGAGGTACGGAAAGAAAATGAAAACCAAACACCCATAATGGACTTCTAGTGTGCCCTACGTCATTTCTAGGTGCAATTGGAATAATTCTGAGCAGGTGTAACTTTGCAGAGCGACGGGTACACCCGGAGCTCCACATTATGAAATCGAGGCACGGAAAGAAAATCAATGCAAACACCCAAAATGGACTTCTGGTGTGCCCTATGTCATTTCTAGGTGCATTTGGAATAATTCCGTGCAGATGTGAAACTTTGCTGAACGATGGTATCCAGAGCTCCACTTTACGAAATCGAGGCACAAAAAAACAATCAATACGAAACACCCAAAATAGACTTCTAGTGTGCCCAGCTCATTTCTAGGTGCATTTGGAATCCTTCCGAGCCGGTGTGAAACTTTCCAGAACGACGCGTACCCAGAGCTCCACTTTATGGAATCGAGGCTTGGAAAGAAAATAAGCATCAAACTCCCATAATGGACTTCTAGTGTGCTCTATCTCATTTCTAGGTGCATTTGGAATCTTTCCGAGCTGGTGTGAAACTTTCGTAATCCACGCTGCACGAACTCCAATTTATGAAATCGAGGCACGGAAAGAAAATCAAAACCAAACACCCATAATGGACTTCTAGTGTGCCCTACGTCATTTCTAGGTGCATTTGGAATAATTCTGAGTAGGTGTAAAACTTTGCAGAGCGACGGGTACACGGAGCTCCACATTATGAAATCGAGGCACGGAAAGAAAATCAATGCAAACACCCAAAATGGACTTTTGGTATGCCCTATGTTATTTCTAGGTGCATTTGGGATAATTCGTGTAGATGTGAAACTTTCTTTGAGCAGCGGTATCGAGCTCCACTTTCTGAAATCGAGGCACGTAAAGACAATCAATCTGTAAACACCCAAAATAGACTTCTAGTGTGCCCTACCTCATTTCTAGGTGCATTTGGAATCCTTGAGCCGGTGTGAAACTTTCGAGAGCACGTACCCTAAGCTCCAATTTATGAAATCGAGACACAGAAAGAAAATCCACACCAAATAACTATAATGGACCTCTGGAGTGCCCTACGTCATTTCTAGGTGCATTTGGAATAATTATGAGCAAGTGTGAAACATTCCAGAACGACCGGTACCAAGAGCTCCACTTTATGAAATCGAGACATGGAAAGAAAATGAACATCAAACACCCATAATGGACTTCTAGTGTGATGAGGACATGACTCCTATGGATACAACCATATTTGCGAAGCTTACTGTTCCAAGTACAAGAGCTCGTACGCTTCACTTAACTTATCAGGTGAGCTCGTTTTTAGGAGTGTCTTTATATTATATGAACTATATGATGCTACCTAATGATGGAATATCTATATGTGCAGCACCATGTCACTTTTGGTCCAAGACAAACAAGCGGTTTGATTTGGACCCGTTTTGAATCCGATTCCGCCTCGTAATCAGCTTGACAAAGACTGACTTCAAACGCCCATAATTTTCACATCGACGTCCGTTGGTGGTCCACGAGTACTTGATGGAAATATGATTTCGTCCTCTTTCCAACGGATCTGGCCTCACCTTCAAACTCCTTCTGGACTGATCGCAATCATCAAAAGAAGGCGTCATATCACTTATTTAAGCCAAACTGGGCTTTGTAATCATACTGAACTTGGCCCATCTGCCGGCGGCCCACCTGGGTGCGTGGTTACTGTTCACGTGAACAGTACCCGCGACCGTTAGTACCACCTTGCTAGTTCGTTAGTTTTGTGGCTCCTCATTCCCTATTTAAGGAGGACGCACCCCTTTAGTTTTCTTTGGATTTTGTTTAAGTTTAGTTTGCCTACATCGCAACTTGTATCTTTTTGCGTGTGTCCATTGAGAGACCACCCAATTAAGATCCTTATTCGTAATCCCAATTCAATTAAATCTTTCAATCCTATTTGCAATTTCAGATTGCTTATTATCTTGTTCTTGCGTGCTTCTTGATTGTATGCAGAATCGACCTTCGTGGTCAGTCAACCAGGGTATCGTGTACCGGCTGATAACAACTAGTCGATCAGTTCGGCGATTGCGTGGTTGCGAGCCTTGCGTGTTCGTAGCCAGGATCGTGAGGGTTGAGCGACGCCTACCGGACTTACCGTTCTCATCGAAAGATCGGGCCAACAAATAGAACCTTAGGGTTCATCATAGTGTGTCCTACCTTATTTCTAGGTGCATTTAGAATAATTCTGAGCAGGTGTCAAACTTTGCAGAGCGACGGGTACCCGGAGCTCCACATTATGAAATCGAGGGACGGAAAGAAAATCAATGCAAACACCCAAAATGGACTTCTGGTGTGCCGTTTTTCATTTCTAGTTCCATTTGGAATAATTCCGTGCAGATGTGAAACTTTGCTGAACGACGGTATCCAGAGATCCACTTTACGAGATCGAGGCACAGAAAGACAATCAATACGAAACACCCAAAATAGACTTCTAGTGTGCCCTACCTCATTTCTAGGTGCATTTGGATTCCTTCCGAGCCGGTGTGAAACTTTCGAGCACGCAGCACCCTAAGCTCCAATTTATGAAATTAAGGCACGGAAAGAAAATACACACCAATTAACTATAATGGACTTCGGTGTGCCCTCGTCATTTCTAGGTGCATTTGGAGTAAATTCGAGCAAGTGTGAAACATTCGAGCAGCGGTACCCAGAGCTCCACTTTATGAAATCGAGGCATGGAAAGAAAATGAACATCAAACTCCCATAATGGACTTCTAGTGTGCCCTATCTCATTTCTAGGTGCATTTGGATTCTTTCCGAGGTGTGAAACTTTTGAGCAGCCGCGTGCCACGAGCTCCAATTTATTAAATCGAGGCACGGAAAGAAAATGAAAACCAAACACCCATAATGGACTTCTAGTGTGCCCTCGTCATTTCTAGGTGCAATTGGAATAATTCTAAGCGAGGTGTAACTGCGAGGCGGCAGGTACACCCGAGCTCCACATTATGAAATCGAGGCACGTGAAAGAAAATCAATGCAAACACCCAAAATGGACTTCGGTGTGCCCTATGTCATTTCTAGGTGCATTTGGAATAATTCCGCAGATGTGAAACTTTCTTTGAGCAGCGGTATCCAGAGCTCCACTTTACGAAATCGAGGCACAAAAAAATAATCAATACGAAACAACCAAAATAGACTTCTAGTGTGCCAAGCTCATTTCTAGGTGCATTTGGAATCCTTCCGAGCCGGTGTGAAACTTTCAGAACGACGCGTACCCAGAGCTCCACTTTATGGGATCGAGGCTTGGAAAGAAAATGAGCATCAAACTCCCATAATGGACTTCTAGTGTGCCCTATCTCATTTATAGGTGCATTTGGAATCTTCCGAGCGGTGTGAAACTTTCGAGCAGCAGCGTCTAGTGAGCTCCAATTTATGAAATCGAGGCACGGAAAGAAAATCAAACCAAACACCCATAATGGACTTCTAGTGTGCCCTACGTCATTTCTAGGTGCATTTGGAATAATTTCGGCGGTGTAAAACTTTGCGAGCGGCGGTACACCGGAGCTCCACATTATGAAATCGAGGCACGGAAAGAAAATCAATGCAAACACCCAAAATGGACTTATGGTGTGCCCTATGTCATTTCTAGGTGCATTTGGGATAATTCCGTGCAGATGTGAAACTTCGCTGAACGACGGTATCCAGAGCTCCACTTTACGAAATCGGAGGACAGAAAGATAATCAATTCGAAACACCCAAAATAGGCTTCTAGTGTGCCCTACCTCATTTCTAGGTGTATTTGGAATCCTTCCGAGCCGGTGTGAAACTTTCCAGAACGACGCGTACCCTAAGCTCCAATTTATGAAATCGAGGCACGGAAAGAAAATCCACACCAAATAACTATAATGGACCTCTGGTGTGCCCTACGTCATTTCTAGGTGCATTTGGAATAATTATGAGCAAGTGTGAAACAGTCGAGAACGACCGGTTCCAAGAGCTCCACTTTATGAAATCGAGACATGGAAAGAAAATGAACATCAAACACCCATAATGGACTTGTAGTGTGTCCTACCTTATTTCTAGGTGCATTTAGAATAATTCTGAGCAGGTGTAAAACTTTGCGGAGCGACGGGTACCCGGAGCTCCACATTATGAAATCGAGGCACGGAAAGAAAATTAATGCAAACACCCGAAATAGACTTCTGGTGTGCCCTATGTCATTTCTTGGTGCATTTGGAATAATTCGAAAGCGGGTTTGAAACTTTCTTTGAGCAGCGGTATCAGGAGCTCCACTTTACTGAAATCGAGGCACGAAAAGACAATCAATACTGAAACACCCAAAATAGACTTCTAGTGTGCCCTACCTCATTTCTAGGTGCATTTGGAATCGTTCCGAGCCGGTGTGAAACTTTCCAGAACGATGCGTACCCAAAGCTCCAATTTATGAAATCGAGGCACGGAAAGAAAATCAACACCCAATAACTATAATGGACTTCTGGTGTGACCTACATCATTTCTAGGTGCATTTTGAATAATTCCGAGCAAGTGTGAAACATTCAGAACGACGGGTACCCAGAGCTCCACTTTATGAAATCGAGGCATGGAAAGAAAATGAACATCAAACTCCCATAATGGACTTCTAGTGTGCCCTACCATATTTCTAGGTGTATTTGGAATCTTTCCGAGCCGGTGTGAAACTTTCGAGCACGCAGCGTACCCTAAGCTCCAATTTATGAAATCGAGGCACGGAAAGAAAATCAAACCAAACACCCATAATGGACTTCTAGTGTGCCCTACGTCATTTCTAGGTGCATTTGGAATAATTCGAGCAGTGTGTAAAACTTTGCGAGAGCGTAGCACCGGAGCTCCACATTATGAAATCGAGGCACGGAAAGAAAATCAATGCAAACACCCAAAATGGACTTCTGGTGTGCCCTATGTCATTTCTAGGTGCATTTGGAATAATTCCGAGCAGGTGTGAAACTTTCCAGAACGACGCGTACCCTAAGTTGCAATTTATGAAATCGAGGCACGGAAAAAAAAATCCACATCAAATAACTATAATGGACCTCTGGTGTGCCCTACGTCATTTCTAGGTGCATTTGGAGTAATTCCGAGCAGGTGTAAACATTCCAGAACGACGGGTACCCAGAGCTCCCCTTTATGAAATCGAGGCATTGAAAGAAAATGAACATCAAACTCCCTTCGAGACACAGAAAGATAATCAATACGAAACACCCAAAATAGACTTCTAGTGTGCCCTACCTCATTTCTAGGTGCATTTGGAATCCTTCCGAGCCGGTGTGAAACTTTCCAAAACGACGCGTACCCTAAGGTCGAATTTATGAAATCGAGGCACGGAAAGAAAATCAACACCCAATAACTATAATGGACTTCCAGTGTGACCAACGTCATTTCTAGGTGCATTTGGAATAATTCCGAGTAAGTGTGAAATATTCCAAAACGACGGGAACCAAGAGCTCCACTTTATGAAATCGTGGCATGGAAAGAAAATGAACATTAAAGTCCCATATGGACTTTTAGTGTGCTCTACCACATTTCAAGGTGCATTTGCAATCTTTCTGAGCTGGTGCGAAACTTTCCAGAACGACGCGTACCCTGAGTTCCAATTTATGAAATCGAGGCACGGAAAGAAAATCGAAAGCAAACACCCATAATGGAATTCTAGTGTGCCCTACGTCATTTCTAGGTGAATTTGGAATAATTACGGCGAAAGGTGTAAAACTTTGCGAGTTTAGGTGCCGGAGCTCCACATTATGAAATCGAGGCACGGAAAGAAAATCAATGCAAACACCCAAAATGGACTTCTGGTGTGCCCTATGTCATTTCTAGGTGCATTTGAAATAAATCCGAGCAGATGTGAAACTTTGCTGAACGACCGTATCCCTAGCTCCACTTTACGAAATCGAGGCACAGAAAGACAATCAATATTAAACAGCCAAAATAGACTTCTAGTGTGCCCTACCTCATTTCTAGGTGCATTTGGAATACTTCCAAGCCGGTGTGAAACTTTCCAGAACGACGCGTACCCTAAGGTCCACTTTATGAAATCGAGGCACGGAAAGAACATACTCACCAATTAACTATAATGGACTTCTGGTGTTACCTACGTCATTTCTTGGTGCATTTCGAATAATTCGGAGCAAGTGTGAAGCATTCCAGAACGACGGGTACCCAGAGCTCCAATTCCAGAACGACGCGTACCCTAAGGTCCACTTTATGAAATCGAGGCATGGAAAGAAAATGAACATCAAACTCCCATAATGGACTTATAGTGTGCTCTACATCATTTCTAGGTGCATTTCGAATCTTTCCGAGCCGGTGTGAAACTTTCCAGAACGACGCGTACCTTGAGCTCCAATTTATGAAATCGAGGCATGTAAAGAAAATCAAAACCAAACACCCATAATGGACTTCTAGTGTGCCCTACGTCACTTCTAGGTGCATTTGGAATAATTCTGAGCAGGTGTAAAACTTTGCAGAGCGACGGGTACCCGGAGCTCCACATTATGAAATCGAGGCACGAAAGCAAATCAATGCAAACACCCAAAATGGACTTCTGGTGTGCCCTATGTCATTTCTAGGTGCATTTGGAATAATTCTGAGCAGGTGTGAAACTTTGTAGAGCGACGGGTACCCGGAGCTCCAGATTATGAAATCGAGGCACGGAAAAAAAATCAATGCAAACACCCAAAATAGACTTCTGGTGTGCCCTATGTCATTTGTAGGTGCATTTGGAATAATTCCGAGCAGGTGCTATTAGCTAGTATAATATTCTCAATTAAACTTAAAGGAAATTCATGGAACAGATTCACCTCTCGGTTAAGCTTCTTTGCACAAGCTTCACCCAGAAGCTTCTCTTGTTCTTCAACTCTTTTAGTAAGCTCATGTTGTTCTGAAGTACTTGTTGAATTGAAAACACTATATGGAACAACGTAGCTAAGGATGTCCGCATCAGGTGTGAAACTTTGCAGAGCGACGGGTACCCGAAGCACCACATTATGAAATCGAGGTACGGAAAGAAAATCAATGCAAACACCCAAAATGGACTTCTGGTGTGCCCTATGTCATTTCTAGGTGCATTTGAAATAATTACGGCAGTGTGAAACTTTCTTGATCGGCGTATATCGAGCTTCACTTTTGAAATTGAGGCACAAGAAGACAATCAATACGAAACACCCAAAATAGACTTCTAGTGTGCCCTACCTCATTTCTTGGTGCATTTGGAATCCTTCGAGTCGGTGTGAAACTTTCCAGAACAACGCGTACCCTAAGCTCCAATTTATGAAATCGAGGCACGGAAAGAAAATCCACACCAAATAACTATAATGGACTTCTGATGTGCCCTACGTCATTCATAGGTGCATTTGGAATAGTTCCGAGCAAGTGTGAAACATTCCAGAACGACGGGTACCCGGAGCTCCACTTTATGAAATCGAGGCATTGAAAGAAAATGAACATCAAACTCCCATAATGGACTTCTAGTGTGTCCTACCTTATTTCTAGGTGTATTTGGAATCTTTCCGAGCCGGTGTGAAACTTTCCAGAACGACGCGTATCCTGAGCTCCAATTTATGAAATCGAGGCACGGAAAGAAAATCAAAACCAAACACCCATAATGGACTTCTAGTGTGCCCTACGTCATTTCTAGGTGCATTTGGAATAATTCAGAGAAGGTGTGAAACTTTGCAGAGCGACGGGTACCCAGAGCTCTACATTATGAAATCGAGGCACGGGAAGAAAATCAATGCAAACACCCAAAATAGACTTCTGGTGTGCCCTATGTCATTTCTAGGTGCATTTGGAATAATTCCGTGTAGATGTGAAACTTTGCTGAACGACGGTATCCAGAGATCCACTTTACGAAATCGAGTCACAGAAAGACAATCAATGCGAAACGCCCAAATTAGACTTCTGGTGAGCCCTACCTCATTTCTAGGTGCATTTGGAATCCTTCCGAGGTGGTGTGAAACTTTCCAGAACGACGCGTACCCTAAGCTCCAATTTATGAAATCGAGGCACGGAAAGAAAATCCACACCAAATAACTATAATGGACCTCTGGTGTGCCCTACGTCATTTCTAGGTGCATTTCGAATAATTCTGAGCAAGTGTGAAACTTTCCAAAACGCTGGGTACCTAGAGCTCCACTTTATGAAATCGAGGCATGGAAAGAAAATGAACATCAAACTCTCATAATGGACTTCTAGTGTGTCCTACCTCATTTCTAGGTGCATTTGGAATCTTTCCGAGCCGGTGTGAAACTTTCCAGAATGACGCGTACCCTGAGCTCCAATTTATGAAATCGAGGCATGGAAAGAAAATCCTCACCAATTAACTATAATGGACTTCTGGTGTTACCTACGTCATTTCTTGGTGCATTTGGAATAATTCCGAGCAAGTGTGAAACAATCCAGAACGACGGGTACCCAGAGCTCCACTTTATGAAATCGAGGCATGGAAAGAAAATGAACATCAAACTCCCATAATGGACTTCTAGTGTGCTCTACATCATTTCTAGGTGCATTTGGAATCTTTCCGAGCCGGTGTGAAACTTTCCAGAACGACGCGTACCCTGAGCTCCAATTTATGAAATCGAGGCACGGAAAGAAAATCAAAACCAAACACCCACAATGGACTTCTTGTGTGCCCTACGTCATTTCTAGGTGCATTTAGAAGAATTCTGAGCAGGTGTAAAACTTTGAGAGCGACGGTTACCCGGAGCTCCACATTATGACATCGAGGCACGGAAAGAAAATCAAGGCAAACACCCAAAATGGACTTCTGGTGTGCCCTATGTCATTTCTAGGTTCATTTGGAATAATTCCGTGTAGATGTGAAACTTTGCTGAACGACGGTATCGAGCTCCACTTTACGAAATCAAGGCACAGAAAGACAATCAATACGAAACACCCAAATTAGACTTCTAGTGTGCCCTACCTCATTTCTTGGTGCATTTGGAATCCTTCCGAGCCGGTGTGAAAGTTTCCAGTACGACGCGTGCCCGAAGCTCCAATTTATGAAATCGACGCACGGAAAGAAAATACTCACCAATTAACTATAATGGACTTCTAGGGTGCCCTACGTCATTTCTAGGTGCATTTGGAATAATTCTGAGCAAATGTGAAAAATTCCAGAACGACGGGTACCCAGAACTCCACTTTATGAAATCGAGGCATAGAAAGAAAATGAACATGAAACTCCCATAATGGACGTCTAGTGTGCTCTACGTCATTTCTAGGTGTATTTAGAATCTTTCCGAGCCGGTGTGAAACTTTCCAGAACGACGCATACCTTGGGCTCCAATTTATGAAATCGAGGCATGTAAATAAAATCAAAACCAAACACCCATAATGGACTTCTAGTGTGCCCTACGTTATTTCTCGGTGCATTTGGAATAATTTCGAAAGCGGTGTCAAACTTTGCGAGCGGCAGGTGCAGGAGCTCCACATTATGAAATCGAGGCACGGAAAGAAAATCAATACAAACACCCAAAATGGACTTCTGGTGTGCCCTATGTCATTTCTAGGTGCATTTGGAATAATTCCGTGTAGATGTGAAACTTTGGTGAACGACGGTATCTAGAGCTCCACTTTACGAAATCGAGGCACAGAAAGACAATCAATAGGAAACACCCAAATTAGACTTCTAGTGTGCCCTACCTCATTTCTTGGTGCATTTGGAATCCTTCCGAGCCGATGTGAAACTTTTCAGGACGACGCGTGCCCTAAGCTTCAATTTATGAAATCGAGGCACGGAAAGAAAATCAACACCCAATAACTATAATGGACCTCTGGTGTGACCTACGTCATTTCTAGGTGCATTTGGAATAATTCCGAGCAAGTGTGAAACATTCCAGAACGACGGGAACCAAGAGCTCCACTTTATGAAATCGTGGCATGGAAAGAAAATGAACATCAAACTCCCATAATGGACGTCTAGTGTGCTCTACGTCATTTCTAGGTGCATTTGGAATCCTTCCGAGGTGGTGTGAAACTTTCCAGAACGACGCGTACCCTAAGCTCCAATTTATGAAATCGAGGTACGGAAAGAAAATCCACACCAAATAACTATAATGGACCTCTAGTGTGCCCTACGTCATTTCTAGGTGCATTTCAAATAATTCTGAGCAAGTGTGAAACATGCAGAACGACGGGTACCTAGAGCTCCACTTTATGAAATCGAGGCATGGAAAGAAAATGAACATCGAACACTCATAATGGACTTAAAGTGTGTCCTACCTCATTTCTAGGTGCATTTCGAATCTTTCCGAGCAGGTGTGAAACTCTCCAGAATGACGCGTACCCTGAGGTCCAATTTATGAAATCGAGGCCCTGAAAGAAAATCAAAACGAAACACCCATAATGCACTTCTAGTGTGCCCTACGTCATTTCTAGGTGTATTTGGAATAATTCTGAGCAGGTGTAAAACTTTGCAGAGCGACGGGTACCCGGAGCTCCACATTGTGAAATCGAGGCACAGAAAGAAAATCAATGCAAACACCCAGAATGGACTTCTGGTGTGCCCTATGTCATTTCTTGGTGCATTTGGAATAATTCCGTGTAGATGTGAAACTTTCTTTGAGCAGCGGTAACGAGCTCCACTTTCTGAAATCGAGGCACGTAAAGACAATCAATCTGAAACACCCAAATTAGACTTCTAGTGTGCCCTACCTCATTTTTGGTGCATTTGGAATCCTTCCGAGCGGTGTGAAAGTTTGCGAGAGCGACGCGTGCCCTAAGCTCCAATTTATGAAATCGGGCTTGCGGAAAGAAAATCCTCACCAATTAACTATAGTGGACTTACGGGTGCCCTCGTCATTTCTAGGTGCATTTGGAATAATTCTGAGCAAGTGTGAAACATTCCAGAACGACGGGTACCCAGAGCTCCACTTTATGAAATCGAGGCATAGAAAGAAAATGAACATCAAACTCCCATAATGGACGTCTAGTGTGCTCTACGTTATTTCTAGGTGCATTTGGAATCTTTCCAAGCCGGTGTGAATCTTTCCAGAACGACGCGTAGATGTGAAAGTTTGCTGAACGACGGTATCCAGAGCTCCACATTACGAAATCGAGGCACAGAAAGACAATCAATATGAAACACCCAAATTAGACTTCTAGTGTGCCCTACCTCATTTCTAGGTGCATTTGGAATCCTTAGAGCGGTGTGAAACTTTCGAGCAGCGCGCACCCTAAGCTCCAATTTATGAAATCGAGGCACGGAAAGAAAATCCACACCAAATAACTATAATTGACCTCTGGTGTGCCCTACGTCATTTCTAGGTGCATTTGAATAATTACGAGCAAGTGTGAAACATTCGAGCAGCGGTACCTAGAGCTCCACTTTATGAAATCGAGGCATGGAAAGAAAATGAACATCAAACTCCCATAATGGACTTCTAGTGTGCCCTACCTCATTTCTAGGTGCATTTGGAATCTTTCCGAGCCGGTGTGAAACTTTCAAGAACGACGCGTACCCTGAGCTCTAATTTATGAAATCGAGGCACGGAAAGAAAATCGAAACCAAACACCTATAATGGACTTCTGGTGTGACCTACGTTATTTCTAGGTGTATTTGGAAGAATTCCGAGCAATTGTGAAACATTCCAGAACGACGGGTACCCAAAGCTCCACATTATGTACCCGGAGGCACGGAAAGAAAATCAAAACCAAACACCCATAATGGACTTCTAGTGTGCTCTACGTCATTTCTAGGTGCATTTGGAATAATTCTGAGCAGGTGTCAAACTTTGCAGAGCGACGGGTACCCAGAGCTCCACATTATGAAATCGAGGCACGGAAAGAAAATCAATGCAAACATCCAAAAAGGACTTCTGGTGTGCCCTACCTCATTTCTAGGTGCATTTGGAATCCTTCCGAGTCAGTGTGAAACTTTCCAGAACGACGCGTACTAGCTCCAATTTATGAAATCGAGGCACGGAAAGAAAATCCAAACCAAAAAAACTATAATGGACTTCTGGTGTGCCCTACGTCATTCATAGGTGCAGTTGAAATAATTCCGAGCAAGTGTGAAACATTTCAGAACGACGGGTACCCAGAGCTCCACTTTATGAAATCGAGGCATGGAAAAAAAATGAATATCAAACTCCCATAATGGACTTCTAGTGTGCCCTACCTTATTTCTAGGTGCATTTGGAAACTTTCCGAGCCGGTGTGCAACTTTCCAGAACGGCGCGCACCCTGAGCTCCAATTTATGAAATCGAGGCACGGAAAGAAAATCAAAACCAAACACCCATAATGGACTTCTAGTGTGCCCTACGTCATTTCTAGGTGCAATTGGAATAATTCTAAGTAGGTTTAAAACTTTGCAGAGCGACGGGTACCCGGAGCTCCACATTATGAAATCGAGGCACGGAAATAAAATCAATGCAAACACCCAAAATGGACTTCTGGTGTGCCCTATGTCATTTCTTGGTGCATTTGGAATAATTCCGAGTAGGTGTGAAACTTTGCTGAACGACGGTATCCAGAGCTCCACTTTACGAAATCGAGACATAGAAATACAATCAATACGAAATACCCAAAATAGACTTCTAGTGTGCCCTACGTCACTTCTAGGTGCATTTGGAATCAATCCGAGCCGGTGTGAAACTTTCCAGAACGACGCGTACCCTAAGCTCAATTTATGAAATCGAGGCACGGAAAAAAAATACACACCAAATAACTATAATGGACTTCTGGTGTGACCTACATCATTTCTAGGTGCATTTGGAATAATTCCGAGCAAGTGTGAAATATTCCAGAACGACGGGTACCCAGAGCTCCACGTTATGAAATCGTGGCATGGAAAGAAAATGAACATCAAACTCCTATAATGGACTTTTAGTGTGCCCTATCTCATTTCTAGGTGCATTTGGAATCTTCCCGAGCCGGTTTGAAACTTTCCAGAACGACGCGTACCCTAAGCTCCAATTTATGAAATCGAGGCACGAAAAGAAAATCCACACCAAATAAGTATAATGGACTTCTAGTGTGACCTACGTTATTTCTAGGTGTATTTGGAATAATTCCGAGCAAGTGTGAAACATTCCAGAACGACGGGAACCCAGAGCTCCACTTTACGAAATCGTGGCACTTCTAGTGTGCCCTACCTCATTTCTAGGTGCATTGGAATCCTTCCGAGCCGGTGTGAAACTTTCCAGAACAACGCGTGCCATGAGCTCCAATTTATGAAATCTAGGCACGTAAAGAAAATCAAAACCAAACACCCATAATGGACTTCTAGTGTGTCCGACGTCATTTCTCGGTGCATTTGGAATAATTTCTTCGCTAGGAGGGCTAACTCGGCCTCAGGGATACTCTCAAGTTCCTCTTCATGGATTGTAGATAAACATGCAAGTGAAAATCCAGATGAAGATTCAGGAGAGCCATCAGAAGTTCTCTTAAGAGGGTCAACGACCAAAGCCATGTTCTCCTTCTTAGGATGATCAACTCTCTTGATGTCATGGATCTTGAGCTTGCTATACAGCAGCTCCAAAGTAAGATCATAGAGGTTGTCATTGTCCGTATTTTAGGACCGAACTTACATAAAGATTATTTGATTCTGGGGTTCCTCTAGGCTCAAACTCACACAGAGATGGAGACACGGGGATTTTTATACAGGTTCGGGCCTTCTCCTGGGAGAATAACAACCCTACTCCTATGTGTATGTATTGAGTATGCTGGATTACAAGATGGAATCGAAGACTAGAGTATTGTGCTCCAAATCTTCTCTCACCCTCCTCCTTGCCCTAATAATCCTTGCCTTTTATACCGTCTCCGGGGTGCGCCATTGGATCTTCAGTATAAAGGTTACATTAACGCACCAGATCGTGGAGCTGTTACCAGAGGTTATTACGGGGCTTGTAATGTCCCCACGTTGCCAGGCAATTATCATCATAACAAGGAGTTAAATCGTGCTGTTATTCTAGGGAATAACAGTGTAATTGACTGCTCATATCCTTGGATACGGTACATAAGATTCCCTGATCGACTAGGCCCACATGTCTATGAGTCTTGTCGACTAAGGACTGGTCGTAGAAGGGCATACGACCATGTGGTGGTTGTAGGAGAGCCTACGACCACAGATCGATCATAGTAGAGCTTACGATCATGGGATAGTCGTAGAAGATCTTACGATTATGGGGTAGCCGTAGGAAGACCCACGACTATAGGGTGGTCATAGGAGAACTTACGACCTCCAGCTTCTCCCTTATGAACATTAAGGGGTATACTCAAGAGTTATATGACGTCATTATTATCCATAATATGAATTATAGATAAATGATTAAATGAGGATTGTTATATCCTCGTCATCTAGCCCCCCAGCTTAAGCGAAAATAACTTACTTGAAGAAGGAGCAGTAGACAGTCTTACGACCAGTAGATGGTCGTAGAGAGGTGGTTGAAGGAAAGACTCTTCGACTACTATTTCATTTGACAAGAAATTTACTTGGTCAAGAAAATTTGTGGAATAATCTTGCGACTTACAAGGTAGTCGTAGGAGATCTAACGATCACCGAGTGGTCGCAGTACTGTTGTTGGAAGTAGAAACTTTCCAACCGTTGTTGCGTTTGACCAGAAAAAGACTTGGTCAAGAAGGTAATTTCGCTTGAGATGTAAAAACAGATCTAATTACCTCGAGCAGACAAATTTAATAATCCCAATCGACTCCCTCACCTTTGTCTGTTGGAGCAGTTCCCGAAGCGTTGGCAACCGTTAGGTAGTCGCGTCTTTTCAACTTCGGGCGTGGGGTTATAAATTTTCACCGTAGGTAAGAATAAAGTCTTTTACCTTCCCCTAAATTGCTCTCATTATTCAAGCTTTCGAGTTCTCCGTCGCCAACCAAATCAAGCTTTCTTCTCCAATTTCTCCACATCCAAATCTTCAACTTTTGGGAGAAATGGCCAGAGCCGATTCCCAGTGGGCCGAATCGGAGATGGATACGACCAAAATAAGAGCTTTGGTCGACTCCGAGAAGATTCCAAAGACGGAATTTGTGCGGTGGATTGAGGCCGCCGGGCAGCATTGGCCGTCTCGGGAGATTGGACAAATCCCCGTCTTCCAGGCATTCTGTGAGTGTGGTCTTCGATTGCCCGCTCATCCTTTTCTTACATTGGTACTCGAATACTTCCAGGTGGAGTTGGTGAATCTCGTTCCCAACTCTATCACAATGTTGGGGGTGTTTGTGTACCTTTGCGAAGCCTACCTGGGGATTCCGGTTGATTTAGAGTTGTTTCGGTACTTCTACGGAATGACCCGACTAGGCGGAATCGCCGGTAGTTGTAGTCTGAAGCTCCACGATGGGAAGTCGAAGGTGTACATTCAGATGTTTACCCGGTCGTTGTGGCCGGGGTCGAAGAAGAGGTGGTTCTATTGGGAGATCACCGGCGAGGACAGCCTCTCCTTCACCGAGAAGCCTGTCGAGAAGGTTCCCGCTTGGGATTCGATTCCCAAGGATCTTGGCCAGATTGCCCCTTTCATTCGAGCTATTACAGACTTGAAGGAAGAGGGGCTTACTGGATGGCACGTGGTGAAGTATTTCATCACGCACCGCATCAGTCCCCGGAAGAAGAGGGCTCATCAGATGTGGAGGTACTCAGGGCTAACGGGCCCGATGAGGGATTACTTGGAGGGTAAGATAACCTTAAGCTTAGCCTTTTTCCTGTTGATTTTGATTTAGGCTTTACTTAAAGTTTCCTTATCCTTGCAGACCTCTCACAAGAAGTGATTGACACTCGGGTCAAGCTCATTTGTGAGAAGCCTTAGCCCTCAAACGTGGAGCCTCCCCAAATTCTAGCGGTCCTATCCCCAGAAGACAAGGTGGAGCGCCTAAAGGTAATCGAGAGTTGATTTCATCTTTAGGACTTTGTAGTCATAGAAGAACTTATGACTGAGTACTGATCGTAGGGAGACTTACGATCAGGTTCTGGTCGTGGAAGAACTTTCGACCAGGGGGTTGTCGTAGGAAAGCTTACGACATGGTGATGGTTGTTGAAGAACTTCGATCGCTTTATAATATCTCTCTTCCGATTTCTCTGTAAAGTAGGCATGGAGAACCGTCGGACGACAAGGAAGTCGAATCGATGGTCATTGGTGCGGTCGAGAGAGCATCTTGTTTCTCCCCGCTAAGAGGCATCGACTTGTGAAAGTCATCGACAAGGGAGGCTCAAGTTAAGTACCTTTGACTCGACTAAACCCGTCGCAAAATTTACTCTGAGACTTGGCTGCTGCAACACAAATTACGGCCGAAGCGGTTGAACCTCTCAAGCGCAAAGCCCCTAGGACCAGGGTACTCTTCAATAATACTTTCACAGTTTTTCCTTCCCGTGGTTTTGTCAAACAACTAGAAAAGGAAGACTGGAAGAGTTTTTATGTCTTTTGTGAAGGAAAATACTACACCAATAGTTCTTGTGATCGAGGGCAGCAATGCTCTTGAGGTGGTCGAGACTGGTCTTGACCATCCAGAGAGCCAGGAGGCTCAAGGGGCGATGGCGCTTGCTTAAGACCCACGACCAGACGTGGTCGTGGCCGTTCCTCAACTTGACTCTCAACCAGACGTGGTTGAGAAAAAGTCGAAGAAACCTTCCTTGGGGAGGGTTGTTCTCAAACTTAAGATCAAATACAACACTCGGAGGTACGTAAAAGAGACAAAAGTGTAAGGACAGCATTTACCTTTTGCTTTTTACCACCTGATCGTGTTTTCCTTTTTATGATCTCAGCATGGCTCCTCTTATCATCAAGGACGTTCCTACTAAGGAACCCCATCGCGATTTCTTGGCAGCGAAGAAAGCGAGCGATGGTGGCGGTCGACGGGTCATCCGCCGTCCGAGTGGTGGAAGATGTTGTAGTTGACGTGGCTATGACCACTGGGGCAGTTGTAGAGTTAGAAGCAGCTATGACCACAGGGGTGGTCGTAGGGTCGGAAGCAGCTACGACCATAGGAGTGGTCGTAGAAACCGAGGCGGCTACGACCATTGGGGCGGTCGTAGAAACAGGGGTAAAGATGGTAGCAGCAGAGACATCTGGCCGTGGGGATGAAACATCTATTCACCGAGCTGGGAAGGAAGTTGCTACGGATGATGCTCCCAGCTTCCAAGGCCAAGCTACTGGTGCCGCTAGCCCCGAAGGAGAAGGAGAGTTCGAGCTCTTTGACCACACCTTCGGGTTCTTCGCTCCTGCCACCGTTGTGGGCTCCTGTGCATTCAGATCTCGTGATCGCGTTCCTCACCCTAAGGATATTCCCAACAGAGGGGATGTTTTTGATGATGAACGTCTCGAAAGGGTATGGTGGAACCGAGTCGATGAGATTGATGAACTGAGGGACCCCACAAGGGTGGTGTCTTCATTTGCTCGGACAGCCATGAATGTAAGTACCTGAAATTTGGTATTTACATCTATGCCTTTCACACTTCTCATTGCTTTTCTTTGTGCAGAACACATTGGAGCAAATTGTCACTATTGCCGAATATAACAGGCAACTTGTCCAGATTTGACAAGACAAAGCGCTACTCTGCGAGTAGGTGGAGAGGTGGTAAGTAACTGCTTTTCATAGCCTTTTATGTTTTGACCACTTACGTAGTACATGCGGGGTTTGTCGTAGAAGATCTGATGCGGACATCCTTACCTACGCTGTTCCATATAGTGTTTTCAATTCAACAAGTACCTCAGAACAACATGAGCTTACTAAAAGAGTTGAAGAACAAGAGAAGCTTGTGGGTGAAGCTTGTGCAAAGAAGCTTAACCAAAAGGTGAATCTGTTCCATGAATTTCCTTTAAGTTTAATTGAGAATATTATACTACCTAATAGTGGGTCATTGCTTATTGTTAGGTTTGAAGGAGATGCTTCATGTGAATATCAAGAACACGATGCTTCTCGGGGTGTTTTGATGCTCATAAAAATAGCATGCAGCCTGTGGGACGCATGGAAGGTATGGGTTCATGACGATCTTCACAGCAACCTGGAAGGATCTAGCATTAACAATATATATATTTGGAAAGATTATCAAGGCTACTTTCCAACGGATCAAACGGCACATGATTTGGAGCTTTCTATAAAAAGTTATGGCTATTCGAGTGCATGCTGCACATTCAGACCGATCAACGCGCGAGAGTTTACAAAGTTGATGATTCATGACTTGTACGACATCTTGGGAAGATATCCAGCTTTGCCATGACTTTCCAAAGGCTTACAAGAGTTCCTTTCTCAAGTTTCACACGGATTCAAGTCGTTTCAATTAATGAAATTGAAGTTAGGAAAGTTTGGATTCAATTCGGATTCGGAATCAGCATCAAAATCGGATTCGGAATCAGCAGTACAGTCCGGATTAAAAATGTCATAACTTTCACAAACGGAGTCCGATTTGGGTGTTCTTGTACTTGTTGGAAAGCTAACTTCAAGACGGATCCAACGGATACTCACTCAGCCTCAGATTCATCACGTATCAAAAGATATGTCCAAAACAATGTGACGGTTGTAAAGTCAGAGTTTCCTTTTTTGTTTTAGATTGTGTCCGACTTGGAGTAGGAGTTCTAATTCCGAAATAGAGTAGGAGTAGGGCCTCTTGGCCAGCCATAAGGTGGAGAAGGGCACTATATATTGAGGGGTAGACCCCTATTGTTTGGAAGACCAGTTTATGCATAAGAATTGAAACATAGCTATTGCTTGTTCTTTCTAAACCAGAGTTCATGCGAGGACTTTGAGAGAGGACTAGGCGATCCATTGATTAGATTCGCAATTCAAGGTCAAGCCGTCGTTCCATTGGGAATTGGAGACTTGGCGATAAATCGTTCGTGGTCTCGCGACGATCATGTATCCGTGTGTTTTGGGCGTATTCCAAAGAGTTGAGGGTTCGTGCATTGGCGCGAGTGTTCACTAGTGACTTCGTCTACTTGCATCATCTATCCACGGTTCCTCACCGAGAAGATCGGGCATCTCCGTATCATATGGTATCGATTCTAGGTTTACTCGGTGAGAGCTATTTACCCATAGTTTAGATTTGTTTTACGTCCTATAGTCCATTAAACCGAAAATTACAACACAAAATTTCCAAACCCTAGATTCAATCTGTTTTTTCTTGTGAGTTTAGTTAAGTTTTTATCCATTAGAGTTTTTTGTTTTAGTGCTGATCCTTGTGTTTCCTTTGCGTTGCTTCATCTTTTGTGTTTACTTAAACCCAAGAAAATTGCTGGTTGCTTCCGTCAATTAGCACCAAAAAAAGAGAGAGTAATTTGTATCTTCACTTCTACCTTTTCATCCTTTGAGACTAGCTTTTGATAATTGCATTAAGGGCTGCTCTTGGCATTAGTTTACACTTCTGAAATTTTTGAGACATGCAAATCAAAGGGTGAATCAAAACTTTCATTCGGCCATTGCAAAAGAAGAAAGAAAAAGGCAGCCGACTTGAAGAAAAAGCCACGGCTTAAAAAAAAAAGTAAAAAAAAAAAGAGACAAACCCGCAAATACCAATACCAACTTTTCCTTTCGGTTGCCTTCATAGCCGAAGGAGGAAGAGTTTGTTCTTGCGATTTTGAGAAAGAAAAGAGAAAAGACAAAAGGAGCTGGCCGAATTTGGGAAGAATAAACCCTAGTCCATAATTTCAGATTGTGTCTTTCATCTCTTTGAGCAATCTTGTGCCCTTATTTTCATAATCATTGCAATTGGCTAGCGTCTCTCCTAGTACTTGGTGCAAAACGAGCTTGTGCATCACAATTTCTGATTGCTTCTCACTAGCTCATTCCTTTGTTTTCATTAAGTCACATTTATCTTTGCGTGTGCGTTCATACACTTCTCTTAAACCCATTGGATCCGCACATCGGCAAACTACTCTAGCTTGGATCATTACTTAGCTTTACGATAACTTGAATATCAGTTTGCATAGGATATACAATTACCTTCCAAGCTCCACCTACACCCGTTTGTGTACTCCCTTGCTCTTGGTTACGCTCATACATTATCGGGTTGAGGTCGTTCGCGGTCACAAATGTCAATTTGTCGTCCTTGATTCACTTTGGAACGGTAAGCTTGCCTTGTGTTCAGGACAGTGAGTTGAGAGCGTAGAGAGAGATTTTTGTTTTACTAACCTGGATATAATCTCGCTTGGTATTTGTGAGTTGTTGCCATGTCGTCACGAGAAGGGTCCAACTAATCCAAAAACACCGATTCGTGGGACGAGTACACTCGCTTACCGAAATGCTACAAAAGAAACTTCATAATCGTGATAGTAGTGTGCGCGATGAGCTCGGGGAAGTTAAGACTGGATTGAACAACCTCAGAGAGGAGGTTACGCAGCTGCGTACGGACATCAACAACAACTTCTTGGAGCTACGCGCCATGTTCAACCACTCCAACGTGCATTGTCGTCGACACAACGACACTAAGGATTTTGTTGATAAACCCAAATTTCCTATCCCTATATTTTCAGGTAGTACAAATGTGGAAGAATACCTCACTTGGGAGCTGCAAATTGATACGCTATTTCGGATGCACAACTATTCCAATGAGAGGAAGCTTTTACTTGCGTCCAATAGTTTGACTGATTATGCCACACATTGGTGGGAGCGGTTTGTTCAGAAGCGTATGGGCGCCATGAATTGCCGATTATCACCGGGAGCAGATGAAGCGACATTTCCGCACGCTTTTGTACCTCGCCACTACAAGCGTTCCATAGTTGAAAGGTTTGACAGGTTGCGACACAATTTGAAGTCCACTAGTGTGTCACATGAGAAGGCGACTTTTCCTTCGGTCCGAGCTTCATGTAGTGCTGCCCCATTGCTTCATGAAGGATTGTGGTTCTTTGGTAATTGCTCAATTGATGACCCACAATCTTTGGGGATGCGATGTATCTAAACCCATGTGAAAATGAGAGCCACATAGCCAAATTGAGTGAGAATGATAAAGAGAATGAGCTATGTGATTCCACCATATGTGAGGTTGAGAGCATCTCAATTGAGTGTGAGAGAGATACATCAACAAAAAAGAGCGAAGTAGATGATAGCCAAACCGAGGTTATTGGTGAAATTAACGATTTACTCTCTACTTCTAGTGTTATTTCTCACATTGTGCAAAGTTGATATTAAAGAAGAGGAGTTGAATGTTCAACAATCGGCACCGATTGGAAGTAAAAAGCAGAAGATAACCACGGTTGGGGATGGAGTGCATGCTGTCCGTGGTCTCATGATGACGATTTGATATCTACAACACCTACAATAAGCGAGGAGGACGTTAAAGGTAACAATAATGGTGTTGAATTGAATATTCATCATGCAGAGGTGCGTAAGAGTGAGAACTCTCGTGTTCCTTTGAATATTCCATGTTTGAAATTTCTTCGCTCAATTTACATAATGTGGAATTCATTACTCATAAGGAAGTTCTTACTAGAATATCTCTTCATGATTTTTTATACTATATCATGTTCGATGATCCTCGAAAACTATCTAGTGTATTTGAGAACCTTGCTGCGATTTCATGTTTAAAATCACTAGTTAGTACATTCAATTTGATTGGAGATTATGGTGTAGATAACAAATTCTATGTTTATCGAATATGCATTACTGTGGTAATCTTGCTGATTTAAACTTGCATGTTTTGCGCAAACCATCTATTGAGCAATGTCATGGGCACTTTGAGATGGGTTTCAATACAAGAGCCTATTGTCTAGAACGTAACATGATACCTACTTGTTTATCCTGTACTAGTAAACAGCGTAGTGAAGTTGTAGCATGGACGGCATCAAGAATTTTCTCGCCCAAATTTGCACAACTTGATGTAGTTAGTCCCTGTTATATCTTGTCCATGTCCTTAGAAAAGTCGAGGATGAATTTTTCTCATCGCAGGGAGAATGATGTGAATGAAAGTATCACAATGTATATATCAAATACATCCTATGACTGTTGTTCTGCTAACTTCAAGACCGATCCAACGGATACTCGCTCAGCCTCAGATTCATCACGTATCAAAAGATATGTCCGAAACAATGTGACGGTTGTAAAGTCAGAGTTTTCTTTTTTGTTTTAGATTGTGTCTGACTTGGAGTAGGAGTTCTAATTCCGAAATAGAGTAGGAGTAGGGCCTCTTGGCCAGCCATAAGGTGGAGAAGGGCACTATATATTGAGGGGTAGACCCCCATTGTATGGAAGACCAGTTTATGCATAAGAATTGAAACATAGCTATTGCTTGTTCTTTCTAAACCAGAGTTCATGCGAGGACTTTGAGAGAGGACTAGGCGATCCATTGATTCATTCTGCAATTCAAGGTCAAGCCGTCGTTCCATTGGGAATTGGGGACTTGGCGATCGTCATTCGTGGTCTCGCGACGATCATGTATCCGGTGTGTTTTGGGCGTATTCCAAAGAGTTGAGGGTTCGTGCATTGGCGCGAGTGTTCAGCTAGTGACTTCGTCTACTTCGCATCATCTATCCACGGTTCCTCACCGAGAAGATCGGGCATCCCCCGTATCAAGATCTTACGACTAGGTACTGGTCGTAGGAGGACTTACGACTAGGGTATTGTCGTAGAAAAACTTACGATGAGGAATTGGTCATAGAAGAACTTACGGCCAGGTTCTTTGCTGACGTCTACCCTTTCCCTTTGTAGGTTTAAGACTGATGAGAAGACCTTAGCTGATTCTCTCGAATTCGAGAGAGCCAAGAAGAAAAATCTAACTGAGGAGATTGAAGACCTCCGGAAAAAGCTCTAGGAGGCAAACTCTGCAAACCAAAAGTTGCAGGGACGACTAAGCGGTAAATGCTGAACTTAAGACCGCCTTCGACCTCCTTTTCTTTTTCTAAATCTCATTCTCTTTCAGACAAAGACCAAGAGGTCCAGATGTGGGAGCAACGTTACCTTAAGGACACTGCCGCCCATGCTGAAGAAGTCAAGAAGTTAGATTCTCAACTCGTTGGTAAGCAAATCTTTACCTGTGATTGATTGTGTTTTCCTCTCGAGGTCATTTTATCCGACTGGTCTTATTCTTTTCAGAACAAGTCGTACAAGTAAAACAACTTCGTGAGGCTTCGACTCGCAATCAGGAGAAAATGAAGGCTTTGAAGATCAATCTACAAGACAATATTTCACTCCTGAACAATGTACTTGGTGGGCTTCATGCTGAGGGGATTACTCCTCATGACGACATGCTGTCTGGCCACTCGAGTGCTATTGGCGAACAAGTCGGAACTTTGCAAGAGTTGGTGACTACTCTGAGGGCTAACTAATTTGACTTGATAAAGGATGCGATCCAAGAGGCAATAAGATTTGTCTTAGCAAAACTTAAATCCCATGATCCCAACCTTAATCTGTAGCCTGTCGTAAACGACTTCGCCTACCTGAAGTAGAAGCGGAGCAGTTAATAGTGACAATGCAGCCGATCGCTGAGTTAATCACGGAGGGTACGCAAATAAGATCCCCTTCGCTAGAGTAGTCTGTACTGGAGTCCTATAAAGACAAATTTTTTGTTGATATTGATATAAAATCCTTCCTTCTTCCTAAAAATCATCTTGTCGAGTAGTTAGTAACTCATAAGATAATGAATGGAAAAAAAAGCAAGACTAAGAATTGAAGTCAAGTTAATAACTTTATCCTAGCCCCCAACTATTTGCTTAGTTTATTTAGGTAAACTGAGTAAATAGTGTTAAATTGGTTTTCTGAAAAAGAGAACGGTTTAGCTTACTTGTAGTTTTTCGATCATGATAATCCTACACTAGTCGAAAGAGTAGGAACGAGTCGACACTAGGAAGTTCCTTCTAGTGAGCAGGATCATGTGCAGAGAGGAAAGGCTTCGACTAGGTGATGTTACCACCTCCGACCAGATTAATCAAATCAAGAACGGTCAACTTGAGTTAGATAAACGTCTGGAGTTCCTTAAAAAATTTGTCCAACTTATCTCAATGCACTCAGTATATTCGCTCTGATAGCAAGAGTTAGAAACAGAATGAAGCTAGGAAGTTCCTTCTAGTGAGCGGGACCACGTGCAGAGAGGAAAGGCTTCGACTAGGTGATGTTACCATCCTTTCGACCAGTGTAAAGATGAACTGGGTACTGGTCGTAGAATGTCTTATGACTAGTGTATTGTCATGGAAGAGTTCACGACTAGGAACTAGTCGAGGGTGGACCTTCGACCAAGGTATGGTTGAAAGAATTGTCAAAGCGCTACTCAAAGTAAAGCAATAAAGATAGAAAGAATCTGATGCTTTATTGAATGGTTGGTCGCTTACACATAGAATTTGCGCAACTGGTCGATGTTCCAAGAATTAGAGAGAACCTGGCCGTCTTCCATTGCTAGTCGTACTGAGCCTAGACGCATAACTTCGACCACCGTGTAAGGACCTTCCCACTTGGGGGAAAGTTTGTTCCGATTAGATTGGGATTGAATTTTCCTCAATACCAAGTCACCTACAACAAGGCTGCGAGGTTGGACCGTACGATCATAGTATTTGCACCGAGGGGCTTCTTTGGTAGATCATTTGAGCAGTTAAGGCTGATTTCTCTTCTCTTCGAGTAGGTTAATGTCATCCGCTCGAAGTTGTTCTTAGGTTGAGTCATTGAAACTCTCGATCCTTGCAGACCTGATCTTTATTTCTAGCGGAAGCATGGCTTCGGCACCAAAGACTAGGAAAAGAAAGGTGTTTCACCTATTGCCTAACTAGCGGTCGTGCGAACTACCCATAATACTAAAGGTAATCCTTGTACCCAAGCCCCCGAGCGCTTAACAACCTGGTCGAAGACTCGAGTTTTAATTCCCTACATTATTTGGCCATTCGCTCGTTTGACTGCCCCATTGCTTTGGGGATGGGAAATAGAGGCGTAACAGAGCTTGGTACCCAACTCGTCGCAAAATTCCTAAAATTTTGCACTCGAAAATTGTTTACCATTATCTGTGATTATTCGAGTAATCACGCTTCTCATCATGAACCATTTTGCAGCTTCCGTTGTTATCCCAGCCACAGGTTCGGCTTCGATCCATTTGGTGAATGTATCAATAGCCACAAAAAGGAACTCGAAGCCTCCTGGAGCCCTTGGGAACGGTCCTAGGATATAGAGACCCCAGGTCGCAAAAGGCCAAGATAGAGGGATTGTTTGTAATGCTTGAGCTGGTTGGTGTATTCGCCTGCTGTGAAACTGGTATTGTATACATTTTTTAACCAACACTTTAGCATCGTAGAGGGCTGTTGGCCAGGAATATCCTTGTCGAAAGGCTTTTCCAACCAACGTTCTGTAGGATGCATGAGTTCCACAGATGCCCCCGTGTATATCGTGAAGGAGGTTTAGTCCTTCTCTCTGCGGTATGCATCGCATGAGTACCACTTGAGTGCCTCGTTTATAGAGGACTCCTTCAACCAAAGTATACATTTTGGCCTTTCGGGATAAACGACCTGCTTCGAGATCGTCATCGGGTACGAAACTCGTCAGAAGATACTTGTAGATGAGATCCATCCAAGTATCCTCGCATTCTAGAGAGGATGTCTCAATAGGAGATGTCTCTGGTGTTTCCACTAGAGACGACTTAGGAGTTTCGCAAGAAGACTCCTTTTGGTACTTGTGATCGGAAGAAGCTATCCGAGCAAACCGGTTCATGCGAGAAATTATCCTTTCGAGGGATGAATTATACCTCGAAATCGAAAAAATACTTTTCAAGTTTTCGAACCTTCGATAAGTACCGAGACATGATCGAGTTAGAGCACCGTACTCTTTTCCAACCTCGATTCACGACTAGTTGAGAGTCTCCTCTCATGAGTGGTCGTCGAATCGCGAAGGCGCTTCATGCAGATTATCCGCTAGTAAACCTTCGTACTACGCCACGTTGTTAGTGGCCCGAAGTTTAATCAGTATGGCATACTTTAAGATCTCTCCGTTAGGAGATTCCAGACCACACCAAATTTCGAGCCACTTAAAGTAGGTGACCCGTCAAAGTACATCGTCCACTTATCGTGGGTATCATACCTGAACAGGTTCAGAATTTGTCCATTCAGCGACAAAGTCTGCCAAGATCTGGGATTTAATGGCCGTTCGGGACACAAAATGGAGATCTAACTCTCCAAGTTCTACTGACCATTTATACATGCGTCCTGCTACTTCCCTATTCGGAGGAACACTCCCAAGGGAAAGCGAGGCGACACAATTATCTTGTGCACCTAAAAATAATGCGACAATTTCTTGAAGACATGAGGAGGGCATAGAGAAGCTTTTGGACACGAGGTAGCGCTCCTTAGGTCGGTGCAAAACTTCACTTACGTAGTAGTATCGGTCGTTGAGCGTTTTCACGTTCTCACGATTAATCTTCGCTCCATCGCTCGTGGCGTGGCGGCTAGATAAATTAAGAGCGTCTCTTCTGGTTTCGGGGAAATCAGAACAGGAGCACTCGTAAGATATCTTTTGACATCCTCAAAGGCAGTGTTTGCCTCTTCTAACCACTCGAAACCCTCGTGCTTTCTTAGAAGTTTGAAGAAAGGTAGTCATTTTTCTCCCAGTCATGCTATGAAACGACTTAAAGCCGCCATACACTCTGTGAGCTTTTGGACTTCTTTCTTCGTGGTTGGAGAGCGCATTTGAACAATGGCTTTTATCTTTTCGGGATTTGCTTCGATCCCTCATATAGAAACCAGGAATCCAAACAATTTTTCCGAAGAGACTCCAAGCATACACTTCTCATGATTGAGTTTCAAGCGATGTTTTCTGAGGTTGTCGAACGTCTCCTGCAAGTCCGAAACATGATCAAGCCGTTTGATGCTTTTTACGACTAGATCGTCAACATAGACTTCCAAATTTCGGGCTAGCTGAGGTGAAAAATTCGATTGCATCAAGTGTTGAAAAGAAGCGCTAGCATTTTTTTAGACCAAATGACATTTTGACATAGCAAAATATACCAAATGGAGTAATAAATGCGGTCTTTTATTCATCTTCTAGACACATATTATTCTAATGGTATCCAAAATATGCATCTAGAAAACTTAATGTTTCGCAACCAGCAGTAGAGTCATCCAACTAATCGATATGAGGTAAAGGGAAATCATCTTTTGGACAAGCTTTATTAAGATCAGTGAAGTCTACGCACATTCGCCACTTGCCGTTAGACTTCCTAACCATTACAGGGTTGGCCAACCATTCTGGGTGGTCAACTTCTCTTATAAAGCCTGCTTTAAGTAGCTTGTCCAATTCTGACCTTATAGCATCTCGTCGATCAAGGGCAAATCTCCATAATTTTTGTTTTACGGGTACTTTGTCAGGTCGTAAAGCTAGCCTGTGCTCAATCACTTCCTTGGGGACTACGGGCATGTCAGATGCTTGCCACGCGAAGACATCTGCGTTTGCTCGGAGGAAAGTGATAAGGGCATCTTCCTACTTCGGGTCGGAAGTATCCCGGTCTGAAACGATCTTGAAGGTTCCTCCGATCCAGGGAACCTCTTTAACTTGGTCGTTCGGCAGGCGCGACTTTAGGCTTCGAGCTCTTGGTGAAGGTCGCCCTTTCTCTTCTCGGTGGTATCGACCCACCATCTTGAGGATCGGCGGTCACTGCGTGTGCACTATCTTCTTATCACAATGAATTGTGATTATTCCATTGGGACCTGGCATCTTAAGAGATTGATACCCATAATGAGTTGCCATTAAGAATTTTGTCAAACCTGGTCATCCGAGTATGGCGTTATATGCCATATCGAAATCGACCACATCAAAGGAGATCTTCTCTGTCCTGAAATTACTTGGTGTACTAAATGTTAAAGGAAGAGAAACTTGACCAATAGGTTTGGTCGATGACCCCGGTATAATACCATGAAATGAATATCTTACCGGTCTTACCTTGGTCCTGGGTACTTGCATCTCGTCCAGGGTATTCGTCAACAAAATGTTTAACGAGCTCCCACCATCAATGAACACTCGATTTACGCGACAGCTGTTGATGGTGGGTTCGACCACTATCGGATAACGACCTGGTCGAGTCGAAGGGATCGGGCAGTAAACCTTCTCGAAAGAGATGGTGACCTCCGATCACTTTGGTACTTTATTGACAAGAGGGGAGTCAATGGAGTTTACCTCGCGTTCGACTACTTTAAGCTATCGTCTTGACTCGTACGCCGATGATCCACCAAAGATGTGCTCGATGGTGTGCTCGGGATCTTGAAACGACATGTCCTCATTGTTGTCCGACTGTGTACAACCACTGGCTTGCCCTACTTCCTCGAGGGCAGGAAGTGGCCCTTTGCCGTTGTAGTAGTCTTCGAGTTTTCGTTGCAAAACTCGGCAGTTGTGAAGGTCATGTCCTTCCTTTTTATGGAAAGGGCACCACCTAGGCTTATCGTTCTTCCTTTCGGGGCACTTACCTTTGCTTCGATCAGGGTATTGTTTAGCAGTTCGTGGCTCCTCATCGCTTACGGCCAAGACCTCCTTGGAAGCATTGGCTTGAGGCTTTTGGCCCTTTGCCTTGTTCTTGGATTTCTTGGCTTTCTTATCATTCTTCTTACCACCTTCGTGTGAGGACCTCTTCTCAGGTTATGCAGGGGAGTCCAGGAGGACCATTTTTTACAACGGTACTACTAGTGATAAGGGCAATGTAGTACCTCACCACAACTGGCACTACTGCGACAAGAAGGGCTGCGGTAGTACCGCACGACAAAACCTGAGGGGAGGTCCGACAGGGGCTCACAGGAAAATCCTGTAGGACCACCTGGAGCTCCTGCCTCTGTGCACCGAGCTAGTCCCAGGACACCAGATGCTAGCTCGCATAGAATCACTTCGGTATTATCACAACCACAAGGTAAAGACAAGTGATGAAGCAGACAAATTAAACTTAGTATTAAACAGGACCTTATGGTCCAAGCTTGTTTACAGAAGGTTTGCCACTTGGGCTTACAAACCGACAACAAAAGAACCTTGGCAGCCGAAACACCAAAACGCATAGATGCCAACCGGCAAGCCCACAGGCTGTCGAGTGGAGGGCATCTGAGGCAGTGGGGTCATCAAAGAAATCCTCTTCAAAGAGGTCTGATCTTCCTTGCACTTGGTCCTCTTCATACACTGCTTGACACAGGGCTTAGAGCCACGAGTACTTTGAATGTACTCAACAAATCACAGGGGCACATTTATGCAATTAATAAATCATGCAAAGGCTTACCAATGGAGAGCTGTATGGTTAGTTGCACAAAGCAAAATTTGACAGTAAATAACATAATAGATTGCAAGGCAACAAGTTAAAACAATATTACATAAATATTTTTGTTTGAAAAGAAGGGAGTGAGCACCAACTCACATCCAAACCACTTGGGGGTGGTCTGGTTGCACCCACAGCCAGGACCTCTCCCAAGGCCTCTCTAGAGCACCAACTCTAGAGCTCAAACCCAGCACCTGGACCACTTCTTGAGCCAGCCATGACCCCTCTAAAGCCGTCCAAGGTCTCTTCAAGGCAGAGCCACGGCCACTCGCATAAGTGTCCAGGCAACCCATATTTCACAAAAGCTACCTGTCGGTGTTTTAGAACCGATCTTACGTGAAGATTGTTTGATTCGGGGGGTCTCCTAGAATAGAATCACGCAGAGAGATTGACACGGGTATTTTTATACAGGTTCAGGCCTTCTCTGGAGAGAATAACAACCCTACTCCTGTGTGTGTGTGGTATTGAGTGTATTCTGAACAATCAGGAGAAAAACTTAGACTATTACAAATAATCCTGCTTGTCTTCCTGATAGCTCTTGATAGCATGTCCCCGCCTCTCTCTGATCGTTGCCTTTATATAGTCGTGAAGGAATAGTCGTTTTCCCTATTTGAAGAGACGCCTCATTAAATCCGAAGAAGCAGCGCGACGTTTGTAGTAATCATCGGGTGGTAACTCCTTCACGCCGCATGGCGATTACTAGTCGAGATAATGGGGTATTATGTGTTATCTTTTCGCATAATAACGGTAAGATATTATCGTTTAGATTCCTTAATCAATTGGACCCACTTGCCTCGTAGGTTTTATTGATCATAAGGTAGTCGATGGTGACACAGTCGTAGAAGAACTTACGACCATAAGATAGTCGTAGCAAGACTTACGACTATAAGGTAGTCGTAGCAAGACTTTACGACTATAAGGTAGTCGTAGCAAGACTTACGACTATGGGGGTGGTCGTAGAAGAACTTACGACCACCTGGTAGGCTTCTCCCTTATAAAATTAAGGGGAATACCCAGGGAACGTATGACATCATATTACTTATAATAAGAATTATAGATAAAAGATAAAATGAGGATTATTAGATCCTCGTCATCTAGCCCCCCAGCTTCAAGTGAAAGCAACTTACTTGGTAAAGGAGTTATAGATGGTCTTACGGCTACGAGAGGGTCGTAGAAAGATAGTCGAAGGAAAAACTCTTCGATATTTGTGTACCACTTTGACCAGAAATATGCTTGGTCAAGAAGATTGCTTACGACTATCAAATAGTCGTAGAACACTTCTAAGATCACGAGATGGTCGTAGTATGGTGATCGGAAGAAAACCTTTCCAATTAACGTTTCCTTTGGTCAAAAAGATCTGACCAAGGAAGTAATTTCACTTGAGGTGTAAAAACGAACCTAATTTTCTTGAACAGACAAGTTAGGGAATTTCAAACGACTCCCGTTAGTCTGTCCGTTGGAGCGGTTCCCGAAACGATGGCAACCTTTGGAATACCACGCCTTCAGCCCAGGGTACACGGTTATAAATACTTACCGGGGGTAAGACTTAGATTTATACTTTTCCCCAAATCGCTCCCGCTGTTCATCAAGTTCTTGTCTTCTCCGCCACCAACTCAATCAAAAATCTCCCCCTTCTGAGAGAAATGGCTGGGAGAGTTTCTGAATGGGCCGAGTCGGAGATGGATGCGGTGAAGATTCAAGCCCTGGTCAACGCCGGGAAGATTCCAGAGAAGATCCTCGTGGAGTGGTTCGCGGCGTATGGGCAGCATTGGCCATCGGGAGAGGCTGAGCAAATCCCCATCTTCCAGGCATATTGTGAGTGTAGCCTTCGACTACCTGCTCACCCCTTTCTCACAATTATACTCGAGCATTTTGGGGTGGAATTGGTGAATCTCGGTCCTAATTCCATCACAATGCTCAGTGTATTTGTGTATCTTTGTGAGGCATACCTGGGAATTCCAGCGGACCTTGACCTACGGAATGGCTCGACAAGCTGGGATAGCTGGAAGTTGCGGTCTGAAACTCCATGATGGGAAGTCAAAGGAGTATATTCAGATGTTTACTAGATCTTCGTGGCCGGGATGGAGGAAGAGGTGGTTTTATTGGAAAGTCACCTCAGAAGACAACCTTACTTTCGAGGGGAAGGCTACTGAAAAGAAACCTTCGTGGGATTCGACTCCCCAGGACATCAACCGAATTGCCCCCTATATTCAAGCCATAAAGGACTTGAAAGAGGAAGGATTAACCGGATGGCATGTAGTGACAAGTACCTCCTATGCGGAGGTATACGGGGCCAAAAGACCCGACCAGGGACTACGAGGAGGGTAAGTAGTTTTTCGACTTAACTCTCAGTTTGGTCTTCTTCAAAATTGTCTAATGAATATCTTTATCATTTTATACTGAGATCTTTCACAGCGAGAGATTGGACGCTCGAGTCAAACTTGTTTGTGAGAAGCCTCCACCACTCGGAGCGGCGGTTCCTCGAATCCTTGCAGTTTATCCGCAAAGGAAAAGATGGAGCGCCTAAAGGTAATCAAAAGTTGATTTTATCCTTAGGACTTCATAGTGGTCAGTGATTCTTCTTTTTGCATTTTTCTTCTGTAAAGTAGGTATGGAAAATTGTCAGGACGACGAAGAGGTCGAACTGATAACCATTGGCGTAGGGATGACAGTGGACAAGGGTTCATCTCCTCCGACTAAAAAGCGTCGACTTACAAAAGTCACGACAAGGAGGACCAAGCTCAAGTTCCTTCATTTCGACTGTGTCCTCGGAAAGTCTGCAGACGCATGCAGTTTGCAACAGAAGCTGAGGTTGAAACAACCGAAGTTGAGGAGGCTAAGGAACCTCTTAGGCGCAGAGCCCGCAAGACCAAGGACACGGCCGCAGCAGGCCGAGGTCAAGCATTGCTGGTGAGGAGGCCGAGGAGGTCAAGAACCTCTTAGGCGTAAGGTCATGCAAGGCTAAGGTACCTTTTATTATGACAAGAAAAATTTCACGCCGCCACTCCTAGTTTTGTCAAGCAACTAAAAAAGGAGAACTGGAAGGACTTTATGTCTTTTGTGAAGGACAACGCTGATCCAGCCGAGCCTACAATTGAGGGTAGCGCTGCTCTTAGAGTGGTCGAGACTGATCTCGACCCTCCGGAAAGTCAGGAGACTAGAGAGATGGTTCCTGTTCAAGATCCACGACCAGACGTGGTCGTAGCCGAGCCCATTCTCTGACTTGAACTACGACCAGACGTGGTCGTAGAAAAGAAGTCGAAGAAATCTTCAGGTCCAGGGTGCAGAGGTATGTGAAACAAGCTAAAGTGTAAGAACAACATTTACCTTTTTTGCTTTTCACAACTTGACTTGCTGTCTTTTTGTTGATTTTAGCCCGACTCCTTCAGCCTCCACGGACGCTTCTATCGAGAAGCGTTCTTTGCCTCTCGGTGATTGGAGAGATGACAGCGGAAGTGGTCGAAGGATCGTCCACAGCCCGGGTTGTGGAAGAAGTCGTGGCTCCTGAAGTGGTTACCACAACCACTGAGGTCGTAGCTACCGCCACTAAGGTAGCGGCTACAACCACTGAGGTAGCAACCACGACCACTGAGGTTGTAGCTACGACTATTGAGGTAGTAGCTATGACCACTGAAATGGTCGTGGAGACAGCAGAGGCAGTTGCAGGAGCCTCTGGGCTAGGTGGTGATGTACCTGACCACTGTGCGGGAAAGGAAATTGTTGTAGACCTCCTTCCTGGTATCCAAAGAGAAACTGCAATTTCAGAATCAGAAGATGAGGAATACTTCAACTTCTGTTCTGATTTATTTGGCCCTGCTTCTATAGTGGGGTCTTCTGCTTTTAGATCTCGTCATCGAGTCCCTCATCCCAAAGATATTCCCAATAGAGGGGGAAACTTTTGACAACGAGCGTCTTCAGAAGGTTTGGTGGGATTAAGTTCATCGTTAATCTAGATTCTGGCGATAATAAATCAATAAATATCATGGAGAAGGTATCCTTCCTTCCCATCTAGATTTATTTATTACAGTTCATCAATAATGAATGAATAGCGATAATAGTTCTTTTATTCAAGCTAGTGTAGAGTGAAATATTCAAGTAGTGCGTGGCTACTCCTCCCAAAAGAAACTTCATCAACGATCACCTAAAAATAAATAAACAAAGCAAGCGTGAGTCAAGACTCGGCAAGTACATGGAATAAAATGACAATCAACATGAACAAGACAACCTACTCAAAGGTTACGAACATACAAGATGGCGAACATTTATGTATGAATGAGATGAATGAAAACTACTCAATGGATCGCACACATGCATATATCAGAGTATAGCCGGTGACACACCGGCGGTGTGTCACTCAAGCCCACATCTTAACAAAAATGCGAGGATCCACTTCCGTATGAAGAACGTTTCATCACGCGTGTCCAACACCGCACATCCTAGAATTAATGGGACTTACATACCCATCCCGGAATTGATGGGCCATTCTCATCCACTCCGTGGGCGGTAAATAACAATGAATGCATGACATGAACTCTTGAATAAATAATATCATCATCTGCAATCATGGATTCAACACATATGAAAGATCATAGACAATCCAACTTCTCTCGCATCATAAGAAATCACTGTATAATCATAAAAGCATTCATCAATCACAATCATTAAGATAAGCAATGTACTTACCTTCCGCGATGCGACGCGTTAGCAGGAAAAAGGTGGTGCTCCTAAACCCGAAGCTTCACCTCCTAAACAATTAAATAACTGAAATAAGAACGTGATGAACATGACACTACTTAACAACGTTCTACATCGCTTCCCTGATGAATCAAGATTTATCTAGAAACTCTAAACTGAAACCAACGCATTCAGTGAAATAACGCCACTGGACAGCAGCACGCTAAACAGCATATCTCTTGATCTGGAACTCCGAATGAGGTGAATCCAGTTTCTGTGGATTTTTAACTAACAAATCTACAATGCTCTAGTTGACAAGATGACCCAATTCGGCCAAATTAGTACGCTAACAGACAGATGAACTTTCAGCACAGAAACTGTCTAACAGAATAAATAGAAGCACTAAAACGATCATAACTTTTAATCTATAACTCTGAATTGATCGTTCTTTAACAATCTGGAAATGCTATCAAATTACCTACAATAATCTAGTTGGGTGAAAACCCAGATTCTTCCAATTACATTTTCATATTTTACGAAATAACAAAACAGATTAATCTCGTCAGAAATCTGGACAACAGATACTAAATCTATCATAACTTTTGACTCGAGTGACGGAAAAGACATACTGCAAAGCAGGCTTGAATTTTCAGATCGTTACTGCACTTCAAGATGAATATTTTCGTAGTCTGCAAGATCTTGTGAAATATGCTATGAAGGTGGAAAAGAGACTTAAAGACATGCAAGCACATCAATTAAATCTGCGTCGACTCTTTAGTTCTTATTCATCCACTGGTGTGTCACTTGAGAAAAAGGTCAAGCTTCAGAATTTTTCTTCGAGCGAAGTCGTGGTTGGTGGTAATTGTGCCATTGCTAGCCCACGGTCTTGCAAGGATGAGATGTATCAAAACCCATGTGAGGATGAGAGCCACATAGCCAAATTGAGTGAGAGTGATAAAGCGAGTGAGCCTGCGATTCCACCATATGCGAGGTTGAGAGCATCCCAATTGAGTATGTGAGAGATATACCAAAAGAAAAAAGAGAGATAGATGATAGGCCAAGTAAGATTATTTTTGAACCTAACAACTTACCCTCTATTTCTAGTGTTGTATCTCACATTGTGCGGGTTGAACAAGCAAATAAGGAGTTGAACATTCAAGAGCCCTCACCATTAGAAGAGAAAGATGAAGAGATAACCATGGCTGGAGAGGGAATGCCTGCTGCCCTGGGGTTACATGATGACATTACGATACCCATGACACCTACAATAATTGAGGAGGACGATCAAGGTAACACTATTGGTATTGAATTGATAGTTCATCAAGACAAGGTGCGTAAAACTGAGAACTCCGTTATTCCTTTCATGATTCCATGTTCTAAATTTGATATGCTTAATTTGCATAATGTGGAATTGATTACTCAAAAAGAAGTTCTTAGTAGAATATTCCTTAATGATTCTTTGTGTTTTATTATATTCAATAAACCTAAAGAGCTATCTAGTGCGATTAAGAAGGTTTTCTGAAATTTCATGCTTAAGATCACTAGTAAATAGCTACATATACACATATAAATTCAATTTGATTGGAGATGTTGGTGCAGACAACATGTTTCAAGTTTATCGAATATGCATTACTTGTGATAATCTTGCTGATTTAAAATTGCATATTTTGCGCAAACCATCTATTGCGCAATGTCATGGTCACTTTGAGAAGGGTTTAAATACAAGTGCCTATTGTGTAGAACACAACATAATGCCTACTTGTTTATCTCTTACATGTATAACTAATCAGAGTAACACAGTTGAAGAATGGGAAGGTATCAATTGGTTTTCACCCAGTTTACTTGAATTTCATGTTGGGAAGGTGAAATTTGATCATATGAGTCAGTTGTGTAATTTGAAATATGATTTCGAGCTATCGATTGTGCAAAACAACAAGAAGAACACAATAATTGATTCATATATATACCATGCATATACGTTGTTTTCTTTGTCTAGCACATTTTCAGGCTATCAAAAGCCGAGGACGGCTTTTCTTGAAGAAAGGGAGGATGATGTGGACATCTTTAGCTATGTTGTTCCATATAGTGTTTTCAATTCAACGATTACCTCGTAACAACATGAGCTTACTAAAAGAGTTGAAGAACAAGAGAAGCTTCTGGGTGAAGCTTGTGCAAAGAAGCTTAACCGACAGGTAAATCTGTTCCATGAATTTCCCTTAAGTTTAATTGAGAATATTATACTACCTAATAGCGGGTCATCGTTTATTGTTAGGTTTGAAGGAGATGTCTTATGTGAATATCAAGAACACGATGCTTCTCGGGGTGTTTTGATGCTCACAAAAATAGCATGCAGCCTATGGGACGCATGGAAGGTATGGGTTCATAACGATCTTCACAGCAACTCGAAAGGATCTTGCATGAACAATATATATATTTGGAAAGCTTATCAAGTCTACTTTCCAACGGATCAAACGACACGTGATTTGGAGCTTTCTATAAAAAGTTATGGCTATTCGAGTGCATGCTGCACATTCAGACCGACCAACGCGCGAGAGTTGACAAAGTTAATGATTTCGCGGCATGTACGACATCTTGGGAAGATATCCAGCTTTGCCATGACTTTCCAAAGGCTTACAAGAGTCCCTTTCTCAAGTTTCACACGGATTCAAGTTGTTTCAATTAATGAAATTGAAGTTAGGAAGGTTTGGATTAAATTCGGATTCGGAATCAGCATCCAAATCGGATTCGGAATCAGCAGTATAGTCCGGATTAAAAAGATCATAACTTTCACAAATGGAGTCCGATTTGGGTGTTCTTGTACTTGTTGGAAAGCTAACTTCAAGCCCGATACAATAGATACTCGCTCAGCCTCAGATTCATCACATATCAAAAGATATGACCGAAACAATGAGACGGTTGTAAACTCAGAGTTTCCTTTTTTGTTTTAGATTGTGTCCGAATTGGGGTAGGAGTTCTAATTCCGAAATAGAATAGGAGTAGGGCCTCTTGGCCAGCCATAAGGTGGAGAAGGGCACTATATATTGAGGGGTAGACCCCCATTGTATCTTCAGACCACGATTAAAGATTTTGATTGCTTTTTGCATCAACGCTTGATTCTTCCAAGAAGTTTGGTGAAGGCCGACGACTTGAAGGGGAATAGGGCGTTTTCTTCCAAAGACCGTTCTGTCTTTCCGTTGGGAATTGAGGGATCGGTAAAACTCCACTTTGTGGTCGGGTGGAGTACACGTGAGATTGGGCGAATTAAAGAGTTGCAAGTTCATGCATTGGCATTGGGTGAGCAACTATGATTTGTCAAGTCAAACGTGCAAGTTATCTTCGATCCTACGTCGAGAAGATCGGGAACCCCCGTATCATCTTGGTATCAGAGCTCCGTTGACTCGGTAGGATCTTTATCCAGTTATCTAAATTTCATTTTTTTCCTATACACGAAAAAGCCATACAAAAAAAAAATTCTTTCAGCCGTAGTATTTAGTTTGTTATTCTAGTGAGTTTTGTTAAGTTTTGTCCATTAGAATCAAGTTTAGATTGCTGATCTTGAATTATTTTGCGTTGCCTTTTATTTGAGCCTAGTTTGATCTTATTTTTTCGTCGTGTTTATAAAAAAAAGACACAAAAAAAAGTGACACATCAATTTATCCTTTGTGAACCTTTCAATCCTTTGCGATTACTTTGAACCTTTTTAAGACTAGCTAAATCGTTGGTTAGGGTTGCATATTAATATATGTGTTCTTGCAATTGTTCAAAGATCAAAAGGTGGGAAAGAAATTTTGCTCATTTTGGTAGAACAAGAATTTCGGCCATAGTTCAAAAAAAATAAAGGAAAAAGAGAAGAGAGAAAAAAGAGAGAAAAAAAAGAGAAAAGAGACAAGGAAAAAGAAAGTGCAAAGCCGAACCATAAACTTGAGCAAAAATCCCCACTCATTCTTGATTCAATTGTTAGAATATCAATATTTTGTGCAATCTTGTGCCCTAGTTTCATTATTCGCAACTAGCTAGCGTCTTTCAATAACTTGTGCAATACGAGCTATTTTGGTCTTCACTTATATCTTACATAGCTCATTCCTTGATTGCACTAAGTTCCAATATCTTTGCGTGTGAGTTGGTTTGTTTTTCACTTATATGTTTGTGATCAGCAACTAGGCATTGAATTCTAGTTTGGATATTTACTTAGCTTTACAATACCTAGAATTTTCAGATTAAGTAGGTATGCATACCAAGCTCCACATAAACATCCGTTGTCGTGTTTTGACTTGCTCTTGAAATTCGCTCTTTTCTCACGTTGTTTTCACCTACAATATCAAGTGTGAGATTTTGACCTCAATTTACTTCGGAAAGGTAAGAATGTGATTTGGTAAGACGATTGAGTTTCAGAGATACACATACATCTACATACATACTCTTTGCTGTGCTACTAACAATGGCAGATCGTGAATATACATATCTTCCCTTCTATGGTAGTAATGATCCGGAGGAGTATCTTGAGTGGGTACAAGACATGGAGTTAGAGCTTGAATCCCAAAAGTTTGAATCAGAAGCCAAGGAAGTGTGTTGGACCGAAAAGGCGACTAGAGGGGGGGGGGGTGAATAGGAGCTCAAAAACTTTTTCACTTGAATGGATTCAACTTGTAAATCACTTCAATAGCTATGAGAGCTATGAAGATCAATGATTAAGCCTGAGAGGAAGTCTTGTGTTGAATCCACTCTTAACCCCCAAAGCTCAAACAAACAAAATCGAAGAAGTCTTTGAAAAATCGGAAATCGAACAACCGCAGAGCAAGCCAAGGTCGTACCAATGTGCGGTATGACCAGTAGGCAAATGAGCGGTCGTATCGATGTCTTGATATGACCGTAGGGCAAACAGGCGGTCGTATCGATTGTCCCGAACGACCGACGAGCGAAAACCAAAATTGGCACAACTTTTGATCCACTTGGCCAAACGCTACGAGATTTGAAACGCACCTTCCCAAAGAGGTTAGGAACCTATTCCAAGCAAAGAATGACTAGATCCACATCAAAGTTCCTACCTTTCTTGAATTTGAGCGAAAGAGGTTTCAAAACCGAAGTTCGAACCTAAACATGATCTAAACCTTGCTCGTGGGTGATGGATGATCAAGATGATCCTAGATGGGTTCCCACATGTCACAGCAAGTTAGATCACGGCAAGAAACCAAACAAAAACTCGCGGATCAAATAAACACCTCAAATCATCAAATAGAGAGAAAGAAAGCAAATAGACTCATCTTGGAAGAACTTTCTTTGGATTGATTTGATATGGTATTGGTTTCTGATCACTCCATCAAGGAGGACAAAGACTCAATACATGAGCACGAAATCAAATCCAACTCTCTAGAATCCTAACCTCCACTAATCCTCTCCCTAAGCAAACTAGGGTTTCAAACACAATGAAAGGGTTGAGGTGGCTGTCCAGACACCCCTATTTATAGTGGAGGCTTAGACCTTCTAGAAGAGTAACCCTAATGGGCTCCGTTAAGGCCCAAAACAAACGGGTCACACACGCACGCATCTCAAAGCGCCGTCTTCACTTTTCTTGACCTAATCCACTTCTTGACGCACCGACTTGCGCCGCGGGTTGGCATTAAGTCACCAAGGCGGTAATTGGTAAAATTACCAAAATACCCCTTCTCGATCCTTTCCAAAAGACCGAGTCCATCTGTCGAAGCAATCGCCTGCTTCGCCACGTGTAGGTTGATGAACGGCTCCATGTCGTCAAGTGTCTCCCGTCCGGATCCCACCGGCACCACTGAGCACTTGCAATGACTCCCGCGCCGCTTGATCCAACCAGTCGCACCGAACTACCCGTTCGGTCACCTTTGTCCCTCTTGCGCCATGCTTGACTCAATTGACCTCACCCGGCATCCCCGATCGTTCTGGACCTCAGCTCTCCAAGCTTAGTCCCGATCATCCTCGCCGTTGACCGTCATTGACCTCCAAGCAACCTATACATCAATAGACAAAGAAATCGAATCCGGGAACAAGTTCTTCACAACTTGACCCACGTTAGTCAAAACATGCATCATGCAACACATATGCCACGAAACCCATGAACTTGACCTAACCCAACGACAAAACTCCAAGTAATCCGAAACTTAGAACCAAAACCGGTACAACCGCCAAGTTAACTCCCAGACAATCAAGATCGCGGTCGTCATCATTATATATACCGCGGTCGTCATCGCTCCTCAAGGAAATCCAAAACTTCCCAAAAACATCTTCTCTGGAAAACCATACCGCTTCTCAAACGGTTCAACCGTGATGCGGGTACAACCGCTCTCTACACGCCGGTTCTATCAAGCTTCGCGGTCGATCGCGACTTACATGCCGGTACGACCGATTGTCCTGACACTTGCTGAAAACGCTGTTTCGACAAACCGAGAACGACATTGCCAATTGTAACATCATCCTAAGATCTCAGGCATATCCCCATGATATCCACAAAGTGAGAGTGGCCACTATGTTTTTTGAGGACTATGCCTCTCGTTGGTGGCAACAACTAAGTGGGAAACGATTCATTACATCTTGGGTCTATTTAAAAAGGGCCATGAGAAGAGAATTTGTTCCATCCTATTATGAGCGGGAACTACTACACCATGTGGAGAGCATTACACAAGGATGCAACGTTGTCCAAGATTACTATATTGAGTTGAATCATGCAATGCGCCGGGCCAATATCACTAGTGCATATCAAGAAAAGACATACTTCAAAGCGGCTTGAATTTTCGGATCGTATCTTGCACTTCAAGATGAATATTTAAGTAGTCTGCAAGATCTTGTGAAATATGCTACGAAGGTGGAAAAGAGACTTAAAGACATGCAAGCACATCAATTAAATCTGCGTCGACTCTTTAGTTCTTATTCATCCACTGGTGTGTCACTTGAGAAAAAGGTCAAGCTTCAGAATTTTTCTTCGAGCGAGGTCGTGCTTGGTGGTAATTGTGCCATTGCTAGCCCACGGTCTTGCAAGGATGAGATGTATCAAAACCCATGTGAGGATGAGAGCCACATAGCCAAATTGAGTGAGAGTGATAAAACGAGTGAGCTGTGCGATTCCACCATATGCGAGGTTGAGAGCATCTCAATTGAGTATGTGAGAGATACACCAAAAGAAAAGAGAGAGATAGATGATAGGCCAAGTAAGATTATTTTTGAACCTAACAACTTACCCTCTATTTCTAGTGTTGTATCTCACATTGTGCGGGTTGAACAAGCAAATAAGGAGTTGAACATTCAAGAGCCCTCACCATTAGAAGAGAAAGATGAAGAGATAACCATGGCTGGAGAGGGAATGCCTGCTGCCCTCGGGTTACATGATCACATTACTATACCCATGACACCTACAATAATTGAGGAGGACGATCAAGGTAACACTATTGGTATTGAATTGATAGTTCATCAAGACAAGGTGCGTAAAACTGAGAACTCCGTTATTCCTTTCATGATTCCACGTTCTAAATTTGATATGCTTAATTTGCATAATGTGGAATTGATTACTCAAAAAGAAGTTCTTAGTAGAATATTCCTTAATGATTCTTTGTGTTTTATTATATTCAATAAACCTAAAGAGCTATCTAGTGTGATTAAGAAGGTTTCTGAAATTTCATGCTTAAGATCACTAGTAAATAGCTACATATACACATATAAATTCAATTTGATTGGAGATGTTGGTGCAGACAACATGTTTCAAGTTTATCGAATAAGCATTACTTGTGATAATCTTGCTGATTTAAAATTGCATATTTTGCGCAAACCATCTATTGCGCAATGTCATGGTCACTTTGAGAAGGGTTTAAATACAAGTGCCTATTGTGTAGAACACAACATAATGCCTACTTGTTTATCTCTTACATGTATAACTAATCAGAGTAACACAGTTGAAGAATGGGAAGGTATCAATTGGTTTTCACCCAGTTTACTTGAATTTCAGGTTGGGAAGGTGAAATTTGATCATATGAGTCAGTTGTGTAATTTGAAATATGATTTCGAGCTATCGATTGTGCAAAACAACAAGAAGAACACAATAATTGATTCATATATATACCATGCATATACGTTGTTTTCTTTGTCTAGCACATTTTCAGGCTATCAAAAGCCGAGGACGGCTTTTCTTGAAGAAAGGGAGGATGATGTGGACATCTTTAGCTATGTTGTTCCATATAGTGTTTTCAATTCAACCAGTACCTCAAAACAACATGAGCTTACTAAAAGAGTTGAAGAACAAGAGAAGCTTCTGGGTGAAGCTTGTGCAAAGAAGCTTAACCGACAGGTAAATCTGTTCCATGAATTTCCGTTAAGTTTAATTGAGAATATTATACTACCTAATAGCGGGTCATCGTTTATTGTTAGGTTTGAAGGAGATGTCTTACGTGAATATCAAGAACACGATGCTTCTCGGGGTGTTTTGATGCTCACAAAAATAGCATGCAGCCTATGGGATGCACGGAAGGTATGGGTTCATGACGATCTTCACAGCAACTCGAAAGGATCTAGCATGAACAATATATATATTTGGAAAGCTTATCAAGTCTACTTTCCAACGGATCAAACGGCACGTGATTTATGAAATGTAGGCACGTAAAGAAAATCAAAACCAAACACCCATAATGGACTTCTAGTGTGCCCTACGTCCTTTCTAGGTGCATTTGGAATAATTCTAAGCAGCTGTAAAACTTTGCAGAACGACGGGAACCCGGAGCTCTACATTATGAAATAGGGGCACGGAAAGAAAATCCGCATCAGATAACTATAAGGTGCCCTATCCAGAGCTCCACATTATGAAATCGAGGCACGGAAAGAAAATCAATGCAAACACCCAAAATGGATTTCTGGTGTGCCCAATGTCATTTCCAGGTGCATTTGGAACAATTCCGAGCAAGAGTGAAACTTTGCTGAACGACGGTATACAGAGCTCCACTTTACGAAATCGAGGCACAGAAAGACAGTCAATACGAAACACCCAAAATAGACTTCTAGTGTGCCATACCTCATTTCTAGGCGCATTTGGAATTCTTCCGAGCCGGTGTGAAACTTTCCAGAATGACGCGTACCCTAAGCTCCAATTTATGAAATCGAGGCACGGAAAGAAAATCCACACCAAATAACTATAATGGATTTTTGGTGTGCCCTACGTCAATTCTAGGTGCATTTGGAATAATTCCGAGCAAGTGTGAAAGATTCCAGAACGATAGGTACCCAAACGACCACTTTATGAAATCGAGGGATGGAAAGAAAATGAACATCAAACTCCCATAATGGACTTCTAGTGTGCCCTACCTCATTTCTAGGTGCATTTGAAATCTTTTCGAGTCGATGTGAAACTTTCCAGAACGACGCGTACCCTGAGCTCCAATTTATGAAATCGCGGCACGAAAAGAAAATCAAAACCAAACACCCATAATGGACTTCTAGTGTGCTCTACGTCATTTCTAGGTGCATTTGGAATAATTCTGAGCAGGTGTCAAACTTTGCAGAGCGACGGGTACCAGGAGCTCCACATTATGAAATCGAGGCACGAAAATAAAATCAATGCAGACTCCCAAATTGGACTTCTAGTGTGCCCTATGTCATTTCTAGGTGCATTTGGAATAATTCCGAGCAGGTGTGAAACTTTGCTGAACGACAGTATCGAGAGCTCCACTTTACGAAATCGAGGCACAGAAAGACAATCAATACGAAATACACAAAATAGACTTCTTGTGTGACCTACCTCATTTCTAGGTGTATTTGGAATCCATCCGAGCCGGTGTGAAACATTCCAGAACGACGCGTACCCTAAGCTCCAATTTATGAAATCGAGGCACGGAAAAAAAAATCCATGCCAAATAACTATAATGGACTTCTGGTGTGACCTACATCATTTCTATGTGCATTTGGAATAATTCCGAGCAAGTGACAAATATTCCAGAGCGACGGGAACCGAGAGCTCCACTTTATGAAATCGTGGCATGGAAAGAAAATGAATATCAAACTCCCATAATGGACTTCTAGTGTGCCCTACCTCATTTCTAGGTGCATTTGGAATCCTTCCGCGCCGGTATGAAACTTTCCAAAACAACGCGTGCCATGAGCTCCAATTTATGAAATCTAGGCACGTAAAGAAAATCAAAACCAAACACCCATAATGGACTTCTAGTGTGTCCTACGTCATTTCTCGGTGCATTAGGAATAATTCTGAGCAGGTGTAAAACTTTGCAGAGCGACGGGTTCCCGGAGCTCCACATTATGAAATCGAGGCACGGAAAGAAAATCTATGCAAACACCCAAAATGGACTTCTGGTGTGCCCTGTCATTTCTAGGTGCATTTGGAATAATTCCGAGCAGGTGTGAAACTTTGCTGAACGACGGTATCCAGAGCTCCACTTTATGAAATAGAGGCACAGAAAGACCATCAATACCAAACACCCAAAATAGACTTCAAGTGTACCCTACCTCATTTCTAGGTGCATTTGGAATCTTTCCGAGCCGGTGTGAAACTTTCCAGAACGACGCGTACCATAAGCTCCAATTTATGGAAACCAGGCACGGAAAGAAAATCCACACCAAATAACTATAATAGACTTCTGGTGTGCCCTACGTCAATTCTAGGTGCATTTGAAATAATTCCGAGCAAGTGTGAAACATTCCAGAACGACGGGTACCCAGAGCACCATTTTATGAAATCGAGGCATGGAAAGAAAATGAACATCAAACTCCCATAATGGACTTCTAGTGTGCCCTACCTCATATCTAGGTGCATTTGGAATCTTTTCGAGCCGGTGTGAAACTTTTCAGAACGACGCGTACCCCGAGCTCCAACTTATGAAATCGAGGCACGGAAAGAAAATCAAAACCAGACACCCATAATGGACTTCTAGTGTGCCCTCGTCATTTCTAGGTGCATTTGGAATAATTCGGCAGGTGTAAAACTTTGCAGAGCGGCGGGTACCAGAGCTCCACATTATGAAATCGAGGCACGGAAATAAAATCAATGCAAACACCCAAAATGGACTTCGGTGTGCCCTATGTCATTTCTAGGTGCATTTGGAATAATTAGAGCAGGTGTGAAACTTTCTTTGAACAGCGGTATCGAGCTCCACTTTATGAAATCGAGGCACAGAAAGACCATCAATACCAAACACCCAAAATAGACTTTAATGGGCCCGACCTCATTTCTAGGTGTATTTGGAATCTTTCCGAGCCGGTGTGAAACTTTCCAGAACGACGCGTACCCTAAGCTCCAATTTATGAAATCGAGGCACGGAAAGAGCATACTCACCAATTAACAATAATGGACTTCTGGTGTGCCCTAGATCATTTCCAGGTGCATTTGGAATAATTCTGAGCAGGTGTGAAACATTCCAGAACGACGGGTACCTAGAGGTCCACTTTATGAAATCGAGGCATGGAAAGAAAATGAACATCAAACTCCCATAATGGACTTCTAGTGTGCTCTACCTCATTTCTAGGTGCATTTAGAATCTTTCCGAGCCGGTGTGAAACTTTCCAGAACGACGTGTATCCTGAGCTCCAATTTATGAAATCGAGGCACGTAAAGAAAATCAAAACCAAACACCCGTAATGGACTTCTAGTGTGCCCTACGTCATTTCTAGGTGCATTTGGAATAATTACGGCGGTGTAAAACTTTGCGAGCGACGGTGCGGAGCTCCACATTATGAAATCGAGGCACGGAAAGAAAATCTATGCAAACACCCAAAATGGACTTACGGTGTGCCCTACGTCATTTCTAGGTGCATTTGGAAAAATTCGGCGGTGTGAAACTTTCTTTGAACAGCGGTATCTAGAGCTCCAATTTACGTAAATCAAGGCACAGAAGACAATCAATCTGAAACACCCAAAATAGACTTCTAGTGTGCCCTACCTCATTGCTAGGTGCATTTGGAATCCTTCCGAGCGGTGTGAAACATTCGAGCGACGCGTGCACCTAAGCTCCAATTTAGGAAATCGAGGCACGTAAAGAAAATCCACACCAATTAACTATAGTGGACTTACGGTGTGCCCTCGTCATTATAGGTGCATTTGGAATAATTCCGAGCAAGTGTGAAACATTCGAGCAGCGGGTACCAGAGCTCCATTTTATGAAATCGAGGCATGGAAAGAAAATGAACATCAAACTCCCATAATGTACTTCTAGTGTGCCCTACCTCATTTCTAGGTGCATTTGGAATCTTTCCGAGCCGTTGTGAAACTTTCCAGAACGACGCGTACCCCGAGCTCCAATTTATGAAATCGAGGCACGTAAAGAAAATCAAAACCAAACACCCGTAATGGACTTCTAGTGTGCCCCACGTCATTTCTAGGTGCATTTGGAATAATTACGGCGGTGTAAAACTTTGCAGAGCGGCGGTGCGGAGCTCCACATTATGAAATCGAGGCACGGAAAGAAAATCTATGCAAACACCCAAAATGGACTTCGGTGTGCCCACGTCATTTCTAGGTGCATTTGGAATAATTAGGCGGTGTGAAACTTTCTTTGAGCAGCGGTATCTAGAGCTCCAATTTACGAAATCAAGGCACAGGAAGACAATCAATACGAAACACCCAAAATAGACTTCTAGTGTGCCCTACCTCATTGCTAGGTGCATTTGGAATCCTTCCGAGCCGGTGTGAAACAATCCAGAGCGACGCGTACCCTAAGCTCCAATTTAGGAAATCGAGGCACAGAAAGAAAATCCACACCAATTAACTATAGTGGACTTCTGGTGTGCCCTACGTCATTTATAGGTGCATTTGGAATAATTCCGAGCAAGTGTGAAACATTCCAGAACGACGGGTACCCAGAGCTCCATTTTATGAAATCGAGGCATGGAAAGAAAATGAACATCAAACTCCCATAATGTACTTCTAGTGTGCCCTACCTCATTTCTAGGTGCATTTGGAATCTTTCCGAGCCGTTGTGAAACTTTCGAGCAGACGCTGCACTCGAGCTCCAATTTATGAAATCGAGGCATGCAAAGAAAATCAAAACCAAACACCCATAATGGACTTCTAGTGTGCCCTACATCATTTCTAGTTGCATTTGGAATAATGCTGAGCAGGTGTAAAACTTTGCAGAGCGACGGGTACCCGGAGCTCCACATTATGAAATCGAGGAACGGAAAGAAAATCGATGCAAACACCCAAAATGGAATTCTGGTGTGCCCTATGTCATTTCTAGGTGCATTTGGAATAATTCCGAGCAGATGTGAAACTTTGCGGAATGACTGTATCCAGAGCTCCACTTTAAGAAAGCGAGGCACAGAAAGACAATCAATACGAAACACCCAAAATAGACTTCTAGTGCGTCCTACCTCATTTCTTGGTGCATTTGTAATCCTTCCGAGCCGTTGTGAAACTTTCTAGAACGACGCGTACCCTAAGCTCCAATTTATGAAATCGAGGCACGGAAAGAAAATCCACACGAAATAACTATAATGTACCTCTGGTGTGCCCTACGTCATTTCTAGGTGCATTTAGAATAATTCTGACCAAGTGTGAAACATTCCAGAACGATGGGTACCCAGAGCTCCACTTTATGAAATTGAGGCATGGAAAGAAAATGAACATCAAACTCCCATAATGGACTTCTAGTATGCCCTACCTCATTTCTAGGTGCATTTGAAATCTTTCCAGAGCGGTGTGAAACTTTCGAGCAGACGCTGCACTCGAGTAAGCTCCAATTTATTAAATCGAGGCACGGAAAGAAAATCAAACCAAACACCCATAATGGACTTCTAGTGTGCCCTCGTCATTTCTAGGTGCATTTGGAATAATTACGAAAGTGTAAAAGTTTGCGAGCGACGGGTGCGGAGCTCCACATTATGAAATCGAGGTACGGAAAGAAAATCAATGCAAACACCCAAAATAGACTTCTGGTGTGCCCTATGTCATTTCTAGGTGCATTTGGAATAATTCGGCAGGTGTGAAACTTTCTTTGAGCAGCGGTATCGAGCTCCACTTTACGAAATCGAGGCAAAGAAAGACAATCAATACGAAACACCCAAAATAGACTTCTAGCGTGCCCTACCTCATTTCTAGGTGCATTTGGAATCCTTCTGAGCCGGTGTGAAACATTCCAGAGCGACGCGTTCCCTAAGCTCCAATTTATGAAATCGAGGCACAGAAAGAAAATCCACACCAATTAACTATAATGGACTTCTGGTGTGCCCTAAGATGAATCAACTCAATTTATAATTGGCATCTGTCATAGAGACAAGGCTCAAATAAAATCCAGGAGAATATTTCATCATCCGAGAGTACAATCCCTTTGTTTTTTGTTTTCAAACTTTCTTTTAAGAATTCAACTTTCTCTTACATCATGAGATTCCAAATCATCGCATAACACACTAATTCATTTCTTTTAATTTGGCAAGCCTCAAATCTATGCTCAAACTGAACACGAAATCCACATCTAGGAAGGGAGACTCTTCCAATCCACAATAACAAACTGTGATCACCTTCTCTACCAAAGGAATTACTTTGACAAATAATAATTCCCAACACACCTCAATATAGATTTCAGCTACAATCACATCACCTCAATCTTTTAAGGATAATCAACTTGAAAATCACCGCATACACCCTCATTTATTGCATCCAAAAGATCCTATCAAAGATCACCATAACTCTTGGAACCTAATAATGGGAAACTAAGATGCTAGCATAAAAATGCCAAGCCCGAATTCCACCTTTAAGAATTCCACACTAAACTTCCGGTATACTTGATCGATAACCCTCAGATCTGATGACTAAAATTTTACACAGCTCGACAATAACCTCATTTATTAATGTCAACATTCCTCACTCATCAAGTAACCGCCCCAAGGCGATTTATTTTACCAATCTTGGACCTCCTCTAATCCACACCAATCCAATTCAGTTACACAACCACAATATACACATTTGCAATACCCTAACTGATTGACCAAGATTCAAACAAAGAGTATTGGATCATAATTTGACATACGTCCCACTAGTTGTAACACTAATCAATTGTATTTCATCGACAAATATTCCATGTAGTTAGAACCCTCTCCAAGTGTTATAGGTCAAAACTGAATCACTAACTACTGCTCTTCAAATAGCTTTGTTCCCAAGATTTCACCACAATCAAATATTAATGATCTCAGAAAAAAAAACAAAATACGAGTCCGCAGATGAGGGCACATGTCCCACCAGAAGGAACTTCCAAATCCCCATAAATCAAAATAAAACATTGCTATGGAAACCCAAGAAACTCTTAAGCTGTAACAACAGAAAAGTTGCAGATTATAATTCTTAACTCCAACCTCAAATACTTAGGGCACACATTTTCCGTTAACCAAGAAAGCAACTTTCTTTGATTACAACATTACTTGCCATCCTATGCAAGAAATGCCTTTAAAACCAAATCAAATTAATCACTTAGAAACCAAACAGAAACTTTCCATACGTCACATTGCTCAACTAATCTCATCTACTACGTAAATCATGACCTCCCAAAAGAGCACGTATGCAAAACTCCGAACATTTCATTTAACTGGTATTACGAAAAGCAATCAACTTACTTCCTCTCTAGAAGAATCATTACCACTCCAACGCGTCACATTCTCTTATCGACAATCTTACTAATATCAAGAATAATTCACTCTTAACAAGATTCGTTATTGTCAACTCTTCCTTTATAAAGCTCCTAACGGCTTACCAAAGTATTACATACCACTTTATCATAGAGGGGACCTACTACATAATTTAAGAGGTTATTCCAATGTCCTCTTATCAAACGCATTCTATTATCCGACAAATTCACCATCATGAAAACACAGGTCATCCCCATGAAACACACATGAGTAAATCACTTTTGACTTTCAACCTTTCACTTATTAGGAACGCTCGCACTAAGTTAGTACACTCTAATTCTAATCTGGAGGTTATCATAACCCATTGATGATTATTCAATTATGGACGAATTGATGGTTATTCCTCTATTTGTATTCCCACGAGCATAAATAAGATCATCAAATAGTCAATTAAGGAAAACCCCATATTATTATCTACTAAGACCACAGTCGAACACCTCCTTATTTTTCTCTTGTTGCATAGTTAGATTAATCCATTGAGACCAAATATTCCAATAAGTTTAGCAAACTAAACAATTCTATTGATCAACCATTTCATCAATGTTTCACACTTCTTAATCACTCTATTGATTCCGACTAAATATAGTTATACTCATAGTCACAGCTCATCAAGAACTACTTGAGGACAACCTCAACTTATTCAACTTTCCTTTCAAGGATCTTAGCTAAAATCGATCATGCACACACTACAACCCAATCTTGATAATCCATATCATATTATTTAAGTGCTTTGATTATAACATCTCATCTTATCATGACAAAACACCGCTAAAGGGTTTAACAACTTCTTTCATTAGGAAGAACCATTAATCTTCAACACTCAAAATACCCAAGTGAGACACATTGAGTAAAAGCCTCCACGTACTAAAGGACTTGCAAAAGGAAACTTTCATTAACCCAAAAACATCAAGCGAATAATTGGATCAAGTTTTCCCATGAGAAAGACAAAACTTCAATATAAAGGTCAAACTTGACCATCAACCAAGTTCACCGGTAGTAAGAATAACTCATCGGTTGGGAAAACAATAATTGCTTTCTGAGGACAAATTCAGCCCAATTGAAACACACTATCGTTTCTCAAAGCAACCCATCAACCGCAATGAACTAATAACCCAAGAGAAACTCATCACCTGGCTGGACAAGAGTTGACCAAATTCAAAGAAGAGAATAACTCTTCTAAAGGTACTCACTATCGCGCCTGTACTAAGATATCCGAGGTAACCACTTCACTATTCTCTTACTATGAACAGTGGTGTAACCTAGTAAAGCCCAGGGCCACAACCACGACCTCAACCTCTCGACATCAACTATCATAGTATATAACTAATATAATCAATTATCAGTATATAAGATTATATCATACAATAAGCACAATGATCAACTAGCAACTGTAGCACAAAAGTAACTATTTACTCAACGGAAGCGTATATGCAATGCAAAAACCCAACCCATCTATTGTGCATAGTGTGTCAAAATTAATACTTTAAATACCACGGACCTACAACCCGCTCTGATACCAACTGTAACACCCCAGCCAAACAAGGGCCTGGAATGCTACTAAATTAAGTAAATTTAAACATATTCAAACTAAAACATCTTACAAAAATTCGGTAGAACCTCCTTTGTATAACTAAGTATACCGGAGGTTCCAACAGATGCATATATTATTAGCAATATCTCAACATCCAAAGTTCATCAAAGCATTCATAAACAATCAATTCAGCTAAAATATAAGCAAGCATAATCAAAATTTACCGCTCTCTTTATTACAAATAATCAAATACATTCAAGCATAACCAAGATTAATCCTTAAGCAGTTTGCTTATTATTAAGGTGTGAACTAATGATAATCATCTTTAAAAGAGTGTGTGGTAGTGAGTGCATCCTTAGCAATCCTACTCCCTCCCATGCATGCCGTTCTTGCAAATGGTACCTAAAAACACAGCAAAAACAAGAGGTGAGCCCAAAGACTCAGCAAATATAATAAATGGCATCAACCGCATACAAACATGTAAATCAACAATTAAACCTCTCAAACCATTTGTAACACCCTGGCCCAAAATCCGCTCAATGCCCAGCCCACCGTGGGGCGGACCCGCGGACACATAGCACCCCACTTACACTTTCGTCCTCGCTTCGTGTAAAAGGGTTAACCCGGAGGTGCTACGTTTGGACCCAATAGGCATTATATACTAGTACAACTCACTTTAAACAAGCAATGTGGGACTAATCCCACCACACAACTCCTCATGGGCCACATAGGCCGCAAACGAGTAGGCCGAGGTATTACAGCCCTACCTCATTTCTAGGTGCATTTGGAATCTTTCCAAGCCGGTGTGAAACTTTCCAAAACGACGCGTACCCTGAGCTCCAATTTATGACATCGAGGCACGTAAAGAAAATCGAAACTAAACACCCATAATGGACTTCTTGTAATACTCCGAAAATGTGAGGAACATTTAATCGGGAAGTATTAAATTAATCGATAGAGATTAATTAATCGGAGGAAATATTCATTCGAAAATCATCAAATCAGGAAAGAGAGGGGTTTTCCGCGTTCTTCCGCAACCGGGCCTCGGGCCACCGCCGGGGGCCCATTATGGGCTGGCCGCAGGGCCCATGAGGGGAGCCTCCCCATTTCTCCAAACCCTAGGCCCACAATCCCCCTCCTCCCCACCCCTTTGGCCGCCCCACCCCTTGGCGCCGCCCTCCACATCCTCCTGCGCCTCCTTGCTGCTCCTACGTCTCCCCGCTGCGGCGACGCTCGTCCTCCTCCGGCGATCCTCCAAGGAAGGAGAAGAGGAGGAGATTTGCATGTGATGGCCGATCGAACAAGGAGAAAGAGGGAAGAGGAGAAGGAGGAAGGAGAGGATCCTCACGCCGCACTGGTGGAGGTGTTCGCTGTCGTTCGTCAAGGGTAACGATGATCCCCGATAGTTTAGATGGATAATTAATTGTTTAATCGTTACGGTTAGTAGATCCGCTTTCTGTCCAGTAGTTTGGACGTGAGTTTTGATGTCTGTAGATGCAGTATCTGGGGATGACTTCTCTTAGAAAAAGTTGGGTCGTGTCCTTAGCTTTCCGTGGCCGCTAAGAACGCCCAAATCCGTTTAACGGTTAGCGAGTTATGATTTTTCTAATGTCGCTGTCCTGATAATCTGTCAACATCCTGACAGTCTGTAGAAATCCGAATTAATATTTTAGTGAAAGGTGAAATCAGAGGATCTCGTTATAACGAAAAAGATGGGTAATTTCCATACCTTTCCAGAAAGCCAAAGAACGCAATATTTGGACGTTCGTAGCAAAAGCTATGACAATTTTAGTGTACTGTCCAGAGAACCCGACGTGAATATTGATGTTCTGTAGATTGGCTTGGTAGGGGTAGTAGATGGTAGAATCAGAAGGGTTCCCCAACTAAGTTTAATTAGATAATTTAATTATCTTTCCAGAAAGTATTAGAACATCTTATTTGGACTCCTGAGCAGAAAGTTATGTATTTTAGAAGTTGACTGTCCGCAGTGAACACCAAATCGACCGGTAGAAATTGGAAGATTGAAAATGCTTGGGGGTTTAGTGAGTTCTATTGTGCTCTTATTTATGCTTTTGGTCCAGTAAGTTTGTCTTAGTTGGGTTATCATTATGTTCAGGTGGGAGGGTGATCCAGGGCAGCGCTTCTTCTTGGCGTCCATCGCCCTCGCGTGGTTAAGGCAAGTATTAGGGTTAAAGAATAATGATGATTGTTTGCTAAGATTGATTGTGTCTTGATCGTGATTGCCATGCATGGATGTTATTGTGATGAATTACAATATATCTTGGTATATTCAAGTTATGGTTGGAGTTTCCTGTGTTCATGGTTAATGCTTACATGTTATTATGTACATGTTGAATTCATATGTTTAGAAGATAATGTCATTGAACATATGCATGTAGTAAGCATGATTGAGTTTTGGTCACGTGGTGACCAAGTATGAATTGTTGAGGTCCCGCCATGTCGATGACGGGCTAGAGGTCCCCACATTCGTGTAATGTGGGCAATGAGTAAAGAGGTCCCCATCATGCTGATGATGGGCAAAGGTCCCTATACTTGTGGAGTATAGGCTCTTGGTCCCTATTGCCAGAGTGCATAGGCATGGGTATACATCGACGGTTGTATACCCCGCATTACCGGTAAAATGCGAAAAGAGATAAAGATTAAAAGGTGCATTGCATGGTTGCATTACATAAGCATGAAGGCTATGTTTAGCGTAATGTTTAATTGTGAATATTAATGCTGTGACTGTGTTTCTAGATTTGGCCTTGTTGATACTTGCTGAGTCTGTGGACTCACCCTTGCTTTGTTGTGCTTTTAGGTACCACTGGCAAGAGCGGCATGCATGGGAGGGAGTAGCTTTTACTGGATTGCACACACTACCCTTCATCCTAATAAAATCATACCATGTAGTTCATTCTATATGAATGAGTAAACTGTTAAGTTTCATTAATAGATTTGGTTGAGTGTTTTGGTCTATCTGTAATGTTGAGATTAGCAAGTTGGATTATGCTAAATATTTCTCTATCGGATTAGACTATATTATATGCTTGGATGATAGCGAATGTTGAATTATTGATGAACTGTAATAAGTAAACCAAGATGGGAAGGAAGGATACCTTCTCTATGATTTATTACTGCTTGTGAATCTAGTTTAATGATGAACTGTAATAGATAGGAATTAAATGGTGAAGGAAGGATACCTTCTCCATATATTGGATGTTTTATTTATGCCTTCCTATGATATTCTGTTGGTACCTCCGGTATTGATTAATAATACAAAGGAGGTTCTCACCAAGTTTGGTAAGATGGTTGTAGATAGTTCGTTTTATTTGTTTAATTTAGTAGCATTCCAGGCTCATGTTGGGCTGGGGTGTTACAGTTGGTATCAGAGCGGGCTGTAGGTCCGTGGTTAATAAAACATTAATTTTGACACACTAAGCACAGTAGGTGGGGTTTGGGTTTGCATTGCATCTATGTTTTCGTGGATTATTATAGTTGGATGTATGCTTAATGTTTGTATTTATGCTTGTTGTGATGTTTAGAGATGGCAAGGGGTAGAGGCCGTGGACGTGGCCGTGGTCGTGGCCAAGCAAGGTGCCTACGAGGTCGGGCAATACCCCCACCAAGTTCGTGAGCTCGGTGAGGTGATGAGGCTAGTCTCGAGGATCAAGAAGAAGTTGCTTCGCAATTGAGGGGACAGCGCCACCTACCGCACCCTGCACCGCTCCTTTGGCGGCTCCTACGGCGGTACCCGTGGTTGGTGCTATGGGGCTGCATCAGTGGAACGCCCTGCGTCTGGATACTTTTGATGGGTTGGGCACGCCCGATTGATGTCGCTAATCGTCATGCGACACATGGAGAGACACCGAGCTGGGTATGACTTGGAGATGAGGGCACAGTTTGTGGCCTTCACCTTAAGGGCAAGCGGATATCTGGTGGGAGGGAGTCTCGACAGCCTAGGACCGCTGCCCATGGCCCGCCATTCGGGAGCTATTTGTGGAGCAATTAGGAGGAGGTTTTATCCAGCTTCATTCCTGGAGAGGATGGAAGTCTCGCTGAATAGTTACAAGCAGGGCAAGCTGACAGTGTCAGAGTATGAAGCGGGTTTTAACAACATCATCCGTTTCGTTCCAGCAGTGGCTACAAATGAGGCCGAGAAGGCCAAGAGGTTTCGCAGAGGGCTCAGACAGGAGTTTCATTAGGTATTGGGAGCGTTGGAGCTGCGTGATTTTAGCTCCTTGGTAGAACAAATGAGGCCGAGAAGGCAAGGCATGGGTGGTTCGGTGGTTCCTTCTGATGCAGGTGGCAGTCAGAAGAGGAACTTTGGAGGAAGAAGTGGGTCATCCCTCAAGCCCGCTTCAAGAAGTTCAAGGGCTCGCAGAGTTCATACAAGTCCAAGTATACAAAACCACAAACCGCCAACACTTCAGGGCCGTGTGGAGTGCACCTATGCTTCGTCCGATTCTCGGGCAAGGTATGATTTGCTTCAAGCGCGTAATGAGCACCGTGCTTCAGAGTGTTCTCGATCGATCTTGTCGCCACTTGTGGTCGGGCGGGTCATAAGGCGGTGGTTTGTCGGCGAATCCAGCTAGTGTTATTAAGTGAGCCGCGGCCACCAAAGGCAAGTGCCAACCGCTTCTTCACGAGGGTCGGCAGATGCTTGCCGCTACCCCCACACGCCTTGGGGACAACCTCGATCTTACTTTCCGGCCTCGAGGATCCCACCACCGGGTATTTTTGGCCTTTGCTCCATGTGCACTGTTTCCAGCTAAAGACCTTCAAGACCTCCCACGGCTTCGCAGCACCACCATACCAGGTTTGGGGCTTCGCCGCCCAAAGAATAGCTTGCTTATGCCATGCCGATCGCCGAGTCGGTGGGACGCCCGACGTGGTGACAGTATGCTCCTTGTGGACTCAATGGAGGCTTTTGTTTTATTCGATTCGAGCTACTTTCTCTTTTGCATCACTAGAGTTTGCTAGCGAGCACATTTGAGTATGCGATCTATAGCTCATCGGTTCTAGTAAATTCTCCCGAGGAATTCTTTCTAGTTCCACATCCGTCCGGATGTGTGATTTCTTTAGATGGGGAAGACTTTATTGCTAATCGATGGTTATGAAGATGGAACCGCTTGACGTTATTTTGGGTATGGATTGGTTGCATAGTTACCTGTCTTTGTCATATCTTGCTTTTTGAAGACAAGAACTCTGCAAGTCTCCGTCTCAAGGCAGAGATAGTGTTTCAGGGTAGCGCCCTTCTTACTCTCTTTGTGTGCTGGCTAGTTTGTTTCCAGGTAGTCGAGCAGCAAAGAGTGGATTTCTTTTGTCCTTGGTAGAGAAGCCGAGTTTGTCCTTGACTGTTGCAGGTATTCCAGTGGTTCGGGAGTTTTTGGACGTATTTCCAGCAGATCTGCCCGGAATGCCTCCACCTCGCCCCGTGGAGTTCAGGATTGATTTAGTACCCGGCGCTCGACCGGTTTCCATGACCCCGTACCGTCTGGCCCATCCTTTTCAGGAGGAATTAAAGAAGCAGTTGGACGATCTAAAGGCGAAAGATCTTATTCGTCCCAGTGTGTCTCCGTGGGGAGCTCTGTGCTTTTTACCAAGAAGAAGGATGGAGTTGGCGCATGTGTATTGATTACCGTGTCTCAACCGGTGACCATTAAGAATAAATATCCTTTGCCTCGCATTGAAGATTTATTTGATCGCTTGAGAGGGCAAAGGTATTTTCAAAGATTGATCTCCGGGATACAATCGATTCTCGTCCAAATGAGGATATTGAGAAAACGGCGTTTCCACAAGGTATGGGCATTTTGAATTTCAAGTTATGTCTTTTGACTAACGAATGCCCCCGCCGCTTTCATGGAGACAATGAACAGGATGTTACATGAGTATCCGGATGATTTTGTTGTCGCCTTTATTGATGATATTTTGATCTACTCAAGACCGAAGCGTAACATGGGCGCCATCTGCGGTTTGGTGTTGGAGACGCTAAGGAGAATAAGTTTTATGCAAAGTGAAAAAGTGCGAGTTCGATGTCCGGTGGGATTCTTGGGACATGTTATTAACGATAAAGGAATATCGGTTGATCCAAGTAAAATCTCCACAGTGGTAGAATGGGGAAGGCCGACCAACGTCAAAGAAGTGAGAAGCTTCCTTGGTATGGCAGGTTATTATCGGCGTTTTGTGCAGGATTTCTCCATCATTGCGAAACCGTTATCCAGGCTCACTCAGAAGGATGTGAGGTTTCGGTGGGATAAGCTGGTGACCGCTCCTGTTCTCACTGTTCCTGAACCTGGGAAGCGTTTCACAGTTTTTTCCGACGCTTCTCGTGTTGGTTTGGGTTGTGTGCTCATGCAAGATGGCAAGGTCTTGGCTTACGCATCTAGACAAACAAGAAGCATGAGCGTAATTACCCAACTCATGATTTAGAGTTGGTCATCAGAGTGTTTGCGCTGAAGCTTTGGAGGCACTATCTTTATGGTGAATCTTGTGATGTCTTCACCGATCACAAAAGCCTTAAGTACATCTTTACACGTATGATTTGAATCGAGGCAACGCAGATGGTTGAGCCGATCAAGGATTACGATCTCACGATTCAATACCATCCGTGCAAGGCCAATGTGGTGGTCGATGTTTTAGTCGCAAGGCGGCGCCGCTACTCTAGATTGTTTAATTGCAGATTTTGACCGCATGGGAATATCTTATTGCTATGCAGCACGGTTCATGTCGAAACTCGCTTGATCTTAGAGTCACCATTCCGCAATCCAAAGGGAAGCGCAACATGAGTGACCAGCTATTGTAGAGGGTCGAAGCGCCCGGATATGGGCAAGGAAGGATTTCAGTTTGATGGGTCTCGAGCATTGCGATTTAAGGGTCGCTTTGTGTGCCGCATAAGGCGGGGTTAAGGATGACATCTTGAGGGAGGCACATCGCACTCCTTATACTGCTCATCCAGTGAAACAAAGATGTACCGCGACTTAAAGCATAATTTCGTGGAAGAGAATGAAGGTGGATATAGCTAATTATGTAGCCTCTTGTGGTGTGTGTCAACAAGTAAAGGCAGAACATAAGCGCCCCGCAGGTTATTACTGACCTTTGGAGGTTCCTCAATGGCCTTGGGATGATATCTCCATGGACTTTGTAGTCGCATTACCCGATCGCCGCGAGGAAAGGATGCGATTTGGGTGATAGTGGATCGATTCAAAGAATCGGCAAGATTTTATTCCTATCCGCACGACCAACTCCCGAGCGACTTGGCTCCTATTTATGTAACGGAGATTGTGAGATTGCATGGTGTACCAAAGACCATCATTTCGATAGAGATGCCAAGTTTGTATCCAAGTTTTGAGAGAGTTTACAGAGTGCACTGGGCACCCGGCTCCATCTCGAGTACAAGATTTCATCCACAGCATGATGGATGGTCAGAGCGCACTATTCTGACCTTGGAGGACATGTTGCGGTCTGTGTTTTGTCCTCGAAGGGCGCTTGGGAAGATCGATTGCCTTTTGTGGAATTCGCACAACAACAGCTACTATTCAAGTATCAAAGCCGCACTGCTCGAGGTTTTGTATGGGCGAAATGCAGTCACCCCTTTGTTGGGAAGCGATGGGTGAGAAGGCGTCTTAGGCGGATTGGGTACAAAAGACCGTCGAAAGAGTGGCCTTGGTGAGACAGAACTCGCTTGCGTACCAGAAAGCGGCGTAAAAGTTATGCAGATGTAAGAAGAAGGATTCGAATTTGAAGTGGGAGATCAAGTGCTCTTGAGAGTATCTCCCACTAAGGGTGTGGTGAGGTTCTGCACGGAGGGAAGCTTAGCCCGAGGTACGTTGGGCCTTTCACGATCTTGGCTCGAATCGAAGTTGGCATATCGCTTGGACCTACCAGAGTCTATGCGAGGAGTGCACAACGTTTTCATGTGTCCATGTTGAGGAAGTACCTTCGTGATCCGAGCATCATGTGTCTCTAGAACCTCTAACCATTGAGCAAGATCTCTTTTGAGTCCAAGCCGCAGATCCCGGAATTATCGAGAAGACATTGAGGAATAAAACTTTAAAGTACGTTAAGGTGCTTTGGTCACAGCAGATCGAGAGAGAGGCCACCGAATTGGAGTCTCGCATGCGAAAGCATTATCCGAGTTATTTACAACAGTACATGTTAATGTTGTAAGGTTTAAGTTGTGTTTATACTTGGCTTAAGCGCTAGAATTCGAGGTCTAATTTATTTTAAGGGGTAGAACGTAATACTCCAAAATGTGAGGAACATTTAATCGGGAAGTATTAAATTAATCGATAGAGATTAATTAATCGGAGGAAATATTCATTGAAAATCATCAAATCAGAAAAGAGAGGGGTTTTCGCGTTCTTCCGCAACAGGGGCCTCGGGCCACCTGGGGGCCCATTATGGGCTGGCCGCAGGGCCCATGAGGGGAGCGCCCCCATTTCTACAAACCCTAGGCGCACAATCCCCTCCCTTTTTCCCCTCCCCACCCCCTTTGGCCGCCCCACCCCTTGGGCGCCGCCTCCACATCCTCCTGCGCCTCCTTGCTGCTCCCACGTCTCCCCTGCTGCCGGGCGACGCTCGTCCTCCTCCGGCGATCCTCCAAGGAAGGAGAAGAGGAGGAGATTGCGCCATGGCCGATCGAACAAGGAGAAAGAGGGAAGAGGAGAAGGAGGAAGGAGAGGATCCTCACGCCGCACTGGTGGAGGTGTTCGCTGTCGTTCGTCAAGGGTAACGATGATCCCGATAGTTTAGATGGATAATTAATTGTTTAATCGTTACGGTTAGTAGATCCGCTTTCTGTCCAGTAGTTTGGACGTGAGTTTTGATGTCTGTAGAGGCAGTATCTGGGGATGACTTCTCTTAGAAAAAGTTGGGTCGTGTCCTTAGCTTTCCGTGGCCGCTAAGAACGCCCAAATCCGTTTAACGGTTAGCGAGTTATGATTTTTCTAATGTCGCTGTCCTGATAATCTGTCAACATCCTGACAGTCTGTAGAAATCCGAATTAATCTTTTAGTTAAAGGTGAAATAAGAGGATCTCGTTATAACGAAAAAGATGGGTAATTTCCATACCTTTCCAGAAAGCCAAAGAACGCAATATTTGGACGTTCGTAGCAAAAGCTATGACAATTTTAGTGTACTGTCCAGAGAACCCGACGTGAATATTGATGTTCTGTAGATTGGCTTGGTAGGGGTAGTAGATGGTAGAATCAGAAGGGCTCCCCAACTAAGTTTAATTAGATAATTTAATTATCTTTCCAGAAAGTATTAGAACATCTTATTTGGACTCCTGAGCAGAAAGTTATGTATTTTAGAAGTTGACTGTCCGCAGTGAACACCAAATCAACCGGTAGAAATTGGAAGATTGAAAACGCTTGGGGGTTTAGTGAGTTCTATTGTGCTCTTATTTATGCTTTTGGTCCAGTAAGTTTGTCTTAGTTGGGTTATCATTATGTTCAGGTGGGAGGGTGATCCCAGGGCAGCGCCTTCTTCGCGCCCATCGCCCTCGCGTGGTTAAGGCAAGTATTCGGGTTAAAGAATAATGATGATTGTTTGCTAAGATTGATTGTGTCTTGATCGTGATTGCCATGCATGGATGTTATTGTGATGAATTACAATATATCTTGGTATATTGAAGTTATGGTTGGAGTTTCCTGTGTTCATGGTTAATGCTTACATGTTATTATGTACATGTTGAATTCATATGTTTAGAAGATAATGTCATTGAACATATGCATGTAGTAAGCATGATTGAGTTTTGGTCACGTGGTGACCAAGTATGAATTGTTGAGGTCCCCGCCATGTCGATGACGGGCTAGAGGTCCCCACATTCGTGTAATGTGGGCAATGAGTAAAGAGGTCCCCATCATGTCGATGATGGGCAAAGGTCCCTATACTTGTGGAGTATAGGCTCTTGGTCCCTATTGCCGAGTGTATAGGCATGGGTATACATCGACGGTTGTATACCCGCATGACACGTAAAATGCTAAAAGAGATAAAGATTAAAAGGTGCATTGCATGGTTGCATTACATAAGCATGAATGCTATGTTTAGCGAATGTTTAATTGTGAATATTAATGCGTGGATCGTGTTTCTAGATTTGGCCTTGTTGATACTTGCCGAGTCGTGGACTCACCCTTGCTTTGTTGTGCTTTTAGGTACCACGGCAAGAGCGGCATGCATGGGAGGGAGTAGCTTTTATCGATTGCACACACTACCCTTCATCCTAATAAAATCATACCATGTAGTTCATTCTATATGAATGAGTAAACCGTTAAGTTTCATTAATAGATTTGGTTGAGTGTTTTGGTCTATCTGTAATGTTGAGATTAGCAAGTTGGATTATGCTAAATATTTTCTATCGGATTAGACTATATTATATGCTTGGATGATAGTGAATGTTGAATTATTGATGAACTGTAATAAGTAAACCAAGATGGGAAGGAAGGATACCTTCTCTATGATTTATTATCGCCAGAATCTAGTTTAATGATGAACTGTAATAGATAGGAATTAAATGGTGAAGGAAGGATACCTTCTCCATATATTGGATGTTTTATTTATGCCTTCCTATGATATTCGCTGGTACCTCCGGTATTGATTAATAATACAAAGGAGGTTCTCTTTAATTTTGGTAAGATGGTTGTAGATAGTTCGCTTTATTTGTTTAATTTAGTAGCATTCCGTGCTCATGTTGAAATTTGGGGTGTTACACTTCTAGTGTGCCATACGTCATTTCTAGGTGCTTTTGGAATAATTTCGAAAGGTGTAAAACTTTGCAGAGCTTATTTGCACCGGAGCTCCACATTATGAAATCGAGGCACGGAAAGAAAATCAATGCAAACACCCAAAATGGACTTGTGTGCGCTATGTCATTTCTAGGTGCATTTGGAAGAATTCGAGGTGTGAAACTTTCTTCAACGATCAGATCCTCTCCACTTCACGTAAATCGAGACACGTAAAGACAATCAATACGAAACACCCAAAATAGACTTCTTGTGTGCCATACCTCATTTCTAGGTGCATTTGGAATCCTTCCGAGCGGTGTAAAACTTTCCGTAATCCACGCTGCACCTAAGCTCCAATTTATGAAATCGAGGCACAGAAAGAAAATCCACACCAAATAACTATAATGGGCTTCTGGTGTGCCCTACGTAATTCATAGGTGCATTTGGAATAATTCCGAGCAAGTGTGAAACATTCCAGAACGACGGGTACCCTAAGCTCCACTTTATGAAATCGAGGCATGGAAAGAAAATGAACATCAAACTCCCATAATGGACTTCTAGTGTGCCCTACCTCATTTATAGGTGCATTTGGAATCTTTCCTAGCCGGTGTGAAACTTTCCAGAACGACGCGTACCCTGAGCTACAATTTATGAAATCGAGGCACGGAAAGAAAATCCACACCAAAAAACTATAATGGACTTTTGGTGTGACCTACGTCATTCCTAGGTGCATTTGGAATAATTCCGAGCAAGTGTGAAACATTCCAGAACGACGGGAACCCAGAGCTCCACTTTGTGAAATCGTGGCATAGAAAGAAAATGAACATCAAACTCCCATAATGGACTTCTAGTGTGCCCTACCTCATTTCTAGGTGCTTTTGGAATCCTTCCGAGCCGGTGTGAAACTTTCCAGAACAACGCGTGCCATGCGCTGCAATTTATGAAATCTAGGCACGTAAAGAAAAAATCAAAACCAAACACCCATAATGGACTTCTAGTGTGTCCTACGTCATTTCTCAGTGTATTTGTAATAATTCTGAGCAGGTGTAAAATTTTGCAGAGCGACGGGTACCTGGAGCTCCACATTATGAAATCGAGGCACGGAAAGAAAATCAATGCAAACACCCAAAATGGACTTCCTGTTTGCCCTTTGTCATTTCTTGGTGCATTTGGAATAATTCCGAGCAGGTGTGAAACTTTACTGAACGACGGCATCCAGAGCTCCACTTTACGAAATCGAGGCACAGAAAGACAATCAATACGAAACACCCAAAATAGACTTCTAGTGTGCCCTACCTCATTTCTAGGTGCATTTGGAATCCTTCCGAGCCGGTGTGAAACTTTTCAGAACGACGCGTACCCTAAGCTCCAATTCATGAAATCGAGGCACGGAAAGAAAATACACACCAAATAACTATAATGGACTTCTGGTGTGCCCTACGTCATTCATAGGTGCATTTGGAATAATTCCGAGTAAGTGTGAAACAATCCAGAACGACAGGTACCCAGAGCTCCACTTTATGAAATCGAGACATGGAAAGAAAATGAACATCAAACTCCCATAATGGACCTCTAGTGTGCCCTACCTCATTTCTAGGTGCATTTGGAATCTTTCCGAGCCGGTGTGAAACTTTCCAAAACGACGCGTACCCTGAGCTCCAATTTGTGAAATCGAGGCACGGAAAGAAAATCAAAACCAAACACCCATAATGGACTTCTAGTGTGCCCTACGTCTTTTCTAGGTGCATTTGGAATAATTCTGAGCAGGTGTAAAACTTTGCAGAGCGACGGGTACACCCGGAGCTCCACATTATGAAATCGTGGCACGGAAAGAAAATCCATGCAAACACCCAAAATGGACTTCTGGTGTGCCCAATGTCATTTCTAGGTGCATTTGGAATAATTCCGTGCAGATGTGAAATTTTGCTGAACGACGGTATCCAGAGCTCCACATCACAAAATCGAGGCCCAGAAAGACAATCAATACGAAACACCAAAAATAGACTTCTAGTGTGCACTACCTCATTTCTTGGTGCATTTGGAATCCTTCCAAGCCGGTGTGAAACTTTCCGTAATCCACGCTGCACTCTAAGCTCCAATTTATGAAATCGAGGCACGGAAAGAAAATCCACACCAAATAACTATAATGGACTTCTGGTGTGCCCTACGTCATTTCTAGGTGCATTTGGAGTAATTCCGAGCAAGTGTGAAACATTCCACAACGACGGGTACCTCCACTTTATGAAATCGAGGCATGGAAAGAAAATGAACATCAAACTCCCATATTGGACTTCTACTGTGCCCTATATCATTTCTAGGTGCATGTGGAATCTTTCCGAGCCGGTGTGAAACTTTCCAGAACGACGCGTACCCTGAGCTCCAATTTATGAAATCGAGGCACGGAAAGAAAATCAAAACCAAACACCCATAATGGACTTCTAGTGTGCGCTACGTTATTTCTAGGTGCATTTGGAATAAATCTGAGCAGGTGTAAAACTTTGCAGAGCGACGGGTACACCCAGAGCTCCACATTATGAAATCGAGGCACGGAAAGAAAAAAATCAAAGCAAACACCCAAAATGGACTTCTGGTGTGCCCTATGTCATTTCTAGGTGCATTTGGAATAATTTCGTGCAGATGTGAAACTTTGCTGAACGACGGTATCCAGAGCTCCACTTTACGAAATCGAGGCACAGAAAGACAATCAATACGAAACACCCAAAATAGACTTCTAGTGTGCCATACCTCATTTCTAAGTGCATTTGGAATCCTTCCGAGCCGGTGTGAAACTTTCCAGAACGGCCCACAAGTAAGAATTTGATTTTCAGAAAAATATAAAAATGAAGAAGCCGCTTTCAATTCAAAGGAAATACGCTTTATCTATTGGAAAGCGCAAATTCCAAAAAATACGCCCTTTTCTTGTTTTTAGGATTTTTCAAACTAAACCAAATTCAAACGGTAATAACTTTTGCATATGAACTCCAGATTGGATGATTCATTTTTCTAAATTCATATAAAATCACGCTCTATCAGAATATACAAAAATATTTTAATTTTGTTGTTGTTGAATTTATTTTACTAATTGTGGTTTGTTTCGACTCGTTTCTATTAGAAGTCGGAAGTGCGAGTGAATCTCTCAACGATCCATCACCCTCGTACTCAGAGCTACCAGAGCAAGGAAAGCACCTCATTTGAGCATGTTGATCTGTTGGACCGAAACGACGACTAGAGGGGGGGGATTGATAGGAGCACAGCCTATTTTTCGCTTTGATCGGATTCAACAAGATTTTCTCTCCAATAGCTATGAAAGCAATGAAGATCAATAAACAAGCACAGCGGATGTCTTGTATTGAATCCAATCAAAACCCTAAAGAACACAACCAAAAACGCAAGAAAAACACGATGGGGGAATAGTAACTGTGAATAGTAATTGTGATCAGTACTAGAAATCGATACTACCAGATGAACAGTGCGGGTACTACCAAAAATCGGTACTACAGGATGAACATTGATGGTACTACCGCATGAACAGTAAAATCAGCCGATGAATAGGAAAATTAACTTGAAAACGAAATAAAAAATTGGCATAACTTTTGATTCACAACTCCAAACTTCATGAAACTTGAAACAAGCCTTCCCTAGAATGTCAGGAACCTATTCCAACCAAAAATCGTGAAGATCATTGCCTAACTTCTGACCTTTCTCTATTTGAACAGGAGTTGCTTCAAAACCGTGTCAAAAACCAAAGTATGATCCAAAACTTGCTCGTGGGTAAAGGATGATCAAGATGATCTTAGATGCACTCCCACATGTCACAACAAGCAAGATCACCACAAGAACTCAAAGGAAAACCAACGGATCATCAAAAACCCAAAATCATCAAAGAGAGAGTAAGAACAAGAATAGAGAGTCATCTTGAAGAACTTTACTTTAATTGATTGGAGATTGAAGTTGGTTTACAACCACTCCATCATGGAGGACAAAGACTCAACCCTTGAGCACACAATCAATCCAACTCTCTAGAACCCTAACCTCTCCACTTTTCTCTCCTAACCCTAAAACACAAAACTTGGGTTTTAGATATGAGAGTTGGGGGTGCACAACCAGCACCCTCTCCTATTTATAGTAGAGGTTAGCTTCTAGAAAGAAAACCCTAATGGGCACCCGTTAAGCCCACACACAAACGGGTTTCACTTACTCACGTATTTTAAAGTGTCGTCTTCATCTCCCCTTGACCTAAACCGCTTCTCCTTGCGCCATCTTGCGCCGTGGGTTAGCAAAAGGTCAGCAAGGTGGTATTTAGGTGAAGTTACCAAAATGCCCCTTCTCGATCCTTCTCCGAAGACCGAGTCCAATCTTTATGAAGCAATCCCATGCTTCGTCACGTGTAGGTTGATCAACGACTCTCTTCATGTCAACAAGTCTCTCCCATCCGACTCCCACCGAAACCACCATGGCATTTGCACCGACCCCAGCGCCGCTTGATCTAACCCGTCGCACCGAACTGCCTGTTCGGTCATTCTTGTCCATTTTGTGCCATGCTTGAGTCCATTGACTTCACCCAGCTTCTTCGATCGTTCTGAGCCTCAGCTCTCAAGCCTAGTCCCGATCATCCTCACTGTTGACCATCGTTGACCTCCAAGCAACCTGCACAACAATAGACCAAGAAATCGTTTCTGGGAACAAGTTCTTCGCAACTTGACCCACGTTAGTCAAAACATGTATCATGCAATACATATGCACTGAAACCCATAAACTTGACCTAACGAAAAACCATTTCACCAAGTCGGCCAACATTCAGAACGCAATCGGTACTATAGTACCGCTCCAATAACTGCGGTCATACCGATTCTCACAAAAGACCAAAAACCCAAGAAAACACGTTCTCTGGAAAATCCATACTGCCATCAACCGGTGTTACCGCACTGTGGTACTACTGCTCTATCATTACGGTCGTACCGTGTTGTGGTCGTACCGCACCTTATTTGCGGTACTACCGATAATTTTGACTTTGCTGAAAACAAGTGTTTCAACAAACCTTCAACGCTATTGCCAATTTATCATCATCCTAAGATCATGAGTGTATCCCATGATATCCACAATCTCCCTCTTGATGAAACACATTGGCAATTTCCCGGAAAATGAAAGTTTGAGGTTTGTAAAATAGAAAAACTTAATGTTTTCGCGCAAAGGCATAATAACTTGGTCCAAAGACAAGTGAGATAACACAGAAGAAGGCAAGAAAGCTTCAATTTCCAGAGAAGAGTAAAAAATCTCATTTAAGGTCCATATAAAAGAACAATTGTTCAATTTGACCTTTGATCATTGTGAGGTTCCAAGAATTGCAATTAATGTTCAGAAATGGCAATAAGATCATAAGAATGCAAATAAAATGCTCCCCCTCACTATGATCATCATTTTTTTCGAAAAAATTTCATTTTCCCCTTTTTCTCCAAATAAGCTCCCCTTTTAATATTTTTGCTATATCTTTTCCCCCTTTGACAATGGAGTCATCAAGGAATCACGCCTTCCTCTCATCTAGAGATGACAAGTGCAGAAATGAGGAAAAAGCATAAGAAGGAGCATACATGAAATGCAATGGAGTGGCTTCATTTTTTGTATTTTTCAATTTTTGAGTACAAGAAGCTTTAGAGATTACCCAAAAGAGAAAGCTAGCATTTCTACTATTACTCAATACATATCAAGCCTAAAAGCACTAGCAAGATCATCTTAAGACATATATATCAAAACTAAGCTAGAAGGCTCAAGATAAAGCAATTGTAACGATTTAAGCAAAGCTTCAAATTCAGCAAGTTCATCAACAGGGATCCTAAAATGATAATAGCCATGTCTGAATGTTAATGTGAGATCAAGAAGCTAACAACGACCATCCTCAAGACAAAAAAGTCCTAAATTGAATCATTTTGCTCAAAGAACCTTAATCACCCAATTTTTACAACAATTTTTCATTTGCAATGAATATTGAAGTTAATTAAAGGTCTATCTTAGTGAAGAAGATCCTGGACTAGGAGCCATCCACAAACTCTTCCTAAGCTTTAACTAGGGTGACAAATCTTGAGGTTCAAGTCAATTTTGACAAACAGTCCTCATGAGATTGTCTGGATCATCAAACTATCTCCAAGTTCATGTCTTTGACATGCAGTCTCGTGAGAATAGCTTGGCACAATTTAATCACATGAGAATATTAAATTTTGTTTTTTCATTTTGCACAAGAGCAGTTTTAGATTCACGGAGGAACAAGAAGCTCAAGAAATATTCAATCCTAGATTCAAGAGCTAACAAATCAATTTTGACAGGGTTAATGTCACAAAAGGATCACTAATTGCGCAACTAGCTAAAAGATCCACAAATTACAGTTTTTAGTTCAAGTTATCTTAAAGTTCTAGCTCATTTAGTAAACACTTAGCTATACATGTGAAAATATGATAATTCTAGCAAGTCAAAGAACTAGACAAGACATTGAGCAAGAATTGAAATATTGCAGCTCCAAAGGGTAATAAGCAAAAGTTCATCAATTTAAAAGACAAACAATAAAGCTTATATTACAATGCATGTTTTTGTGATTTTTATATGAATGCAATATGATACAATGAGATGAAAGAAAAACTTAAAAGCCTAAAAAGATAAAAAAGATCAACAAGTTCAGAAAAAGATCAAGGAAAGATTAGATGAACAAGGAAAGCTCAGAAAAGATTCCCCCTCAAACCAACCCATAGAGATAAATTACCCCTAACTTACTCCTCAAGGTGGCAAACCTAGTTGGGTCTAAAGGCTTGGTGAGGATATCAACTAACTAAGCCTCGGACTCCACAAAATGTAGCACAATATCACCCTTCTCTATATGGTCTCTAAGGAAGTGATAGCGAATGTCAATGTGCTTGGTCCTAGAATGTTGCACAGGGTTCTTAGCAATATCAATGGAAGAAGTGTTATCACAGAGAAGAGGAACACTAGCAAAATTTAACCCAAAGTTCTTAAGAGTGGACACCATCCACAAAATCTGACTACAGTAACTAGCGGCAGCTACATATTTAGCTTCTGTAGTGGATTGTGCAATAGATGACTGCTTCCTAGGCGACCAAGAGATAAGAGAAGTGCCTAAGAAGTGACAAGTGCCTGAGATACTCTTCCTATCTAGCCGACAGCCCGTAAAATCAGAATCAGAAAACCCCCGAATGGACAAGGAAGAAGAGCAGGAATACCAAATACCATACTAGAGGGTAGAGTGAAGGTACCTGAAAATGCGCTTGACGGTTTGGCGATGTAAAGTCCTTGGAGATGCCTGAAACCTTGCACAGAGGCAGACCACAAAGTGGATGTCTGGTCTTGAGGCCGTCAGGTAAAGGAGGGAGCCAATTATGCTGCGGTACTCGCGTTGATCCACGGCTTCTCCTTCCTCATCTAGATCCAAAACAGTCGAAATCGCCATGGGAGTAGCGATCGTCTTGCAGTCACCCATCTCGAAGCGCTTGAGCAAATCCTTGGTGTACTTCGTTTGATGGATGAAGATCCCTTCCTTGTATTGCTTGATTTGAAGTCCCAGAAAGTAGTTGAGCTCTCCCATCATGCTCATCTCAAATTCCCTGGACATGGTCTCAGAAAAACTGAAAACAAGAGCACGAGAAGAACCACCAAAGATAATATCATTCACGTAAATATGAACAAGCAAGAAGTCATTGCCATGCCTAAAAACAAATAGAGTCTTATCTATCTTACACATCTCAAAATTATTCTTAAGTAAGAAGGTCTTAGGTCTATCATACCAGGCTCTAGGGGCTTTCTAAAGACCATATAAGGCTTTGGATAGCTTGAAAACATGATGTGGATGCTTAGGATTCTCAAAGCCTGAGGGTTGCCTAACATACACTTCCTCCTCTATATAACCATTCAGAAATGCACTTTTGATATCCATCTGGTGCAGCCTAAAACCCTTAGATGCAGCAAATGCAAGCATAATGCGAATGGCTTCTAATCTAGCAACAGGAGCAAATGTTTCATCAAAGTCTAACCACTCAACTTGACTAAAACCCTGATCTACCAACCTAGTCTTGTTTCTAACCACAGAACCATCCTCACTTTGTTTGTTCTTGAACACCCAACGGATTCCTATCACATTATGACCACTAGGAGGTTCTACTAGGTTCTAGACCTTGTTCCCCTCAAAGTTCTCTAACTCATGCATGGCATTAACCCAGCTAGAATCATATAAAGCATGTGATATATCGCGGGGTTCGAAAGAAGCAACAAATGCAGAATGGGAGTAGAGACTCAGATTGTGATACCTGGAGCAAGTGACTCGCTCATGAAGATGACCAATGATCTAATTAGGAGGATGGTGCCTTTGAATGTGAAGTGGAGCGCCCAGGGGAGATAGCATCTCTTCGACCTCCGCAGGTACTGCTGATGATGAAGATGCAGCAAGAGGCTCAATTAGAGGTAAAGTAGTCGTAGCAGGTTCTGAAACTGGGACAGGAGCATCAGCAATAGGTGGAAGAGCATTATCGACTTCATCACCATCTTCCTCTACAAAAATGCTCTCCGTCGCTTGTGTATCACCTGAAATGTCTGATCTAGCACTAGGGCTAGTCTTATCAAAAGTGACATTGCATGTCTCCTGTACAACGTTAGTCTCAACATTAAAAACCCGAAACCCCTCGAATGTGCAGGATAACCCAAAAATAAACGAGAATCAGTTCTCTTCTCCACACGTCCCTTAACAAAATGGTGTGGTGGAAAGGAAGAACAGAATCTTAGTCGAGATGGTTAGGACGATGCTAGATGAGTATAGCACTCCGAGGAGATTTTGGGCCGAAGCTATTGCTACAGCTTGTCATATTGCCAATCGTGTCTTCTTGAGACCGTCTTTGGGCAAAACATCATATGAAATTTGGTTTGGTAGAAAACCCTCTGTTTCTCATTTTTGAGTTTTCGAAGCTAAGTGTTTCATTCTCAAGACAAGAAACCTAGATAAATTTGAGTCAAGAACTTCCCACGCTCAGCATAGAAAGAGTCAAATGAGGCATTCTTGAACTCCATGCCATTATCACTATGAATTGCTCTCAAAGCACTAGGGAGTTCAGAAGCCAAGTGAAGAACAAGATCATGAAAATGATCAAAAGCTTTATCCTTCGAAGCAAGAAAGAACACCCAAGAGTATCTCGAAAAATCGTCGACTATGACAAGAATATACCATTTGCCACCGACTGACCAAACCCTAGTAGGACCAACAATATCCATGTGAAGCAACTATCCCGGTCCGTCAGTCATGACCATAGTCAATGAAGGGTGTGAGACGGCAACTTGCTTGCCATGCCTACAGGGCACACATACAGCATCCTTGACGACTTTGAGTTTGGGCAAACCTCTCATGAGATCAAGGCTGCTAACTCGCGTCAGATGATCAAAACCTATATGCCGCAAATGATGGTGCCAAAGCCAGAACTCAGAAGAAGATGCAATTAAACATTTGAGAGATCCAGCAAGAGATTTAGAAAACTCAACTCCAAAGATTCTACCAAATCTAGAAATCCCAAAAACAAACTCACCAGCTGAATCAAGCACACGACAAGTATTTTTCTTAAATCTAGTCTCATAGCCATCATCAAGAAGCTGCGAGACAGAGAGCAGGTTGTACCTTAGCTTGTCCACAAGAGCAATGTCCTTCAGGATGAATTTGTCGTCCACCCTAATTCATCCCATTCCTTCAATCCGCCCTTGTGTATCATCTCCAAAGGTGATGAAGTCATCACCTGTCGACCGCGTGAAGGAGGTGAACCATTTTGAATCTCCAGTCATATGGCGTGAACAGTCGGAGTTGACGAACCACGTGTTCTTCCCTATTCCGCGGCGATCCTGAAAATCAAGGCATAGAAAATCGATGTGTCTCAATACTGGGGTTCGTTAAACATGACTTGGGAACCCAGTACTGAGACACATGTCTGCGAGTAGTATACAAAGTAGAATGGTTATCCTTGATCCTACTTGAGGTTCTATCATGAGCAATGGTTACACGAACATAAGAAGCATCCTGTCTAGGAACATGATGATGGTGAGCATGTGAAACACATCCTAGTCCAGGTTTCTTCTTTTCTAAATGACCATGTCTCACAAAAGCTCTAGGTTGATGAGATAAAATTTTAGCAAGATTTTTCCTAGCATTTTTCAACCTACGCCAATAGAACTCAAGCAAATGCCCATCCTTCTTGCAATAGGTGCAATGGTACTTTGGTACCACTAGGAGAACCTTTTGGGTCAAAAGATGGTTGGGCAAAACCTGCAGATTTAAAAATGGTTTTTGCAGGTTGGGTTTTGAACTCAACTAAGCTATTTTCCAAGACATGAATAACATTTGGTTTGGATTTGTCTTGGGCAAAGTTGTATCCTAACCCTTGCTTCTTATGAGGAGTTTTGGACTTGTCAAGAATCATGTTTAATTGTTTCTCACCCTTAGAGAATTTTTCTAATGTATCTTTAAGATAAGCATTCTCTTTTCTAAGGTTAATACATGATTCACAAGTTTTGGCCTTAATGGCTCTAGCATGTTTCCCCTTATGAATGGCAACTTCAAGCTTAAGGGCTTCACATGAAGCACAGGTAGCAGAATTAATTCTATCCATAAGCTTGGCATACTTAGCTCTAACTGCTTCTATTATGTCTTTTACTTCATGTTCACATTCTAAGCAGAAAGAGCAAGTGCTAGACTCAGCCTTATCAGAAACAACCAACTTGCTAGATTCTAAGCATTTTTCACATGGAGCAGATTTAACTTCAATTAACTCAGTCCTAGCATTTTCTAGTTGGTGCAAGGCAACATCATGAGCAGTTTGCAATTTAGCAAGTTCAGAGTGTAAAGCATGACAGGATGAACATTCATCAACATCAAGACTCTTAGCATTCGCAAGTTCTAATGTTAGATTATCCACTTGTAACTCTAAGTCCTTATTCCTAGCCATGGTGAACTCTAAAGCCTTATCTTGACTAAGCAGATGCTCAAAGAAGGTATCGCATCTAGCAGAGAGAACTTTATAGGAAGGAGGTACCTCATCGTCATTGACGAGTCGGCCATGAAGCACATACCGGTGAAGTCCTTTGCCTTTCCTTTCTTCTTGTCTTGAGGGAGCTCCTCCTCCTTGTCCTCCTCGCTCCCGGAGTCCACGTCGCTCATGAATTGCTCTCCAAAAGCAGCAAGAACCCAGTGAGCGGCCTTCATGAGCTTGGCAGCATCATACTTGGACTTATTCCCTTAAGGCTTCCTCCAAGCTGCCTTCTCCTCCTTGTGCTTGCCCTTCCATTTTAGCTTGGGGCAGTTTGCTCGGATATGGTAGAGCTCTCCACACTCATAACATGTCACAGGGCCGCCTCTCTTCCTATTTCTCACATTGTTATAGGCCTATGTGAATTTCTTCGCTAGGAGGGCTAACTCGGCCTCAGGGATACTCTCAAGCTCCTCTTCATGGATTGTAGATAAACATGCAAGTGAAAATCCAGATGAAGATTCAGGAGAGCCATCAGAAGTTCTCTTAAGAGGGTCAACGACCAAAGCCATGTTCTCCTTCTTAGGATGATCAACTCTCTTGATCTCATGGATCTTGAGCTTGCTATAGAGTAGCTCCAAAGTAAGATCATAGAGGTTGTCATTGTCCATATTTTAGGACCGAACTTACATAAAGATTATTTGATTCAGGGGTTCCTCTAGGCTCAAACTCACACAGAGATGGAGACATAGGGATTTTTATCTGTGTTCGGCCTTCTCTCGGGAGAATAACAACCCTACTCCCCTGTGTGTATGTATTGAGTATCTTTGGATTACAAGATGGAATCAAGACTAGAGTATTGTGCTCCTAATCTTCTCTCACCCTCCTCCTTGCCCTAATAATCCTTGCCTTTTATACCGCCTCCGGTGCGCCATTGATCTTCAAGATAAAGGTTACATTATTGCACCGATCGTGGAGTCATTACGAGAGGTTATTACGGGCTTGTAACGCCCCCACGCTGCGCACAATTATCATCATAACAAGGAGTTAAATCGTCTTTGTTATTCTAGGGAATAACGAAGTAATTGATCGCTCATATCCTTGGATACGGTACATAAGATTCCCCGATCGACTAGGCCCACATGTCTATGAGTCTTGTCGACTAAGGACCGGTCGAGAAGGGCATACGACCGGTGGTGGTTGTAGGAGAGCCTCGACCACCACGATCGATCATAGTAGAGCTTACGATCATGGGATAGTCGTAAAAGAGCTTACGATTATGGGGTAGCCGAGGAAGACCCACGACTATAGGGTGGTCGAGGAGAACTTACGACCTCCGACTTCTCCCTTATGAACATTAAGGGTATACTCAAGAGTTATATGACGCCATTATTATCCATAATATGAATTATAGATAAATGATTAAATGAGGATTGTTATATCCTCGTCATCTAGCCCCCCAGCTTAACCGAAAATAACTTACTTGAAGGAGCAGTAGACAGTCTTACGACCAGTAGATGGTCGTAGAGAGGTGGTCGAAGGAAAGACTCTTCAACTACTATTTCATTTGACAAGAAATTTACTTGGTCAAGAAAATTTGTGGAATAATCTTGCGACTTACAGGGTAGTCGTAGGAGATCTAACGATCACCAAGTGGTCGCAGTACTGTTGTTGGAAGTAGAAACTTTCCAACCGTTGTTGCGTTTGACCAGAAAAAGACTTGGTCAAGAAGGTAATTTCGCTTGAGATGTAAAAACAAATCTAATTACCTCGAGAAGACAAATTTAAGAATCCCAATCGACTCCCTCACCTTTGTCTATTGGAGCAGTTCCCGAAGCGTTGGCAACCGTTAGGTAGTCGCGTCTTTTCAACTTCGGGCGTGGGGTTATAAATTTTCACCGTAGGTAAGAATAAAGTCTTTTACCTTCCCCTAAATTGCTCTCATTATTCAAGCTTTCGAGTTCTCCGTCGCCAACCAAATCAAGCTTTCTTCTCCAATTTCTCCACATCCAAATCTTCAACTTTTGGGAGAAATGGCCATAGCCGCTTCCCAGTGGACCGAATCGGAGATGGATGCGACCAAAATAAGAGCTTTGGTCGACTCCGAGAAGATTCCAAAGACAGAATTTGTGCGTTGGATTGAGGTCACGGGCAAGATTGGCCGCCTCAGAGATTGGACAAATCCCGCCTTCCGTGCATTCTGTGAGTGTGGTCTTCGATTGCCCGCCATCCTTTTCTTACATTGGTACTGAATACTTCCGGTGGAGTTGGTGAATCTCGCTCCCAACTCTATCAAAATGTTGGGGTGTTTGTGTACCTTTCTTGGCTTCCACCGGGATTAGGCTGATTTAGAGTTGTTTCGTATTTCTACTAATGACCCGACTAGGCGGAATCGCCAGTAGTTGTAGTCCAAGCTCCGGATGGGAAGTCAAGGGTATATTCAGATGTTTACCCGGTCGTTGTGGCCGGGGTGAAAGAAGAGGTGGTTCTATTGGGAGATCACCGACGAGGACAGCCTCTCCTTCACCGAGAAGCCTGTCGAGAAGGTTCCCGCTTGGGATTCGATTCCCAAGGATCTTGGCCAGATTGCCCCTTTCACTCGAGCTATTACAGACTTGAAGGAAGAGGGGCTTACCGGTTGGCACGTGGTGAAGTATTTCATCACGCGCCGCATCAGTCCCCTGAAGAAGAGGGCTCATTAGATGTGGAGGTACTTAGGGCCAACGGGCCCGATGAGGGATTACTCGGAGGGTAAGATAACCTTAAGCTTAGCCTTTTTCCTGTTGATTTTGATTTAGGCTTTACTTAAAGTTTCCTTATCCTTGCAGACCTCTCACAAGAAGAGATTGACACTCGGGTCAAGCTCATTTGTGAGAAGCCTTAGCCCTCAAACGTGGAGCCTCCCCAAATTCTAGCGGTCCTATCCCCAGAAGACAAGGTGGAGCGCCTAAAGGTAATCGAGAGTTGATTTCATCTTTAGGACTTTGTAGTCATAGAAGAACTTATGACTGAGTACTGATCGTAGGGAGACTTACGATCAGGTTCTGGTCGTGGAAGAACTTACGACCAAGGGGTTGTCGTAGGAAAGCTTACGACATGGTGATGGTTGCAGAAGAACTTACGACTGCTTTATAATATCTCTCTTCCTGATTTCTGCAGAAAGTAGGCATGGAGAACCGTCGGGACGACAAGGAAGTCGAACTGATGGTCATTGGTGCGGCTGCAGTAGAGCATCTTTTTTCTCCCCTGCTAAGAGGCATCGACTTGTGAAAGTCATCGACAAGGGAGGCTCAAGTTCGAGTACCTTTGACTCGACTAAACCCTTCGCAAAATTTGCTACAGACCTGGCTGCTGCAACACAAATTACGGCCGAAGCGGTTGAACCTCTCAAGCGCAAAGCCCCTAGGACCAGGGTACTCTTCAATAATACTTTCATAGTTTTTCCTTCCCGTGGTTTTGTCAAACAACTAGAAAAGGAAGACTGGAAGAGTTTTTATGTCTTTTGTGAAGGAAAATACTACACCAATAGTTCTTGTGATCGAGGGCAGCAATGCTCTTGAGGTGGTCGAGACTGGTCTTGACCATCCAGAGAGCCAGAGGCTCAAGGGCGATGGCGCTTGTTAAGACCCACGACCGGGCGTGGTCGTGGCCGTTCTCAACTTGACTCTCAACCGACGTGGTTGAGAAAAAGTCAAGAAACCTTCCTTGGGAGGGTTGTTCTCAAACTTAAGATCAAATACAACACTTTGAGGTACGAAAAGAGACAAAAGTATAAGGACAAGATTTACCTTTTGCTTTTTACCACCGATCGTGTTTTCCTTTTATGATCTCAGCTTGGCTCCTCTTATCATCAAGGACGCGTTCCTATTATGAACCCCATCGCAGATTTCTTGCAGCGAAGAAACGAGCGACATGGCGATCGACGGTCATCCGTCGTCCGAGTGGTGCAAGATGTTGTTGTAGTTGACGTGGCTATGACCCCTAGGGCAGTTGTAGAGTTAGAAGCAGCTACGACCACAGGGGTGGTCGAGGGTCGAGCGACTCGACACACGGAGTGGTCGAGAAATCGAAGGCGACGACCACCGGGCGGTCGTAGAAACAGGGGTAAAGATGGTAGTAGCAGAGACATCTGGCCGTGGGGATGAAACATCTATTCACTGAGCTGGGAAGGAAGTTGCTACGGATGATGCTCCCAGCTTCCAAGGCCAAGCTACTAGTGCCGCTAGCCCCGAAGGAGAAGGAGAGTTCGAGCTCTTTGACCACACCTTCGGGTTCTTCGCGCCCCGCCACTTGCTAGGGCTCTGTGCATTCAGATCTCGTGATCGCGTTCTGTAATACTCCGAAAATGTGAGGAACATTTAATCGGGAAGTATTAAAATAATCGATAGAGATTAATTAATCGGAGGAAATATTCATTCGAAAATCATCAAATCAGAAAAGAGAGGGGTTTTCCGCGTTCTTCCGCAACCGGGCCTCGGGCCACCACGGGGGCCCATTATGGCTGGCCGCAAGGGCCCATGAGGGGAGCGCCCCCATTTCTCCAAACCCTAGGCCCACAATCCCCCTCCCTTTTTCCCCTCCCCACCCCTTTGGCCGCCCCACCCCTTGGCGCCGCCCTCCACATCCTCCTGCGCCTCCTTGTTGCTCCCACGTCTCCCCGCTGCGGCGACGCCGTTCTTCTCCGGCGATCCTCCAAGGAAGGAGAAGAGGAGGAGATTGTGCATGTGGCCGATCGAACAAGGAGAAAGAGGGAAGAGGAGAAGGAGGGAAGGAGAGGATCCTCACGCCGCACTGGTGGAGGTGTTCGCTGTCGTTCGTCAAGGGTAACGATGATCCCGATAGTTTAGATGGATAATTAATTGTTTAATCGTTACGTTAGTAGATCCGCTTCTGTCCAGTAGTTTGGACGTGAGTTTTGATGTCTGTAGAGGCAGTATCTGGGGATGACTTCTCTTAGAAAAGTTGGGTGGTGTCCTTAGCTTTCCGTGGCCGCTAAGAACGCCCAAATCCGTTTAACGGTTAGCGAGTTATGATTTTTCTAATGTCGCTGTCCTGATAATCTGTCAACATCCTGACAGTCTGTAGAAATCGAATTAATCTTTTAGTTAAAGGTGAAATCAGAGGATCTCGTTATAACGAAAAAGATGGGTAATTTCCATACCTTTCCAGAAAGCCAAAGAACGCAATATTTGGACGTTCGTAGCAAAAGTTATGACAATTTTAGTGTACTGTCCAGAGAACCCGACGTGAATATTGATGTTCTGTAGATTGGCTTGGTAGGGGTAGTAGATGGTAGAATCAGAAGGGCTCCCCAACTAAGTTTAATTAGATAATTTAATTATCTTTCCAGAAAGTATTATAACATCTTATTTGGACTCCTGAGCAGAAAGTTATGTATTTTAGAAGTTGACTGTCCGCAGTGAACACCAAATCGACCGGTAGAAATTGGAAGATTGAAAACGCTTGGGGTTTAGTGAGTTCTATTGTGCTCTTATTTATGCTTTTGGTCCAGTAAGTTTGTCTTAGTTGGGTTATCATTATGTTCAGGTGGGAGGGTGATCCCAGGGCAGCGCCTTCTTCGCGTCCATCGCCCTCGCGTGGTTAAGGCAAGTATTGGGTTAAAGAATAATGATGATTGTTTGCTAAGATTGATTGTGTCTTGATCGTGATTGCCATGCATGGATGTTATTGTGATGAATTACAATATATCTTGGTATATTCAAGTTATGGTTGGAGTTTCTGTGTTCATGGTTAATGCTTACATGTTATTATGTACATGTTGAATTCATATGTTTAGAAGATAATGTCATTGAACATATGCATGTAGTAAGCATGATTGAGTTTTGGTCACGTGGTGACCAAGTATGAATTGTTGAGGTCCCGCCATGTCGATGACGGGCTAGAGGTCCCCACATTCGTGTAATGTGGGCAATGAGTAAAGAGGTCCCCATCATGCCGATGATGGGCAAAGGTCCCTATACTTGTGGAGTATAGGCTCTTGGTCCCTATTGCGGAGTGTATAGGCATGGGTATACATCGACGGTTGTATACCCGCATTACCGACGTAAAATGCTAAAAGAGATAAAGATTAAAAGGTGCATTGCATGGTTGCATTACATAAGCATGAAGGCTATGTTTAGCGTAATGTTTAATTGTGAATATTAATCTTTGTGGATCGTGTTTCTAGATTTGGCCTTGTTGATACTTGCCGAAGTCTCGTGGACTCACCCTTGCTTTGTTGTGCTTTTAGGTACCACCGGCAAGAGCGGCATGCATGGGAGGGAGTAGCTTTTATCGATTGCACACACTACCCTTCATCCTAATAAAATCATACCATGTAGTTCATTCTATATGAATGAGTAAACCGTTAAGTTTCATTAATAGATTTGGTTGAGTGTTTTGGTCTATCTGTAATGTTGAGATTAGCAAGTTGGATTATGCTAAATATTTCTATCGGATTAGACTATATTATATGCTTGGATGATAGTGAATGTTGAATTATTGATGAACTGTAATAAGTAAACCAAGATGGGAAGGAAGGATACCTTCTCTATGATTTATTACCGCTAGAATCTAGTTTAATGATGAACTGTAATAGATAGGAATTAAATGGTGAAGGAAGGATACCTTCTCCATATATTGGATGTTTTATTTATGCCTTCCTATGATATTCTGTTGGTACCTCCGGTATTGATTAATAATACAAAGGAGGTTCTCTTAATTTTGGTAAGATGGTTGTAGATAGTTCGTTTTATTTGTTTAATTTAGTAGCATTCCAGGCTCATGTTGGGCTGGGGTGTTACAGTTGGTATCAGAGCGGGCTGTAGGTCCGTGGTTAATAAAACATTAATTTTGACACACTAAGCACAGTAGGTGGGGTTTGGGTTTGCATTGCATCTATGTTTCCGTTGATTATTATAGTTGGATGTATGCTTAATGTTTGTATTTATGCTTGTTGTGATGTTTAGAGATGGCAAGGGGTAGAGGCCGTGGACGTGGCCGTGGTCGTGGCCGGCAAGGTGCCGGCCGAGGTCGGGCAATACCCCCGCCCGAAGTTCAGAGCTCGGTAGGTGATGAGGCTAGTACTGAGGGATCAGAAGAAGAAGTTGCTTCTGCAATTCAGGGGGGACAGGCGCCACCAGCTGCACCCGCAGCCGCTCCTTTGGCGGCTCCTACGGCGGTACCCGTGGTTGGTGCTATGGGGCTGCATCAGTGGAACGCCCTGCGTCTGGATACTTTTGATGGGTTGGGCACGCCAGTTGATGCTGCTAACTGGCTGCGACACATGGAGAGACACTTCGGAGCGCTGGGTATGACTTCGGAGATGAGGGCACAGTTTGTGGCCTTCCAGCTTAAGGGGCAAGCGGATATCTGGTGGGAGGGAGTCCTGACAGCTAGGACCGCTGCCCATGGCCCAGTTACCTGGGAGCTATTTGTGGAGCAATTCCGGAGGAGGTTTTATCCAGCTTCATTCGTGGAGAGGATGGAAGTCTCGCTGAATAGTTACAAGCAGGCAAGTCGACAAAGGTCGAGTATGAAGCGGGTTTTAACAACATCATCCGCTTGCCCAAAGAAGGGTTACAAATGAGGCCGAGAAGGCCAAGAGGTTTCGCAGAGGGCTCAGACAGGAGTTTCGTAAGGTATTGGGAGCGTTGGAGCTGCGTGATTTTAGCTCCTTGGTAGAACAAGCCAGGGGTATGGAGTTAGAGATGCACTGGAGAAGATATGCAAGGCATGGGTGGTTCGGTGGTTCCTTCGATGCGGTGGCGGTCGGAAGAGGAACTTTGGAGGAAGAAGTGGGTCATCCCCAAGCCCGCTTCCAAGAAGTTCAAGGGCTCGCAGAGTTCATACAAGTCCAAGTATACAAAACCACAAACCGCCAACACTTCAGGCCGCTGTGAGTGCGCCTATGCTTCGTCCGGTGCCTGGGCAAGGTATGATTTGCTTCAAGTGCGGTAATGAGCACCGTGCTTGAGTGTTCTCGATCGATCTTGTCGCCACTGTGGTCCGGGCGGGTCATAAGGCGGTGGTTTGTCGGCGAATCCATTTAGTGTTATTAAGGGAGCCGGCTCCATCAAGGTAAGTGCTACCGCTTCTTCACGAGGGTCAGGCAGATGCTTGCCGCTACCCCCACACGCCTTGGGGACAGCCTCGCCTTACTTTTTCCGCTCTGGAGGGATCCCACCACCGGGTATTTTGGTCACTTTGCTCATGCACCGTTTCGATTAAAGACCTTCAAGACCTCCTACGGCTTCGCACCACCATACCAGTCTTTGGGGCTTTCGCCGCCCCAAAGATGATTGCTTATGCCATGCCGATCGCGAGTCGGTGGGGACGCCCCGACGTGGTGACAGTATGCTCCTTGTGGACTCAAGGAGGCTTTTGTTTTATTCGATTCGAGCTACTTTTCTTTTGCATCACTAGAGTTTGCTAGCGAGCACATTTGAGTATGCGCCTATAGCTCATCGGTTCTAGTAAATTCTCCCGAGGAATTCTTTCTAGTTCCACATCCGTCCGGATGTGTGATTTCTTTAGATGGGGAAGACTTTATTGCTAACTGATGGTTATGAAGATGGAACCGCTTGACGTTATTTTGGGTATGGATTGCTGCATAGTTACCGTGTTGTCATATCTTGCTTTTGAAGACAAGAACTCGCAAGCTCCGTCTCAAGGTGAGATAGTGTTTCAGTAGCGCCCTTCTTACTCTCTTTGTGTGTGGCTAGTTTGTTTAGGGTAGTCGAGCAAAGAAAGAGTGGATTTCTTTGTCCTTGGTAGAGAAGCCGAGTTTGTCCTTGATCGCCGCAGTATTCCATGGTTCGGGAGTTTTGGACGATTTCCAGCAGATCCGCTTTAATGCCTCCACCTCGCCCGTGGAGTTCAGATTGATTTAGTACCCGCGCCGACCGTTTCCATGACCCCGCATCGTCTCGCCCGTCCTTTTCAGAGGAATTAAAGAAGCGGTTGGACGATCTAAAGGCGAAAGATCTTATTCGCCCCAAAGGTGTCTCCGTGGGGAGCTCTGTGCTTTTTACCAAGAAGAAGGATGGTAGTTGGCGATGTGTATTGATTACCGTGTTCTCAACGGTGACCATTAAGAATAAATATCCTTTGCCTCGCATTGAAGATTTATTTGATCAGTTGAGAGGGGCAAAGGTATTTTCAAAGATTGATCTCCAGTCGGGATACAATCAGATTCCTGTCCGAAATGAGGATATTGAGAAAACGGCGTTCTCCACAAGGTATGGGCATTTTGAATTTCAAGTTATGTCTTTTGGACTAACGAATGCCCCTGCTGCTTTCATGGAGACAATGAACAGGATGTTACATGAGTATCTCGGATGATTTTGTTGTCGTCTTTATTGATGATATTTTGATCTACTCAAGACCGGCGTAACATGGGCGCCATCTGCAATTTGGTGTTGGAGACGCTAAGAGAGAATAAGTTTTATGCAAAGTGAAAAAGTGCGAAGTTCGGATGTCTAAAGTGGGATTCTTGGGACATGTTATTAACGATAAAGGAATATCGGTTGATCCAAGTAAAATCTCCACAAATGGTAGAATGGGGAAGGCCGACCAACGCCAAAGAAGTGAGAAGCTTCCTTGGTATGGCGAGTTATTATCGGCGTTTTGTGCAGGATTTCTCCATCATTGCGGCCGCTATCCGTGCTCACTCGTAGGATGTGAGGTTTCGTGGGATGATGATTGTGGCGCAGCTTTGACTTTGAAAGAAAAGTGGTGACCGCCTCTGTTCTCATTGTTCTGAACACAGGAAGCGTTTCACGCTTTTTTCCGACGCTTCGTGTTGGTTTGGGTTGTGTGCTCATGCAAGATGGCAAGGTCTTGGCTTACGATCTAGACAAACAAGAAGCATGAGCGTAATTACCCAACTCATGATTTAGAGTTGGTCAGTAGTGTTTGCGCTGAAGCTTTGGAGGCACTATCTTTATGGTGAATCTTGTGATGTCTTCACCGATCACAAAAGCCTTAAGTACATCTTTACACGTATGATTTGAATCGAGGCAACGCAGATGGTTGAGCCGATCAAGGATTACGATCTCACGATTCGATACCATCGTGCAAGGCCAATGTGGTGGTCGATGTTTTAGTCGCAAGGCTTACCGCTACTCTAGATTGTTTAATTGCAGATTTTGACCGCATGGGAATATCTTATTGCTATGAGCACGGTTCATGTCGAAACTCGCTTGATCTTAGAGTCACCATTCCGAGCAAAAGGGAAGCGCAACAGAGTGACCGATTATTGCAGAGGGTCGAAGCGGCCGGATATGGGCAAGGAAGGGATTTCGGTTTGATGGGTCGGAGCATTGCGATTTAAGGGTCGCTTTGTGTGCCGCATAGGCGGGGTTAAGGATGACATCTTGAGGGAGGCACATCGCACTCCTTATACTGCTCATCGGGTGAAACAAAGATGTACCGCGACTTAAAGCATAATTTCGTGGAAGAGAATGAAGGTGGATATAGCTAATTATGTAGCCTCTGTGGTGTGTGTCAACAAGTAAAGGCAGAATATAAGCGCCCCGCAGGTTATTACTGACCTTTGGAGGTTCCTCAATGGCCTTGGGATGATATCTCCATGGACTTTGTAGTCGCATTACCCGATCGCCGCGAGGAAAGGATGCGATTTGGGTGATAGTGGATCGATTCAAAGAATCGGCAAGATTTTATTCCTATCCCGACGACCAACTCATGAGCGACTTGGCTCCTATTTATGTGCGGGAGATTGTGAGATTGCATGGTGTACCAAAGACCATCATTTCGATAGAGATGCCAAGTTTGTATCCAAGTTTTGGGAGAGTTTACAGAGTACTTGGGCACCCAAATCCGTCTCGAGTACAAAGATTTCATCCACAGACAGATGGGCAACAGAGCGCACTATTCGGACCTTGGAGGACATGTTGCGGTCTGTGTTTTGTCCTCGAAGGCGATTGGGAAGATCGATTGCCTTTGGTGGAATTAAACACAACAACAGCTACTATTCAAGTATCAAAGCCGCACTGCTCGAGGTTTTGTATGGGTAAAATGCAGTCACCCCTTTGTTGGGAAGCGATGGGTGAGAAGGCGCCTTAGGCGGATTGGGTACAAAAGACCGTCGAAAGAGTGGCCTTGGTGAGACAGAACACGCTTGCTGACTCGGAAGCAAGCGAGTAAAAGTTATGCGAGATGTAAGAAGAAGGATCTCGAATTTGAAGTGGGAGATCAAGTGCTCTTGAGAGTATCTCCCACTAAGGGTGTGGTGAGGTTCGATACGAGAGGAAGCTTAGCCCGAGGTACGTTGGGCCTTTCACGATCTTGGCTCGAATCGAAGTTGGCATATCGCTTGGACCTACGAGTCTATGCGAGGAGTGCACAACGTTTTCATGTGTCCATGTTGAGGAAGTACCTTCGTGATCCGAGCATCATGTGTCTCTAGAACCTCTAACCATTGAGCAAGATCATCTTTTGAGTCCAAGCCGGTGCAGATCCCGGAATTATCGAGAAGACATTGAGGAATAAAACTTTAAAGCACGTTAAGGTACTTTGGTCACAAGCAGATCGAGAGAGAGGCCACAGGAATTGGAGTCTCGCATGAAAGCATTATCCGAGTTATTTACAACAGTACATGTTAATGTTGTAAGGTTTAAGTGTGTTTATACTTGGCTTAAGTGCTAGAATTTGAGGTCTAATTTATTTTAAGGGGGTAGAATGTAATACTCAAAATGTGAGGAACATTTAATCGGAAGTATTAAATTAATCGATAGAGATTAATTAATCGGAGGAAATATTCATTCGAAAATCATCAAATCAGAAAAGAGAGGGGTTTTCCGCGTTCTTCCGCAACAGGGGCCTCGGGCCACCACTGGGGCCCATTATGGGCTGGCCGCAGGGCCCATGAGGGGGCGCCTCCCCATTTCTCCAAACCCTAGGCCCACAATCCCTCCCTTTTTCCCTCCCCACCCCCTTTGGCCGCCCCACCCCTTGGCGCCGCCCTCCACATCCTCCCTGCGCCTCCTTGTTGCTCCTACGTCTCCCCGCTGCCGGGCGACGCCGTCCTCCTCCCGCGATCCTCCAAGGAAGGAGAAGAGGAGGAGATTGCGCATGTGGCCGATCGAACAAGGAGAAAGAGGGAAGAGGAGAAGGAGGAAGGAGAGGATCCTCACGCCGCACTGGTGGAGGTGTTCGCCGTCGTTCGTCAAGGGTAACGATGATCCCGATAGTTTAGATGGATAATTAATTGTTTAATCGTTACCGGTTAGTAGATCCGTTTCTGTCCAGTAGTTTGGACGTGAGTTTTGATGTCTGTAGAGGCAGTATCTGGGGATGACTTCTCTTAGAAAAAGTTGGGTCGTGTCCTTAGCTTTCCGTGGCCGCTAAGAACGCCCAAATCCGTTTAACGGTTAGCGAGTTATGATTTTTCTAGTGTCGCTGTCCTGATAATCTGTCAACATCCTGACAGTCTGTAGAAATCCGAATTAATCTTTTAGTTAAAGGTGAAATCAGAGGATCTCGTTATAACGAAAAAGATGGGTAATTTCCATACCTTTCCAGAAAGCCAAAGAACGCAATATTTGGACGTTCGTAGCAAAAGCTATGACAATTTTAGTGTACTGTCCAGAGAACCCGACGTGAATATTGATGTTCTGTAGATTGGCTTGGTAGGGGTAGTAGATGGTAGAATCAGAAGGGCTCCCCAACTAAGTTTAATTAGATAATTTAATTATCTTTCCAGAAAGTATTATAACATCTTATTTGGACTCCTGAGCAGAAAGTTATGTATGAAGTTGACTGTCCGCAGTGAACACCAAATCGACCGGTAGAAATTGGAAGATTGAAAACGCTTGGGGGTTTAGTGAGTTCTATTGTGCTCTTATTTATGCTTTTGGTCCAGTAAGTTTGTCTTAGTTGGGTTATCATTATGTTCAGGTGGGAGGGTGATCCCAGGGCAGCGCCTTCTTGGCGTCCATCGTCCCTCGTGGTTAAGGCAAGTATTCGGGTTAAAGAATAATGATGATTGTTTGCTAAGATTGATTGTGTCTTGATCGTGATTGCCATGCATGGATGTTATTGTGATGAATTACAATATATCTTGGTATATTCAAGTTATGGTTGGAGTTTCTGTGTTCATGGTTAATGCTTACATGTTATTATGTACATGTTGAATTCATATGTTTAGAAGATAATGTCATTGAACATATGCATGTAGTAAGCATGATTGAGTTTTGGTCACGTGGTGACCAAGTATGAATTGTTGAGGTCCCCGCCATGTCGATGACGGGCTAGAGGTCCCTACATTCGTGTAATGTGGGCAATGAGTAAAGAGGTCCCCATCATGCCGATGATGGGCAAAGGTCCCTATACTTGTGGAGTATAGGCTCTTGGTCCCTATTGCCGAGTGTATAGGCATGGGTATACATCGACGGTTGTATACCCGCATTACCGTAAAATGCGAAAAGAGATAAAGATTAAAAGGTGCATTGCATGGTTGCATTACATAAGCATGAAGGCTATGTTTAGCGTAATGTTTAATTGTGAATATTAATCTTTGTGGATCGTGTTTCTAGATTTGGCCTTGTTGATACTTGCCGAGTCTGTGGACTCACCCTTGCTTTGTTGTGCTTTTAGGTACCCTTGGCAAGAGCGGCATGCATGGGAGGGAGTAGCTTTTATCGATTGCACACACTACCCTTCATCCTAATAAAATCATACCATGTAGTTCATTCTATATGAATGAGTAAACCGTTAAGTTTCATTAATAGATTTGGTTGAGTGTTTTGGTCTATCTCGTAATGTTGAGATTAGCAAGTTGGATTATGCTAAATATTTTCTATCGGATTAGACTATATTATATGCTTGGATGATAGTGAATGTTGAATTATTGATGAACTGTAATAAGTAAACCAAGATGGGAAGGAAGGATACCTTTCTATGATTTATTCTCGCCAGAATCTAGTTTAATGATGAACTGTAATAGATAGGAATTAAATGGTGAAGGAAGGATACCTTCTCCATATATTGGATGTTTTATTTATGCCTTCCTATGATATTCTCGCTGGTACCTCCGGTATTGATTAATAATACAAAGGAGGTTCTCGCTTAATTTTGGTAAGATGGTTGTAGATAGTTCGTTTTATTTGTTTAATTTAGTAGCATTCCAGGCTCATGTTGGGCTGGGGTGTTACACGTTCCTCACCCTAAGGATATTCCCAACAGAGTGGATGTTTTCGATGATGAACGTCTCGAAAGGGTATGGTGGAACCGAGTCGATGAGATTGATGAACTGAGGGACCCCACAAGGGTGGTGTCTTCATTTGCTCGGACAGCCATGAATGTAAGTACCTGAAATTTGGTATTTACATCTATGCCTTTCACACTTCTCATTGCTTTTCTTTGTGCAGAATACATTGGAGTAAATTGTCACTATTGTTTAATATAACAGTAACTTGTCCAAATTTTGACAAGATTAAAGCGCTACCTATGAAAGGTGGAGAGTGGTAAGTAATCGCTTTTATAGCCTTTTATGTTTTGACCATCGACGCAAAGATTTGCGGGGTTTGTCGTAGAAGATCTTACGACTAGGTACTGGTCGTAGGATAACTTACGACTAGGGTATTGTCGTTGAAAAACTTACGATGAGGAATTGGTCGTAGAAGAACTTACAGCCAGGTTCTTTGCTGACGTCTACCCTTTCCCTTTGTAGGTTTCAGACTGATGAGAAGACCTTAGCTGATTCTCTCTAATTCGAGAGAGCCAAGAAGAAAAATCTAAGTGAGGAGATTGAAGACCTCCGGAAAAAGCTCTAGGAGGCAAACTCTGCAAACCAAAAGTTGCAGGGACGACTAAGCGATAAGTGCTGAACTTAAGACCGCCTTCGACCTCCTTTTCTTTTTGTAAATCTCATTGTCTTTCAGACAAAGACCAAGAGGTCCAGATGTGGGAGCAACGTTACCTTAAGGACACTGCCGCCCATGCTGAAGAAGTCAAGAAGTTAGATTCTCAACTCGTTGGTAAGCAAATCTTTACCTGTGATTGATTGTGTTTTCCTCTCGAGGTCATTTTATCCGACTGGTCTTATTCTTTTCAGAACAAGTCGTACAAGTAAAACAACTTCGTGAGGCTTCGACTCGCAATCAGGAGAAAATGAAGGCTTTGAAGATCAATCTACAAGACAATATTTCACTCCTGAACAATGTACTTGGTGGGCTTCATGCTGAGGGGATTACTCCTCATGACGACATGCTGTCTGGCCACTCGAGTGCTATTGGCGAACAAGTCGGAACTTTGCAAGAGTTGGTGACTACTCTGAGGGCTAACCAATTTGACTTGATAAAGGATGCGATCCAAGAGGGAATAAGATTTGTCTTAGCAAAACTTAAATCCCATGATCCCAACCTTAATCTGCGCACTGTCAGAACGACTTACCGCCTCAAGCGCGTATGAGCGATTAATAGTGACAATGCAGCCAATCGCTGAGTTAATCACAGAGGGTACGCAAATAAGATCCCCTTCGCTAGAGTAGTCTGTACCAGAGTCCTGTAAAGACAAATTTTTTGTTGATATTGATATAAAATCCTTCCTTCTTCCTAAAAATCATCTTGTCGAGTAGTTAGTAACTCATAAGATAATGAATGGAAAAAAAAGCAAGACTAAGAATTGAAGTCAAGTTAATAACTTTATCCTAGCCCCCAACTATTTGCTTAGTTTATTTAGGTAAACTGAGTAAATAGTGTTAAATGGGTTTTCTGAAAAAGAGAACGGTTTAGCTTACTTGTAGTTTTTCGATCACGATAATCCTACACTGGTCGAAAGAGTAGGAACGAGTCGACACTAGAAAGTTCCTTCTAGTGGGCAGGATCACGTGCAGAGAGGAAAGGCTTCGACTAGGTGATGTTACCATCTCTGACCAGATTAATCAAATCAAGAACGGTCAACTTGAGTTAGATAAACGTCTGGAGTTCCTTAAAAAATTTGTCCAACTTATCTCAATGCACTCAGTATATTCGCTCTGATAGCAAGAGTTAGAAACAGAATGACGCTAGGAAGTTCCTTCTAGTGAGCGGGACCACGTGTAGAGAGGAAAGGCTTCGACTAGGTGATGTTACCATCCTTTCGACCAAGATGTAAAGATGAACTGTAATCGGTCGAGAATGTCTTATGACTCTTGTATTGTCATCGAAGAGTTCACGACTAGGAACTAGTCGAGGGTGGACCTTCACCAAGGTATGGTTGAAAGAATTGTCAAAGCGCTACTCAAAGTAAAGCAATAAAGATAGAAAGAATCTGATGCTTTATTGAATGGTTGGTCGCTTACACATAGAATTTGCGCAACTGGTCGATGTTCCAAGAATTAGAGAGAACCTGGCCGTCTTCCATTGCTAGTCGTACTGAGCCTAGACGCATAACTTCGACCACCGTGTAAGGACCTTCACACTTGGGGGAAAGTTTGTTCCGATTACATTGGGATTGAATTTTCCTCAATACCAAGTCACCTACAACAAGGCTGCGAGGTTGGACCGTACGATCGTAGTATTTGCACAGGGCTTCTTTGGTAGATCACGAATGCATTAAGGCTGATTTCTCTTCTCTTCGAGTAGGTTAATGTCATCCGCTCGAAGTTGTTCTTAGGTTGAGTCATTGAAACTCTCGATCCTTGCAAACCTGATCTTTATTTCTAGCGAAAGCATGGCTTCGGCACCAAAGACTAGGAAAAGAAAGGTGTTTCGCCTATTGCCTAACTAGCGGTCGTGCGAACTACCCATAATACTAAAGGTAATCCTTGTACCCAAGCCCCCGAGCGCTTAACAATCTGGTCGAAGACTCGAGTTTTAATTCCCTACATTATTTGGCCATTCGCTTGTTTGACTGCCCCATTGCTTTGGGGATGGGCGATAGAGGCGTAACAGAGCTTGGTACCCAACTCGTCGCAAAATTCCTGAAATTTTGCGCTCGAAAATTGTTTACCATTATCTGTGATTATTCGAGTAATCACGCTTCTCATCATGAACCGTTTTGCAGCTTCCGTTGTTATCCCAGCCACAGGTTCGGCTTCGATCTATTTTTTGAACGTATCAATAGCCACAAAAAGGAACTCGAAGCCTCCTAGAGCCCTTGGGAACGGTCCTAGGATATTGAGACCCCAGGTCGCAAAAGGCCAAGATAGAGGGATTGTTTGTAATGCCTGAGCTGGTTGGTGTATTCGCTTGCTGTGAAACTGGTATTGTATACATTTTTTAACCAACTCTTTAGCATCATAGAGGGTTGTTGGCCAGGAATATCCTTGTCGAAAGGCTTTTCCAACCAACGTTCTGTAGGAAGCATGAGTTCCACAGATGCCCCCGTGTATATCGTGAAGGAGGTTTAGTCCTTCTCTCTGCGGTATGCATCGCATGAATACCCCTTGAGTGCCTCGTTTATAGAGGACTCCTTCGACCAAAGTATACATTTTGGCCTTTCGGGATAAACGACCTGCTTCGAGATCGTCATCGGGTACGAAACTCGTCTGAAGATACTTGTAGATGAGATCCATCCAAGTATCCTCGCATTCTAGAGAGGATGTCTCAATAGGAGATGTCTCTGGTGTTTCCACTAGAGACAGCTTCCGGAGTTGCTGCAAGAAGACTCCTTTTGGTACTTGTGATTGGGAAGAAGCTATCCGAGCAAATTGGTCTGCGAGGAAATTATCCTTTCGAGGGATAAATTATACCTCGAAATCGAAAAAATACTTTTCAAGTTTTCGAACCTTCGATAAGTACCGAGACATGATCGAGTTAGAGCACTGGTACTCTTTTCCAACCTGATTCACGACTAGTTGAGAGTCTCCTCTCATGAGTGGTCGTCGAATCGCGAGCGCCATGACTCGATGCCTTGCTAGTAATCCTTCGTACTCTGCCACGTTGTTAGTGGCCTGAAAGTTTAACTGTATGGCATACTTTAAGATCTCTCCGTTAGGAGATTCCAGGACCACCCCAGCCCCCGAGCCACTTAAAGTAAGTGACCCGTCAAAGTACATCATCCACTTATCGTGGGTATCATACTTGAACAGGTTCAGAATTTGTCCATTCAGCGACAAAGTCTGCCAAGATCTGAGATTTAATGGCCGTTTGGGACACGAAATGGAGATCTAACTCTCCAAGTTCTACTGACCATTTAGACATGCGTCCCGCTACTTCCCTATTCTGGAGGAACACTCCCAAGGGAAACTGAGACGACACAATTATCTTGTGCACCTAAAAATAATGCAGCAATTTCTTCGAAGACATGAGGAGGGCATAGAGAAGCTTTTGGACCTGAGGGTAACGCTCCTTAGGTCGGTACAAAACTTCACTTACGTAGTAGACTGGTCGTTGAACGTTTTCACGTTCTACGACTAGTACTGCGCTCACTGCCTGTGGCGTGGCAGCTAGATAAATTAAGCGCGTCTCTTCTGGTTTCGAGGAAATCAGAACAGGAGCACTCGTAAGATATCTTTTGACATCCTCAAAAGCCGTGTTTGCCTCTTCTAACCACTCGAAACCCTCGTGCTTCCTTAGAAGTTTGAAGAAAGGTAGTCATTTTTCTCCCAGTCATGCTATGAAACGACTTAAAGCCGCCATACACTCTGTGAGCTTTTGGACTTCTTTCTTCGTGGTTGGAGAGCGCATTTGAACAATGGCTTTTATCTTTTCAGGATTTGCTTCGATCCCTCATATAGAGACCAGGAATCCAAGCAATTTTTCCGAAGAGACTCCAAACATACACTTCTCATGATTGAGTTTCAAGCGATGTTTTCTAAGGTTGTCGAACGTCTCCTGCAAGTCCGAAACATGATCAAGCCGTTTGATGCTTTTTACGACTAGATCGTCAACATAGACTTCCAAATTTCGGGCTAGCTGAGGTGAAAAATTCGATTGCATCAAGTGTTGAAAAGAAGCGCTAGCATTTTTTAGACCAAATGACATTTTGACATAGCAAAATATACCAAATGGAGTAACAAATGCGGTCTTTTATTCATCTTCTAGACACATATTAATCTAATGGTATCCAGAATATGCATCTAGAAAACTTAATGTTTCACAACCAGCAGTAGAGTCATCCAACTGATCGATACGAGGTAAAGGGAAATCATCTTTTGGACAAGCTTTATTAAGATCAGTGAAGTCTACGCACATTCGCCACTTGCCGTTAGACTTCCTAACCATTACAGGGTTGGCCAACTATTCTGGGTGGTTAACTTCTCTTATAAAGCCTGCTTTAAGTAGCTTGTCCAATTCTGACCTTATAGCATCTGGTCGATCAAGGGCAAATCTCCATAATTTTTGTTTTACGGGTACTTTGTCAGGCCGTAAAGCTAGCCTGTGCTCAATCACTTCCTTGGGGACTCCGGGCATGTCAGATGCTTGCCACGCGAAGACATCTGCGTTTGCTCGGAGGAAAGTGATAAGGGCGTCTTCCTACTTCGGGTCGGAAGTATCCCCGGTGCGAACAGTCTTCGATGGTTCCTCCTGATCCAGGGGAACCTCTTTAACTTGGTCGTTCAGCTTGGGCGCAGCTTTAGGCTTCGAGCTCTTGGTCGAAGGCTGCCCTTTCTCTTCTCGAACTGGTATCTGACCCACCATCTTGAGGGATCGACGGTCACACGTGTGCACTATCTTCTTATCACAATGAATTGTGATTATTCCATTGGGACCTGGCATCTTAAGAGATTGATACCCATAATGAGTTGCCATTAAGAATTTTGCCAAACCTGGTCATCCGAGTATGGCGTTATATGCCATATCGAAATCGACCACATCAAAGGAGATCTTCTCTGTCCTGAAATTACTTGGTGTACTAAATGTTAAAGGAAGAGAAACTTGACCAATAGGTTTGGTCGATGACCCCAGTATAATACCATGAAATGAATATCTTACCGGTCTTACCTTGGTCCTGGGTACTTGCATCTCGCCCGGTATTCGCCAACAAAATGTTTAACGAGCCCCACCATCAATGAACACTCGATTTACGCGACAACCGTTGATGGTGGGTTCGACCACTATCGGATAACGACTGTCGAGTCGAAGGATCGGCAAGAACCTTCTCGAAAGAGATGGTGACCTCCGATCACTTTGGTACTTTATTGACAAGAGGGGAGTCAATGGAGTTTACCTCGCTCGATCGCTTTAAGTCGTCGCCTTGACTCAGACGCCGATGATCCACCAAAGATGTGCTCGATGGTGTACTCGGGATCTTGAAACGACATGTCCTCATTGTTGTCCGACTGTGTACAACCACTGGCTTGCCCTACTTCCTCGAGGGCAGGAAGTGGCCCTTTGCCATTGTAGTAGTCTTCGAGTTTTCGTTGGAAAACTCGGCAGTTGTGAAGGTCATGTCCTTCCTTTTTATGGAAAGGGCACCACCTAGGCTTATCGTTCTTCCTTTCGGGGCACTTACCTTTGCCTCGATCAGGGTATTGTTTAGCAGTTCGTGGCTCCTCATCGCTTACGGCCAAGACCTCCTTGGAAGCATTGGCTTGAGGCTTTTGGCCCTTTGCCTTGTTCTTGGATTTCTTGGCTTTCTTATCCTTCTTCTTACCACCTTCGTGTGAGGACCTCTTCTCAGGTTATGCAGGGGAGTCCAAGAGGACCATTTTTCTTTACAACCGGTACTACCGTGACAAGGGCAGCGGTAGTACCTCACCACAACTGGCACTACCGCAACAAGAAGGGCTGCGGTAGTACCGCACGACAAAACCTGAGGGGAGGTCCGACAGGGGCTCACAGGAAAATCCCGTAGGACCACCTGGAGCTCCTGCCTCTGTGCACCGAGCTAGTCCCAGACACTAGATGCTAGCTCAAGATAGAATCACTTGGTATGATCACAACCACAAGGTCAAGACAAGTGATGAAGGCATAAATTAAACTTAGTATTAAACAGACCTTATGGTCCAAGCTTGTTTACGTAGGTTTGCCACTTGGGCTTACAAACCGACAACAAAAGAATCTTGGCAAATTAAACACCAAAACGCATAGATGCCAACCGGCAAGCCCACAGGCTGTCGAGTGGAGGGCATCCTAGGCAGCGGGGTCATCAAAGAAATCCTCTTCAAAGAGGTCTGATCTTCCTTGCACTTGGTCCTCTTCATACACTACTTTGACACAGGGCTTAGAGCCATGAGTACTTTGAATGTACTCAACAAATCACAGGGGAACATTTATGCAATTAATAAATCATGCAAAGGCTTACCAATGGAGAGCTGTATGGTTAGTTGCACAAAGCAAAATTTGACAGTAAATAACATAATAGATTGCAAGGCAACAAGTTAAAACAATATTACATAAATATTTTTGTTTGAAAAGAAGGGAGTGAGCACCAACTCACATCCAAACCACTTGGGGGAGGTCTGGTTGCACCCACAGCCAGGACCTCTCCCAAGGCCTCTCTAGAGCACCAACTCTAGAGCTCAAACCCAGCACCTGGACCACATCTTGAGCTAGCCATGACCCCTCTAAAGCCGTCCAATGTCTCTTCAAGGCAGAGCCACAGCCACTCGCATAAGTGTCCAGGCAACCCAGATTTCACAAAAGCTACCTATCGGTGTTTTAGAACCGATCTTACGTGAAGATTGTTTGATTCGGGGGGTCTCCGAGAATAGAATCACGCAGAGAGATTGACACGGGTATTTTTTATACAGATTCAGGCCTTCTCCGGAGAGAATAACAACCCTACTCCTGTGTGTGTATGGTATTGAGTGTATTCTGAACAATCAGGAGAAAAACTTAGACTATTACAAATGATCCTGCTTGTCTTCCTGATAGCTCTTGATAGCGTGTCCCCGCCTCTCTCTGATCGTTGCCTTTATATAGTCGTGAAGGAATAGTCGTTTTCCCCTGCTGAAGAGACGCCTCATTAAATCCAAAGAATGGGCGACGCTTGTAGTAATCATCGGTCGGTAACTCCTTCACGCCGCATGGCAGTTACTAGTCAGAGATAATGGGGTATTATGTGTTATCTTTTCGCATAATAACAAAGCACATATTGACTGTTTAGATTCCTTAATCAATTGGACCCACTTGCCTGTAGGTTTTATTGATCATAAGGTGGTCAGATTTGACCGGGTCGAGAAGAACTTACGACCATAAGATAGTCGTAGCAAGACTTACGACTATAAGGTAGTCGAGCGAGACTTTACGACTATAAGGTAGTCGAGCAAGACTTACGACTATGGGGGTGGTCGAGAAGAACTTACGACCACCGGTAGGTTTCTCCTTATAAAATTAAGGGAATACCCAGGACCGTATGACATCATATTTACTTATAATAAGAATTATAGATAAAAGATAAAATGAGGATTATTAGATCCTCGTCATCTAGCCCCCCAGCTTCAAGTGAAAGCAACTTACTTGGTAAAGGAGTTATAGATGGTCTTACGGCTACGAGAGGGTCGTAGAAAGATAGTCGAAGGAAAAACTCTTCGATATTTGTGTACTACTTTGACCAGAAATATGCTTGGTCAAGAAGATTGCTTACGACTATCAAATAGTCGTAGAACACTTCTAAGATCACGAGATGGTCGTAGTATGGTGATCGGAAGAAAAACCTTTCCAATTAACGTTTCCTTTGGTCAAAAAGATCTGACCAAGGAAGTAATTTCACTTGAGGTGTAAAACGAACTCGATTTTCTTGAATGCACAAGTTAGGGAATTTCAAACGACTTCGTTAGTCCGTCTGCTGAGCGGTTCTCAAACGGTGGCAACCTTTGGAATACCACGCCTTCAGCCCAGGGTACACAAGGCCTTTGTTTGTTCCCGAAACAAAGGCCTGGTAAATTAAACAAAATTAAACTAAAACTCCTTACAAAATTTCGGCAGAACCTCCTTTGTATAGTTATCTATACTGGAGGTTCCAACAAACAATTATAACATAAACAAGTAATCCAACTTGCAATATGATCAAGACATATTCAAAACTGGCTATTCGTTAATATAACATCCATAGCAACTCAACAACTACGATATAGATCATGAGCATCCAAAAAAAAAACATCTATCCATCTATTACAATTTACTCTAAGCAAGCAATAATAATAAAGGGTACTCTAAATAGTTCATTCAACTACTAATTAATTTTTATTTTCATTCCATTGAGGCATATCATGTGATAGCGCAACAAGACTAATCATTCTTTTCCCCCATGCATGTCGATCTCGTAAAGGTACCTAAAACACAACAAACAACAAGAGGTGAGTCCAAAGACTCAGCAAATATAATAAATGGCATCAACAACATACCAGCATGTAATTCATCAACTACACTCCACAAAATCACATATCAATCACCTTACACACACATGCTATGCAATATGCTCAAAATGATCCTTTTCCTTCACTTTCCCTTTTGCATTTTAATGTAATGCAAAGTGTGCATCCGTCGATGCACACCCATGCCTGTGCCATCTGGCATAGGGACCATTGCCCATACTCCGCAAGTATGGGGACCAAAGCCCATGCTTTACAAGCATGGGGACCTTTAGCCCGTCAACAACATGATAGGGACCTCAAGAGTTGCTTGGTCATCACATAACTAAGACTTCAATAAGCCAACATGATGCATATGTATAAATTCTCAAATTAATACAAACATGCATCCGCAACAAAATTGCATATGAATATTCTATTCATACTACAAAAGCTCATAAACATCGACTTCACAACTATCAAACATCCATGCTTAACACATAACACAAATCTCTAGCAACCATGAACATTACCAACTATGCCATCATCACAATTCATGAACACACAAATTCTCATAATATATATCAAACATCGCCATTCAACCATATGATTATAACCATCATTATACTTGCCTCAACCGGCGAGAACGGTGGACGCCTTAAGAGGGCGCTGCCCTCTGGGATCACGCTCCCACCTGAACATAATGATAACCCAAACTAAGACAAGCATACTGGACCAAAAGCATAAATAAGAACACAATTGAGCTCGCTAAACTCCTAAGCGTTCCAATCTTCCAATTTCTACCGATCGATTTGAAGTTCACTGCGGACAATCAACTTCTAAAATACATAACTTTCTGCTCAGGAGTCCAAATAAGATGTTCTAATACTTTCTGGAAATATAATTAAATTACCTAAATAAACTTAGTTGGGGAGCCCTTATGATTCTGCCATTTACTTCCCCTACCAAGCCAATCTACATAACATCAATTATCACGTTGGGTTCTCTGGACAGTACACTAAAATTATCATAACTTTTGCTACAAAAGTCCAATTCTTACGTTCTTTAGCTTTCTGGAAAGGTGAGGAAATTACCCATCTTTTTCATTATAACGAGATCCTCTGATTTCATCTTTAACTAATAGATTAACTCAGATTTCTACAGACTATCAGGATGTTGACAGATTAACACGACAGCGGCACTAAACAATTCATAACTTTCTAACCGTTAATCGGATCTGGGTGTTCTTGGCGGTCACGGAAAGCTAATGACATAACCCAACTATCTCTAAGAGGTTAGATCCCCAGATTCTACATCTAAAGACATGAAAACCGTCGTTCAATCTATTAGACAGAACACGATCTATTAACTGTTGATTACTCGATCTACCAAACGAAATCAATTGCAACTAATACACATCAACCAGCGAAGAACACGCGATGTTACCCTTGAAGAATCGCAGGAAGACGATGAACTCTCCCCGCGAAGATGATCTCCTCTCCTTTCTTCACTTGATCGGCAGCAGGGAGCACCGACGGCGAGGAAGGGAGGCACCACCATGGAGGAGAGGGGCGTGCTACAGTAGTCGTGCTACAGTGGCGGCGAAGGTACTGTAGCTACAGTGCGCCTAGGGCTTCCCCCTTCCTTTTATTGGTGGCCGACCCCTCATGGGCCTCCTGGGCCAAGGCCTGAGGCCCAAGTTGTCAAGAACCGCAGAAACCCCATTTTTATGTCTAATTTCTTTTGAACGCTTTTGTAGAATAATTCGAGTATTACATTAAAACCCCTCTTTCTCTGCTCAATCGCTTTGCTAAAAGAAACATTCTCCGATTTAATTATTCTCTCCCGATTTAATTTTTGGGGTATTACATTCTACCTTCTTAAAATGTAATTCGATTCCTAATTCTATTCAACCTCAACACCAAAGAATAACCATCGTAAAAGATTTACTAACATTACTATGTACCGCCGTGAATAACTTTGGATAATGCTCGCAAGATGCGAGACTCCAATTCCCAAGTCGCTCTCTCTGACTAATGGGACAAAGGCACCTTGACACAAACCAACGACTTGTGCCTCAAAGACCTCGCTCGACATCTCTAACAACACACAGGATGCTACTCAAAGGTCAGCGGCTCCCACGAAACCTCAAACTTCAGACCTCTCTGGTACTCACTCAACACTGGAACAAACAAGATGTTGTGTACTCTGCGCATGGACTCAATACGGTCCTAACGTTTTGCCAACTTCAAACTTCCCACAACTTCCAGAACAAACCAATGTACCTTGGGATATCCTTCCTTTGGTACCAAACCACGTAATTTGTGCAAAAGCATATGGAACGCCATTCTATCTTCATCGATCTCTTCATCCTAACCAGAGGGTCTTAGTTAGCAGGACACATAATACAACTTATTTTAATCGACTCTAAAAATCAGATTCAACTGAAATCAAAGGATTCACAATGCAATTCCAACTTCCTCAAAACACTCAAATCCAAAATCAAGATTCCCTATGAAAACCTTTTCACAATCCAACTAGACAGCTTTGCAATTAAACTCCACATAAGCCAAAAGAAATCACTCGAAAGTGCTCAAATCAACTACTTCATTTTTTTCCTAAACCGAAAGAACCACCTCGCCAACATGGAGTCAACTCAAATTGTACATGATCTCCATCATGAAAACCCAACTCAACTAGAACTAATAGATCACTTTCTACCGAGAAAACCTTCTTTTCTCGATGTTCTTTAAGGGATAAATCCTTTCCCAAATCTTGGGCTTCCAAATCATCACACTAACTCATTCTCTTAACTGTCAATTCCAAAATGATCATCAATCGAAAGGACCACCATTTCCTTTATTTGTCTTAACCGAAAAGAACCACGCATACCAAGATGAATCAACTCAATTTATAATTGGCATCTGTCAAAGAGACAACGCTCAAATAAAAACCAGGAGAATATTTCATCATCCGAGAGTACAATCCCTTTCTTTTGTTTTCAACTTTCTTTTAAGAATTCAAATTTCTCTTACATCATGAGATTCCAAATCATCGCATAACACACTAATTCATTTCTTTTAATTTAGCAAGCCTCAAATCTATGCTCAAACTGAACACGAAATCCACATCTAGGAAGAGAGACTCTTCCAATTTACAATAACATACTGTGATCACCTTCTCTACCAAAGGAATTATTTTGACAAATAATAATTCCCAACACACCTCAATATAGATTTCAGCTACAATCACATCACCTCAATCTTTTAAGGATAATCAACTTAAAATTCACCGCATACACCCTCATTTATTGCATCCAAAAGATCCTATCAAAGATCACCATAACTCTTGGAACCTAATAATGGGAAACTAAGATGCTAGCATAAAATGCCAAGCCCGAATTCCACCTTTAAGAATTCCACATCGAACTTCCCAGATACTTGATCGGTAACCCTTAGATCCGATGACTAAAATTTCACACAAACTCGACAATAACCTCGCTTATTAATGTCAACATTCCTCACTATCAAGTAACCGCCCCAAGGCGATTTATTTTACCAATATTGGACCTCCTCTAATCCACACCAATCCAATTCGGTTACACAACCACAATATACACATTCGCAATACCCTAACTGATTGACCAAGATTCAAACAAAGGGTATTGGATCATAATTTGCCATACGTCCCACTAGTTGTAACACTAATCAATTGTATTTCATCGACAAACATTCCATTTAGTTAGAACCTCTCCGTGTGTTATAGGTTAAAACCGAATCACTATCTATCGCTTCTTCAAATAGCTTGGTTCCCAAGGTTTCACCACTATCATATACTTGTCCACCACCAACCAATCGACGTTCTACACTTTATAAGACTTTGGCAACACAAGTTGGTTAATTCCTTTTCAAAAGGAAGAAACAAACAAATACAAGTTTCAACGCACAAGAAAACGTTGTTCTGAGTGAGTACGAGACCAAGAGAAACAATCAAATATTAATGATCTCGGAAAGCATAATACGAGTCCACAGTTGAGGGCATATGTCCCACAAGAAGGAATATCAAACCTCCATAAGTCAAGATAAAACATTGCTATTGAAACTCAAGAAACTCTTAAGCTGTAACAACAGAAAAGCTACAGATTGCAATTCTTAACTCCAACCTCAAATGCTTATGGTACACATCTTCTGTTAACAAAGAAAGCAATTTTCTTTGATTACAATATTACTTGCCAATCCAAACAAGAAATGCCTATAAAACCAAATAACATTAATCACTTAGGTACCAAACGGAACCTTCCCATACGTCACTAAATCATAAACTCCCAAAAGACCACGAATGCAAACTCCAAACATTTCCTTTAACTGATATTACGCAAGGCAATTAACTTCCTTTCTCTCTAGAAGAATCATCACCACTACAACGAATCAGAATCCCTTGTGGACAATCTTGCTAACATTAAGAATAATCTACTCTTAACAAGATTCGTTATCGTCAACTCTTCCTTTATAAAGCCCCCAAAGGCTCACCAAAATGTTACATACCCCTTTGTCACATCATCCTCAATCGAGTGTATACCAAATTCTTTCACTCTCACTACAACAACCACTTTATTTTTAGAGGGAAACTACTACACAATTTAAAAGGTTATTCCAAAACTCTTTCATCAAAGACAAACTATTATTCGATAATTCTACCATCATGTAAACATTGTTCATCCATTAAATCCCATCAGCTTATCTCTTAGTGATGCTCAACACCAAACTTTAATAGACAATAGTTGCACCTAGCAATTACATATAATCACTAAGTATCCACCAAAGGTTACTCCAAGATTAATATCCACTAAGACAATAATCTAACTCCTTTTGAACATAAGCATCCCAAACGATTAGATTAATCCATTGAGACCTGTTAATCCAATTTACCAAAGAAGTTTACCAAATGTATCACTACTAATGATCAACTCAATTCGTCAATATTCTACACCTCTTATCAACTCTATTGATTACAATTAGGTATAGCCATACTCTTAATCACAGCTCGTCAAGAACTACTACAAGTCACTTTCAAATTTATCAACTTTCCTTTCAAGTATCTTAGTTAAGATCGATCATGCACACACTGCAGACCTAACCTGATGATCCATATCATATCCATTAATTGCTTTGATTATAACCTCTCACTTAACCAAGACAAAACATCGCTAAAGGGTTTAACATCTTCTTTCATAAAAGAGAACCATCAATCTTCAACGCTCAAAATACCCAAGAGAGATACATTGAGTCAAAGCTTCCACGCATTAAAGGACTTGCAAAAGGAAACTTTCATTATCCAAATCATCAAGTTTAAATAAATGGATCAAGCTTTTTTTCCAATAAGGAAGACAAACTCCAATACAAAGGTCAAACTTGACAATTAACCAAGTTCACCACCGCAAGAATAACTCATCGGTTGGGAAAACATTGATGGCTTTACAGGCAACTTAAACCAACGGAGCACAAAGAACGCTCTCAAAGAATCCCATCAACGGAATGGACTACTAATCCAAGAGAAGTTCATCAACCACAACTAGATAAGAGTTGACCAAATTCAAATTTCAAGGAAGAGAACAACTCTTCTAAATATACTCGCTATCAATCCCTGTACTACGATATCCAGTGTGGACACTTCGCTATTCCTATACCACGAACGGTGGTGTAACCTGGTACAGCCCAGGACCACAACCACGACCTCTACCTCTCAACGTGGGTTATCCCCCACACATAATAACCATAGTATTATAATATAGATATATCAGATCATCTCATAACAGGAATCATCAATACAACTCAACAGAAACGTAAATACAATGCAAAAACCCATCCCCAACTACTGTGCTTAGTGTGTCAAGTTTAATATTTTCAATACCACGGACCTACAGCCCGCTCTGATACCAACTGTAACACCCCAGCCAAACAAAGGCCTGAAATGCTACTAAACTAAATAAATTAAACAAAATTAAACTAAAACTCCTTACAAAACTTCGGCAAAACCTCCTTTGTATAGTTATCTATACTGGAGGTTCCAACAAACAATTATAACATAAACAAGTAATCCAACTTGCAATATGATCAAGACATATTCAAACTGCTATTCGTTAATATAACATCCATAGCAACTCAACAACTACGATATAGATCATGAGCATCCAAAAAAACATCTATCCATCTATTACAATTTACTCTAAGCAAGCAATAATAATAAAGGGTACTCTAAATAGTTCATTCAACTACTAATTAATTTTTCTTTTCATTCCATTGAGGCATATCGCATGCGATAGTGCAACAAGACTAATCATTCTTTTCCCCATGCATGTCGATCTCAGTAAAGGTACCTAAAACACAACAAACAACAAGAGGTGAGTCCAAAGACTCAAAGAAATATAATAAATGGCATCAACAACATACCAAAGATGTAATTCATCAACTACACTCCACAAAATCACATATCAATCACCTTACACACACATGCTATGCAATATGCTCAAAATGATCCTTTTCCTTCACTTTCCCTTTTGCATTTTACGGTAATGCAAAGTGTGCATCCGTCGATGCATTCCATGCTCGTGCTATCCGCACAGGGACCATTGCCCATACTCCGCAAGTATGGGGATTAAAGCCCATGCTTTACAAGCATGGGGATTTTAGCCCGTCATCAACATGACGGGACCTCAAGAGTTGCTTGGTCATCACATGACCAAGACTTCAATAAGCCAAGCATATGTATAAATTCTCAAATTAATACAAACATGCATCCAAGAATAACATTGCATATGAATATTCTATTCATACTACAAAAGCTCATAAACATCGACTTCACAACTATCAAACATCCATGCTTAACACATAACACAAATCTCTAGCAACCATGAACATTACCAACTATGCCATCATCACAATTCATGAACACACAAATTCTCATAATATATATCAAACATTGCCATTCAACCATATGTATTATAACCATCATTATACTTGCCTCAACGCGGCGAGAACGGTGGACGCCAAGAGGGCGCTGCCCTGGGATCACGCTCCCACCTGAACATAATGATAAACCAAACTAAGACAAGCATACTGGACCAAAAGCATAAATAAGAACACAATTGAACTCGCTAAACTACCAAGCGTTTCCAATCTTCCAATTTCTACCGATCGATTTGATGTTCACTGCGGACAGTCAACTTCTAAAATACATAACTTTCAGCTCAGGAGTCCAAATAAGATGTTCTAATACTTTCTGGAAATATAATTAAATTACCTAAATAAACTTAGTTGGGGAGCCCTTATGATTCTGCCATTTACTGCCCCTACCAATCCAATCTACAGAACATCAATTATCACGTCGGGTTCTCTGGACAGTACACTAAAATTATCATAACTTTTGCTATGAAAGTCCAATTCTTAAGTTCTTTAGCTTTCTGGAAAGGTGAGGAAATGACCCATCTTTTTCATTATAACGAGATCCTCTGATTTCGTCTTTAACTAATAGACTAACTCAGATTTCTACAGACTGTCAGGATGTTGACAGATTAACAGGACAGCGGCACTAAACAATTCATAACTTCCTAACCGTTAATCGGATCTGGGTGTTCTTGGCGGCCACGGAAAGCTAATGACATAACCCAACTATCTCTAAGAGGTTAGATCCCCAGATTCTACATCTAAAGACATAAAAACCGTTGTTCAATCTACTAGACAGAACACGATCTATTAACTGTTGATTACTCGATCTACCAAACGAAATCAATTGCAACTAATACACATCAACCAGCGAAGAACACGCGATGTTACCCTTGAAGAATCGCAGGAAGACGATGAACTCTCCCCGCGAAGATGATCTCCTCTCCTTTCTTCACTTGATCGGCAGCAGGGAGCACCGACGGCGAGGAAGGGAGGCACCACCATGGAGGAGAGGGGTGTGCTACAGTAGTCGTGCTACAGTGGCGGCGAAGGTACTGTAGCTACAGTGCGCCTAGGGTTTCCCCTTCCTTTTATTGGTGGCCGGCCCCTCATGGGCCTCCTGGGCCAAGGCCCGAGGCCCAAGTTGCCGAAGAACTGCAGAAACCCCTTTTTATGTCTAATTTCTTTGAACGCTTTTGTAGAATAAATCGAGTATTACATTAAAACCCCTCTTTCTCCTGCTCAATCGCTTTGCTAAAAGAAACATTCTCCCGATTTAATTATTCTCTCCCGATTTAATTTTTGGGGTATTACAAGTGTATTTGTGTATCTTTGTGAGGCATACCTGGGAATTCCAGCGGACCTTGAGCTCTTTCAATATTTCTACGGAATGGCTCGACAAGTCGATAGTCGAAGTTGCGGTCCAAACTCCATGACGGAAGTCGAAGGAGTATATTCAGATGTTTACTAGATCTTCATGGTCGGATGGAGGAAGAGGTGGTTTTATTGAAAGTCACCGTAAGACGCCCTTACTTTCGAGGAAGGTCATTAAAAGAAACCTTCGTGGGATTCGACTCCCCAGGACATCAACCGAATTGCCCCCTATATTCAAGCCATAAAGGACTTGAAGGAGGAAGGATTAACCGGATGCATGTAGTGAAGGATTTCATCACTCGTCGAATTAGCCCTTTGAAGAAACGAGTACCTCCTATGCGGAGGTATATGGGGCCAAAAGACCCGACCAGGGACTACAAGGAGGGTATGTAGTTTTTCGACTTAACTCTCAGTTTGGTCTTCTTCAAAATTATCTAATGAATATCTTTATCTGTTTTATACAGATCTTTCACAGGCAGAGATTGACGCTCGAGCCAAACTCGTTTGTGAGAAGCCTCCGCCACTCAGAGCAGCGGTTCCTCGAATCCTTGCAGTTTATCCGCAAAGGAAAAGATGGAGCGCCTAAAGGTAATCAAAAGTTGATTTTATCCTTAGGACTTCATAGTGGTCAGTGATTCTTCTTTTTCTGTTTTTCTTTACAGAAAGTAGGTATGGAAAATTGTCAGGACGACGAAGAGGTCGAACTGATAACCATTGGCGTAGGGATGACAGTGGACAAGGGTTCATCTCCTCCGACTAAAAAGCGTCGACTTACAAAAGTCGCCGACAAGGGAGGACCAAGCTCAAGTTCCTTCATTTCGACTGTGTCCTCGGCAAAGTCTCATGCACGACGGTTGCAACAGGTCGAGGTTGAAACAACCAAGCCGAGGAGGCTGAGGAACCTCTTAGGCGCAGAGCCCACAAGACCAAGGACACGGCCGCAGCAGAAGCCAAGGCTGAAGTAGCTGTAGCTGAGGAGGTTGAGGAGGTCGAAGAACCTCTTAGGCGTAAGGCCCGCAAGGCTAAGGTACCTTTTTATTATGACAAGAAAACTTTCACGCCGCCACTCCTAGTTTTGTCAAGCAACTAAAAAAGGAGAACTGGAAGGACTTTATGTCTTTTGTGAAGGACAACGCTGATCCAGCCGAGCCTACAATTGAGGGTAGCACTACTCTTGGAGTGGTCGAGACTGATCTCGGTCCTCCAGAAAGTCAGGAGACTAGAGAGATGGTTCCTGTTCAAGATCCACGACCAGACGTGGTCGTGGCCGAGCCCATTCTCCGACTTGAACTACGACCTGACGTGGTCGAGAAAAGAAGTCAAGAAATCTTCCGTCGGAAGATAACTCCTAAGTTCCCGATCAGTCCAGGTGCAGAGGTATGTGAAACAAGCTAAAGTGTAAGAACAAAGATTTACCTTTTTTGCTTTTCACAACCTCGACTTGCTCTCTTTTTGTTGATTTTAGCCCGACTCCTTCAAATTTCCACGGACGCTTCTATCGAGAAGCCTGTCGCCTCTCCAACGATTGAGAGATGACAATGAAGTGGTCGAAGGATCGCCCACACCGGGTTGTGGAAGAAGTCGTGGCTCTCAAGTGGTTACCACAACCATCGAGGTCGAGCTACCGCCATCGAGGTAGCGGCTACAACCATCGAGGTAGCAACCACGACCATCGAGGTTGTAGCTACGACTATTGAGGTAGTAGCTATGACCACTGAAATGGTCGTGGAGACAGCTGCAGGAGCCTCTGGGCGAGGTGGTGATGTACCTGACCACCGTGCGGGAAAGGAAATTGTTGCGACCTCCTTCCCGGTATCCAAAGAGAAATCGCATTTCGTAATCAAGATGAGGAATACTTCAACTTCTGTTCTGATTTCTTTGGCCCTGCTTCCATAGTGGGGTCTTCTACTTTTAGATCTCGTCATCGAGTCCCTCATCCCAAAGATATTCCCAATAGAGGGGAAACTTTTGACAACGAGCGTCTTGAGAAGGTTTGATGGGATTAAGTTCATCGTTAATCTAGATTCACAAGCAGTAATAAATCAATAGTATCATGGAGAAGGTATCCTTCCTTCCCATCTAGATTTATTTATTACAGCTCATCAATAATGAATGAATGACAAGAATAGTTCTTTTATTCAATCTAGTGTAGAGTGAAATATTCGAGTAAGCGTGGCTACTCCTCCCAAAAGAAACTTCATCAACGATCACCTAAAAATAAATAAACAAAGCAAGCGTGAGTCCAAGACTCAAAGAAGTACATCGAATAAGAAATGCATAATCAACATGAACAAGACAACCTACTCAAAGGTTCTCAACATACAAGAATCGAACATTTATGTCCGAATGAGATGAATGAAAATACTCAATGGATCGCACACATGCATATATCGAGAGAGAAGTGACACACCTGCAGGTGTGTCACTCAAGCCCGCATCTTAACAAAAATGCGGATCCACTTCCGTATGAAGAACGATTACACGGTGTCCAACATCGCCCATCCTAGAATTAATGGGACTTACATACACATCCCGAATTGATGGGCCATTCTCATCCACTCCGTGGACGGTAAATAACAATGAATGCATGACATGAACTATCAATAAATAATATCATCATCTCCAATCATGGATTCAACACATATGAAAGATCATAGACAATCCAACTTCTCTCGTGATCATAAGAAATCATAGTATAATCATAAAAGCATTCATCAATCACAATCATTAAGATAAGCAATGTATTTGCCTTCGCGATGCGACGCTAAGAAGGGAAAAAGGTGGTGCTCCTAAACCCAAGCTTCACCTCCTAAACAATTAAATAACTGAAATAAGAACGTGATGAACATGACACTACTTAACAACGTTCTACATCGCTTCTCGATGAATCAAGATTTATCTAGAAACTCTAAACTGAAACCAACGATTCACCAAATAATGCCACCGACAGCAGCACGGTAAACAACATATCTCTTGATCTGGAACTCCGAATGAGGTGAATCCAGTTTCTATGGATTTATAACTAACAAATATACAATACTCTAGTTTACAAGATGACCCAATTCGGCCAAATTAGTACGCTAACAGACAGATGAACTTTCAGCACAGAAATTGTCTAACAGAATAAACAGCAGCACTAAAACAATCATAACTTTTAATCTATAACTCCGAATTGATCGTTCTTTAACAATCTGGAAATTTTATCAAATTACCTACAATAATCTAGTTGGGTGAAAACCCAGATTCTTCCAATTACATTTTCATATTTTACGAAATAACAAAACAGATTAATCTCGTCAGAAATCTGGACAACAGATACTAAATCTATCATAACTTTTGACTCGAGTGACGGAATCAGGTGAACTCGGTGGCCACAGAAAGTTAAGAACATAATCTAGATATCTCTAGGAAATCAACACTTCTGAATCGGCCTCTAAGATGTCAAAACAGCCCGCGCAACATACTGGACAGATTTGATCTACTGCAGACAGACTTTGATCCAATCAAATCTAATCGGTTTTGCATCTATTCTTAATTAAACAGCGAGGAACCACTCGTTACCATTGAAGAACCTTAGGGAGATGCTGAACGATCCCCAAGAAGAAGATCCTCGCCCCTCCTTTCGCCAACCAATCTGCAGCCCTCCTTCTCCTTCCTTTGCAAACACCGCAATGGGAAGGAGCGGCTCTAAGAGGTAGGGCACTGTAGCACCACGCACTGTAGCGGTGGCTACTATAGCTACAGTGCTGGCCTAGGGGTATCCCTTTTTTTATAGGTGGCCAGCCCCCCATGGGCCTCCTAGGCCAAGGCCCGAGGCCCAGGTTGCCGAAGAAAAGCGAAAAACTCCTCTTTCTTAATTCTATTATTCTCTTTTGAATGATTTCTTCTTTAGAATAAATCGGGGTATTACACCGGCAGCGGGGAGCTCCTTCCTTGGCCGACAGCAGGGACGCACCTGCAGGGAGGAGGCGCTGGAGGGGTGGGGTGGAGGCCAAAGGTGTGGGGGGAGAGGGAGGGGCGGCTGCCAAAGGGTGGGAGGCAATGGGTGGGGGCGGCTACGGTTTGGGGGGGGAGAGAAAAGGGGTGCCTCCCCCCCAAGCCCAAGTTGCCAGAGTTTTGCATAAAACCCCCCTCTTCTCCTTCTACTAAATCATTTTTCTAAATAGTCCTTCTCCGAATTCAATTAATCTCTCCTTAATACTCTTTCAAATATTCTCGAACACTTTTGGGGTGTTACAAAAAGATTAAGTGATGTCAGGCATTTAATGCCCGAATGACAATACTATCTAAGCAAAGCTAAGCATGCCCATTTAGTATTAAGTAGTGGCTAACAGGCATCCCTTTAATCTATGGCGACAAGGATAGTGTTTAAATTCAAGGTTTGGAAGTACATACACAATTATCATTAGGGTAGTAACTATCAGCTAATAGTAACATACAATGCATTTTCATAATTTAAAACAATATACTGCATTTCAAAATTAGGAGCAAAATGATCAAAGTATTGACTCGTCTTACTCAATATTCTGATAAGGCTCAATATGTTGATAATCGCCTTGCTCAATATTATAATAAAACCCAATATTCTGATAATCCTGGTCTTGTGCTTGTTCTATCGTGGACTGCTGTTCCATTATATCTTCATATTCTAACTACGCAGAATACGGTTAAATCCAAGAGCGTTTGAAAGCATTCAAATGAAATCCAATAAATCCGAATACATTCAACAAAAGGAAACACTTTGAATGAAAGTAAACATATCTAATGACATCATACCTAATGGAGCTGATGAAGGAAATACTTCAGATGAAGTATATCCAAAGGAGTTGATGAAAGAAATATTGTAGACGAAAGTAGATAAATCCAAATTCTACCCTTTTGGTATAGTGGTAGGGTTTTGGGTTGATAATCAGACATAGTCAGACTTAGGGTTTTGGGTAACCGATTGATCCAAAGTTAGGGTGATAAGGATCCACCTAGTTGATTAGATGAATCTCGATTGTTGGCCCAATCTTTCACGGTACACTTGAAGTTCAAGAGCTTGTTGTCTTCTTTCTTTACTTTGGGTGAATAAGAACTACACGTGTGAATAGTACCACACGATGAATAGTGTCCAAACCCTAGATAGCAAATCTTCAATCTCTAGCTGTGCTAAACCTTGAGGATTAGAAACAACAGAGAATAACTTCACAAACCGATCTGATTTGATCGAATTGCAAAGACGTAGTAGATGGATCTTCTTGGTTGTAGTCAAGAACAAGGTGTCCTTGCTTTGCCCCCAAGCTGAAACACCAAATGAGAACTTCCTCTCGCTTCCTCCTCTCTCCAACTCTCCCTCTTAATTCCTCTCAAGAACACATCTCAACTCAAGAACACACGATATGCGCCAAAACGGCTTTTCTGATTTTTATTATCTAAATCATAACTTGTCCACCCATATGGTGCGGCCATGGGGGGTTTATATAGCCTCCCACGCAAGCACACAACTCACAAACCGAGTTGCTACAGTAACCGTGTCCGATACTGTTCACGTGAACAGTAATCCGAGTCGGGTACTGTTCACGTGAACAGTATCCGAACCAAAAAAGGACTCCTACTTTACATAGATGTTTAAGCTACTCTAATTGCTGAAAATAGATTAAACTATCCTATTACAAGTAATTATTAGATTAACTTCTAGTGCGCCATATCTCCTTATTGAATCGGCTTCAGCTTGACTTGGTGGCCCCATCCAAGATTGCATAGAGAAAAGAGAAAACGAGACATAATCTCCTGGTGAAACGATCTCCTTTTTGTCAAACAAACCGAGTGGCCTTCCCTGAACGTACTCAATGTCGAACTCAAGGAACTCAAACTCTTTGACGCAATCGCATGTCCTCCTCTGGATCAAACACACCCAACAAAGATGCGTGCACATGTATATGCATGGGTTGACTCCATGCATCGCTTCAAGTACAACATGCATACATTGAGTTTTCTTTCCTTGGTTTCAACAACATGCGTGACATCCTCTTGCACCGCAGTTGACCTTGATAATGTCATGCCCATTGTTTTGATCAAGTATTAAATGAGGCAAATCAGAAACATTTGTTATTGATAATCTGGCCGCATCATAGGGCGAGAGGGATCAAGCTCTCGATAAGTCCGCTAGTGTAGAAAGTGATGAATCCAACGGACAGGGAGAGAATGTCCGAAGGAACATTCCTAAATGGTTACCTAGATGGGAGAGATTACCTGGTTAGGTATGACTCTCTGGTCCACCTTCGGACCACGAATTGTACTTCTACCATCTATATGAGAGCATACCATCGCTGCTCACGTGACGCCCAGCTGCTCGAATGATTCTTTTAGTTATTACTTCCTATGATGTATTATTTTATGATGATGACCTAGGGTCTACTGACCATTAGATCATGTGCGTATGTATATGTCTAAACATAACTATCATTCTACATTCTAGTTACCTGAGCTGATTACTGATCACTCGAAATCGCATTTTATTTACTGACATCTCTATATAATGATATATTGATTTATCTTAATCCATCATCATTTCATGACACCACAACACTATACTGAACTAGTCTCAACTGAAAAACCCAAGGTAATTATTTAATGATTTAGGACCATACTATCATGTAGGCACTTTTAAATATAAGAGTACTTTGACAATGCCTAATTGTTTGGGATAAGTCTTGAATTGATTATTAGCTAAGTTGGTTAGAAAAGGCAATGACTGATTGAACATTTTCCTATCCGATTATACTATTCCATTCAAACTAACCATTTAATTATCCTTTTAGTTACTTGACTTATTGTCATTATCCAAAAATGCAATCTGTTAGTTGAACATCTACAAACTAATTAACTTTACGTTTCCAATTAGCCCTAATGATCTACAAACTAATCCTGAGCTTATTTTTGTTACAACAGTTGTCTAGGATCTACTAATGTCAGATCATATGTGTATGCATGTGCCTAACCATGAATACATCATCTTGGGTATGATCCCTACCTTAATCTTGCCTTTGCATTAAATAGGTAACAACCTATTGATTATTCGCAATTAACATAAATCAGCCCTTAATTACCGAACTATACTAAGTGAATTGCTAATCCCTACTACTTAACCCTAAATCAGTTACTAGGGGAGGACCTATGACATAAACTATGGAAGCACTGATTTAGGCTTACTAACTTATGGTTAATCCAACCTCTAATCAAGACTGCCTTTTTGATCAGCTGCTAACTACATCACTACTACAATAGCTGAGCACCATAATCGGATGGGGTTCTCTGTTAGCTACTCCAATCCAACATACACAGAGAGAGGACTAGATAGATGGGTCCACCTGTCATAGAACTACCACTTCACACATACATACACAAAGAGCAAAACACACAGAGACAAATATGAAAGGGAGAGCAGAGGAAAGCACAAGGGTGGCACGGCCTTACTCGCCGATGGCGAGGGGGTGGCAAGGAGGATGCGGCAAACCCGAAAATGGGTTGCCCACGGGGAGGCGATCCTACTGGTGGTGGCTTCATGGTTTGAGGAGGATGGTGGTGGCTGGGCGACTATGTGCGGTGGCCGGAGCCAGGGAGGAAAAACAGGCGGACTCCAAAAGGCATGAATCCAAATTCCCTGGAATCTACACATGCATAGCTACAACTTTTTAGGTGACCAAAATTTCAAATTATTCCATCTAAGTCTTTGTTTTTAACCCCCCAAGACCGTTCTGTCATCTTCGGTACTACCGACTTAGGAATTTCGCAAATTTTAATTGGTACATCCAAACCCACTGTTCTAAGACATTCTAGAAACTATAGAAAACTAACTTCCTCAATAAATTTATTACAATTTTCCTCACTATGCAACAAACATTTCTAACAGACTAGTCTTTGTCTACTGTCCACAACAGAAAGACAGACTACAACATTAACTTCAAAAATTCATATCTTTCGTTCTAAATGTCCAAAAATTATGAACTTGATCTCCCTGGAAACACCGTAAAGTTATCTACACAACTCATAAAAATCAACTGACCAAATTCGTCCATCTCTAGACCCTAATTCACAGAACTGCGCTCGTTGCCCGAATCCAGAGACTGAATTAGCACCCAGACTTGCAAAAATCATAATAATCCAGAGACTGAATTAGCACCCAAACTTGTAAAAATCAAAACTAATTCATTATCCAACCAAAAATTATGAACCAGCACTCTAAAGAAAGCTAATGAATTCCTCCATGAAAACCGAATTCATGAGGTACATGAAGTATGCTGGTGCATTCGTCAATCCGAAGGACATGACGGTGTACTCGTATAGACCGTAACGAGTGGAGAATGTTGTCTTCGGTATGTCTTCAGTTCTGACTTTGATCTGATGGTAGCCCAATCTCAAATCAACCTTGGAGAAAACCTGAGCTCCATTTAATTGATCGAACAAATCATCAATCCGCAGAAGCAGATACTTGTTCTTGATAGTGACTTCGTTCAACGGACGGTAGTCAACACACATCCGCAAACTCTTATCTTTCTTCTTGACAAAGATAGCTGGGCAACCCCAAGGGGAGGAACTCGGCCTAATGAATCCCTTATCTTGAAGTTCCTTCAGTTGTTCTTTCAATTCTACCAACTCATTAAGGGGCATCCGATACGGCCGTTTTGAAATTGGCGCGATACTAGGCGCAAGCTCAATGACGAATTCAACCTCGTGGTCAGGGGGCATGCCTGAGAGTTCTCCTGGAAATACATCTGGATATTCATATACCACTGGTACTTTGTCCAATTCAAGTGAGGTACCAGCTTCCAAGGCATAGAGATGAGAATTGCCCACTAAAGGTGCAAAGACGACTTGACTGTCATCCTCATCATCCTCCCCTTCTTGAAAATAAAGTTGTCCTCGGCTTTTGATAAGTTGAAAATAGGGTAACAAAGAAGCCAAAGTGTATGCATAGTATGTGTATATATATATATATATATATATATATATATATATATATATATATATATATATATATATATATATATATATATATATATTTAACCCAGAATAATCATATATGTTAATGATCATTATTGCAACTAGTTTTGCAAATGTAAGTGTGGCGTTTAGGCAATTCAAATCTCTGAAGTTGTAAACTTGTAGTGGTAACACATATGGGCAAATCTACAATTTTTGAAATCAAACAAAGTTCATCCATATAATCAGATTTCAATCGAGCAATAGCAAATTCATCTAGCACACGTGAAAAGATTTGTAAGTTCTTCCATACTTCAACATCATGATGTAGATTGTCAATACTAGATGATGCAATAAGAGATGAACACATAAGCATTGGATGATCACTAAATTTTATTTTTCTGTCATAATGAACGAGATTTAGTACACAAGAATTGTTGTTTAAAACAGCATGCTTCAATTCATCCATGTGATCACAAGATATGCATATTCGATATACCATAAATTGCTTGTCTATACTATAATCTCCAATCAAATTAAACTTATACTCAGGGGTGTAGGCACTAGACAAGGATTTCAAACATGCAATTTCAGAAACTTTCTCCATAGCATGTGACAATTTCATAGGTGAATCTAATATAATGTAACATAAAGAATCAACAAGATAAATTCTAGTCAAAACTTCTTTATGGCTAACCAATTCCACATGATCATTAGATGTGATTAACTCATCACAGGAAACACTCAAAATAGTAGTCAATTTAATTATTTTATCACATAGTGCACTCAAGTCAATGCAGTTTGAATTCTCTACTTGAAACATGTGCATATTAGATTTGTTTTCCACTAATTTTTGCTCCAAAATAGCATGAACAGTGGACAATTGTAGTTCTTCACAAGCATACTCACCTTGAGTGATGATAGCACCATGATCTTTACATTTTTGGCTCTCCTCGGATGATGTAGGTGCATCCATCTCCTCATCTTCCTTCTCAACGAATGGAGTCGGTGGCTCAATCAGCTCATTCTCCTCTTCGGTATGGTCCTCAACTTCCTGCAAGCATTCTCAATTTTTTCTTAACCTGACTTTCAACCTTACAGGGAAGTATAAACAAATGAGGGAGAGAAACATATTCTTTGTGAACAAGATGGTCCTGAATTGGTTGATTAAGCCCACTTAAGAATCTATTCTCTGTAGCTTCAGCATGTTCCTCTAAGCCACAATGCAACAAACGAGTTTTCAATTCATCATAGTATTCTCTTACAGTTCTAGTACCTTGTTTGAAATGTTGTAATGTAGCTAACAAATAATCAACATGATATTTAGGAACAAATTCATCTCTCAAAAGTTTCTTTAACGCATGCCAAGTTTGAGGCACTCTTCCATGTCTACGTAAATACTTCCACCAAAGTATTACATCCTCAATAGAAAGACTAGTAGCAGCTTTAATCTTTTGCCTATCAGACCATTCATAATTCCTTAAGGCGACTGTCAATTAGTCTTTATTCTAATAATAAGCAAACTATTTGAGAATCACATATGGATGGTTGAATGTTTTAAATTAATTGTAATGAGGAGAATAGCAAGTTTTGATTATGCTTAATAGATTATCTTGCATGCTTGAATGATCTTGGATATTGAGATTATTGTTAATTGTTATAATTAATTGCTGGAATCTCGGTATAGTTAACTATACAAAGGAGGTTCTGTTGAAAAATTTGGTAAAAAGTCTTAGTAGTATTGTTTAATTTAATTTTAGTAACATTCTAGGCTCAATGTTGAGCTAGGGTGTTACAGTTGCTCACCTCAAAAAGTTCAGAATAGTGTTTATAGGCCCCGCTGTCCTCATCTTGATCATATATCAGTGTTCCACCATACCAGCCATTCTCTAAATCTGCAGCTGTGAATGCTAGATACTTGCATAATTAAGAGTAAGTAGAATTTCAAATATATCCCATGGTAGAGATTGTGGGCATCATGGAAAAACAATGACAACACTATCTCCACTTCAGTGACAAAATCACAAAAAAGAATTATGGAAGCATCATTCACCAAGTCTTGCTAAGAACCATGATAATTTTTCCCTAGACTGATCGTTAACAAACTATTTTTTTTTTCTTTCTTTCTATATGACGTACATAGATGGGCAGTTAAGATTCCCCAACAGCAAGCAAACCCACATAACATAAAGAAATATATATCGTACAGTATAATTATTTTAGTGCTCATAGATTGATTAGATGCAAGGATAATTGACCATCTTTTCTTTTTTTGTTGTGAATGCACCTAGCATTGTGTATGGTATATTGGCTAGACTCGCGAAATAGGAAACAAAAGTTTAGATAATACAAAAGAAATACAATGGTTACTAATCTGTAGCAGCTTATTGAGTCAAAGAAAACCATCCAGTGCATTTTGTGTTCATGAGACGATTGAGATGGCAGAAAAAGGCCGACATGAAAGCAAAACCTAATCTGTTGCAATAAAAAGTTGATCTGTAAGGATATTCACAAGAGCATCTTTTATCACCTCCCTATGCTCGATAGACCAAAGGCAGTAGCTTCTGTATTAAAGTTCACAATGGAATTCTCCTTAAGGCGCTACCTCTTGACCTTGGTTATGTTTCCCATCAACAGTCGTATCCTGTCACAAAACAAATATAGTATATTACAGTAGAAAAGTGAAAAAGTTATGAAGAGGCCACTACTAAAAAAATGATTGTTCTTTTTATAAGAACAGATGGTCAAAGGAGGTAAGGACATACCTCCTACACCAACACCCAGAAAGTAATTTTGTCACTATTGTCTTAAAATCTAAATCATGGCCAAAGGATAAGCTAGCTATATAGTGTAAACTCACTGCAAATTTAACACACAAACACAAAAGAGATTACAAAAACATCTAGAAACAAATGTACCAAACCCACGTAACATAAAGAAAGATATATCGTACAATATAATTATGTTAGTGATCATAGATTGATTAGATGCAAGGATAATTGTCCATCTTTTCTTTCTTTCTTTTTTTGTTGTGAATGCACCTAGCATTGTGTATGGTATATTAGCTAGACTCACAAAATAGGAAACAAAAGTTTAGATAATACAAAAGAGATATAATGATTACTAATCTGTAGCAGCTTACTGAGCCAAAGAAAACCATCCAGTGCATTTTGTGTTCATGAGACGATTGAGACGGCAAACAAAGGCCGACATGAAAATAAAACCTAATCTATTGCAATAAAAAGCTTATCTGTAAGGATATTCACAAGAGCATCTTTTATCACCTCTCTATGCTCGATAGACCAAAGGAAAGCTTCTGTATTAAAGTTCACAATGGAATTCTCCTCAGGCGCTACCTCTTGACCTTGGTTATGTTTCCCATCAACAGTCGTATCCTGTCACAAAACAAATACAGTAGAAAAGTGAAAAAGTTATGAAGAGGCCACTCTTAAAAAAATGATTGTTCTTTTTATAAGAACAGATGATCAAAGGAGGTAAGGACATACCTCCTACACCAACACCTAGAAAGTAATTATGTCACTATTCTCTTAAAATCTAAATCATGGCCAAAGGATAAGCTAGCTATATAGTGTAAACTGACTGCAAATTTAGCACACAAACACATAAGATATTACGAAAACATCTAGAAACAGATGTACCAAACCTAGGACCTAACATACACAATCTTTTGAGTAAACACGAAGTCCTTCAGTAATTATTTCCATCATTCCATAATCTTAGTACAGGCGAAAAAAGGGAGCTTCATCAACTAAATTTCAGAGGGAAAGCGGCTCTACATTGAACAGCAATCCATGGCAAACGCAATATATTTGCTAGGCCAAAAGCACCCAAAGCAGTAAAACACCTAGCAACCAAATCTTAATGTTCAAATCATGGGCAAAGGATAAGCTAGCTATCTTTTTAGTAAATATGAAGTTCTTCAGTATTTCTTTTTACCTCTGCATAAATTTAGTAAAGGCAAAAAAAGGGAGCATCATCCACTAAAGTTTAGAGGGAAAATGGTTGTCCATTGAAACATCAATTATGGCAAACACAATATATTCGCTAGGTCGAAAGCCCACAAAGTAGTAAAACATCTAGCAACTAAGTTTTCAGGTGCAGATCATGGCCCAAGGATAAGGTAGCTATATAGTATAAAATCATTGCAAATTTAACACACACAAACACATAAGAGATTATTACTGATGATGCACCCAAAGCTAACAAAGTTCCCACAGTTAGGTTTTACATGAAACATTTATCTCTATTGACATTATGTTGACCGTGAAACCCCAGTTGGTCAAGGAAGCATAGCAAGAACCATACAAACATCTTAGGACTAGCTGAGTTCATTTCACAGTTCAAGGTAGCACACCTTCCTTTTCTGCCTCATTTTTATGTCTGCCCAAACTAAAATCCCCACAATATGAACTATCCATATCCATTGCATAGAGAGTGCACATACATCAATAATCACAGCATCACATAGCCATCACAGAGCAAGGGGGGAGTAGAGAGAGGTAGAGGAGCAGAAGAGGGGGAGTGTACCTCAGTACATGGCAACGGCAGTAGCACAACCACGGGCATAATCATGTGCACCCGACGGCCACTGAGAGGCTCGAACCCCGCCGTAGGTAGCCACGGCAACCAACCCCAGCATCTTCACCATGAGGGAACACCAAGCAATAAAATCAGTAAATGAACCACCGCACAAACATGAAAACCAAAGCAATAGAAAAGGGTAAAAAAGGGGAGTTTGAGTCCAGGGAGGAGGAAGCCAGACCCGGGCTACCACCCCTAAGTCCGGCAGGCCAAGCATCAGGGGAGTCAGAGGCGCGGTGCAGGAGGAGCCGAGCCGAGGGCCAGAGGCAGCGCAGGGAGGCGCGCGAGTCGGGGCGGCGGAGAAACATAGAAAAATCAATCACGAAATGAAGACCCACCTTTCTCCGGTAGTTCTTGTTGGAAAAGGGCGACGCGGGCATGGCAGGAGCGGCACCGTGGCTCCAAGTAGGCAGCGACGCTTGCAGAGAGGGGCGAAGAAGGGAGAGGGAGGTGAACGGGAGTCGGAGAGGGAGAGGGAGAGGGTCGTGGCCGCGCGGATCTGGAGGGAGGACCTACGGCGTGGGTGAGAGACCATGTGGAGGTCGTCCCGTGTGAGTGATGAGTAATTGACAAAGGTTTTAGGTCAGTCGAGTTTGGTTTGTGTGGTCGGACCATGTCGTTGCGCGGTTCACGCGTTTTCGTGAAGTCTTTCGGTCGTCAGAAAATCGAACGACCGGCGTGCTAGGGGGGCATACGATCACAGGCGGTTGTACCGATTGGTAAATGGCGGTTGAAGAATTCGGAGAAGTTGTCTTTTCGAAGTTCGGTCTTCATTGAAAATCGGAACGACCGGCGTGCTATTATGATGACGACCATGAGGCGGTTGTACCGATTGGTAAATGGCGGTTGAAGAATTCCAGAGAAGTTGTCTTTTCGAGTTCTGGTCTTCATTGAAAATCGGAACGACCGCAGGTATTGGAGCGGTACGACCGGAGTGCGGTTGATCCGCTGGTAACATGGCGGTTGTACCGATTGTATTGTGAGTTTCGGCCATTTTGGTGTTTTGAGTTTTGGGATAGGTCATATCCAGTGTGTTCATGCATATGTGTTGCATATTGCATGTTTGAGCTAACGTTAGGTCAAGTTGTGAAGAACTTGTTCGGTTTCGTGTTTCTTGTCCGTGTGTGGCCGCAGGACGCCGAGTGGAGTCGTGGCGAGACACGTGGATCGGACTAGGCGCAGTGGCGCCGAGGTCGAACGGTCGATGTGTCAAGACGACGTGGACTCGAGGTGGTTGCGAGGCGGCGAGACAAGGGAGCTTGAAGCTTCCGGAAGGTGCGAAGTATGGGCGAATCGAAATTCGCAAAAGTCGCACAAGCGGGAGCGGGCTCCGTTGGACTTAGCGGGCGAACGGGAGGAGACCCGTTAGCCAAGGCTATATAAAGGATTGGAGGGCTGCATGCCTTCTTGAGCACTTGGGTGGAATTAGGGTTTTAGAGTCAAAAGAGGCTTTGTGAGGTTGTTTCTCTTTTGCTCTTTAGTTGTTGAGAGTGGAGGTGTAGGCGAGTGGTGCTCCCCCGCTTGTCCCTTCGTAGCTCTCCAATGTGAGTTCTTGGCTTAGGGAGAGGGAGAGGATGGATTGATGAACTTGTAATCATTCCTCTTGTTCTAATGTCCATGCGTATGGGGATGTATCTCTTTGTATTTCGCTTCTTGATTCAATGAATGGAAATCAAGTTTTCTTCTATTCGTGCTCTCTCGTTCTTCGCTCTCCCTTTTGTGATTTTTGGGGCTTTCTTCAATTCGGGAGTTTTTGCTTGGTTCTTCCTCTTGATCTTGCTTGCTGGGACATGTGGGAACCTATCTAAGGTCATCTAGATCATCATCCACCCACGAGCAAGTCGTTAGATCAAGTTTTGTTTTTTGCGCTTTTGAACCCACCTTCGCTCAAATGCAAAAGGATAGGAACCTTGGCATGGATCTCTGAAATCGTTGCTTGGAATAGGTTCCTAATATCTTCAGGAAGGTGTGGTTCAATTTTGGTCAAGTTTGGCCGCAGAGATCAAAAGTTACGTTGATTTTCGTTTTGAAACCCGAAGCGGATTTTGCCTGTTCCAGACAATCGGATGAACCGGCTTAACACTGCGGTTGTGGATGATCATGCGGTACAACCGCTGTTTGTTCGCGGGTTAGAGCCGATCATGCGGTACAACCGCCGCTTACTCAAGGGTTGTACCGATTGTCCCGATTTGTTCGTAACTTCTGTTTTTGTTTGTCGAAATGTGGGGGTGAGAGTGGATTCAACATAAGACTTCTCTCAGGCTTAATCTTTGATCTTCATAGCTCTCATAGCTATTGGAGTGATTTATGTGTTGAATCCATTCTTTGCGAAAAAGATTAGGTGCTCCTATTCACCCCCTCTAGTCGCCTTTCGGTCCTTCAATTGGTATCGAGCGGTTAGCTCTTTTCAATAGATCTTAACGGTCTCAAGAGCCGTGGCGATGGACAAGTACTCGACCAAGCGCTTTGCTTTTGATGGCATCGACACCCTTCCGAAGAGCCGAATGGAGACATACATCCAGCCTGGGGTATGCCATCTGGCGAAAGGTCAAGGTTCGATTCATTGTTCTGCCGATGAGAACATCAATGCCGGAACATGGTTGATGTTGAGGCGAATGCAAAGGCAAGGAACATCATCATCCGTGGTTTGAGTCGAGTGAGTTTGATCAAGATATCTCACTGCCGTCCGCTTACGATATCTGGGTGACCCTCGACGATACCATGAGGGCACCACCCAGATCAAGACGGTTCGACAGACCAGTTCAAACGAGAATACAACAAATTTGAGATGCTTTTTGGTGAGTCCCTAGATGAGTGCCAGACGTTTTCACAAGATCTTGAGCAACCTCCGAGCGGTCGGTCTCACATACCCGACTTCGGACAATGCTCGTCGATGCTCCAGACTCGATCTGTGTGTTTGGGAGATGAAAGTGACCACCATCAAAGACACGACAGACCTCTCGACCTTGACTCTTGATGCTACCAGACTCACGATCAAGACTCACGAGATTGACGTTGTCTCTCGAGGTCGAAGTCACATCGATGGCCTTGGTTACCGATCCGATTAAACTTCCGAGTCCTCTTGCAATTTCTCCTTGTCGCTCTCGTGACATAAGCGATGATCGCTAGAGCGACTTATGGATGAGCGACTTGCCCTCCTTGCTCGTAGATTCTCCCACGCTTACAAAGGAGGAGGGACAGAAGAGAGGAGGACCCGTGATTTGCTTCGAGTGTGGTGGCCCCAACCACATTCGGCAAACCGCCCCAAAGGAGAAGGGCAAGAACGACTACTGGCGGTTCGGGCAAGAACGACTACACCGACAAGAACTGCAACAAGAAGCCTCCAGCTCGGACGCCCAAAGAAGAAGAAGTTCGCAACCGGCAAAGCTAAGAAGCTCTTCCACAGCGTCCTCACCGCCTTGACGACCTCGACCTCGGCGAGGTGGAGGGATGGAGCGACGATGACGGACGGGTGATCAAGAGCCCAAGAATAGCGGCGACGACTTCTCGGCATGTGCTTCATGGCCCTCGAGGGCGAACTCAATGACAAATGAACAGACTCGACTTCGGACGAGGTAGATCCCACCACTGAACAGCTCAATCATGCTTTTCTTAAGCTAGGAGGTTTTCATGCTAAAGCTAAGGCTAGGTGTCTTTGAGTTAGAGAAGGAAATAGATAGACCGTCACTAGAGATTATTGCTCTTACATCTGCTCCTTCTAGTGATGATTGTGATACATGCTCGCTTTGTCAAGTTGATATGGAGAAGTTAAGGACCTCACATGATAGTGTGTCCTCCAAACTTGATAGTATTAAGGTGGAGAATGTTAGTCCGCTTCTTTGAGTTAGAGTTGAGTAGGATGGTCATTACCCTACTTATTCTTGATGAGACTACTTCTTCCACCTCATGTGAGGGTAAGGACATTCTTTGCTAGAGGATCTTATGCCATGCTCCTTGATCTCGCCTCGAGTCTTGTGAAAATTGCAATAACTTGAAGATGAACTTAAAACAGGCGGATCATAAAATTCTTGAACTACAAGCTTCTTTACTTGAGCCAATTGTTTCATGCTTGAAGCTGCCCTAAGTTAATCTGCTGAACTTGAGGTCGTCTCCAAACAGTTTCAAGATATGATTGATCATGAAAGGAAGTTGGCTCGGCTTTGCTTCTAAGGACCCTGTTAGCTCACCATGCATTAAGTGTAACAAACTAAAATCGACTTGATTGCTTTGGATGAGAAATGTGAAGCTAACTAAGGACCTTCTAGAGAAGTCACATTGTGCTTGCAATATGATTGTGGAGAAGGAGAGAAGCCCTGTGGTAAGGATGAGACGCTTAGCAACGTGAACCAACCGGCTAGCGATGGGAATTTGTCCCTTCAGAGTCGGTTTGTGCTTGCACAAGCCATTCTTCCTCTCTCTTTGGTTCTTCTTTTGCTCCCTTACCTCTGCTGTCTCTTCTTCCCCCGCTCTTCTTGCACTCTCTCTTTCGGAGTGTCAAGCCTTATGAACACTCTCGAGAGATTTGTAGGAGGCAAGAAGAAGCTCAATCTTATTCTAGACCAATCTAAGATCTCGCAGATTTAATCGTGGTCTAGGATATGACTTCTCTGAGGACATGAGGAAGCATCCACCGCCGTGCTCGCACTCCATAGCACTGTGTGTGATCGAGGCCGAGCCTGTGACCGAGAAAGTCCATTTCAAGTCGGCGAGGCTATGTCCAGGGATTTCGACGAGAAGGTAATCTCACATGCCGCTTCTACCTCTCGAAGGTGAAGTATCACCGCACCTTCGCCGGAAGGATGGACACACAATCGATCGATGCTTCAGTAGCGCCAAGATCGCGTAGAGACCATGTTGAGTCTCTTAGGCGATTCGTGGTCGGCCCTGGACCTTGAGTGCACCTAAGACCAACACGAGGTCTAGGCTTGTTTCTTCGATGGGTTTGTGCAAAGATCGAGGACTTGGTTTTTCCGAAGTTTTCGGTTTTCGTCCTCATGTCGCTTTCAGCCGTGACTTCCGCCGCCCCGAGGGTAGATCTCGTTTTCCCATCGAGATAGCTACTCATGGCGTGTTCAAGATGTTGCAGGTGTGCTCGACTCGCTCCTTCAGAGCGATCGGACCCGGCAATGACTTTCTTCTACTCTTAGACCTTCGCTTTGAGTTACTGAGAGCGAGGGTAGATAGAGGTCATCGTGCTTGACTACTTCATCCTTTCGGCGTGTTATTCAAGATTAGGTGCCAAAATCATTGTTGATTTATCCCAAGATCGAGACTTTACTCTATTTGACTCAGTTCGCGGGTAGGGAAGGAGAAGGTTTGGCTTGTAGACTCGGTTGTTCTCGCTCATATGACCGGAGACTCCGTTGGTTCTCCTCCTAGCCCGCGCTCCGGTGATGAGACGATCACCTTCGGAGGCACGCAAATGCTGGACGCGTCATCGCCAAAGGTCTTGTCGCGTATTAATGCTTCTTTTATTCTTAAGGATGTTGCCTTGGTTAGTAAGCTGCAAAGATAATTTGCTTTTAGTTTCTCACCTTCTTGATGGCGGTTTCGAGGTGAGCTTTAAGAAAAACAATTGCAAAATTCTTGATTCTTGGTAGTCCGGTTTATGGATTTCTCGTTATGGGAGGATCTTTCGTCTGATTTCTCCGATTCTTCCGGTGATCCTCTCCGGTGTTTGGTTGCTTCGAGTTCGCGATCTCTCTTTCGGCATAGGAGACTTGGTCATATTGATTTGACCATTTGACCCGAAAGTTAGCGACCATGATCTCATTCGTGGTCCGCCAAACTCAAGATGGTCAAAGATCTTGTTTGCACTCCATGCCTAAGACGGCAAGATGGTTGCCGCTTCTCATCCTCGGTCACAAGCATTATTACCGATGACCGATGCAGGACAATTTGCTCCACATGGACCTGATTGGACCGGCTCGAGTCTTGATCGGCAGGAGGGAAGTGGTATGTTCTTGTTGTGGTCGATGACTTCTCGAGGTACTCTTGGGTGTTTTTCTTAGCCTCGAAGGATGAGACATTTACACATTTCCGAGGTCTTTTTAGTAGGTCAGTCTGCTGAGCTCCGGGTGCCTTACGAGCGATCCAGAGTGACAATGGCACGGAGTTCAAGAATTCCTACTTTGAGAGTTTCGTGGTGAGGCAGTGTAGAGCACCGATTCTCTTCTCCATACGCCCTCAAAGAAATGGCGTTGTGGAGAGGAAGAACCGTACCTTGGTCGAGATGGCCAGACGATGCTTGATGAGTACTCTACACCGAGGAAGTTTTGAAATGAGGCCATTGCGATCGCGTGCCATGTTTGAATCGAGTTTTCTTGGGCACTCCTACACCACTTCTTATGAGTCGAGATACTGGTAAAGCCCAGCGTCTCTCATTTTCGTGTGTTTGGTTGCAAGTGCTTTATCTTGAAGTCCTGGGAACCTAGACAAGTTCGAGTCACGTTCTGTGGCGGTATCTTTCTAGGCTACTCGACTTCTTGGCGGGCTTATAGGGTGCAGGCTCGCGAGTCTAGCAAAATGGTAGAGACTCGCGAGGTGACTTTTGACGAGGCGGTCAGGGACTAGGCAGATATCTCGAGTTCTTTAGAGCGGTCCGAGACCATCTTTGTGGATGATGAGGACGATGGAGATGACGGTTGTCTACGATCCTGTCCTCATCCACTCCTTGAGGTCTTGTCTTCCACCGCACCTCAAGGTGATCACCTGCCCTTGCTTCCTCTGGAGCTAGTGGCTCTGTTCCTACCTCGTCACTCATGAGGTAGAGGCCACTTCTTCATCTCTCCCAGGACCTCCTAGACACTTCGAAAGTTCATCCTTGAGCGAGATCATTGGAGATCTTTTCGAGCGTGTTACCCGCTCAAAATAAAGCTTATCTCAATTCTGTCTCCATTCTCGCCTTCATTGCCTCTTTTGAGCCCAAAGATGTTTCTCATGCTTTATCGATGAGTCATGGGTCAATGCCATGCATGAGGAGTTAGAAAATTTCGAGAGGAACAAGGTGCTGTCGCTTGTTGAGCCCCCACGAGGCCACAATATCATTGGAACCAAGTGGGTGTTCAAGAACAAGCAGAGTGAGGATGGGGTAATCATCCCAAACAAGGCGAGATTGGTAGCTCGGGGGTTTTCCTGTGTTGAGGGTCTAGACTTTGAGGAGACCTTTGCCTGAGCTCGACTTGAAGCCATTAGAATCTCGCTTGCCTTTGCGACTTCTAAGGGTTTCAAGCTTTACCAGATGGACGTGAAGAGTGCCTTCCTCAATGGCCTTATTGATGAGGAAGTCTCGTCCGCGACCTCGAGTTTCGAGAACCCCAAATACCCTAACCATGTTTTCAAGCTTTCCAGCACAGTATGGACTTAAGCAGGCTCCCGAGCTTGGTATGAGAGGCTTAAGTCCTACTTGATAAGTCATGGTTTTGAGATGGGTAAAGTTGACAAGACCTTGTTCATCATAGGCATAGATTGACCGACTGCTCGTCCAGATCTATGTCGATGACATTATCTTTGGCGGCTCTTCCCATACTCTGGTTTCCCGGTTCTCGGATGTCATGAGCACCGAGTTTGAGATGAGCATGATGGGTGAGTTGACATTCTTTCTTGGCTTCCAAATCAAGCGGACTCGGAGGGTACTTTTCTTCATCGGGAAAGTACACTCGTGATCTCTGAGACAACCGACATGAGTGATGGTAAGCTGTGTCGACTCCATGGCTTCTGACCTATCTTGATCCAGATGAGGATGGCGAGCAGTTGATCAAAAGGAGTTTCGCAAACATGATTGGCTCCCTCTTGTACCTCAACGCCTCGAGACCGGACATACATTTTTCGTGTGTTTGTGCGCTCGTTTTGAGCTTCTCCTCGCGTTTCTCACCGCCAAAGCGGTGAAGCGCATCTTCGATACTGCGAGCGACCATTGACTATGGTATCTGGTACTCTTCCTCATCTGTCTTTCCTTGAGAGCCTTTTCGGATGCGACTTATTGGTCAGAGGATAGATAGGAAGAGCACGCCGCACCTGCCAATTTCTTGGCACTTCTCTTGTTTCTGGTCTTCAAGGAAGCGATGCAGTGTTGCATGATCCACCGCAGAGGCCGAGTATGTTCTTTGCACCGATTGTCAGTAGTCAAGTGCTCTGGATGGCTTCGACCTGCGGGACTTTGGGTTAGTTATCGGCAGTGTTCCACTCTTTTGTGATAACACTTCTGCGATTAACATTGCCAAGAACCCAAGGCAAAGATTCGGACCAAGCACATCGATATTCGCTTCCACTTCCTTAGAGACCATGTAGAGAAGGGCGATATAGTGCTTCGGTTTGCCAGGAGAGTGACCACCGGTTGGTGACATTTTCACCAAGCCATTGGATAGTTCGAGGTTTTCACTCTGGGAGAGCTTGGGGTGGTTTGTCCTTATGGATTTGTAGTGAGGGGAGCTTTGGGTTTCTTGTTCTTCTATATTATTTATGCTCTTGCTCCTTGTTTGTTGCATTGCATTTTGGGTGCATTTGGGATTAGTCCTCCTAGCATAGATTAGAGTGCTTCTTTTGTCTAGTTGTTTAGATTTTGCTCTTATCTTATGATTCTAGGATGTTGCTTATTAGTATTACTTATCCCACTAGGTTGAGCTCACTCACTTCTTGTAGGTTCTAGCGAGGTTGGGCCACCCTCGGGCAGGCAGGTGCGTGTTTGCTCCTAGGTGTGTTAAGTGGGCGATTGATAGTCCTAGAGTCATATGGGGTAGATAAGAGTCGATCGAGCCATAGTATTCTCTATATCTTATCTATGCTTTAAGGACTACTGCTTTTATGTTTTCTTTGCCGACTTCTCGATTTATTGTTTTGGTTCAAGGGAGTTCATTTGGGAGCTTGGAGCTTAATATTGAGTTAACTCAACTTGAACTAAAAGTTGCATCTAATGTTGAGGGAGCTGGATCTTCGCATTTCTAGCATTACGCATTGTAATATAACTACATTGAGCCTTGATTATTATCCCGCTATGACATGTTTACAATGCTTTACACCTTGCCATGACTTGTGCTTATTTGCTAGATTTATCATGACTTCATATGTGTAGCCTAGCTTTTGCCATGATAAGTTAATTAAAATTGCTCAACTTAAACTAAAACTTGTCATGTTAGTACTCGAGATTAGTCTTTCTTGAGCTATCCTTTTATGATTCATGCCATGTCAAATAGGTGGGTAGAGTGATGAATCTATATTGAGCCTTAGAAAGAGCTTTTTTTAGTCTCTTGGTGATGCATGAGTTAGTACAACTTGTTAAAAGGCAAAAGATCTCTTTTGTCGAAAAACCGATCTCACCAATTCTCTCCTATGAGACGGCTTGCCATTGCACTTGGCATGAACTTAGGGGAGTTTTGGGTGACCTAGACTATCTTCTTAAGCTTCTCGCTTGGAGTAGTCGCATAAGGCTTGAGACCTAGCACATGATAAAACAAAAATCTGGTTGGAAACCACCATGAATTTCAAAAGAAAATATGTTTCATGTGTTCAATGTGCTTAAAGCCACAAAAAGTATCATGTACTTTAACCAATGTTTCAATCTTGAGCATAGCACTCTATTTGGTCTCAATTTAAGCTTCTTAGTTCCGCTTAGCTTATTGACATGGCCTGCATCATCCTTGGGTATCTCTAGCGAGACTTTGCTCATTGATGACTTGACTTGCTCACATAATGTACCTCATTTTCAGATTGTCATCTATGTGTTCTAGCTAGCTTATACATATCTTGTCATGATCTAGATAGCCTTTTTATTAAGTTATGGCTTGGTGTATTACATGTTGGTCATTATGGATAATTCTCATGGCTCAAAATGCTTAAATAAACAAACTTCAGCCTTTTTTCATTCATTAACATGTCATATTCTCTCTTTGCATCTTGATGCGTTTATTGCCAAAAGGGGGAGAATAGAGAAGAAAAGTCTATTGGGAACAGTTTAGAGCTTTGGAGAACAATTTGCTCTTTTTGTTGTTGCTCTAATGTTCCTTCTGTCGACATGGTCATTGTTTCACTCTTCTTCTTTGGACCATGTTGGATTCGTCAAACTCAAACTCAACTTTGCTCTTTTTCGGAGTTTGTCAATATACTCATCAAGGGGGAGATTGAGAGACCATGTGGAGGTCGTCCCGTGTGAGTGATGAGTAATTGACAAAGGTTTTAGGTCAGTCGAGTTTGGTTTGTGTGGTCGGACCATGTCGTTCTTGCTGTTCCGCAGCGTTTTGTGAAGTCTTCTCGGTGTCGGGAAAATCGAACGACCGGCGTGCTATGGCGATGACGACCATGAGGCGGTTGTACCGATTGGTAAATGGCGTTGAAGAATTCGGAGAAGTTGTCTTTTCGAGTTCGGTCTTCATTGAAAATCGAACGACCGGCGTGCTATGGGCGATACGACCATGAGGCGGTTAAACCGATTGGTAAATGGCGGTTGAAGAATTCGGAGAAGTTGTCTTTTCGAGTTCTGGTCTTCATTGAAAATCGGAACGACCGCAGGTATTGGAGCGGTACGACCGGAGTGCGGTTGATCCGCTGGTAACATGGCGGTTGTACCGATTGTATTGTGAGTTTCGGCCATTTTGGTGATTTGAGTTTTGGGATAGGTCATATCCAAGTGTGTTCATGCATATGTGTTGCATATTGCATGTTTGAGCTAACGTTGGGTCAAGTTGTGAAGAACTTGTTCCCGGTTTCGTGTTTCTTGTCTGCGTGTGGCTGCGGGACGCCGAGTGGAGTCGTGGCGAGACACGGTGGATGGACTAAGCGCAGTGGCGCCGAGGTCGAACAGTCGATGTGTCAAGACGACGTGGACTCGAGGTGGTTGCGAGGCGGCGAGACAAGGAGCGTGAAGCTTCGGAAGGTGCGAAGAAGGCGAATCGAAATTCGCAAAGTCGCACAAGCGGGGAGCGGGCTCCGTTGGACTTAAGCGGGCGAACGGGAGGAGACCCGTTAGCCAAGGCTATATAAAGGATTGGAGGGGCTGCATGCCTTCTTGAGCACTTGGGTGGAATTAGGGTTTTAGAGTCAAAAGAGGCTTTGTGAGGTTGTTTCTCTTTTGCTCTTTAGTTGTTGAGAGTGGAGGTGTAGGCAGAGTGGTGCTCCCTGCTTGTCCCCTTCGTAGCTCTCCAATGTGAGTTCTTGGCTTAGGGAGAGGGAGAGGATGGATTGATGAACTTGTAATCATTCCTCTTGTTCTAATGTCCATGCGTATGGGGATGTATCTCTTTGTATTTCGCTCTTGATTCAATGAATGGAAATCTGAAGTTTTCTTCTATTCGTGCTCTCTGTTCTTCGTTCTCCCTTTTTGTGATTTTTGGGGCTTTCTTCAATTCGGGAGTTTTTGCTTGGTTCTTCCTCTTGATCTTGCTTGCTGGGACATGTGGGAACCTATCTAAGGTCATCTAGATCATCATCCACCCACGAGCAAGTCGTTAGATCAAGTTTTGTTTTTGCGGTTTTGAACCCACCTTCGTTCAAATGCAAAAGGATAGGAACCTTGGCATGGATCTCTGAAATCGTTGCTTGGAATAGGTTCCTAATATCTTCAGGAAGGTGTGGTTCAATTTTGGTCAAGTTTGGCCGCGTAGATCAAAAGTTACGTTGATTTTCGTTTTGAAACCCGAGCGGATTTTGCTGTTCGGGACAATCGGATGAACGGGCTTAACACTGCGGTTTGTCGGATCTGCGGTACAACCGGCTGCTTACTATGATTTATGCGGACTGCAGTACAACCGCCGCTTGTTCTATGGTTGTACCGATTGTCTGATTTGTTCGTAACTTCTGTTTTTGTTTCTTTGGTGTGGGGGTGAGAGTGGATTCAACATAAGACTTCCTCGTGCTTAATCTTTGATCTTCATAGCTCTCATAGCTATTGGAGTGATTTACAAGTTGAATCCATTCTTTGCGAAAAAGATTAGGTGCTCCTATTCACCCCCTCTAGTCGCCTTTCCGGTCCTTGATGGGCATGGACGGGAGACTAAGGAAGAAGAAGGGGGGGTAGGGGTAGGAAGAGGGCACCGGCGACATTGGTGGAGAGGGGCGAAGGAGAGGAGTGGTGAGCGGGAGTCGGAGAGGAGATTACCATAGCTGTCTTGTTGGAGGAACACTGTGGCGGGGTTTGGATGGGAGGCGAATGGGAAAAAGGAAGGGCAAGAAAGATGAGGTAGACCGAGGGCTGCGGCTGGCGAAGGAGATGGAACTCTTCTTGGTTCTCCTCAGTAAAAACCTATCAGTTGCTCATGGGACAGCACCAGGTGCCTATCTATTTCAATTGGTTGTGGTCATGCAATTGCCAAAGACGCCACAAAGTTTTTTTCTGGCTTTTGCTCAAGGACAGGCTCAATACAAGAAATCTTCTCCGCGCAAGAACTGCCCACTTCAGAATTTCACCTGCGGTCTTTGTGCTCCACGACCTGAAGAAACGGCTCAACATCTCTTTTGGACCTGTCCATTTGCTCAAGACTGTTGGGACATGATCTGCCCACAAAGGTTGCCTCTCTCCTCGGCCCATCAAGCGCTACATCATCTCAAAGACAAGATTGATCACAGCTTTTTTATGGAGATCATTGTGTTAACTGCTTGGGCCATATGGATCGTTAGGAACAACTGGTTTTTCAACCACTTTTCTAAAGAATTTGTTCTGCTGACTCATCGAGCCAAACCATCCATTAAGCCTAACCTTACTGCTTGGTTATCCAACTTGCCCTAGCAGGGCTTAATGTCGGTGTTGTCTTTAGTGCCAAGCTTTGGAAGCCTCGTTTGTAGACCACGGCATTTGTATTTGTTACAGGCCTGGCCTCTCCATTGTAACTCCTATCCGCCTTTTCTTTCTTTTCCTTTTCCTTTTCCTTTCTTTCTTTCTACTTTCTCTCCCCCTCCTTTGTGGTTTTACTGTACTTGTTTCCTATTTATTTATTTATTTACAGTAGGGTCCCCCTACTGTTTTCATCAAAAAAAAGGAGATGGAGCAGGCGGCGCAGGAGGGAGAGGGAGCGGCGGCGCAGGAGCGCGAGAGGAGCCGGGAGGATAGTAAGGAGGGATGAGGATGAGGATTGGTTTTTGGGGCGACGTGGGCCGAGCGATTTCGCGAGGCAGGCGACATGGCCACGCGAACGTAGGCCATTCCCACGAAGCACACCAGGCGGGATCTGACGGTTCGAAACCGAGCAGCTGGCGATCGGACGGACTGTGTTTTTCGGGCAATGTGGCCCTTGCGAGAGGGGGGAACTTCTTCAGCTGTTAAACAGGTTAATGCGTTAGGTGAGTGATGCTTTAGTATTTAATTACTTTTGACCTCCTAACTAGTGCTGCATGCCTGCGTTTCTTTAATTGGACCGTAAGGGAGAGAGGTGACTAGTGCTGCATCGGTTGAATATTTTATTGGGATGGTTAGGGATGCATGGCTATGAATATTTAATTGCTATGATTATTTAATTGGTGTACTACAAAGATTAGTTAATGGGAGATGAATTGCATGCCACATGCTGCTATTGAAATGAGCAAACATGCGAATATTTAATTGGATTAGTAGGGTAGAGAGAGATTAATTAAATAATGCTAATTAGTAGTTAACTAGTTTGGTCGTAGCATTGTATACATGCATGAATGTTTAAATAGTAAAGGCGAGTCATTAGCTAGTTAGTGTTGCATGTTTTATTAGCATGTTTTAGTCAGGGAGATATCGAACGGTGGATTGGTTTAGTCTGTTGTTCTGTTGTACGATTTCTTAGGGTACCTTAATAGCGAATTTTGGGAATATCATCTACTAGTTAATTGTAGATAATTTCAGTATCTTTCCATAGAGTATTTAATCATGTTGAGCGGACGAGTAATTTTTCAAGTTATAAATTTAATAAGACCCACTGTCCAGAAGGTAACAGATCAATCTTCTAGGATAAAAACGGGGGGTTAGATGGTTTAATTAGAAGTCATGGTAATCTAAGAAAAGGTGGAGAATTTTGTGTAGATTCCAGAATGGGGTGGTTTGCCATGATCGGACTTGTGAGTCAAAAGTTATGCTCTTTTTAGTACCAGGACAGCAAGGGGTGACTGTTCGGTATTGGGAAAGCGTTGCGGATTTGGGGGACGTATATGAGCGATGTGAATTAATTGTTATTCTTGTGATGCTATAGCTTGTATTGATATTTGACTGTTTATTATAGGAGAGACGTCATACTTGTTGCCATCTTCTAGCCAGACCGTGTGTCGCAACTAGTAAAGGCAAGTGCATGGTAGACAGCGATCAATGATTGATCACTGTATTTATTTATCGTTCATTACCATTATTATTTTTCTTGTATTTTTATTTAATCGCAAGCAATGGAATGGTATGACTATATCTTGTTGATGAACATGAGGAAACTGGACATGATGAATATGATGAAATTATGTATTTTTGTATTCATAAGCATTTTTGCATATGAGCAGATGATCATGATTGATCACAACTCCACGGGAGTGGAGGAGGTCCCCGATCCTTGAGGAGGAGCGGGCTTGAGAGTGAACGTTATTGCGAGCGTTCACTCATGCTATACCGGTATACGCGAAAGAAATGCATGTGGACATGTAGATTAGAGTTGCATTGAGATATGAGATGAATATGTGTGAAAACAAAGAGAAGAGAATGACATGAGAATATTAATAGAAGGACATGTGATGTTAATGAAGTTATTGAATATTGTTGATTTATCATTGTTCGTTGTATATTGATGTATTTGCTGAGTCATGGACTCACCCTTGCTCTTTTGTTGTTTTTAGGTGATCGTTGAGGGCGTCACGATTGAGAGGGACTAGAGCATATGGAATAGTTTCATACTTCAGACACATGATTATTTGCCATGAGAACCATTTGATTCATTATCACTATACTACTTTTAGAACATGTTAGAGATTGAATAATCTTAGATGAATGTTTTAGACTAGTCTATTTGGGGCAGTTTTAGACTTATTATCTTGCTATGTTTCCCTCGCTTATTTATTCATACCAGACAAGTATTTATTCATGTTCTATTGTGACCCATGGATGGTTTTTATTAATGCTTTGGTTGCTGAAATTCTTTAGTGTGTTAATGAATAGTAGTTGAAAAGGTAATTTAGTGGTATTCCAGGCTCAATGTTGGGCTGGGGTTATTACAATTGCATAATATTAAATAAAGTGTAAATATACCTTACGGCTTTTGACTTACAGAATTGCCGAGCAAGCCAAATCCTTTTCAAAGAACAGCAGTAGAAGCATATTCAGAGTAGAACATGTGGAACCCTCTCGATATACCTACCGGCAATTGACTGTGGGCTCGCGACCTAGTTCTTGGCCTTCTTGATCTTTAGTCTTGATCAACACTCATAATTATCCATGTAACCTTCTTTTATGCTTACTGGCTAAAAGAATGTAAATAGCGAGCATGAATACACAACCGTACTCGCGAGCTAACACACAATGCAATTATTATAAATGCAAGGCTAAACAAAGGAATGGCTTGTGGTTCTTTTGTTTGCATAAAGCCACTTGTTTGAAATAGGGTAAATAGTAGCAAAAGCTGAGACTTAGCATTTTAACTAACATAGGTTTTAGAAACTAAGTTTTCGTTGTAAAGTACTAGTGGAGATTTCATCTCCTATACCATTGAGTGACTTTGTTCACTCAATGCTCAGGCTATCCCGTATTTACCACTGGTCCCTGACTAGGCTTTCTCAATTCTCTAGGTTCCAACAAACATTTCCAACTGCTGGGCTCAAACCTACCCTTTTCATTCCACACACACACAAATGGTTTTATGAAAAGGAAAGCTATATCAAGCAAGTTCTTAGTTACCGCCTTTGACCGTGAGCACGGCTATCTAGATAGTTTTCTTACTCTACAGAGTTTGTACACTTTATCCACAAGAGATAAATCAACTTATACTGCCCCGACACACTTCTGTAGGTGTGTGGCTAATGTTGATTATCACAAGGTTTTTACAATGTTCCACCGCATTGCAACTTCGCACCGCTAGGTATCACCTCCTTCATGCTTTCCCTAGTCACCCGGAGGTCTCCCTTTAGCATTGTGCGGTTCTCTTGGCTTCGTTCTCCCCCAGCTATCCACCCGCATCCACCAACGTCGAAGCCACGCCGAGGCGAACAAATTAGTCAGCCAGGTCTTAAGTGTTACAGACTTGTGGTTGCACTATTTTACATGAGAGGTCATTACCAGATTTGGTCCTTAATTGACTTGGGCGGTACATCCACATACCAACTCTCTCTCGTGCACCGGCACCAGCCACTCTTTCCAACCGCCCAGGTCAAAATCTATTTTTTAGGTTTTGTAATACCCCAAAAGTATTCGAAAGGATTATTGGGAGAGAACTAAATTGAATTAAGAGAAGGACTATTTAGAAATTGTTTTTAGGAGAAGGATCCTATGGAGAATAGTTGATTAAGCCATTAAACAAGGGGGAAATCAGCATTTTACCTCAACTTGGGCCTAGGCTTTGGCCCATGAGGGCCTCCTAGTGGCCGGCCAAGGGGGGAGGCACCCCTTTTCTCCCCCCCCCAAACCCTAGCCGCCCCCCTATTTGCCTCCCACCCTTTGGGCAGCCGCCCCTCCCTCTCCCCCCGCCCCCACACCTTTGGCCACCACTCCACCCCTCCTGCGCCTCCTCCCTGCAGTTGCATCCTTCTTCTTGAAGCCAAGGAAGGAGCTCCCATTCTTGCGTCGAGGAGAAGGAAGGAGGAACACCCGGGAGGTATATCGGCCAAGAAGAAGAAGAGAGAAGAGAAAGGAGAGGGATCACTAGTGGGTGCTGGTGTTCTTCGACGTTCGTCAAGGGTAACCACAATTCCCCCCCCCCCCCGATTAGATGCGTATTTAGTTATTTTAGCAATGTTGGTATTTAGGGCTGCTCAGGACAGATTGGAGTAGATCGCTGTTTTGATATGCTTAAAGGCAGAATTAGTTCTAGACATCTCCTAGAGTAATGTAGAGGACGTCTCCATCTTTCCGTGAAATGCTAGAACTCATTATTTGGACCTCTATAGCAGATGTTATGAATTTATTAGTAGGACTGTTATGCAGATTGTTGGTTTTTCTGACAGGTTTTAGTAATCTGGGTTAATCTATTAGTTAAAGGGATAATTAGAGAATCTCAGTATAATGAAAGTCATAGGTCATTGTCCCAGATTTTCAAAAAAACTCAAGAACGCGAGGTTTGGACACTCTTACTAAAAGTTATGGTATTTTTAGTGTACTGTCCAGAGAACCCGACACGAATTTGACGTTTTGTTAACTAGCTTGGTAGGGTCGATAGATGGCCGATTCAGAAGGGACCCTCAACTAGGTTTAGTTGGGGAAATTAATTACCTTTCTAGAAAGTCCAAGAACACCTTGTTTGGACCCCTGTAGTAAATGTTATCGATTTTAGAAGATGGCTATCCACAGAGGGGACAGATCGATCTTTAGAAGTTGGAAAATTGGAAGGCGCTTGAGAGTTTAGCGAGTTTGTTTGTGCTATTAATTATGTCTTTGGTCCAGTATGATTGTCTTAGCGTGGTTTATAATTATATTCAGGTGGGGGATTGGTCCCAGGGGCAGCGCCCTCTTCGCGTCCTCCGTTCCCGCACGGTTGAGGCAAGTATTCTGGTTGTTAGTGTAATTATGAATGTTTGACAGTGTGTGCTTCTGATTTATACATATTAGCTATGCTTGAATGATAGTATGATATGTATGATTAAGATTGGTGAGTGCTTGAGTTATGGCTAAAGGTCATTCATGTATGTTGTTGATGCAATACATGTTATTTAAAGTTTGGGATTTTGGTATGTAATTGCTGATTCGCATGTTATTGAAAGATAGAGTACTAGTACATATGCATGTTGAGAAAATACCTGAGACTTGGTCACGTGGTGACCAAGTATGTTTATTTGAGGTCCCCGTCATGTAGATAACGGGCTTGTGGTCCCCACATTCGTGGAATGTGGGCATTGAGTAGAGGTCCCCATCATGAAGGTGATGGGCTGTGGTCCCTACTTGTGGAGTATAGGCTCTTGGTCTCTGTGCTAGAGGGCACAGGCAAGGGTATACATCGACGGTTGTATACTCCACATTATCGGTAAAATGCGAAAAGAGTAAAAGAGAAAAATGATGCATTGCATGTTCGCATTACATAAACATGTGAGTTGTTTTAGTGTAATGTTTCTTATAGTATGTTGATGCTATAACTGTGAGCTTAATGTTTCTTTATTGATACTTGTTGAGTCTTTGGGCTCACTCTTGCTTTTGTTGTACTTTTAGGTACCACTTGCAAGAACGGCATGCATGGGAGGGAGTAGGCTTGCTTTGGATGCACTCACTCCCACACATTCTTTAATACTAAGCAAACTGCTTAGGGATTAATTATGGCTATACTAAAATGCATTGGATTATTTGTAATAATGAGAGTAGAATATTTTGATTATGCTTGGTTATGCTTTAGTTGAATAGATTATTTTGAATGCTTGGATGAATTTTGGATGATAGAGAATTGATTATGATATATGCAATTGGTGGAACCTCCGGTATACTTAGCTATACAAAGGAGGTTCTGCCGAAATTTAGAATTATGTCTGACGTTTTAATTAGTTATCATGTTTATTTAGTAGCATTCCAGGCTCTAGTTGGGCTAGGGTGCTACAGGTTTTCTTTTATTTTCAAAATAACCTTTAGTCCAACATACCAGCCAGGCTCCCAGCCCCAACAGACCAATATCATTTTCAAAGGTTTTTAATGATGTCAGGCAAATTACCACCCGAATGACAATGTATCTAAGCAAGGCTAAGCATAACACTTAGATACAAACTTATTAACTAGTATGTTAACCATTAATTCTACGGTGTCAAGGATAATACCCAAGTTCAAGGATTGGAAGTTTATACATAATTATTATTAAGGCCTTAACTATGAGCTAGACCAATATATTTGTATAAAACATAGCAATGCAATTTCATAATTTAAAACGATATAATTACAAAAATTAGGTGCAATATGATCAAAGTATTGACTCGCCTTGCTCAATGTTCTGATAAGGCTCAATATTATGATATTTGCCTTTCTCGATATTCTCGTAATAATCTCGCTCAACGTGCTGATAATTATCTTGTTCAATATTCTGACAATCTTGATTTCGGCTTTGTCCTTATTGGGATTGTTGTTCCATCACAGCGTGAGAGTCTAACTACGTAGTATACGATTAAATCCAAGAACGCCTAAATGTAAGCAAATGAAATCCAATAAACTCCAAATAATTACAAACAAAAGGAAATACATCGAATAAAAGTAAACACATCTAACGGTACCTTGAAACATGGATTACTTTAGATGAGACCAAATCATACTCATCTAGAGTTGATGAAGGAAATACTTCAGACGAAGTATAACCAAAGAAGCTGATAAAGGAAATACTTCAAACGAAGTATAACCCAAGAAGCTGATGAAGGAAATAATACAAACAAAATATATCCACTGATAATTGGAATGAAGGAAATACTTCAGACCAAAGTAGATAAATCTAGCAGAGAGAGAGAATGTCCACAGGAACATTCCTCACTGGTTACCTAGATAGGAGAGATTACCTAGTTAGGTAATACTCTCATATTTGCTTTCGAATCATGAAGGGTTCTACTACCGAGAGCAGATGATGACGGACGATACCTAGAGCCTAGGTGATGTTGTTTTCCTTAACATATTAATTCTTTGCCTAATTAGAGCATGCTTTGATTAATTTGTTCACTAAATCTTTTGACCAATTTGGTGGTTCACTGTTTGCTGTTGAATGTTCATATTAACACTGGTTTTCAGATTGGGTTGTAGCTGTTTAGATAAATGACCAAAGGCTAATTGTATCAACAAGATTTCTACCTACTTGCATTTGCAAAATCGTTAGTCCATTGCCATTATAAGGCATCCTCAATTTATCTTCTCTGATTATTCATTCAATCAAATGTTTTACTGGGTATGAGTGTTTGTTTCTGAACTTCCTACTAATTCAAATATTCATTTGATAAGCAATTTTTTAAGTGAATTAATAACTAATCACAACACTTAGCAAAAGCACTAATCTTTCTAACATGTAAGTTGGCATTAGCTTACAGTTAGTTTGGAATGCTACTAATTAATTACTAAACTAATTCTCTAATTAACAACTCCTAATTAGCTTTCTAACTAGTTTTTAGTTGTTGGTGTGGTCTACTATTGTTTTAACAAAACCTCTTACTGTGTACTAAACATTATCCATTTCTATCAATCTCAAAATCATTGAACTTGATTCCTTGATTAACCTTATGTAGGCATACTATTTGTTATTGGAACATCTACTTGCTAATTTGCCAACTAACAGATTCCAATTTGTTATTTAACCTAGTTGGCCTTGCTGCTCATCTTCAGATATTCTAAACATTGAAAAGAACTTGTCTAGTGGGAGTATTGTCCAACTATTCATGGTTTACAACCAACTACTAATAATATACTAATTAACTTAACAAAATATAAGTGCACTTGATCTATGTATTTGGTTGTCTGACAAAACCCACTAATCTTTGACAACTATCTGATATCTAGTTATCTAACTTAGCCACCTGAAATCATCCACTGAAAACACAAACACAACTTAATTTTTCTGTTAACCGACAATACTGTTAATCAGATTTCTATAGCTTAACTAACATTTTAATATGATCTAATTGACTATTAGAGGGTGGTCTCCACTGTTAGACACTTACATGTAAACACATACACACACAGAGGGAGCTGAGCCGAGGGGAACAGAGGAGCCAAAGCGTGCGTCGGTGACTTGAGCGACGCTAGCGGAGGTGGCGATGGAGGCCACCGTGTGGTGGAAAAATGGGACTGGGGAGAGGAGACGAACTCAATGGCGGTGGCAGCGAGGTCGTGGGTGGTCGAAGGCAGCTAGATGGTGGTGTGAGGCGGCCAGAGCCAGTGGAGGAGAAATGGGTGGTGGCGTTTGAGAGGAGTAGGGTGAAAAAGGAGGCGCACATGGGCATGCGGGGAGTGGTAGAGACTTACCGAAGCCATAGTGGGTGGAGAGGAGTAGCCGGGGCGGTTCGACAACGTGCGCCATGCGCGACGCCAGGACATTCTCGTGGCAGCGACGCTGCGGAGGAAGGGAGCCAAAATGGGTGGCGGGGAAAGGAGGAGGGAGGTTCGGGGATGCTCCACCGAAGAGTAATTGGAAGATGGTTCACCGTGGAAGAGTAGGGAGACGGTGGTGGTTTTGTGGCCAGAGGCAGGGATGATGGGGTTGGTATGGGCTCCGGTGGAGGACGCCCGAAATCGATTGAGGGTGAAACTCCCTAGGGCCCTAGAACAAATCATGACATGGTCGGCCGTGAGAGAGGTCCTCCGGGCTAGCCGGAACGACGATGGCTGGCGCGGCGGGGGCTACGCTTTCTTTGCCATTGTGGGAGGGGAGGAATGGCTAGTAGGTGGTTAGGTGGCTCAATGTGGACCTTATGTAGGCACGGAGGGGGCGGAGCAGCCAAGGGTGGAGGCGACGTGATCACGCTAGTGGCTGGCGGAGCTCTCGGGGAAGACCCAGTGATGGGCATGCCTGGCTTTGACTCAAGGTGGCCACAGACATGACAGGGGCTGGGCGACCATCGTGGCGCCAAGACAGCAACGCCATACACGGGCGAGGGGCTAGTAGTAGACAAACGTGGCAGGTGGGCGCTGACACAGGGCGGAGATAGGTGAAGGCAAGTGAGCGTGTGTGTGCTGGGGAAGAACGAGGAAGGGAGAGAGAGAGAGAGAAGATAGGCATGAACTGATTGGGCTGCAACAAGCCAGAAGATGGTGCGGCCAAAGGAACGGTAAGAATGGAAAGAAAAATACTAGGAAAATTTAGGAAAAGGCAAAATAACAAAATTTTAGATTTGCTAAAATTCTGATATTTGTTTTAAGGAATTCTCCTATAGTGATAGATAAAATCTAACATTTGCTAATGAATTTTTAATTGGCTTTTGAACAATCAGAGGATTAGTTTTTGAATGTCATTTCGATGTTAGGGTTTTCGTTTCTAGGGTTTCTGTTTTAGGATTCATGCCTTTAGGGTTTTTATTTTACTCACTTATGAATCGATAAGAAATCGTATAAATTAAGTCTCAAAAATTACACAATCAAAGTTATAATGAATACTCAAGCAAAAAGTTTTAAAAATCTCGTATTTTTATATTTAGTCATTTTTGGGATGTTACACCTCACACCACCTGTGTTTCAACCCAATAAGACCTTCCCCTTACTTGACTAAGCCAGCCCTAATCTAGTGTGTGGTAGTATGAGTTTTACTTGGAACAACAGCCCAAAGTTTAGTCCTTGATGATCCGAACAAGTCTGACATAGTACCTGAATCTCGTGCACGAAGGCACCCACACTACTAGCCACTTGTCCAGACCTAAATAATGTTCTAATTTGACAAATTTAAACTCAACCAAATATGAAGATCTGGACATAAAACATAGAAGTAAAGTGATTGGTGTTTCCCGCGATTGACAGGCTAATTCCGTCAACCGAACTACCGTATCTACCAGACTTGCATGGCTAAGCATTTAATATAGAGAGTAGATACACGATCACAAAACATTTACCTTAAGCATAAATACATAAGGAGTGGAATTATCAAGGATAACCTGCATGAGTTATCCTTGAGCTAACTAAACTCACAAAATATCAATACTTCAAATAGCATGCATGCAAGTAGATTTGCAACTCAAAATAACTAGAGTGGAAAATCTGGAATCAATATGGATGCAAGGTGATGCTTGCCTTGCTGGTAATCTACTTGCTCACTCTTGGGCACGTACTTGCTCACTGAAGGCAACTCAGAATCTAGAGAGAAAGAACGATATCGAATAAACATCGAGAAAGCCAGAAAAAATTCAAAATGCATGAAATTTATACAGTAGTGATATTATGATTTTAGATGAATTTAGGTGAAATAATTAGTTCAATCGGAGTTCGTATGAGAAAGTTATAGCCTTTTGAAAACCTGTCGGGAGGAAAAAGCTAAAAAAATCAGCTTGTTGTTGCTTTCGACCGAAATTAATTATTTTCGTGAAAATTTATATAATAGTGGTGGAGACAAAAACTACATGGTCTGCTAGATAATAAAATTTTATGAATAACCCAATTGGATTCATCTCATTTGGAGTTCATATGAATTTTCTATGAATTTTCAAAGTTAATTGAATTTTCAGTGTAAAAATAATTCTTTTCTAAATTTTCTATCGCATTAAAAACTTTTTATACGCAGGGTGACCTAGCCTCGGTCAATGACAGGTGGGGTCTACTACACAGTGTTTTCTTTTTCTTTTTAATTTCTAGATAAATTCTCTACTGACATGTGGGGTCTACATGTCATAGGCTTGGTTCATGCAAATAGTGCATAGACCGAAGGTCCATATGCCCAGTGTATGATCCATGGATCGGGGATCACTGTGCATTTAATGTGCTAGGCCTGCACGTTAGTGACTTAGTACGAAAACCAGGTATTAACTCCTCCTTGCTTTCTGTTCACGGGCCCACGCGTCAATGAAACATTAGAGCATTTAAACCAGATACTAATCAATGCTTAGCCCTAATCTAACATAGATTTGCTCTAATGATGAGCTACAGTGTTGGTCCTAATTCGGACACAACAGAGAGCTCACGGGCGCAACTTTGCCGGGCTCACCGCCGGCGATGCGGTCCACAGCGGTGGCGATGGATGCCAAAAGTAGGACCCCATGGTCCAGGTGATGCTAAGGGTACCAGCAGCAAGGGCTCCGGCGAACCATAGCGGTGGCGCGACAATGAGGAGCAGCGGTGGTGTTCAGGTGCCCATGCCAACTACAACCCGCCAACGCATTGAGCTAGCTAGTGCGCGCTTGAGCATCTAGGAGGCATAGGGAACCTACCGGAACAAAGAGGAGAGCCGGAGGTGCTTAGTGGTTGGACGCTGATGAAGTCCAGCGGCGACGATGGGAGCTCCTCGTGGAGGAGATGACTTGAGCTAAGAGGAGAGAAAAGAGAGGCCGGGGAAGCTCAAGTGAGTAAAGGAGTTGCTCTGAGAGGGACCAATTGGGAAAAGTCTACCAGATAGGAAGGGGACGTTTCGGCCGAAAATGGAGATGATGAGGCGAAACCAGCTACTACCTGGATGAAAATTCAATTAAATGCACCAGTGAGCTCAGGGGATGAGGTGGACCTACCAGACATGTTGGTGCATGAGAAAACTCACCGGGGCGTGAATAGCAAAGCAGCACAGCTGTGGGCGCACTCTGGAGACAATGATGGCACGTCCGCGTTCCGAGAGCTACACACGAAATCACAGGCTCAAACCGGAGAAAAAGGATATGGGGAGAAGTGGAGAAGGAGAGGGACATGGCGGCGGGGAGCTTACCCGAGAGGAATGCACGTGAGAGCTTCGTCCTCCTCAGTCACCGAGAGGAGAAGTGAGTGAGAGAGAGAAGAGGGGGTTAAATGCATGCAACAGCAGGGAACAGCAACGGCGTGAATGGGTGAAGCGCTGGGTTGGGTGGCAAGGATGGTGGCAAGACGGTGCATGTCTGCATGGACGGAGCTCTCGGCCACGTGGCGCTCGGCTCTTGCCCGCGCGTCAGCGTGAGCTAGGAGATGATCTTGACTGGTGGGGCCAACATGCCAGCGACACAAGTAAGCGGGCGGGTCGGCGTCTGGTTTGGATTAGGTCGGACCGAGTCAAACCTAGTTAGTTGACTGATTTAAATTCAAACCCCTCCACTTGTTCTGGCGATTTAAAATAGCAAAAAAAATTCAAAAATTCTAATATTTTGCAAAGAGGTTCCTGGGGTGATATAGAACACATAAAAATTTTCTACCATCATTGTTCATGTTTTATTTTGCTTGATTTAAATCATTTACAGTAAGGCTTTTCGAATTGGGTTTGAATTTTCTCAGGGTTAAGTTGGGTTCTAAAAATTTGAGAAAGTTCATATTTATTCGTGATAAATATTATAATGTTTAAATAAATTATTTCCCATAGATCTTCGCAAGTATTTATTGATGTTTTCATTTGGAGCTTCGGTTTGAGTTTGAAGTTTAACTTTGATTTGAAAATTTTTCAAATGCAATAATTTGTGCACATGCTCCAAAAATCATATGCGTGCTCATGAGGTAAATCCTAATTAAATTTAATGAAAGTGGGGCTGTGACAATATGCATGCCCATCTTTGATTTATACAAACCTAAAGTTAAGATGCGTTCGGAAGGCACTAAAGAAACCAAGCACTTCAACCAAACCCTAGCAAGAAGAAGAAAAGTCATTTTGGCCAAGATCAAAGGAAGCGTGAAGAAAGAAAAGGGAAGAACAATGCAAATCAATTTGCACTCAAATTTGAGCCAAAAACACCATGTGTTGAATTTTGGGAGATATGTCACACCTCAAGGAGACAATTGTGAACACACATTATTTTCAGCTAAAATTCAAGCCGAAATTCAAGAAGGAAGAAAGGAGAAAACCGAATACAATTCGGATTGGAAAGATCAAACGCATGGCATGTGGTTTTGGGGACACAAACCAAAGTATAAATGAGTTAAGAAAAGGCAAGAGATAACCTATTTAATTGGGAATAAACAAAGAGATAATGAAATCAAATTCAGAATCAGTATGAAATTCGGAATCAACATTCAATTCGGAATCAGCAGCACGATCCGGATTAAAAATGCCATAATTTTCACAAACAGAGTCCGATTTTGGTGTTCTTGTGCTTGTTAGAAAGATAATGTCAAGCTCGACGCAATGGATCCTCTCTTAGATTCATATTCGACCTGTGTCAATAGACATGTCTAAAAAAATGTGACGGTTGTACAATCAGAGTTTCCTTTTTATTTTAATTTGTGTTTGAATTGTAGTGGGAGCTCTAATTCCTAATTAGACGAGGAATAGGGCCTCTTGGTCAACCATAGGGGTGGAGAGCAACCCTATATATTCAGGGTAGAGCCCCATTGTAAATATAATAATATGATTAAAGATTTTGCTTGTTTTTGCTTCAACAGCATTCAACGCTTGATTCTTCAAAGAAGTTTGGTGAAGGCCAACGACTTGAAGGGGAGTAGGGTGTTTTCTTCCAAAGACCGTTCTGCCTTTTCTGCTAGGAATTGAGAGATTGGTAAAACTTTACTTGGTGGTCAGGTGGAGTACACATGAGATTGGGTGAATTAAAGAGTTGTACGTTCATGCATTGCATCTGGTAAGCAACTACGATTTGCCATGCAAGCATGCAAGTTATCTTCGATCCTATATCAAGAAGATTGGGCACCCCATATCACCAGAGCTACATGTAGTGGAGTGTAACATCCCAATTTTCTGAGCTTTAAAAATCCTTTGAATAGTTGTAGTGAGAAAAATTCACCATTTGGATTTATTTGAATTTAATTCAAAAGCTTAATATGGACATTGAGTAACAAAACAATTTAATATGACTAAAGTCAACATGAACAATGGTCAAAACTATTTTATTTGGATTCTATGTGCTTGGATATATTTTCTAGATTTTTCTAGAATTTTTCCAAGTTCATTTGCTAATTTCTATTGCCATTTGGAATTTCTGGTATTTTCTAGAATAGAAAAGCTATTTAAATTCTCCTAAAGTGTTGGGCGAATCACTTGACCCATTCCTATTCATCTGCCATGCCCAAAAATTTCAACCCACCTTTGTCTATGGCCGTCCAATTGAAATCGTGCGATTGGATCAGATCGGCGACTTGCGCGCGCGCTCCCGCGTTCGCTGGCAGGTGGGGCCACCGAGTCGTCGTCTTCGCCGCGTTCTTCTCCGCGGAGTCTCGCTCGTGCCCGCCATGGACTCCTCCGGAGCTTCGTCTGACAAAAGGGGAAACAGCCCCAATTCTTCGCGCGGACGACGCCATCTACAAGCCCTATCCTTCCCGCACCTATTTCAAACGAATTTGAAATTCGAATTCGTCTCTATCCCGTTTTCCCCGTGCGCTCGTTTCGGGCGGTTTTGATCTCCGCCGTCGGCACGTCACCTCGAGGCCGCCCTGCGCCTATAAATAGGTCCCCGAGGATCGCCGTAGCACCCTTTCCAAAACCCCCAAACCAATTGCCCCTCTCGAGCCCTTACACCGCCGCATTTTCCCATCTAAGGTCTTCGGCCGCGTGTCGTCGTCGTCGAATTGCGCCGCGGTCTTCGCCACCGCGTCGTCCTCGAGCACACCACCGGGATCGCTGTCACCAGATCTACCTCCCGGACCCTTCCCCGACGCCAATACCCCACCGGAGCGCCCGTCCAACAAAACCCGAGCCTCTCCGCTGCTCCAACCTCGCCGCCGGCCACCACCCTCATCCCCGACCACCCGGAACTACCTCATCAAGTTCGCAATAGACTCAGCTGCATGCCTGTACCACCCATTTCTGGCGACGAGCCGCCGTTCGCCGGCGACCTTCGGGTCAAGTGCCGCCGCCACCACCGTTGTCGTCCTCGCCGACGTGGGCACCGAGTCACCCGGCCACCTCAGCACCCTTGCCTCCGTGGCGCGTGCGTGTCAGCCACGTAGGCGCTGCGTCAGCGCCACACGTGCGCGTGTGTGCCACGTGTGCGCGTCTGCGCCACGCCAGCCCAATCCAGATCCAGAGGCTCGGTGGACTTGGTCCACCGTGAGCCATGTCACTAACGTGTGGGTCCCACACGTCAGATTTTCTTTTTATTTATCTTTTTCCCGAAAATCCTTCGCTGACGTCATGCTTGCGCAATATTCTGATTTTTCTTTTGAGAAATAATTCGGGAAATTCGTATAATTCCAATTTTAGGGTTTTTCTTTAGATCCAAACTTCCAAAGCCCATAACTTTTGCATCCTAACTCCAAATCAGTCCATTCAAATTTCTAAATTCCTATAAATTCAGGATCTATTTAATGGAGATTTTTATTTATTTTTTTGGAGTTGTTTTGCCTCTGTTATTTATTTAGTTTGTTTGTTTGCTTCGTTTGCGAGTAGACTTCGACACTTCTGAAAGATTTGAAGAAGAAGAAGCACAACAAGACCAAGATCAATTTCTAGACCTGTTCCAAGGCAAGTCATGCTTTGACCATGATTGAATCCCAGTTTTCTAAATGTTATTTTAATTCAAAGTATTGCATTTTATTTCAAGTAATTATTTAAATACTTTTGGGATTAGCTATTAAATCCAATCTGTTATGCCTTCCTTGTATAATTGTTATGCCTTGATCCTTTGTCACCCTAGTTGATATTTAGTTGGTAATATTGTAGCACCAACGTGGGTTGGTTAGATGCGATTAGGTTGCTTAGCCATGCCACGAATCATTTATTCATGTAAAGTTTCAATTATTAACTTGACTAAGTGACTATGTAACTTTGTAATAATATGTGTGTACTATGTGTCTTTGTGGCATGTGTTGCATTTAAATCAACCGGGTGGGAAAAGGTTTGGACTGAGGCAAGTGGTGGGAACTGTGTGACATGGTGGCTATGTGATATGGGAATGTGAATCTGTGTGTCAAATTAATCTGTGTGCCATAGTTAGAATTTGGAAGTCTTGCCTCGGTCATTTAAGGACTGAACTTTGTGCGCCATTGAACTGAGTCCTTCCGTACGACCACATGCCTGTTATGGGACGGGCCTAGCATAGTAAGATACGAATTCTCGGCATTGATTGCTCAGGCAGTAGGTTAGGCTATGTGAAAAGGGTGGAGGTGTGTGCTACCATGTAGTCGCATCGCGGGACGGTTCGCCGCTTCCCTGTCCAACGGTGTGTGTTGTACCATACACTGTGTATGGTTTGGTATGACGTAAGCACATCGGGAGCATCTATGTTAAGATGAAGTTTCTGAAATGCTTTGTTACGATTAGTGCTTGCAACACTGGTTGTATCTTATGGGTAAAGTGTACAAACTCTGCAGAGTGTAAACAATCTATTCGAATAGCCGCGTCCACGATCGTGGACAATGCTCGGGGATTTCACACGAGGGGTAGATTTTCATAAACTGTGTGGGAAGGGAGCTGTGTGATCTAAATCATATGGCTATGTGAATAATCTGTTTAGGTTGTGTGTGTCTTTGTGAAATCAAACTGTTAAATTATTATTGTCTATTTGTTTTACTTGCTTTCAATCTATTATTTGTATTCAACTGCAAATGTTGCATTTCTACAAAAGAACCACAAAAATGCCATTCCCTTATAATAAGCCTGCATGTATAATTGCATTTCTGTGGTGTGACTTGTGAGTACGCGAAGGTGCGAGCCAAAGCCGCTCGTGCGGGCGGCTAAGTGTTGGATTACGCGTGACGAGAGTGGGCGATGCTACGCGTTCTGTGTGATGGTTGTTGTGTGTCTGTGCAGCCGCTTGCTAGTGATAACGTAGTCCAGTCGGTAGTGGCAGGTTCGCGTCAGCTTCTGTGTCGGTTTTTTTTCTTTTTCACAGATCGATTAGAGATAGGATGAAGAACGCATCTAGGTTCGCACAGTCGACGAACAATATCACAACTAGACCATCCTCATACACATGTCACATAGGGTGAAGTGAGTCGCTAACTCACTAGTTGCGTCAACCAGGGATAAACCCTAGGATAGGACCAACCATGAGAGAACATCGATTCATGCAAACTAAACAAGCAGCTAGAAACAATCTACTAGATTGATTCTCACTACTAGAATGGGGTTGGCGAGATGAATCTGGCGACATATCATGGCCTGTAGAGCAGTCCTGTTGATAACGTGTTAAATAACTAGTGTCGTCGAGCGATCCATGCAACCAATCAACACAACTAGAAGTAAGAACAATCACAAAATTAGACAATGCAAAAGTAGAAAAACAAATAGACACAAGATGTAAAGAGATTCGGCGATCTTCTTTACTCCAATAATCTTATGCGTACATAGTAGATACTCTCCCCTATATTTATAATCTAACCCACGTCTCCTTCTTGGAGGAGCAGAAACTGGGTGGAGCCCACATGGGGCAACCGCACCCTCACCAGCAGGGGATGGTTTCGTAACAGTAAAGACGCTACAAATACTACTTGTCCATGGTAATATGGCCCTGTTTGTTTAGGCTTAGGCTTTTTGGCTTAATCAGCTTATAAGCCTCTAAGCTTTTAAGCCAAGTTTTGTTGTTTGGTAATCAAGCTTTTTATAGGATGTTGGCTTATTGAGTTATGTGTGAAGGATGAAAGGTCTGAAATGCCCTTGAGGGTTTAAAGGACCTTGTTAAGCATGTGTGTAAACTGATTTTTTGCATGGGATCTGAAAATATGACGATACATGCATGTGTACATATGAAACAAAATAGATATCACTCATACATGCATGCATGTATTTATTTTGGACATTGCGTAACGAAAGAAATTAATATAGAAATGCCAATATCAGTCAACCAAACAAAAGAACACGGTAACAAAATAATATTTGATCATATATGATGCAATTATCTTGTCACTACAACATGTATATATCATATTAATGTAATCCATTTACCCTGTTGAGGCCATTAAAGAAGTAGCAATACTATCATGAAAGACATCGAGCCTACTCAAAATCTCGAGTTGTCAACCTTGATCAAACCCATATTTTCCTAAATTGATTATATAATTTGATATTAAATGAGATCAAGACCATGAGAAGCCAAGAAGATCAGCTAAGAGTGACTACAAGAGTGCAAAGACACCCAACACAACACAGTACCGCTTCAAACCTCCACAAAAGCAATGACCAAAAAGAAACATATCATAGCACCACAAACAATTAAAGCCTAATACGTCCATATGTTATTCAAACCTATGACGAGCTATTCATTGCATGCTCTGCCACAACCATTACAGAGTTTTGAACATCATTTGGAAATCTATAGGCGAAGTTACCTAGGAGTGCCTCCCATCATCACCTGGTGTGGAGCGCCTCTGATTAAGTTTCTAACATACACAAACAGTGGGTGCTACAACTATGGGGTTTCACAAATCTTCAGGCCTCAACCTCTTTTGCTTGACAATGTGGTTGTTTCTTCTCAGCATCTTCGTTTCCATCTTCATCCTCGTCTGCCTCCTCTGATAACTTGGTTAGCTCTTCTTGAATCATAAGTTTGATAGCTGCTTTTCTTGGAGTTAGATCAATCTTGTAATAGCCTCTACTCCGACTACCTATGCTCAAGCCTCCGCTGCCTCAAGATCTACTCTTACATTTTAACTTGTAATATATCATATCTGGAGATGTTCTGTGTCAAGCTGCTCAAAAGGAAACATAGCTAAGACATGCATACCATTTAATATCAAACATAACATGAATATGAAAGAAAATAAATACTTCACTCCCAGCAAAAAAAGTAATACTTCACAGGCTTAATTGTTTTTTCTTAGAACCTTTTAGCTTGCACAGACACATAGCTTTCTACACAAACACATTGCTCATCATACACAGACAGCCACATTGCTCATCATACACATTGTTCATCAGGACTAATAAATTCAGATCATGACTAGGAAATTCACATCATACATAGACACATTGCTTTCTACGAAATTTAGATCATACACAGACACATTGCAAAATCTTTTAGTTAGTTGTTCATCATGACTAGCAAATTCAGATTTTAGATCATACAGACACTATGCTTTCTACGAAATTCAGATCATACATACAAATCAATTTCTCCCATGACTACCTTGATCTGGATCTGAGGACCTTGTAGATAGCGACGGAAGGTGATGTAGGACGAGGAGAGGCGGCGGCGCACTTCGGGAGGCGGTGTTAGTGGGGGAGGAGAGGGGAGGCGGCGGCGGCGGCGCACTTGGGGGGTGCCGGTGCACTTGGGGAGGCGACTTTGGTGGGGGAGGTGTAATAACCCAAATTTCAATTTAAAGAGAATAATACTCAGGAAAGGGAAACTTATTCAATTTCAAATGCATCTAAGTGTAGAGATGGAATTTGGTTCAAATTCTATTTTTCTTAGCGTATTTGGACTTTGGGCTCTTGGCCCAAGGTGCTAAAGCCCTTTAGTGGGCTGGCCTAGTGCGAAAGAAAGGGGGGCGCCCCTTAACCCTAACCGCCCATCAAAACCTCCCTGGCCGAAACCCCCTTGGCTTCCTCACCCTTGGCCGCCGCCCCTCCTGCTCTCTTCCCCCTTTGGCGCCTCCATCTCCCTCCCTCAAGGTCAAGCCCCTCCATTGCTGCCATCTTGGAGTTCTCCAGTAGCTGGTTGGCCACAAGGAGGAGGAAAGGAGAAGGGAGAAGTGGGGAGAAAGGAGGAGAAGAAGAAGATCCTCTTTGTGGGTTTTTGTTCAGCGTCTTCCTGGGGTTCTACAAGGGTAACAATCGCTGTTCTTCGATGGTTGCATCATAGTAGATGCAAAATTGATTATGTTTATTGGATCTAAATCTTGCTACGAGTAAATCTGGTTCTGTACAGTTTAGTGTGTGACTGTTTTCATGTTCTTACAGGCCGAATTAGAGGATCCCATCCCCTAGAGTCATGTGGGGTTCGTTCTTAGCTTTCCGAAGACTCAAAGTTCACTCAATTCCGAGTTACGGTTTAAAAGTTATGATGAATTCTTTTCTGCTGTCCAAAAAGCTGACGAGAATTAACATTCACTTTATTTATTAAAATATGTTTATGTTAGGAGCAGATTCAGAAATATTGCCCAAAACAAATTCTGTAGATAATTTCACCAGCTTTCAGTATTGTTAAAGAACACCCTATTTGGATTTGTATAATAAAACTTATGTACGTTTCAATTTTTCTATCCAAATTGTATGTCGGGTTCTGACATTAAGGTTGATCTGTGTGTCATATATTGTTAAAGGCAAAATCTGAATATCATACCAACTATACATTTAAAGGTTATGTTCTTAGATTTCCATAATGACAAGAATCATGGATTTTGGTTAACCTAATCAAAAGTTATGAGATTCTTACTTCTGTTGTTCAATTCTACTAGACAGATTATGTATTAGACTTTCATCTGTATCTTAGCCTAAGTTTTTGGCCGAATTAGAAGATTCAGCCAACTAGTTTAATGTGGAGATTTTCGTTACCTTTTCATAGGATCTGAGATCACTCCGTTTTGAGTCTCAAAGCAAAAGATATGATGTTTCTAGTACCGCTATTCTGTTTATCGTCCTACTAGAATGCCGGTTATATTGGATAGAACATTTATATGAACCTTGGGTTTATGAAGATGAGTTTAAGCGTTGCGAGTAGCATCTTATTCACGTTGATTCTTATTCAAGTAATTAAATTGTGTAGGAGGAAGGAATTCGAGTTTAGTGGCACCTTCTTTGCCTCATAACACTTCGCAGAGCCGAAGGCAAGTACCCTGTGAATCATATCGTTGATGATTGTTGACTGTTTCATATTCATGCTTTCATTTCATTCTATGTTCTATGAATAGGTTTCACTAATTCTTATTCTTTCTTCATATGATAATCCATGCTTCATGATATTATGATTCCATATTCATATTCATTCGTTCAAATACATGTTTATGAATTACCCATGGGAGTGGGAATCAAAGACCCATCATTCTAATATGGGTACATAAGACCCACCATTCCAATGTGGGCAGATTTGGATCCTCGTTATGAAACTTTCTTCATACGGCCTTGGATCCCCGCATTTTGATAAATGCGGGCCTAGGTGCACACCGACGGGTGTGTCACTGGCTATACCGGTATAAGCACAAGTGTAGTCCATGCATTTCATTCATTCATATGGTTTCTTCAATTCTATGTTCATATTCGATAATGGAACTGTCTTATTCATATTCATTGTTATTCTTACTATTCTTTGTACTTGCTGAGTCTTGGACTCATTCTTGCATGTGTTTGTTTATTCTAGGTGAACACTGATGATGGCATTCTTGGGAGGGAGTAGTCACAGATAATGCATACACTTCACATTATTCACTTTTCAATGATATGAACCTGTTCTTATCTTTCATTCGTTAAATGTTGAATTGTAATAAATAGAGTTTGATGGTGGATGATATCCTTGTCTATGATATGGTTGATTAAATAACTACTTGTGATCTTTGATTAGTCTATTGATGGAATTATCTTAATTGATTCAGTATGCTTGGATAGTTAGAATTTGTGATATGTTGTTGGATTCAGATTAAATTTCTGCATTCGTTCTAATAGATGTTGATCTTTATATGTTATTAGTTGAGATAGTGTTGTTGTATGTTAGTCTTTTAGGTAACATCTTGGCTTCCGCATAGCAGGTTGTTACAAGAGGAGAGAGGAGGCGGCGGCGTAGTTGGGAGGCAGCGCCAGTGGGGGAGGAGAGGGGAGGTGGCCACGTAGTTGGGAGGCACCGTCGGCGGGGGAGGAGAGGGGAGGCGGCGGCGCAGTTGGCGTCGAACAAGAGGAGAGGGGATTTGAGGCGTAGAACGGGAGGGGAGGTGAGGGGATTGGAGCCGAACGGGGTGGGAGACACACGGGAGGAAAGAAGGAATCGGATAAAAAAAGAGACGATTTGCATTTATATACGAATGCCATTTTGAGGGTAATTTCAACGAAGTTCAGTGGCAAAGAGATATTTCATTCCGCAAAAGCCAAAAAAAGCATATCTCTCTTGGCTTATGGCTTTTAGGCTTAAAATGGCTTAAACTTTTTATATGTTGTATGAAAAAGCCACCCGTTTGCTTACGCTTAGGCTTTTTTGCTTTTTTGCTGTAATACTTTGATTTATTCTATAAAAGAAAGCGTTCAAAAGAGATATTAGGAATAAGAAAAAGGAGATTTCTACAGTTTTTCGGCAACCTGGGCCTTGGGCCTTGGCCCAGGAGGCCCATGAGCGGCCGGCCACCAATAAAAGGAGGGGGAAAACCCTAGTTGCTACAATACCGCTGCCCCTGGTACTATAGCGTCATACTGTAGCAATTCCCCCCTACTGCTATGCCAAGAGGAGAAAGGGAGGAGAGGAAGGAAGAAGAAGAAAGGAAAAGGGTGAGAGGAGAAGAAGAGGAGAGGAGCACCTCGCGGGGAAATTTAGCGAGCACGTTTTGTTCAAGGGTAACGAATGATTCCTCACTGTTTGAATTGTATTAGATGCAAAATTGGTTATGATTTAAGGATCGACATCCCGTTGCGATTAGATCAGATTCTGTCCAATTAATTGTGCATCTGTTTTCATGTATTTAGAGACCGAATTAGAGGATTTCGTTTCCTAGAGAGTCGTAGGGCATGTCTTCAGCTTTCCATAGGTTCAAAGATCACACAATTCTGAGTTGTGGTTTAAAATTTACGTCAATTTCATTGATACTGTCCAGAAAGTCTAAAGATCTTGAGCAGTCGTCTTGTTCATTAATTAAGATCATGTTAAGGGCTGATTCAGGGTTTCCACCCAACACGATTGTTGTAGCAATTTTTATAAGCTTTCCAGATTATTAAAAAGATTGAATTTTTGGTTCATCCAATCAAAAGTTATGAATTATTTACTACTGTTGTTTAATTCTGTTAGACAGTTTATGGTTTAGACTTTTATCTGATAATTAGACACAGAAGTTGGCCGAATTAGAAAGGCTCACCAACAAGGTTATTGTAGAGGATTTCATTATATTTCCATAGAGTCTAAGATCACTCATTTTCGAGTTTGATAGCAAAAGTTATGAAGGTTTTAATACCACTGTCCAGTATAGTCTCCTGCTAGACTGTCGTCTAAATTGAATAGAACAATTGTATGAACCTTGGGTTTAGGAAGATGAGATTAAGCGTTGAGAGTAATGTCATGTTTATGTTGCTCTTATTCAAGTAATTCAATTGTGTAGGAGGAGAGGGTTCGAGATTAGTGGCTTCGTCCTTACCTCCTAACGCATCGCAGTTCGAAAGGCAAGTACATTGTGTGATGTATTGCTGTTGTTTGTTCATTTTACTTGATGTTCAAACCATGACTGACTACTATAGTTTATGAGTAGTTTTCAATGATTTCTGTTTCGATCCATGTATGAGAATCCATAATTCTTGAGATTTCGTTTCACAAATTCATATATTCATTCATTCATTGTTCATGATTCACCCACGGGAGCGGGATGTAAAGACCCATCAATTCCAGTATGGGCATGTAAGACCCACCATTCCAATGTGGGTAGATTGGATCCCCGTTATGAAATATTCTTCATACGGGCCTTGAATCCCCGCATTTTGATAATGCGGGAATGAGTGAACACCGACGGGTGTTCACTAGCTATACCGGTATAAGCAGAAGTGGAGTTCATGCATTTCATTCATTCATGTAATTTCTGCTATTCTACGTTCATATTCTATAATGTGATTGTCATGTTCTTATTCATAGTTGTTCATATTATTCTTTTGTACTTGCTAAGTCGTGGACTCATTCTTGTTGTAACACCCCAGCTCAACATTGAGCCTAGAATGCTACTAAACTAACAAAGTAATAAATAAAACTAATCAAAATGTAAGACATAATTCTAATTCTCGGCAGAACCTCCTTTGTATAACTAAGTATACCGGAGGTTCCAACCAATACAAATATCATAATCCATAATCTATCATCCATATTTCATCAAGGCATTCAAAATAAGCTAATCCACTAAAGCTTAATAATGGATATTCAAGATGTACTACTCTCATTATTACAAATATTTCATTGCATCCAAGTATACTCATACTTATCCTTAAACAGATTACTTATTAATAAAATACGATCTACATGTTATTCATCTTTAAAGTGATGTGGTAGTGAGTGCTTCCATGACAAGTCTACCCTCCCCCATGTATGTCGTTCTTGCTTGTGGTACCTAAAAACACAACAAAGCAAGGGTGAGCCCAAAGACTCAGCAAGTATCAACAAGGCTAAAGCTAAAATCACAGTCATAGCATCAAAATACCAAGATAAAATATTACACTAAACATAGCCTTCATGCTTATGTAATGTGACCATGCAATGCACCTTTTAAACTTTATCTCTTTTCGCATTTTACCGGTAATGCGGGGTATACAACCGTCGATGTATACCCATGCCTATGCACTCTGGCAATAGGGACCAAGAGCCTATACTCCACAAGTATAGGGACCTTTGCCCATCATCAGCATGATGGGGACCTCTTTACTCATTGCCCACATTCTGCGAATGTGGGGACCTCAAGCCCGTCATTTACATGACGGGACCTCAATAGATTCATACTTGGTCACCTAGTGACCAAGACTCAATCATGCTTTGACATGCATATGCACAATGACATCATCTTCCAAATATATGAACTCAACATGTACATAATAACATGTAAGCATTAACAATATACAAGGGAACTTTAACCATAACTTGCATTCACCAAGATAAATTGAAACTCATCACATTACATCCATGTATGGCTATTACGAGCAAGTCACAAACAATCTTAGCAAACAAGCATAAATCTACTATAACCCGAATACTTGCCTTCCGCGATGCGACACGTTAGCCGGCAAAGGTGGTACTCCTAAACCCTAAGCTTCACCACCTAAACAATCAAATAACTGAAATAAGGATATGATGAACACGACTCTACTGATTAACATTCTACAACGCTTCCCTAGCGATTCAAGATTTTAACTAGAGACCCTAAACTGAAAACCAACGATTCAGTCAAATAACGCCACTGGGCAGCAGCATGGTAAACAGCATATCTTTTGATCTGGAACTCCGAATGAGGTGAGTCCAATTTCTGTGGATTCTTAACTGACAAATCTACAATACTGTAGTTGACAAGACGACCCAATTCGGCCAAATTATTATGATAATAGACAGGTGAACTTTCAGCATAGAAACTGTCTAACAGAATAAATAGCAGTACTAAAACGATCATAACTTTCAATCTATAACTCCGAATTGATCGTTCGTTAACAATCTGGAAAGGTTATCAAATTACCTACAATAACCTAGTTGGGTGAAAACCCAGATTCTTCCGATTACATTTTCATATTTTACGAAATAACAAAACAGTTTAATCTCGTCAGAAATCTGGACAGCAGATACTAAATCTATCATATCTCTTGACTCGAACATCGGAATCAAGTGAACTTGGTAGCCACAGAAACTTCAGAACAAGACCCAGATATCTCTAGGAGATCAACTCCTCTGATTCGGCCTCTAAGACGTCGAAACAGCCCGCGCAACATACTGGACAGACTTGATCTACAGCAAGACGAACTCGATCCAATCAAACTAATCTAATTTCGCATCTAAACAACATCAAAACATCGGGAAACGAATTGATACCCTTGGAGATGCATGAAGCGCTGAACAAAACCCACGAAGATGATATTCTTCTTCTCCTCCTTTCTTCTTCTCCTTTTCTCCTTCCACCATGGCGGCGGCACCCTGAGCTTCTTCCTCATCGTGGTAGAGCAGCAGGGAGGGGCTGCTACAGTACCGCGTGCTACAGTGTGGCGCGGTACTGTAGCAGAGGTTAGGGTTTTGGGGAAGGGCACCCCCTTCTTGACTCCACTACAAGGTCGGCCCACTTGGTTAGGACGCCTTGGGCGAAAGCCCAAGGTCCAATCCTCCTCAATCTTGAATTTTCTTTTAATTTTCCTCTAAACTTTAGTGCATTCAAATTTGAATAAATTTTCTTCGAATAATATGTTCTCTCTATTTGATATTCGGGTATTACATTCTACCCCTTAATGTAATTAGACCTCTAATTCTAACCATCGAAATAAACGAAAGAACAATTGCCATAGAAAAGAAACATCTATTAACAAATGCCCGGAGCAAACATGTCTGGATAGTACTCGCGCATGCGAGACTCCAGCTCCCAAATGGCCTATCTCTCAGACTAACAAGACCACAAGACATTGACGTAAACTACGTCTGACCTAACACTCAATCCGACATTGCCAAGTACATTCCTCAGATAAGACTCGAAAGTAAGATACTACTCGGTGGTACACGATGAATACGAAAATCCAAACTCTAGATCTCACAAGTACTCACTCGGCACCGGACATGCCAAAGTTGCGTGACACACCACAGATGGACCCGAGATGGCCATAGCGCCTCATCTACCTCCTAATCTCCAAGAACTAACGAAAACAAACGAATGTACCTTGGGCCAACTTCCCTTGGTACTAAAGCACGCATAACATGCGCAACACACATGGAACACTCGTCCCAATTCTCCATCGATTTATTCATTTTAACAAGGAGTACCTCTTTTAACCCGAACACACAATGAACTCGCTTTAAACCGCCTTAACAAAACAGATCCCAAATGAAAATAACGAATTTTCATCACAACCAAGAAAATCAACTCCACACCAAAGGGTCAAATGCAAAAGTGAAGATTAAATCACGAAATTCCTTCCGCTTTCCAAATAGGCGGTTTACAAATAAACACCCTTAAACCGAAGAGAAACTTCGCAAATACCCAAATTGAATACTTCCTTTAATATTTCGAACTTATAAGAACCACACATGCCAAACATAAAGTCAAACTCAATTTGCGAAAGACAACCAATCAACGACACATTGCTCAAACAGAATAAAACAAAACGTTGCACTACTCGAGAAACAACCGTTTCTCGGGTTCTCCTTTAGAAACAAAATTTCTCTCAAACCTTGAATTCCAATTCATCGCATAACACACTAACTCATCTCTTCTTAACTTGGCATTCTCAACGCTATGCTCAAGTCGAAATATATCACCCACACCTCTCAGATAGAGGCTCTATCGACTCCACGTAAACTTTCTCTCAACAACTCCTCTACTAACATAATTAATTTGACAATTGACTCCCAATGTATCTCGTAATAGATCTCACACATAATCACATCACCTCAATCTTTTAAGAGTAAACAACTTGGAAACCTCAAAGACATACATTCATATACTTCATCAAAAGGGTTATATCAATGATCATCCCAATCGTTCAAATCCACCCTTAATCTACTTCCTCTACACATAATCATTGGGCGACAAAAGTCCTAGCATAAAATGCGAAGCCCAAATTTAACCTCCAAGTCTCCTACCATGAATTTCGGTACAATTGATAGGAATCCACAATTTAGTTTACTAAGATTTCACATGACTCAACTATAACCTCGCTTATTGTTATCAACATTCCTCTCTAATCAATTAACCGCCCCAAAGCGAAGTTATTTCATCAATATTAGACCTCCTCTAATCCACACCAATCCAATTCAGGTTACACAACAACAATATACCCATTCGCAATACTCTAACCGATTGACCAAGATTCAAACATACTCAATCACCGACGTTAATAAATAAATACATTCTTGACCAAGTTATCCTTAAAGATAATCTAACTCCCATAGGGTTACCGATCGAGGCCGAGTAACACTTGACAATAACTCAACAATTCTCGCTATCCCATTAATTAGCACGACGCTTAGGTTTCTCCACACCGCTACTCTCATTTAAATTCACCATCATAATTCTTCTATACAATCTTACCGAAAGTACCCAATTGCGATTCTCTCATAAGTCGATCAAGATTTCCATACTTGTCGCTTTCTAATGTTCATCAAAATGAACACCAAATCTTAGACCACATCTCGCTATAGGTCCTACTAGTTGCAACAATAAAATTTGATAGCTCCAAAGACAAACATCCTTTTTTTTAAATCAAATCCTCTTCAAGGATTATTCTAATAAATTGATTTATTATTCAAAGCCTCTCAAACAACCTGACACCTAAAGGTTCACAAAACCATCTACTAAACCACCACTACTAGTTGCCAAAACACAACGAAAAAACTTTGCAATACTGATTCGGTTAACTCCTTTCTTAGAAGAAGAAGCAAATAGAAATAGATTTCAAAGACATCGGAAACGTTACCACTTACAAAGAAGATTACCAAATCAAGAGAATTAATCAAATAGCAATGATCCGGAAAACAAAGATGAGATCATAGATGTGGGCACACGCCCCCAAGCAGAGAATATCAAACTTCAAATGAGCATAAAACATTGCTTTTGGGATTCGGAAACTCACGGCAAAACAGAAAGTTTAGGCAAAATTCGATAAACCGCAAGTTACAAAACTTGACTTCAATCTCAAATACTCCTACTTCACTCTTTCCTTTAACAAAGAAAACGACTTACATTGGTTACAAAGATCACTATGCCAACTCCAACAAGAAGAGATTTCAAGACCACAACACATAAACCACTTAGGAACTAATAAAACCTCTCAGCACGTCACTTTGCTCAAAACAATTTCAGCTACCACATTAATACGAGGTCTGAAAGATCACAAATGCGAAACTTGAAGCATTTTGATTTAATCAACATCAGGCAAGCGACCCAATTCCTTTATATAAAACATTCAATATCATCTTTATAATCCCTTACTGACAATCACACTAACCATGAGCTAATACACTATTAACGAGAATCCTCATAGCCTACTATTCCATCGTAAACCTCTCCCAAGGAGACACAAAGCACAAGGTTTAAACAACCCTCTTTATCTACATCATGCTATCAAATAACAATTTCACAAGGCACACTATCCGAGACCACTTATGCATTCATCCATTCAACCATAAGTGTTGCTCAACACCCACTTCAATTATCATTAACAATTTACAATTGTATTTATCACGTATGCAATTAGAGTCCTACTGCTATTTTCAGTCACATATCCATTTGTCACACAGAGTCAACATTCCACTTTATACTTAGAGTTTAACCACGATTTAATAACATCGCCTCATTTAATCACCGGGTTTCACAAGGTACTACCTCAACATCCATCTAATCTGATTTACATGTTTCAATCTAGCAATTAAGTATAATCATCAAGTAGTCAACTTATGAAAAATTACAGGATAACTATCCTCTAAGCCATCGTTCAATCACATCCTTAACATAACCATCACTATAGATATATTAATCCATTGGGACCTATAACATCGAATTATCCAATAAATTTAACAAATCCCACAATCTTAATGATCAGACCAAATCATCAATATCTTACACTTATAAATAACTTCTTGAACTTCAACTGAGTATAGCCATACCCTTAAACACAGTTCATCAAGAACTACTATAAAACACTTTCAAATTAATCAACTTTCCTTTCAAGGATCTTAGTTAAGATCAAATAAGCACCACTCTCTGAGACTCAACTTGATAACCCATAACACAACCATTAATTTCTTTGATTATATCCTCTCGATAAACCACAACAAGATGTCGCTAAAGGTTCTAACGTTTTCTTTCATAATAGAGAAACATTCAACTTCAACACTCAAATTATCCAAAAGAGATACCTTGAGTCAAAGATTACACGCATTAAAGGACTTGCAAAAGGAAACTTTCATTATCCAAATCATCAAGCTTAAATAATTGGATCAAGATTTCCAATAAGAAAGACAAACTCCAATACAAATGTCAAACTTGACAATCCCGCAAGAATAACTCATCGGTTGGGAAAACAACGATTGCTTTACGGGACAATTAAGCCAAAGGTAGCAAATTAATCCTTCTCAAGAAGCCCATCAACCGTAATGAACTAAAACCCAAGAGAAACTCTTCGAGCCCAACCGACTAGAGTTGCCCAAATTCAAAGTGAAAGAAGAGGACAACTCTTCTAGAGATATTCACTATCAACGCCTATTCTAAGATATCCGAGGTAACAACCATCCTATTCTCATACCGCGAACAGTGGTGTAACTTGGTACAGCCCAGAGCCACAACCACGACCTCAACCTCTCAACATGGGTTATCCCCACACATAATATCTATAGTATTATAATATAGATATAATATATTATCTCATAACAACAATCATCAATACAACATAACGGAAAGCGTAAATGCAATGCTTCACCCATTCCCATCCTACTGTGCACTGTGTGTCAATTTAATTATTCAATTACCACGGACCTAAAGCCCGCTCTGATACCAACTGTAACACCCCAGCTCAACATTGAGCCTAGAATGCTACTAAACTAACAAAGTAATAAATAAAACTAATCAAAATGTAAGACATAATTCTAATTCTCGGCAGAACCTCCTTTGTATAACTAAGTATACCGGAGGTTCCAACCAATACAAATATCATAATCCATAATCTATCATCCATATTTCATCAAGGCATTCAAAATAAGCTAATCCACTAAAGCTTAATAATGGATATTCAAGATGTACTACTCTCATTATTACAAATATTTCATTGCATCCAAGTATACTCATACTTATCCTTAAACAGATTACTTATTAATAAAATACGATCTACATGTTATTCATCTTTAAAGTGATGTGGTAGTGAGTGCTTCCATGACAAGTCTACCCTCCCCATGTATGTCGCTCTTGCTTGTGGTACCTAAAAACACAACAAAGCAAGGGTGAGCCCAAAGACTCAACAAGTATCAACAAGGCTAAAGCTAAAATCACAGTCATAGCATCAAAATACCAAGATAAAATATTACACTAAACATAGCCTTCATGCTTATGTAATGTGACCATGCAATGCACCTTTTAAACTTTATCTCTTTTCGCATTTTACCGGTAATGCGGGGTATACAACCGTCGATGTATACCCATGCCTATGCACTCTGGCAATAGGGACCAAGAGCCTATACTCCACAAGTATAGGGACCTTTGCCCATCATCAGCATGATGGGGACCTCTTTACTCATTGCCCACATTCTGCGAATGTGGGGACCTCAAGCCCGTCATTTACATGACGGGGACCTCAACAGTTCATACTTGGTCACCTAGTGACCAAGACTCAATCATGCTTTGACATGCATTTGCACAATGACATCATCTTCCAAATATATGAACTCAACATGTACATAATAACATGTAAGCATTAACAATATACAAGGGAACTTTAACCATAACTTGCATTCACCAAGATAAATTGAAACTCATCACATTACATCCATGTATGGCTATTACGAGCAAGTCACAAACAATCTTAGCAAACAAGCATAAATCTACTATAACCCGAATACTTGCCTTCCGCGATGCGACACGTTAGCCGGCAAAGGTGGTACTCCTAAACCCGAAGCTTCACCACCTAAACAATCAAATAACTGAAATAAGGATATGATGAACACGACTCTACTGATTAACATTCTACAACGCTTCCCTAGCGATTCAAGATTTTAACTAGAGACCCTAAACTGAAAACCAACGCATTCAGTCAAATAACGCCACTGGGCAGCAGCATGGTAAACAGCATATCTTTTGATCTGGAACTCCGAATGAGGTGAGTCCAATTTCTGTGGATTCTTAACTGACAAATCTACAATACTGTAGTTGACAATATGACCCAATTCGGCCAAATTATTATGATAATAGACAGGTGAACTTTCAGCATAGAAACTGTCTAACAGAATAAACAGCAGTACTAAAACGATCATAACTTTTAATCTATAACTCCGAATTGATCGTTCGTTAACAATCTGGAAAGGTTATCAAATTACCTACAATAACCTAGTTGGGTGAAAACCCAGATTCTTCCGATTACATTTTCATATTTTACGAAATAACAAAACAGTTTAATCTCGTCAGAAATCTGGACAGCAGATACTAAATCTATCATATCTCTTGACTCGAACATCGGAATCAAGTGAACTTGGTGGCCATAGAAACTTCAGAACAAGACCCAGATATCTCTAGGAGATCAACTCCTCTGATTCGGCCTCTAAGACGTCGAAACAGCCCGCGCAACATACTGGACAGACTTGATCTACAGCAAGACGAACTCGATCCAATCAAACTAATCTAATTTAGCATCTAAACAACATCAAAACAGCGGGAAACGAATTGATACCCTTGGAGATGCATGAAACGCTGAACAAAAACCCACGAAGATGATATTCTTCTTCTCCTCCTTTCTTCTTCTCCTTTTTCTCCTTCCACCATGGCGGCGGCACCTACAGAGCTTCTTCCTCATCGTCGTAGAGCAGCAGGAGGGGGCTGCTACAGTACCGCGTGCTACAGTGCGGCGCGGTACTGTAGCAGAGGTTAGGGTTTTGGGGAAGGGCACCCCTTCTTGACTCCACTACAAGGTCGGCCCACTTGGTTAGGACGCCTTAAATGTAAAGCCCAAGGTCCAATCCTCCTCAATCTTGAATTTTCTTTTAATTTTCCTCTAAACTTTAGTGCATTCAAATTTGAATAAATTTCTCTTCCGAATAATATGTTCTCTCTATTTGATATTCGGGGTATTACACTTGTTGTGTTTATTTGTTATAGGTAAACATTGAGGACGGCATGCTTGGGAGGGAATAGTCATGGAACACTTCATTCACATTACTTTAATCACCTTTAATTAGATGAACTTGTCATTACCTTCTATTGGATAAATGTTGGATTGTAATAATTGGGGTTTGATGGTTGATGTCCTCTTCCATTATGATATGTTGAGATAGTAATTGCCTAAGATCTTCTTATAGTGTAACACCCCAGCTCAACATTGAGCCTGGAATGCTACTAAACTAACAAAGTAATAAATAAAACTAATCAAAATGTAAGACATAATTCTAATTCTCGGCAGAACCTCCTTTGTATAACTAAGTATACCGGAGGTTCCAACCAATACAAATATCATAATCCATAATCTATCATCCATATTTCATCAAGGCATTCAAAATAAGCTAATCCACTAAAGCTTAATAACGGATATTCAAGATGTACTACTCTCATTATTACAAATATTTCATTGCATCCAAGTATACTCATACTTATCCTTAAACAGATTACTCATTAATAAAATACGATCTACATGTTATTCATCTTTAAAGTGATGTGGTAGTGAGTGCTTCCATGACAAGTCTACCCTCCCCCATGTATGTCGTTCTTGCTTGTGGTACCTAAAAACATAACAAAGCAAGGGTGAGCCCAAAGACTCAAAGCAAGTATCAACAAGGCTAAAGCTAAAATCACAGTCATAGCATCAAAATACCAAGATAAAACATTACACTAAACATAGCCTTCATGCTTATGTAATGCGACCATGCAATGCACCTTTTAAACTTTATCTCTTTTAGCATTTTATCGTGTAATGCGGGTATACAACCGTCGATGTATACCCTTGCCTATGCACTCGCACGAGGGACCAAGAGCCTATACTCCACAAGTATAGGGACCTTTGCCCATCATCATCATGATGGGGACCTCTTTACTCATTGCCCACATTCTGCGAATGTGGGATTTCAAGCCCGTCATTTACATGACGGGACCTCAACGATTCATACTTGGTCACCTAGTGACCAAGACTCAATCATGCTTTGACACGCATATGCTAATGACATCATCTTCCAAATATATGAACTCAACATGTACATAATAACATCTAAGCATTAACAATATACAAAGGAACTTTAACCATAACTTGCATTCACCAAGATAAATTGAAACTCATCACATTACATCCATGTATGGCTATTACGAGCAAGTCACAAACAATCTTAGCAAACAAGCAAAAATCTACTATAACCCGAATACTTGCCTTCGCGATCGACACGTTAGCCGGCAAAGGTGGTACTCCTAAACCCAAGCTTCACCGCCTAAACAATCAAATAACTGAAATAAGAATATGATGAACACAACTCTACTGATTAACGTTCTACAATGCTTCCTAGCGATTCAAGATTTTAACTAGAGACCCTAAACTGAAAACCAACGCATTCAGTCAAATAACGCCACTGGACAGCAACACGGTAAACAGCATATCTTTTGATCTGGAACTCCGAATGAGGTGAGTCCAATTTCTGTGGATTCTTAACTGACAAATCTACAATACTGTAGTTGACAAGACGATCCAATTCGGCCAAATTATTATGATAATAGACAGGTGAACTTTCAGCACAGAAACTGTCTAACAGAATAAACAGCAGTACTAAAACGATCATAACTTTTAATCTATAACTCCGAATTGATCGTTCGTTAACAATCTGGAAACGTTATCAAATTACCTACAATAACCTAGTTGGGTGAAAACCTAGATTCTTCCGATTACATTTTCATATTTTACGAAATAACAAAACAGTTTAATCTCGTCAGAAATCTGGACAGCAGATACTAAATCTATCATATCTTTTGACTCGAACATCGGAATCAAGTGAACTCGGCGGCCACAGAAACTTCAGAACAAGACTCAGATATCTCTAGCAGATCAAATCCTCTGGTTCGGCCTCTAAGACGTGGAAACAGCCCGCGCAACATACTGGACAGACTTGATCTACAGCAAGACGAAGTCGATCCAATCAAACTAATCTAATTTCGCATCTAAACAACATCAAAACAGCGGGGAAACGAATTGATACCCTTGGAGATGCATGAAACGCTGAACAAAAACCCACGAAGATGATATTCTTCTTCTCCTCCTTTCTTCTTCTCCCTTTTTCTCCTTCCACCATGGCCGGCGGCACCTCGGAGCTTCTTCCTCATCTTGGTAGAGCAGCAGGGAGGGGGGCTGCTACAGTACCGTGCGCTACAGTGCGGCGCGGTACTGTAGCAGAGGTTAGGGTTTTGGGGGAAGGGCACCCCCTTCTTGACTCCACTACAAGGCCGGCCCACTTGGCTAGGACGCCTTGGGCCGAAAGCCCAAGGTCCAATCCTCCCTCAAATCTTATTTTCTTTTAATTTTCCTCTAAACTTTAGTGCATTCAAATTTGAATAAATTTCTCTTCCGAATAATATGTTCTCTCTATTTGATATTCGGGGTATTACATTCTACCCCCCTTAACAGAATTCGACCTCGAATTCTAACCATCGAAATAAACGAAAGAACAATTGCCATAGAAAAGAAACATCTATTAAGATATGCCTAGAGCAAACATAAACCGATAGTACTACAAGCATGCGAGACTCTAGCTCCCAAATGGCCTATCTCTCAGACTGACAAGACCACAAGACATTGACATAAACTACGTCTGACCTAACACTCAATCCGACATTGCCAAGTACATTCAGATAAGACTCGAAAGTAAGATACTACTCGGTGGTACACGATGAATACGAAAATCCAAACTCTAGATCTCACAAGTACTCACTCGGCACCAGACATGCCAAAGTTGCGACACGCAGATGGACCGAGATGGCCATAGCGCCTCATCTACCTCCTAATCTCCAAGAATCGACAAAAACAAACCAATGTACCTTGGGCCAACTTCCCCCTTGGTACTAAAGCACGCAACATGCGCAACACACATGGAACACTCGTCCCAATTCTCCATCGATTTATTCATTTTAACAAGGAGTACCTCTTTTAACCCGGAACACACAATGAACTCGCTTTAAACCGCCCCTTAACAAAACAGATCCCAAATGAAAATAACGAATTTTCATCACAACCAAGAAAATCAACTCCACACCAAAGGGTCAAATGCAAAAGTGAAGATTCATCACGAAATTCCTTCCGCTTTCCAAATAGGCAGTTTACAAATAAACACCCTTAAACCGAAAGAGAAACTTCGCAAATACCCAAATTGAATACTTCCTTTAATATTTCGAACTTATAAGAACCACACATGCCAAACATAAAGTCAAACTCAATTTGCGAAAGACAACCATCAACGACACATTGCTCAAACGGAATAAAACAAAACGTTGCACTACTCGAGAAACAACCGTTTCTCGTGTTCTCCTTTAGAAACAAAATTTCTCTCAAACCTTGGAATTCCAATTCATCGCATAACACACTAACTCATCTCTTCTTAACTTGGCATTCTCAACGCTATGCTCAAGTCGAAATATATCACCCACACCTCTCAGATAGAGGCTCTATCGACTCCACGTAAACTTTCTCTCAACAACTCCTCTACTAACATAATTAATTTGACAATTGACTCCCAATGTATCTCGAATAGATCTCACACGTAATCACATCACCTCAATCTTTTAAGAGTAAACAACTCGAAACCTCAAAGACATACATTCATATACTTCATCAAAAGGGTTATATCAATGATCATCCCAATCGCTCAAATCCACCCTTAATCTACTTCCTCTACACATAATCATTGGGCGACAAAAGTCCTAGCATAAAATGCGAAGCCCAAATTTAACCTCCAAGTCTCCTACCATGAATTTCGGTATAATTGATAGGAATCCACAATTTCGTTTACTAAGATTTCACATGACTCAACTATAACCTCGATTATTGTTATCAACATTCCTCTCTAATCAATTAACCGCCCCAAAGCGAGTTATTTCATCAATATTAGACCTCCTCTAATCCACACCAATCCAATTCAGTTACACAACAACAATATACCCATTCGCAATACTCTAACTGATTGACCAAGATTCAAACATACTCAATCACTGACGTTAATAAATAAATACATTCTTGACCAAGTTATCCTTAGAGATAATCTAACTCCCATAGGGTTACTGACTGAGGCCGAGTAACACTTGACAATAACTCAACAATTTCTACTATCCCATTAATTAGCACGACGCTTAGGTTTCTCCACACCGCTACTCTCATTTAAATTCACCATCATAATTCTTCTATACAATCTTACCGAGTACCCAATTGCGATTCTCTCATAAGCTGATCAAGATTTCCATACTTGCTGTTTCTAATGTTCTGTCAAAATGAACACCAAATCTTAGACCACATCTCGCTATAGGTCCTACTAGTTGCAACAATAAAATTGATAGCTCCAAAGACAAACATCCTTTTTTTAAAATCAAATCATCTTCAAGGATTATTCTAATAAATCGATTTATTATTCAAAGCCTCTCAAACAACCTGACACCTAAAGGTTCACAAAACCATCTACTAAACCACCACTACTAGTTGCCAAAACACAACCGAAAAGACTTTGCAATACAGTTCGGTTAACTCCTTTCTTAGAAGAAGAGGCAAATAGAAATAGATTTCAAGACATCGAAATGTTACCACTTACAAGCGATTACCAAATCAAGAGAATTAATCAAATAGCAATGATCCCGAAAACAAAGATGAGATCATAGATGTGGGCACACGTCCCACAAGCAGAGAATATCAAACTTCAAACGAGCATAAAACATTGCTTTTGGGATTCGAAACTCACGGCAAAACAGAAAGTTTAGGCAAAATTCGATAAACTGCAAGTTACAAAACTTGACTTCAATCTCAAATACTTCTACTTCACTCTTTCCTTTAACAAAGAAAACGACTTCCATTGGTTACAGCATCACTATGCCAACTCCAACAAGAAGAGATTTCAAGACCACAACACATAAACCACTTAGGAACTAATAAAACCTCTCAGCACGTCACTTTGCTCAAAACAATTTCAGCTACCACATTAATACGAGGTCTGAAAGATCACAAATGCGAAACTTGAAGCATTTTCATTTAATCAATATTAAGCAAGCGACCCAATTCCTTTATATAAAACATTCAATATCATCTTCATAATCCCTTACTGACAATCACACTAACAATGAGCTAATACACTATTAACGAGAATCCTCATAGCCTACTATTCCATCGTAAACCTCTCCCAAGGAGACACAAAGCACAAGGTTTAAACAACCCTCTTTTATCTACATCATGCTATCAAATAACAATTTCACAAGGCACACTATCCGAGACCACTTATGCATTCATCCATTCAACCATAAGTGTTGCTCAACACCCACTTCAATTATCATTAACAATTTACAATTGTATTTATCACGTATGCAATTAGAGTCCTACTGCTATTTTCAGTCACATATCCATTTGTAACACAGAGTCAACATTCCACTTTATACTTAGAGTTTAACTACAGATTTAATAACATCATCTCATTTAATCACCGGGTTTCACAAGGTACTACCTCAACATCCATCTAATCTGATTTACATGTTTCAATCTAGCAATTAAGTATAATCATCAAGTAGTCAACTTATGAAAAATTACAGGATAACTATCCTCTAAGCCATCGTTCAATCACATCCTTAACATAACCATCACTATAGATATATTAATCCATTGGGACCTATAACATCGAATTATCTAATAAATTTAACAAATCCCACAATCTTAATGATCAGACCAAATCATCAATATCTCACACTTATAAATAACTTCTTTAACTTCAACTGAGTATAGCCATACCCTTAAACACAGTTCATCAAGAACTACTATAAAACACTTTCAAATTAATCAACTTTCCTTTCAAGGATCTTAGTTAAGATCAAATAAGCACCACTCTACAGACTCAACTTGATAACCCATAACACAACCACGACCTCAACCTCTCAACATGGGTTATCCCCACACATAATATCTATAGTATTATAATATAGATATAATATATTATCTCATAACAACAATCATCAATACAACATAACGGAAAGCATAAATGCAATGCTTCACCCATTCCCATCCTACTGTGCACTGTGTGTCAATTTAATTTTTCAATTACGACGGACCTAAAGCCCGCTCGATACTAATCAGAATAACCCCGGCTCAACATTGAGCCCGAATGCTACTAAACTAACAAAGTAATAAATAAAACTAATCAAAATGTAAGACATAATTCTAATTCTCGCAGAACCTCCTTTGTATAACTAAGTATACGGAGGTTCCAACCAATACAAATATCATAATCCATAATCTATCATCCATATTTCATCAAGGCATTCAAAATAAGCTAATCCACTAAAGCTTAATAACGGATATTCAAGATGTACTACTCTCATTATTACAAATATTTCATTGCATCCAAGTATACTCATACTTATCCTTAAACAGATTACTCATTAATAAAATACGATCTACATGTTATTCATCTTTAAAGTGATGTGGTAGTGAGTGCTTCCATGACAAGTCTACCCTCCCCCATGTATGTCGTTCTTGCTTGTGGTACCTAAAAACATAACAAAGCAAGGGTGAGCCCAAAGACTCAGCAAGTATCAACAAGGCTAAAGCTAAAATCACAGTCATAGCATCAAAATACCAAGATAAAACATTACACTAAACATAGCCTTCATGCTTATGTAATGCGACCATGCAATGCACCTTTTAAACTTTATCTTTTTTCGCATTTTATCGTGTAATGCGGGTATACAACCGTCGATGTATACCCTTGCCTATGCACTCAAGCACAGGGACCAAGAGCCTATACTCCACAAGTATAGGGACCTTTGCCCATCATCATCATGATGGGGACCTCTTTACTCATTGCCCACATTCTGCGAATGTGGGACCTCAAGCCCGTCATTTACATGACGGGACCTCAATATTCATACTTGGTCACCTAGTGACCAAGACTCAATCATGCTTTGACACGCATATGCGCAATGACATCATCTTCCAAATATATGAACTCAACATGTACATAATAACATCTAAGCATTAACAATATACAAAGGAACTTTAACCATAACTTGCATTCACCAAGATAAATTGAAACTCATCACATTACATCCATGTATGGCTATTACGAGCAAGTCACAAACAATCTTAGCAAACAAGCAAAAATCTACTATAACCCGAATACTTGCCTTCCGCGATGCGACACGTTAGCCGGCAAAGGTGGTACTCCTAAACCCGAAGCTTCACCGCCTAAACAATCAAATAACTGAAATAAGAATATGATGAACACAACTCTACTGATTAACGTTCTACAATGCTTCCCTAGCGATTCAAGATTTTAACTAGAGACCCTAAACTGAAAACCAACGCATTCAGTCAAATAACGCCACTGGACAGCAACACGGTAAACAGCATATCTTTTGATCTAGAACTCCGAATGAGGTGAGTCCAATTTCTGTGGATTCTTAACTGACAAATCTACAATACTGTAGTTTACAAGACGATCCAATTCGGCCAAATTTTTATGATAATAGACAGGTGAACTTTCAGCACAGAAACTGTCTAACAGAATAAACAGCAGTACTAAAACGATCATAACTTTTAATCTATAACTCCGAATTGATCGTTCGTTAACAATCTGGAAACGTTATCAAATTACCTACAATAACCTAGTTGGGTGAAAACCTAGATTCTTCCGATTACATTTTCATATTTTACGAAATAACAAAACAGTTTAATCTCGTCAGAAATCTGGACAGCAGATACTAAATCTATCATATCTTTTGACTCGAACATCGGAATCAAGTGAACTCGGCGGCCACAGAAACTTCAGAACAAGACTCAGATATCTCTAGGATATCAAATCCTCTGGTTCGGCCTCTAAGACGTGGAAACAGCCCGCGCAACATACTGGACAGACTTGATCTACAGCAAGACGAAGTCGATCCAATCAAACTAATCTAATTTCGCATCTAAACAACATCAAAACAGCGGGGAAACGAATTGATACCCTTGGAGATGCATGAAACGCTGAACAAAAACCCACGAAGATGATATTCTTCTTCTCCTCCTTTCTTCTTCTCCCTTTTTCTCCTTCCACCATGGCCGGCGGCACCTCGGAGCTTCTTCCTCATCTTGGTAGAGCAGCAGGGAGGGGGGGCTGCTACAGTACCGTGCGCTACAGTGCGGCGCGGTACTGTAGCAGAGGTTAGGGTTTTGGGGGAAGGGCACCCCCTTCTTGACTCCACTACAAGGCCGGCCCACTTGGCTAAGACGCCTTGGGCCGAAAGCCCAAGGTCCAATCCTCCCTCAAATCTTATTTTCTTTTAATTTTCCTCTAAACTTTAGTGCATTCAAATTTGAATAAATTTCTCTTCCGAATAATATGTTCTCTCTATTTGATATTCGGGGTGTTACATATAGTCTATTAATAGATTTATCATAGATGATTCAATATGATTAGGTAATTAGAGTTTGATATGTTGTTGATCTGATTCAATTCTTATGATCATTCTATCATTTGTTGATTCCTACATGATATTAGTTAATAGATTGCTGAAATTATTTCGTATTGTTGATGTATGGTAGACTTCTAGGTAATATCTTGGCTTCCGCATAGCCAGAGTGTTACAGTTGGTATCAGAGCAGGCTTTAGGTCCGTGTTAATTAAAACATTAAATTGACACACTGTGCACAGTAGGTGGGATTTGGGTAATCCATTGCATCTGTGATTCTGATAGTATGATTCATCATGTTGAATTGTTATTGAATTGCTTCTGTACTATCGTTCTTGTTGTTAATCTATGATCTAATATGATCTTCTATATCTATGAATTTATTCTATGATTGTTATGAGACGATCTTATGTTCAGAATTGATTATATTAGTTATGCGTGATGATAACGGGTGTTGGGAAGTTGAGGTCATGGTTGTTGCCCTGGGTTTTGCCAAGCTACACCACCGTTCGTGGTATGGGAATAGAGAAGTACTTACCCCAGTACCATAGCTATGTGTTGAGCATGAGTTCTTTGATGAAGTTTTTGTCTTCCTTGAGCTTGTATTTGGTCTTCTGGTTGTAGTTTCTTGCAGTTGATGAACTTCCTTTGAATGGTGGTTATAATGAAGTGGGCAAGTTTCAATTGGTCTCTATTTATTCTTTGAAACAAATATTGTTCTTTCGACTAGTGTGATATTTCTGCTACTTATGAACGTTGTTAATTTGCAAGATTGATCTTTTCACGAAAGTTCTGTTTTTATTCTCTGTTGGAAAATATTACTCATTTGTTCGCTTGGTATTTGGGCAATGGAATATTTCTTTTGCAAGTTCTTTATTATGTGAGAGTTTTGACCTTGCGTATTTCTTTTGAATTACTTAGAGAGTGTGAAGTAACAGTGAACTTGTTTGATCACTTCAATTGTTTTAATTTGTAAACTTGTTGAATAAATTGGATTAATTTGTCCTAGGTAATTAATCTAACCGTTCGGGATGGTTAATTACGGATGTGTTGGGCTATTGCCTTGGTAAATATTAATCTTGAATATGTCTTCTATTTAGATACTTGATGAATTTGTTCAAATGCTAGATTCTCCTCTCTTTTTTTCCATGCTAAATTGTTGGTATATGTATGAAGAAATGGATGAAAGTTGTTGTATTGATTTACGAAACCTTGTCTTATAAATATTCTATTATTGAGGTTTAAAGATATTTCGTTCTAATTTCTGAACAAAAGGTAGAACGTTGAATCTATACTCATATCTGTTTGTGTTTGTACACATAGGTAGGACCATGAATACTTCCATGTTTAAATAATCATCAAATGTTAGTAGTAATGGCTAGAATGCTATTGGTGTGTGCTATATTGGCGTTGAGCGTTAGTAAGGGTTAAATGGGTGAAATTTATTAAGTGACTTAAACTGGTGTGTTTTATGAGATTGTCTTGCACTAGTATGATCTTATTAAAAGAGATTTGTTTCAACCTTGTGGTTTGTGCACTAGGTTTCTTTTCTAGAATAAGTTGTTATTACAATCTTATATGATGATAGAAATTTTATGACACGATTTGTTGTGTTAATCTCTTGGAAAGATTTATTGATGTGATAATGAGGTATATTGAATTTTACCAAGAATGTATGTTAATGATATTAATGAAATGGTCAGTAATGTGAGGGTGATGTTGATTCTTTTATAGAGAAAGAAATTGGATCGCCTTTCGTGATATCTCTTAAATGAAAATATTTCAAGTTTTGCATTCATGATCTTTTGGGGTTTAAGTTTTATGCGGTAATCGAAGTTTGTCGAGTAAAGCGACATGTTGCAAAGTTCTATTAGTTCTTAAGTGATTCGTGTGATTTAATCTTAAGGCTCTTTTGTCTAAGTTGGCAACGTGAGGTGGCAATCAAAGAGAATTATTATGTTGATTCCTTTAAGAAGAGAAAAATTTGCTTGCTTTTCGTGATATTCCGTAAATGAAAATGTTTCGAGTTTTGCGGCCGAGATCATTTGGATCTCATGATTTATGTGGTAGTTGAACTGTTCCGAGCAAAAAGACGTGTTAAAGTTTTTATTGGTTCTTAAGTGGTTCTTGTGGTTGGGTCTTAAGAACTCATCTTGTTTGAGCTGGCAAAGTGATGCAGTAATTGTAGAAAATAACTTTCCTTGTTAAAGGAAGGAGTGAAGTATAAGTATTTGAGATTGAAGTCACGTGTTATATCTCGCGGTTTAATTGAGTGTGCCTAAACCTTATGCTTTTGCCCCATAAGAGATTTCTAATTTTCAAAGGCAATACCTTCTTCTCATCTGGAGTTTGATCTTCTCTTCGTGCGAGACTTGTGCCCTCAACCGTGGACTTGACTTATGTTTTCTGAGTTCATTGTCTAATTGATTATTCCCCTTGGTCCTGTGTTCACTACGAGTGGTAAACGTTTTTCTAGTTGGTGAAAATTGTTTTCATTTGCCTCTTCTTTTGAGAAAGAATCAACCTATTCATTTCACATGGGTCTTCCGGTGTATTACTAATTGTTGTTGTGAGACCTTGGGTTGTGAGTTGTTTGAGGAGCATTAGAGGATGAATAGATTTCGTGTATGATTCTTGGAGAGAATTTTAGTTATACAGGAGGTTTGTATTTGAGACTAAACTAATTGCATTGTTGCAACTAATAGAACGTATAGTGGTTTGTGGTCCAAAGTTTTTTTCATTTTGGGTGGAACATTAGAATTATCGAAAGAATGAAAATCTTGATCAATTTATTAGAGTATCGCGACTGGGTGGTTTGACCGGTTGTGAAGGTGAAATAGGATGGTGTAGTATAATGAGGGAAAGATTAGTGAAGAAATCTAACCATCAAAGGAATTAATGAGAAGACAGATATTGTTGGATTATCGTTAGGCGTGGCTTGGTTCAATGAGTAACTCTCTTGGAGTTAAATCCTTCAAAGGATGGTTTGGTTAAGGATATATTTATCCATCGATGTTAATGATCGAGTATGATTAGATAGTGGGAATTTTATTCATCGAATCTGAGGATTTCCCTAACATTTACACCAGAAGTTCATTCTAGGAGTCGTAGAGGTTATTTTTTGGGCTTCGCATTTTTATGCTGGGACTTTGGTCACCCAAGGATTTTGTGTAGAGGAAGAAGAATAATGGTGGATGCCAGATTGTGGGATGATCATTGATAAGACCCTTTTGGTGTAGTACATGAGAATGCATGATGTGAATTAGGGTTGTTCACTTCTACACTGAACCGAAAAAACCGAACCGAAAAACCGAACCGTACCGGTCAACTCAGTTTGACCGGTATTCGGTATTCGGCTCGGTTTTCAGAAATGGGATTTTTTTACTTCGGTTTTTTGGGTAAAAACCGGCTAAAAACCAAAATTACCCGAAAAAACCGAAATTATGTTCTGTCTACTGGCTACTGCGCTCCCCACCTATCCAGGCAGTGCTTCATCAGCCCAGCTGGCCAGCCCACCCTCTCCCCACGGCCCAACTATAGACTGACATGCAGGGCAGCAGGGGCGCATGTTTAGGTGCCTTGCAGGCTTGCACCCTTCTTTGGACCGATTGTGAATTGTCACTCGGACCAAAAAGTCGAGATGGCGGTGCACACCTCTAAAAAACACGAGATGGTACTTGATGGAGACCTCAAGGACTGACCATCCCCTTGATTTGATCCATTAGTTGACTTGAATTGGCAACACTTACATTCGTAATTAGTTAATTACATATACTGCTATACATGGATACACGGTGCAGATCTAGAACCGAAAGCCATGGCAAGTTGGCAACTGACAACTAGTTCCGGAAACTGTAAGTATTAGTAAATATTGTTCATTTGTTCGTAATTCGCGTCAACTTTGGTAAATATGGTATTTACCGATACCGTACCGAAAAACAATGGGATTTACCGAAACCGAACCATATTTTTAAAAACACTATATTTACCGGACTAACAATACCGTATATACCGTATTTACCGAACCAAAAAAAATCGAAAAAAACGAACACCCCTAATGTAACACCCTGGCCCAAAATCCGCTCAATGCCCAAATTTCACCGTGGGCGGACACAAGACACATAGCACCCCACTTACACTTTCGTCCTCGCTTCAGTGTAAAAGGGTTAACCGGAGGTGCTATGTTTGGACCCAACAGCATTATATACTAGTACAACTCACTTTAGACAAGCAATGTGGGACTAATCCCACCACACAACTCCTCATGGGCCACATGGGCCGCATACGAGTAGGCCGAGGTATTACACCTAATGAGAATCCTAATTGGTTATTATTAAAGGATTGAGGTGATATGATTGAGTGTGAAATCTGTTTCGAGATGCATTGGGAGTCATCTGTCAAAGTAATTCCGTCAGTAGAGGAGTTGGTAAGAATAAGTCTTGTGGTGTCAAGAGAGCCTCCCTATAAAGGGGTGGTTGATGTATTCGTTTGAGCATGGCATTGAGGTTGCCAATTTAAGAAAAAATAAATAGTGTCATGCGATGAATTGGAGTTCATAATTTGAGAGAAGTTATATTCTTAAAAGAGGAATTGAGAAAAAGTGTGGCCTCGGGTAATGAAATGTTGTTTGATTCCTGTTTGAGCTATGTGTTTATGACTGATGTCTTTGGCAATTTGAGTTGGCGTTGTGCTGGCATGTATGATTCTTTCCAGTTCAGACAAAATAAAAGAAGCATTTGATTTGGGCATTCGAGTGATTTCTCCTTAGCTTTCGTGGTGTTCATTCGCAAATTGCTTAATTAGAAAGTGGAAGTTGGCATTGCGTGGTTGCGATGAGAACTCCTTATTTTCAGTTGGATTCTCTTTGTAAAACAGTTGTTTAAGAACGAGTTCTGTTGTGTATTCTTGATTAAAGGAGGTGCTCCTTGTTAGATGAAGGTTCAATTTTTGAGCATGTTGTGTCTTTGTACCAAAGGGGAAGTTGGCCCAAGTATATTGGTTCGTTTTCGACAGTTGCAGGGATTATAAAGTTGGCGTATCGCTTTGACCGTCTCGGGTCCATACACGAGGAACGCGACGTCTGGTATGTTCTAGTGCTGAGTGAGTAGCTGAGCAGTTCAAAGCTTGGGATTTCGTTAAAGACGTTGACCATCGAGTAGGGTCTTACCTTCGATTCTCTTCTGATGAGAGTACCTGGAATTGTCGGCTTGAGTGTTACGACAGACGTCGTTTTACGTCCTTGTGTTGTTGTCTCATCAGTTCGAGAGAGAGGCCACTTGGGAGTTGGAGTTTCGTATGCGCGAACAATATCCGGATTTGTTCACAACGGGTACGTGTTTGTCATTGATACATTCCAATCACAGTTTTCTTTCGAGTAGATTCGGGGTCGAATCTTGTTAAGGTGGATAGAATGTAATACTTCGATTTATTCTATAAAAGAAAGCATTCAAAAAAGAAATTAGGAATAAGAAAAAGGAAATTTTTGCAGTTTTTCGGCAACCTGGGCCTTAGGCCTTGGCCTAGGAGGCCCATGAGGGGCCAGCCACCAATAAAAGGAGGGGAGAAAACCCTAGTTGCTACAGTATCGCCACGCCTGGTACTGCAGCACCGCACTGTACCAATTCCCCCTACTGCTATGCCAAGAGGAGAAAGGGAGGAGAGGAAGGAAGAAGAAGAAAGGAAAAGGGAGAGAGGAGAAGAAGAGGAGAGGAGCACCTCGCGGGTAAATTCAGTGGGCACGTTGTCTTCAAGGGTAACGAACGATTCCTCACTGTTTGAATCGTATTAGATGCGAAATTGGTTATGATTTAGGGATCGACATCCCGCTGCGATTAGATCAGATTCTGTCCAATTAATTGTGCATCTGTTTTCATGTATTTAAAGACCGAATTACAGGATTTAGTCCCCTAAAGAGTTGTAGGGCATGTCTTTACATTTCCACGGGTTCAAAGATCACACAATTCCGAGTTGTGGTTTAAAAGTTATGTCGATTTCTTTGATACTGTCCAGAAAGTCTGACGATCTTGAGCAGTCGTCTTGTTCATTAAATTAAGATCATGTTAAGGGCTGATTCAGGGTTTCCACCCAACTCGATTGTTGTAGATATTTTGATAATCTTTCCAGATTGTTAAAAATATTGAATTTTGGTTCATCCAATCAAAAGTTATGAATTATTTACTACTCTGTTTAATTCTGTCAGACAGTTTATGGTTTAGACTTTCATCTGATAATTAGACACAGAAGTTGGCCGAATTAGAGAGTCGCCAACTAGGTTATTGTAGAGGATTTTATATATTTCCATAGAGAGTCTAAGATATCTTATTTTTCGAGTTCTAGAGCAAAAGTTATGAAGGTTTTAATACCGCTGTCCAGTATAGTCTCCTACTAGACTGTCGTCTAAATTGAATAGAACAATTGTATGAACCTTGGGTTTAGAAAGATGAGATTAAGCGTTGCGAGTAATATCATGTTCACGTTGTTCTTATTCAAGTAATTCAATTGTGTAGGAGGAGAGGGTTCGAGATTAGTGGCTTCGTCCTTGCCTCCTAACGCATCGTAGTTCGAAAGGCAAGTATATTGTGTGATGTATTGCTGTTGTTTGTTCATATTACTTGATGTTCAAACCATGACTGACTACTATAGTTTATGAGTAGTTTTCAATGATTTCTGTTTCGATCCATGTATGAGAATCCATACTTTTTGAGATTTCGTTTCACAAATTCATATATTCATTCATTTATTGTTTATGATTCACCCACGGGAGTGGGATGTAAAGACCCATCAATTCTAGTATGGACATGTAAGACCCACCATTCCAATGTGGACGGATTGGATCCCCGTTATGAAATATTCTTCATACAGGCTTTGAATCCCCGTATTTTGATAATGCGGGCATGAGTGAACACCGACGGGTGTTCACTGGCTATACCGGTATAAGCAGAAGTGGAGTTCATGCATTTCATTCATTCATGTGATTTCTGCTATTCTACGTTCATATTCTATAATGTGATTTCCATGTTCTTATTCATTATTGTTCATATTATTCCTTTGTACTTGCTGAGTCATGGACTCATTCTTGCTATGTTTATTTGTTTTAGGTAAACATTGAGAACGGCATGCTTAGGAGGGAATAGTCACGGAACACTTCATTCACATTACTTTAATCACCTTTAATTAGATGAACTTGTCATTATCTTCTATTGGATAAATGTTGGATTGTAATAATTGGGGTTTGATGGTTGATGTCCTCTTCCGTTATGATATGTTGAGATAGTAATTGCCTAAGATCTTCGTATTGTCTATTGATAGGTTTATCATAGATGATTCAATATGATTAGGTAATTAGAGTTTGATATGTTGTTGAATTCTGATTCAATTCTTATGATCATTCTATCATTTGTTGATTCCTACATGATATTAGTTGATAGATTACTGAATTATTTCGTATTGTTGATGTATGCTAGACTTCTAAGTAATATCTTGGCTTCCGCATAGCCAAGGTGTTACAAAAAGACTCAACAGAAGGCGCACGTCCAGCTAAACTACTTGGATGCTGTTAAATACCAGCGTCCTTCTTAAGGATAAAAATAAAGTCATTGGTGGCATTAATCTCCTTATAGAGCACGTATGTATTTTTCTTGTTTTATAAAACGTATTTTGGTCAAACACAGGTATTAAAGAGCTCATATTCAAGAGAATGGCCGAGGGAAATGACATCCATGTGTTTTTAATGATTTAGGAATAAAAGAGAATGGTTAGCATGGGTGTGCTTACATAAAAAAAATTGAAGAAAGGGAGATAAATAAAGGCAAAAAAGAGAAGATTAGTAATCTGCATATACTTCTTATGTTTTGAAGTAAAAGAACCTTGACTTTTTAGGGTATGTACAATGGTGTGATGTCAGCTATCTCTTTATCTTGTTAGGTAGAATTTTTGTTGACGTGGAAGAGAGAATCATTGTCTTCTGGTGGAGAGAGAACCTAAGTCCATGAATTAAGGAAATATAGATAGCTTAAAACACCTTTGTATTAGTTGTTGTTGATAACAAACACTTTTCATGCAAGAATTAAAATATTATAGTCTCATAGAGTAGTTTAAGAGATAATCCATTGTAGGAGTTGTCTTTAGTACTGTCTATAGATGATTTAGAGGTGTAATAGACATCAGCTATTTATACCATTGTACGTATCCTTAGTCATAGCAACTATATAGACCAAGCACGACAAAAAAGAAAACACATACTACGAAGGCAGCAATAGCATCTTGCGTTGTTTAAATGACAGATGGGCCACATAATATGTCCACCCATTATTGCAGTGAAAATGAAAAGTATATGAAACGTTTATAACCAGTCTAGTCATGGTGCGGCTATCAGCTCCCGAGTGAGAACGACTTCTGGCCATTGACACCGGGACAAATTGCGTAACATGATTAAAGAAAAAGTACATCGAGAGAAGCCCCTGAAATTATTAGATTTCATTCAAATTGTACCCTTCGAACTCCTTAGGGCATGTACCAGTACAATGCAAGGTGCTTTTCCATATGTACTTAATATAACATCATTATGCAACTGTATAAAAACCATGTTCTCTAATGCAAACACATCTTTGTGGGTGCTTAGATGGTTATGTTATCTATTAATTAGAGGTAGATATATGCATAAACACCTATTAAGCACCGGCCTACTTAAGCATCGATTAAGCACCTTATATGTCCTACACGACAAGAAAAGATAATTTTGTTTTGCTAGGTACCTATGTACGCATTTGCATTGTGCATGGCCTTAGCCTTCCTTGTTTTGGAAAAGGGTGGGGAACATTTCGAGTTCTACTATTTTCTATAGTGAATTATCCTCCTTTGTTGTATACATTTTTTTAAAAAAAATGTGTTCAATCAGTCTATTAAACTTAATTAGACCACTAATATACAAAAAAAAAGTTTAGATTAGACAGATAAAAATATATGGGATAGTTGTGGTACAAACAATTTTTAGCTACAAAATATTTCTCAATTTTTTTTTCTCAAACATTTTCTCCACTCCCACTTGTAATATGCACAGTGGATGGTGGAAAAAGTGTATATAAAATACATATTGTACTTACACATGTACCATAGCCATTTTTAAAGATTTTTTTAAAAATAATATTCATTTTAATGATAATTACAAAAAAGGTCAATTTTTTTTGCAAAAATAGGTGTCTATCGCCGTTTGAACTGGTGATAGGCACCTATTTACTATCAGTCGCCACTCCAACTGTCTGTCGCCATTTTAATTGATGATTTGCATCAAAGAGTGTGCAAATCGTCAGTTGAAATAATGACAAAAAACCGTGGGTTCCTAGTGCCAGTTCAACTGTTGATAGGGACTCGCTATATAAATGCCCAAAAATGGGTGGAACAGTCATTTTAATTCTGAAAAAAAAACAGAACAGAGTGAAGGAGAGAGGAGAAAAGATGTAGCGAAGCCCTGCCGATTCCTAGCAAAGGAGAGAGAGTCGGAGCAGCAGATCTGGTCACTCATTCTGCATGTAAATGTTCTTGCAACTTTGTACCTAAATTCGAAACCTTTTAGGTTAGCAAATAAAAATAGCGACATAGAATTCAATGGATTAGATAATTTTACTAGTATTGTTGTTTGATGTAGTACATCATTTTGGCTGTGTAGGTTTTCATTTTTACACAGTAAATATTTTGTTATTGCTAAAAATACTTTTTAAAACAGGAAAATAGGAAGACACCTCTAAAAATAACAAGGTACCTATTAAAAATCTGTAAAAATTGTAGAGTAGCTAAATAGGGTACGTAGAGCTTAATCAAAATAATTTGAACTTAATTTTGGTTTCCATTTGTGCACGTTAAATATTCTGTTAATGCCAAAAATATTTTTTAAACTAAGAAAATAGCAAGACACCTGTAAAAACACTCTAATAAATCCAGAGTAGGTACATAGTGTGTGTAGAGCGGAATTAAATATTGTGAACTTAATTTTTGTTTCAATTTGTACACAGTAAATATTTTGTAAATGCTGGAGACACTTTTGAAACAAGGAAAATAACAAGATACCTATTAAAAATCATTAAAACTTGCAGAGTAGCTATATAGGGTATGTATCCGGACTTAATTTTTGTTTCCATTCATGCACGCTAAATAATTTGCAAATAACGAAAATAGCAAGATACCTATAAAAATTATATGAAAATTCCAGAGTAGTTAACTAGGGAATGTGGACATTAATTAAAGCATTGTGAACTTAATTTTACTTTCCATCTGTACATGGCAAGATACCTATAACATTTATATGTCAATACAGATGTGTGCATATCAGTTTGCCATGTGTCACTATTTGTGCAATAATTGAATTAATTAGATATGTCGCTTCTTATTACTTTTTGTAAATGTTTCATAGTATTTACAATGTATACACTAAATTTTCAGGTATGGTAGACCCAGGATACGCTGCGTAGTGGTCATACGAGTTGCTTGACCCGGTCATTGAAGCGCATCACTGTAGCCGCCTCAGTACCATCCTCCCCCAAGAGGAAGAGGTGGCGATTGAGCTTGGTGCGTTACGGCTGCGCACGCCCATTAGGGCATGGAGGGTGGACCCACATTGGATATCAAGGTAAGTGTAGTTGTGAACTTCGTGTGCTCAATTGCATTCTGACTACTATGGGTGGACTCACATTTGTTCTTAATTATTTCGACGCAATTTAAGAGCGACAGACCTCCTTCCACTAGTGAAGATAGAGGAGGCCAGGAGAGCAGGGTGGTGGTGGAGGACCCCCGAACAGGAAGCTGAGTACGACCGGGCCGAGCGCGCAACGTACAAGGGGAAGGCTCCTGCTAGTAAGACCGACTGTCGTCCTACCTGTAATATCCCGATGATTCAATAGCGTATACAATAAAGTTTAGAGAATGAATTAAAGAAAAATTCAGAAACTCTTGGGAGTTTTGGATCGTGGGCTTCGACCGAGGCAATCTAGCCATAGTGGGTCGGCCCATTAGTGGTCCAAGGGGGGGCGCCACTTCCCCAACCCTAGCCGCCCCTCCCTCCACCTCTTTGGTCGCCCCTCTCCTCCTCCCTCACCCCCCCTTGGCCGCCACCCCTCCCCCTCCATTCCCCTTTGGCTGCCACACTATCTCCTCTCCCAACCGAGCTCCCTCGCCGCCATCTCCGGTCTGTCCACCTGCAGCTTGGGCCATAAGGAAGAGGAAGGAGAGGGAAGAAGGAAGGAAGAAGAAGGAGGTCTTCGCGAGGGATCCAGCGAGGTCCAGCGAAGGATTTGTGGGTAAACCCTGTTCCCCATTAATTTTTGTAGACCGTTCATGGGTGATTTGTCTCCCATTGTCGATTATTCTCTGCTGTGTAGATCGGTTGAATCTGTCTATCCGTTGACGCGCGGTTTTGGGTTAGATCAGAGTAGATTCAGGGATTAGTGTCTCCTGGATATAGATGGGAATTTTTGTTATCTTTCCAGAAAGTGCTAATTCATAATTTTTGGATAAACGGTTAATTAGTTATGAATTTCGCAAGACAGAGTGCTAAATCAGTCTCGTGACTTGCGCAATGAACATAGATCTCAGAATTTGATATGGAGACGGCCGAATTGGGTCAGTTGGTCTCCTTGAGAGTATTTTCATTATGTTTCCAGAAAGTTAAATTTCATAATTTTTGGATTTCTAGATCAAAAGTTATGAATTTTAGAAGCTCAGCTATAATCTGCCTCTCTCACAGGATGTAAGAACATTACTTGACTATTAGCAACATTTGTTGCACAATAGAAATATTTGAGATAATTTTATTGAGATAGCTGGTTTCTTTTAGTTTCCAGATATTATTATAAAAATGTGTTTGGTTATGCCGAACAAAAGTTATGAAATTCACAAGTTAGTAGTACCGAAGATGACAGATCGGTCTTCGGGATTTAAAACAAAGGCTTAGATGAACTAGTTTGATCTTTTGATCACCTGAGAAGTTGCAGCTAGGCTTGTGTAGGTTCTAGGAAGATTGGATTCATGGCTTTTGGAGTTTTGACTCAAAAGTTATGAATTTTTCCTTAACAGCTGTTCTTTTGGATAGATTTGGGAATTTGAGAGTGTTTTGATTAAATGTTCGGGTTGCGGTTAGGGACGCTTGTTCTCGTTTTATTCAATTTCTATGCTGTACACTGTTGGTTAGTGTACTTAGTATTTTTTTACGGCTGCCAGGTGGTGGTGAACCCCGTGGCTAGAGCTTTTCATCATTATCTTCCGTCTCACGGTTGAGGCAAGTACCTTGATGTTCTGATGATTAGAAAATGTTGAATGCTTGATGTTGACACTGTGTTTTTCTAAGATCCATGATAATGTTTAAAGTTTATGTTCCTTCCATATATGTTATCTCCATAATTAGAGAGCATGTCTTTTCAATATACATATTTCATACCATGCATTCATTATTCATGTTTCATCCACGGGAGTGGATTAAAAAGACCCATCAATTCCAGTATGGGCACGTAAGACCCACCATTCCAATGTGGGCAGATTGGGACACCCGTATAAAACGTTCTTCATACGGGACTTGGATCCCCGTATTTTGTTAAATGCGGGCTTAAGTGAACACCGACGGGTGTGTCACTAGCAATACCGGTATGTGCATGTGTGTAGTCCCTTCATTTCATTCAATCCATTCATTCAAATGTTCGTTCTGTGATTTATTCATATTATTCAATGATGTTGGTTTGATCATGTTTGTTGCTTGTTCCATTTACTCACTGTACTTGCTGAGTCTTGGACTCATTCTTGCGTTGTTTGTTTATTTTAGGTAATCACTGATGTTGGCTCAATTGGGAGGGAGTAGACACGCCCTACTCATGCACATCACCCTATTCAAATTCAAGATTATGATTTAGTTCTATCTTTCATTCGTTATTGATGTTGTAATAAATAAATTTAGATGATGAATGATGCCTATTGCTATGTTATGGTTGATTCAGTAGTACTTGTGATCCTTGATTATTTCTTCGATAGTTGTTGCTTAGATTCGGACCAAATTCATGACATGGTTCTTTTGAATATTGATCTCTTTATGTCATTAGATGAGGGTGTTCTAATTCTTTCGCATTATGGTTGTTTGTTCCCCATCGCCCGGGCGTAGTCCAGATCAAAGAGGTAAGTTATGTTCAGTATTTATCCTGATTATTAATTTGGCCCTACGTTGTGTTATCCTAACATCATTCAATCGTCCAGCCCATCTCGTAGAACATGGCTGACTTCAAGACTGGCCACCACCACAGGCAGTTCAGAGACAAGAGGGAGGGACCGATGGGCCACTAGGATTGATCGATTTTGTTCCAATCAACCTTTTTTCAGATTCCAAAAAGGCGCACATATATCATCGGTGTACTTCGGTTTGTGGATTCGTCCATGTTGTAGTTTCTAATGTACATAACCAAACCCAACGCGCCATGTATTTCACAATTAAATTATGAAGCCTTTCGAACTTAAATCTCTTGTCCCAAATATTTTGACTATTAAATATTACATAATATTTTCCCCAAGGAATCGGTTCCACGAACAATACAATAGGGACAACAACGCACATAGCAACCCTAAGCCCAAATATTTTTTTCATTTCGCTTCAAGGAGGATATTTCTATGGATTAATTCCTTATATGCCACTGAAATTTTGGCCAAATCCCTGATTGTGTCATTGACATGTGGGGTCAGGGCCCACATGTCAATGACACAATGAGTAGCATATAAGGGATGAGGCAAACTTTCGGTGGCATATAAGGAATTAACCCTATTTCTATTATTGCGCTGCTAAACTCGTGTTCAAAATTGCGCTGCCGATCTCGCGTTCTCTACTTCATATTCGTTATCTTCTCCAATTTCGGATTATGAACTACACGGACACTTCAAGGTATTACCAAAAAAACTTGGTGAAATACCTAAATCTTTAGGCCGAATTCTATAGACATAAAAAATATATATAGGGTCCTGTCGCCAGTTGAATTGGTTGTAACACCCTGGCCCAAAATCCGCTCAATGCCCAAATTTCCCACTGTATGGACTCACACACACATAGCACCCCACTTACACTTTTGTCCTCGCTTCGGTTAACCCAGAGGTGCTATGTTTGGACCCAACAGGCATTATATACTACTACAACTCACTTTAGACAAGTAATATGGGACTAATCCCACCACATGACTCCTCATGGGCCGCACTACGAGTATGCCGGGGTATTACATTCACCCCTCAAGGGGCGACGCCTCAAGAAGACACCACATACGTGGCAAGTGCCCGTAACCACCCTCACAGACACGCCCAGCAGCATCCAGTCTTGCACATATGCCATGCCGTGTGTCCACTCCGGGACCACACGCACCATGCGCCATATGCCCGCGCCCATGTCCCGCATGCACCCATGCAGCGAAGGTTGATACTCTGATACCATCTGTAACACTCTGGCCCAAAATTCGCTCAATGCCCAGCCCACTATGAGGCAGACCCGTGCACACATAGCACCCCACTTACACTTTCGTCCTCGCTTCGTGTAAAAGGGTTAATCCAGAGGTGCTATGTTTGGACCCAACAGGCATTATATACTACTACAACTCACTTTAGACAAGCAATATGGGACTAATCCCACCACATGACTCCTCATGTGCCACATGGGCCACACTACGAGTAGGCCGGGGTATTACATTGGTGAAATTCGTCTGTCGCCAGTTCAATTGGTGACAAAAACCTCTCCCCATTATTACAATTTGCGACAAGGATCATGTCACCAATTGGAATGGCGACATGAGCCTTTTTGTAAAAAAAACAACTATTTTTTTTGAAATTATCTATAAAAATAATATTATTTAAAAAAAACACTTTTAAATAGTGTTAACGGATTTGTAAGTACTACTATAATATTATTGTATTTTAATAATTTCTTTTGCATATAATTAGCTAATCCAATCGTTATGTCCCAGACCCTTATGTGGGGTTTATATCTGTTGTAGGTGTAAAAACCAAACACGAGTGAGGGGGGTGGACGTTAGCCGTCTGACGGGCCATCGTCTATGAGGGTAAAAAATAACACGAGGATTTATACAGGTTCGGGGATCCGAGAGGACCGCCCTACTCCTGTCGGTGAGCCAATGGGGGGTTACCTCCTGAGAGGGAGCTCCCGAGGGCTCACCAGTTTTAATAGGTTGCTTTATTGCTCAAGAGAGCTCTTCTTTAATGAGGGATACATGGGGGTATTTATAGGCTCCCAAGCCTGTACAAATGACCAAAATACCCCTTGGGGGATAGCTACAATTATGAGTACAAGTGAGGGGTACAATAGTCTTTCAGGAGCGTTACTGCACTTCTTAGACCTGTACACGAGCCTTCCGCCAGGTGGGCCCCATTAGTATGATGGATGAATTATTCTTACAACACTAGCCCCCCTGCCCCTTGGCGTTTTAGGGGAAATGTCAAAAGGGGCAGTCTTGAATTGTGCCTTTCGTACAGAGGCTGATATTTTAGAGAGTACTAGCATATTTGAACTGTGGTTGCGTCCAGAAATGCACTTCGAAAATACCATATTATGCCAATCTGAATTGTCAGTGCGGCACTTTGGAAAATGTGTGCTACGAATCGTTGGCTCCCAGTCACAACATTGACCAGACATTGGATTCTTTTTTGGACATGGGCCTGCTGTCCCTACACATTTTTGTTTCGATGCAGCTCTTTGTGTGAGGCCAGTCTCTCAAGACCATCAGCTGGAGGGGCTCCTTTTGCTTTTTCCATGTGATATGCCTATGGAACCAGCTCGTGGGAATCCCAGGCAGGCAAGTCTTTTTTTTTTGCTTCGGTTCTGATCCAGTACATACTGAGGAGCTATGGAGCTTCTCTCCACCGAGGCCTTCTTATCTTCATGCTTTTTTCTCTCGGGACCAAAAATGCGGCAGCTCTCCTCTCTCTAGCTTGCTCATGGCGATGGTGTCGAGGACGCCCACAAAGCGCCTCCGGCGGCAGCTCCACGAAGTCGTTGCCGCCGCCGGTCTGCCACGAAGCGGCAGAGGGGCCCTCTCAAGTCCCTCGGTTCTTCCTGCTCTGCCGCCGCCTCTACCAGGCTCGGCCCGGCCCGTCGCCACCTCTGCGCCTTTGCGGCCTCGAAGATGATGCAGTGCCACCGTGGCGCGACCATCCTCCCCGACACCGGCCGCGACGACCCATGCTGCTCTCCCGAAAATACCGATGAGAACAACCACAAGAAGAAGAAGAAGCACACGAGAGGCAGGAAGAGCGCCGCCATCCATGGGGCCGCCACCGATCAGCAGACGTGCACAAGCCCGGTTCGCTGGCGGTACCACCGGGCGCCGAGCCGGGCGCGGGAGTTCGGGTGATGCGGCGGCGAGGATGCGCCACAGGGGAGGCCCTGGCGTGCACGCGCCGCTGCTCGATCCTTCGCCTACTACGCTTAGCCCGCCTCCAGTGCTCGCGTGGATCTGTTTGCACCGCCGGGTCAAGCTTCGCCTCGTGCTCTGCCGGCGGTCACCGCCTCAAAGATCGGTGGTTTCTGTTGGCTCCATGGCCGCTCCCTCCAATCGATCCGGTGGTTGGCGTGGCATGAAGGCAATGCATGGCGATGGGCTCGAAGTGTTCAGAGAATGTTGTAATGACCTCGGCCCTAATATACTGAGAATAAAATACTGTTCATGTCATTACTGTTTATCTTGGCAATTTAGGCAACCTGTTACAACCTAATTTCTCCAAATTTCTATTACAAACTCTAACTTGGTTAAAAATTTCAAAAGGAAATACCACCCAAAGTTGATATTAAGACTGGGAGATATTTTATTTAAAAATCAGATGAATTCTTATGACCAAAAATAATTTTTGTTGAATTTTTAGAAATTATTTTGATTTCCAGAAAAACATTTGTCTTTAAATAAACCCTAGTTGGTTTAAATGAATTATTTATGTATTTCTAAAGAAGAAACTGTGATTTTAAAATTTATGTGGGGAATATATCATCCCAGTATCTAGTCTGCAAAATTTCATGATTTTACAAATTTAATTGCTATTTTAAAAGTCCCAGTCAAAGTTTTGGAATTTTGAAATGAACTGGTCAACCTCCCTGCCTAAACTCTCGGCCTAGCATCAGAGCGACTCATCTCACTTTGGTTGGGTCCAACCCAGTGCGCCTGGTCCGATTCGGCTCCGCTTCGCGTGCGCACACCGAAACCCTAGCCCATCCCGCCGTCCATTGTCGCGTGAATGGGCAGATTGATGATGTTTTGTTCGGACCGCCTCAAACCCTCTCATTTTTTACCATTGGATCGTAAACGTATGGTGCGCGATCTCCTGGCCAACCCTCCGTAAATGTCTAAAAATAGAAAAGCACTTGGACCTTTGGATCCTTAGCGTGCGGCCCAAATCGCATGTGACGTTCGGACCACCCGCACCCCTTCAATATCAGCCATAGCTTTCAAATCCAACGGTGATTTCCTTTTAAGGCCGAAGCGCACCACAGCGCTAAGATCTTGGACCGTTGGTTTGCGATCGCGCGACTCTTGTTGATTGGGCCGATCGACCACTCATCAGGTTTTTGAATCGCAAGCCGTTAGCGTGAAATCAAGGGCTCGTAGAATGGGATGTTCGACCACTCATCGACCCTCGATCGTGGCCGCCCAATCGAAATCGCACGGCCAAAGTTGTAAGATACCGATTCAGAGCGTTTATTATCTTATCTCAACCGCCATTTCCAATCGAACGGTAGTCGTAAGGCCGACGCTTGTTGTGTGCGTTGCATCTTTGTGGTTGCCCCAGGACCCGCATGTAAGTGGCATTTCTTTGCTTCCTCTCTCATCAGGCACCGGTGCGGCCATTCTCGCTGGAGAGGAGGTGGTGTATAGTGATTTAGGGGATATTTTCTCTTCATATCTATCCTTAGTGCCACCTCATGAGCTCTAGATAATTCTCGGTTGCTCTACTAACCTCTCAGACACTATATAAACCCTAGTCAGGGACTCCTGCCATTGTTGACCCAAGGGGGGAGCTCATTATCCTTATCTTCTTCCAGTGAAGCTCTCTGGTCCTTCTTCCATTGTTCAACTTCGAGAAGACCTAACTCCCATGCTAATGTGGTGTTGGTCATTTCTTGTAGGTTGGACTTGTGGTTCTTCTCTCTGTCATCTTGACCCTGTGAAACTTCATTTTGGAAAAACCTCACCTAGGTGAGTTAGGTTTCATCTTTCCTTAGCAAGAATGTACCTAATGATCTTTAGAGCTAAGTTCCATCATTTTCTTTTGGTCAGCACAAGGAAAAGGGTACTAGATCTCTTTTGTTGATCAAGAACTTGATATTTTATTATCCAACCCTAGCTGGTAAGTTAAACCTTGAGTCTTATCATCTAAAGCTCTTTAAGAACATCTCTAGCTCCCTTATATCACTCACACGTACAGGAGATGTTCCAATCTTGTTAAACTGAAAAGTTGTAATTATAACTTTTCGGTCTTTCATATCGTTTTCAAGAAATAGAGTTTCTCTTGTTAGGATACTAGTCTAGTTAAGGCTGAGTAAACCCTAGTATCATTTTAGACCCCTTTTTGGCTAATATGATCACTGGAACATCTTTTAGTGTAAACCTTTTTCTTTTCAAGGTAATTGTCGGCTCAACCGACAAAAAGTCCATTTTATCTTACCTTCTGAAATTGGCCGTGTTAGGGTAGCATGAGTGTGTTGTGGTATTTATTACTTCCCTGTTAGCTTTAACCTCCATTTAAGTCTTTCGGATTGTGTAGTTTCCCAACGTCAACCGAAAAGGGGTAAAAGACTTTTGCCGTTTTTGTTGTTGTCCAAACCAACAACCTGGACAGCAGCAAATCCAAAGCTTTAAATTGCTAATAATAGGTATTAATTGACTGGTTAGGTCAACATTAGCCTTAATACACTTAGTTTCAGCTCAATCTGTCATTTATATGGGGTTTAGCTTGATAGGTAATTTAATTATAGGTTGTCCTGTTCCAGTGTATAAAACCTGATACTGTAACGTTGAGCTAAATATAAAATCTGGGTAGCAAATGTCAGTAGATGGTATGTATGGGTTATTACCCTTAATAAATTAGATATAGCTTAAGCATACTATTACTCATGCATTAATCTTTGATCATACATTCTCTTATACCTGGTTAATTCTTGGTTCTGTTCTCTGTGTTTATTGGATGATTCTCCTTTTCTTTTAGATACTGGTTCTTCTGAGTTTGTTGAACCTTTTGTTGAACCACAAGAACCTGAGCAAGAGGTTATATACTATTATCAAGGCAAGCTTCCTCTCGCACCATGTTGATCCTAATCGCTTGAAGCTGTAGAGTTATAAAAATGAAGTGACATTTGTTGCATGCAATTTTCTAAAAACTATTTGTGCCCTGTTCTTAGTTAGTTAAAACCTGATCTTGTGGCTTACCTTAAATTGAATCATACACTTAACCTAAAATAGTATGTGAAATAATAATATCTGATTTCTATTTTGGCTTAGCCATGCAGTCCATAGAACGGTAGTGTTTGACAAGCTTATCTTGTCAAACCAGGAACAACAAATAATTTTGTATTTATCTTTGATCCTTGTTCAGTTTATTTGAATTTGAAATGATTCTAAATCACATTAATGCTTAATTCAAATCTGGACAAGTGGAAGCTAGTGATGGTGCCTTTGTGCACGAGATTTGGGAAATGTGGATGTCTTGTCTGGGTTGATTAAGGACTGAACTCTGACAATTTAATTCAAGTCCCAACGTACTTCCACACGCAAAGGTATGGGCACCGCTTGGTTAAGTAAAGAGTTAATACTATTGAGTTGGAAACAGGAGAGTAAGGACATGTGTATTGATTTCATATGGCATAGATGCTTAAGTCTTCGGGCCGTGTCGTATGCCATGTGAAGTTTATATTGATATCAGATGTTCTTAGAAGGGTAAGGGCGTAGATGTGTTCCATCACATGTACGTACCTTCAGGGCCCCGACTGCGGTCTAATATGTGTGGCTAACACGAGTTTGCATTTAATTGATTGGGTCGGCATTCCCGGTACAACATGTGGGCCCCGGTTGAATATATGCTATCAGTCGTTGTTTAAGCGGGATTAGTCTCACATGGGTCATCCAACTCAATAGTGTCAACTTGTTGAAAAATACCAAATCTTAGTTTATCTACCGACACACCAAAGGCAAGTGTGTTATTATTCCGGAGGCTTACTGCTAACTAAGTCATGTGGGTAAAGATGTACACCCTTGCAAGGTATAAAACTATTCGAATAGCCGTGTCCGATTACGGACAATACTTGAATTGATGTCATCTCAGATAGATTTTGCTCTAAGTTTGGTTTGGGAATTATTTCGCATGATGGTTGTCATACACATTTAATTGTGAGCTGTTATTTACTTTTGTTACTGTTTATGCTTATAATTGCACTTACTCACTGTTTTAGTCCAAATCAATTTATTCAAATTGCTTTATCAAAACATAGCAACTGTAGGTTAAGATGTATCGCTTTATGCAAAATAGAACCAATTAAGCCTTCTGTTGTCAACCTTATGCATATACAACTTTCTATTCCTTTGTATAGGTTCTAACAAACACTTTCTTTTATTAGTTTGTGTAAGTCTTGCTGAGTACCTTTCGTACTCAGGGTTTTATGACCTCTTGTTGCAGGTGAGGATGGATATCTGTATGAAATGCCCGTTAGCGCCGATCTGGGTGACGCTAACGAGTGATGTTAGTTCTAGTCTCCACGCAATAGCCTGCGGGATGATGGGGCCATTGGTGGTTTTACTTTTATATTTTTGTTTCCGCTGCTGCTCTTTTTGTTAATGACCCAAGGTCATCTGTTCCTGTAGCTATTTCGGTACTGTAGCAGACTTGACACTGTAGCAACCGAATTTGAGATGTAATTATTAATGTATAATTATGTGAATGTATGACTTGTATGTGATTGATGCAATGTTGATTAAGGATATATGTGCAATAGTCACTAATCCTGGGAACTATTGCATGGCATATATCCGGGAACCTAAATGTTGGATTGTTACTTATTATGATTATGCTTCTAGTATGATTTTTATTAAGGACATTACATTATTCCTTAATTAAGAATTATGCTACCAGTATAATTTTAATTCGGCGCATTCCAATGTTTGAGGGTCTCACAGCGTTGGTATCAGAGCATACGTTTGCCTGTAGGATAGAATTAGCGTGGTTGTTACCTTTAGTGAGTCTCTGTGACATTATTTTAATCTAAATTAATTTCTAAAGATCTAAGTCTGCTATCTTTTATTTCTTACCTTCTTTTAGTATCAATTCTTATCCACCTTTCTGTTGATTTTTCAAGATCAGTTTCTTACCTACCTTGTCTTTTCTCTGTAGATGAGTGGCTGGTATTTGATTAAAGAGACTCGAGCCGAAGAGGTGGATGGGTTTCCTGCCTTACTTCGAGATATGATGTGGCGGGCCAATTTCACGTATCAGCCAAAGTATGCCATCTATCGTCGAGATCGAGGCCCTAGCATGGAAGAGTACCAAGCTATCATTAATGTGATCGCTAGACTGGTGGTGGGTAGTGTTCCCTACTGTATCCACGTACGTGCCACTTCCGAGTCTATGGTCAGGCAGAAGTCACAGAGAATGATGGGCCTCCTTCGTCATGATCTGACGGAGTTGTCCCAGCCACCCTATGTACATTTCCCGAAACATGGCCCTAGATCGGATGTGATTGTGTTTGATGAGATTCAGTTTGGAGAGGACCCATACGTACGCGAGCTAGCGAGGTTGGTCCGTATCATGGACCAAACCTATCACTGTCTCGTGTGCGAGTTATGGGAAACCCGCCGTCGTCTACACGAGGCGCAGGAGTATTTGAGGCTTGGTGTTGCCACGAACCGCGTTCCTCGTAACGTGCTTTATGGCAACAACGAGATCCCTCCAGCTGCCACTGTACCATAGGGATTGCGACTTCCAGAGGTGCAGGCTTGTTCTCGCCCTGGTCGATGTCGTCCAGTTCGGACGTCTCTTTGGATTTCTCGCACTCAGCGACCTACACACTCTGGTGGCCATCACTTGCTGCTGGGTTCTCCTACCCGTCTCATCAGCCCTAGGGATCCCATAGATACGGGTTCACCAAAAGCTCATCTGTTAAATGAGTTCCCGGTGAATTTTAACCGTAATGACTATACTTAGGTGCTGGATGCTATGTTCGGCCTTAGCTGTGTAATAGGCTAGTATTGTCTATTAAATAGTGTGTAATAGCATAACCTGTGTTCTGTATAGTTGTGGGGTGCCGATTTTTGTATTTTGGAACATGGTGCTGTGCAAGTTGACTTGTACATTTTGGACTTAATGTGTTAATAAAGTAGGGCCGCCCCTTTTGCTGTACTCGGTTTGGTGTTGTCTTGGTGTTAGTTGGCTGTTAAATAGAGGTCGGCTTTTGGTGGTGTTGTGTTTTGTTGTGTTGTGCTGTTGGTATAGTCGACATATTATAAGGGGGTGGAATCCGCATTTTTTTACTATACCGTGAGTTATTGTTTTTGGTGTTGATCGGCTGCATGTCATGACATGTTGCATGCTTAAGTTTAGTAATTAATTATTTTCTATCTCCTAATCTTGTATGTGTTAGCTCGAGTGTATCCTTGTTATGTTGTTAACCATTATATGGCAACAGGATGACAGGACCAACCACTGCTCGCGAACACAACAAGAGGAGAGGTTTTCCACTGTTCTCCATACTCGGGGAGCAGGTGACCTTCCGGATCTCAGGCCCGCAAGGTGGTCGCCGTGAAGAGGAGCTTCCTCCACCACCCACTATGGCGGACGTGCTCATGCAAATTGAGCGCAACCGCATGGACCAGACGCAGATATTGGAGCAGATTATGCGCAATACTTCCTCTACTCCTACACCGGTGGTAGAGCAGAGTTCAAAGATAAGGTGGAAGTCTCATCGACTTTGGCGGACTAACCCGCTGTGTTCTCCGGCTCCCAGATCCAATGGAGGCAGAGGACTGGCTTCGGGAAATTGAGAAGAAGCTATCCATTGCCCAATGTTCGGAAAGGGAGAAGGTTCTGTATGCTAGCTACCAGCTGACTGGACCAGCTAGTAATTGGTGGGATAATTATCAGGCCATCCAACCTTCTGGACATACTCCTACATGGCTTGAGTTCATGGAGGCTTTTCGCGAGGCCCATATTCCTGAGGGAGTAATGATGCTCAAGCAGCAGGAATTTCTCGCTCTCAAGCAAGGGCGAAGTCCGTGACCGAGTATCTTCATGAGTTCAATTTTCTTGCTCGGTATGCCCCTGACGATGTTTCGACTGACACTCGTCGTCGAAACCGTTTCATGAATGGGCTGTTTGAAGAATTGCAGTTGGCTTTGGCAATACAAGACTTCAGAAATTTCCAACATCTTGTGGACAAAGCCATCATTGCTGAGACCAAGAGCAAGGCTCTAGAGGAGTCACGAAAGCGGCAGAAGGCCACCCAATTTACATCTAGTGGACGTTCAGTCAGACCGCGCCTGTGGCAGCCTCAGTCTTTCCGAGCACCCGCTCCAGTTCCACCTAGGGCACCGGTGTTTGCTTTTCGCCCACCGCCACCCGCTGGACAGTCCCGACCTAGTGGACATAGGCCACCCGCCGCTATCAATGTTAGGCCGTGTGTGATATGCTATCATTGTGGACGCCCGGGGCATTTTGCTAATCAGTGCTTTGCTAAGGCACGAGGGTTGCCACCTGTTCAGCCATCTCCACCATCTTGGCCGTCTGCACCTTCCCCAAAGGCAATTGTCAAACCCGATCTGTCGCCCGTGGTCGTGTGAATCAATTGATCGTCAAGAAGCGGCCGAGGCACCTGAGGTTATCCTTGGTATGCTCCTAGTTAATTTCAGTTCAGCTATTGTTTTATTTGACTCGAGCATCCCATTCTTTTATTAGTAGGCGATTTGCTACTCAACATCAATTAGACATGCATCCGCTTCATCCATCTCATATTATTCACTCGCTTTGGGTCAAGATGTTTATGGTGATCAAATCGCCTTAATGTCAATATTAATATTGAAGGGTAGATTTTTGGGCGGACTTGATTGTGATAAACTCTAAAGGGATAGATGTCATTTTGGGTATGGACTGGTTGTCCAAGAATTTGGCCAGATTAATTGTGCCCAGCGAACTATATCCCTCACTAATAAAAATGGCCTTTCAGTCATTTTTCAATCTAGAACAGTTCATTCTCACCTTGGTGCATTGAAAGTTGATACCATTCCTACCTTGGAGTCAGTACGGTAGTGTGTGAATATCCGGATGTCTTTCCTGAAGACCTTCCCGGTATGCCACCCGATCGGGAAGTAGAGTTCGTGATTGAACTAGTTCCTTGTACTGCTCCTATATCAAGAAGACCTTATCGCATGCCTTCCAATGAGCTGTTTGAGTTGAAGAAACAACTTGGAGAATTGCTTGACAAGGATTCATTCGACCGAAGTTCCTCACCACCGGGATGCCCGGCTATCTTTGTCAAAAAGAAAGATCGACTTTACGGATGTGTGTGGATTACCGTCTGTTAAATGAGGTCACTATCAAAATAAGTATCCTTTGCCCGAATTGATGATCTGTTTGACCAGTTAACTGGAGCCCGTGTCTTTTCTAAGATTGATTTGCGATCGGGCTATCATCAGATCAAAGTTAAAACTGAGGATATTCCTAAAACAGCATTTTCTACTCGTTACGGATTATACGAGTATATTGTTATGTCCTTTGGTCTAACAAATGCTCCTGCTTATTTCATGAATCTAATGAATTCAGTATTCATGGATTTCTTGGATAAGTTTGTTGTTGTGTTTATTGACGACATTCTTATCTACTCCAAGTCTGACAAAGAGCATGAGCATCATTTGAGACTTGTGCTGGATACACTTCGTAAGCATCAGCTGTATGCTAAATTTAGCAAGTGTGCTTTCTGGCTCAAGCAAGTTGCATTTCTGGGGCATGTATTATCCGAAGGAGGTATTATCATTGATCCCAAAGAAAGAGATGTACTAGACTAGAAGCGACCAAGAATGTTCTGAAATTGAAGTTTCCTTGGACTTGCGGGATATTACCGTAGGTTCATTGAAAACTTTTCCAAGATTTCGAGTGCCAATCGACTCGACTTTTAAAGAAAGAGAACAAATTCTTTTGGTCGTGGAATGTAAAAGTTTTGATTTTTGAGAAAGCTTCGATCAAGCTCTGTTCTCACTCTTCCAGATATCCATAAGGATTTTGATATTTATTGTGATGCATCTCGCCATGGACTTGGCTATGTGCTTATGCAAGAGGGCCGAGTTGTGGCATATGCATCCAGGCAATTGCGACCTCATGAGGTGAATTATCCTACTCATGATTTGGAATTGGCAGCCGTAGTCCATGCATTAAAGATTTAGCGACATTACCTTCTTGGCAATCGCTGCGAAATCTATACTGATCATAAGAGCCTGAAATACATATTCACTCAAGTTGATCTGAATATGAGGCAAAGAAGGTGGCTTGAATTGATCAAGGACTACGATATGGGTATTCACTACCATCCTGGCAAAGCCAATGTTGTGGCTGATGCTCTGAGCAAGAAGTCACAGTGCAATTGCTTGTCAACAATTCCTTTGACTAAGAGCTTATGTGCTGATTTTCAGCGCTTAAGTCTCGAAATGGTCGAAGATGGATTTCTTGCTGCCTTAGAAGTAAAGTCAACACTCGAAGATCAGATTCTAGAGGCCCAGAAAACTGATACTGAGGTAACAGAGATCAAGGAAAGCATGAAGGCAGGTAAAGCCAATGAATTTTCTGAAGATGCTCGTGGTACCATTCGATATCGCAATCGTTTAGTGGTACCCTCAGATCCACAGCTGAGAGAGCTAATTCTTAAAGAGGCTCATAATTCCAAGTTTTCATTACATCCTGGAAGTACTAAGATGTACCAGAATTTAAAGAAAACATTTTGGTGGAGCAAGATGAAAAGGCAAATTGCTCAGTATGTTGTTGAATGTGATATTTGTCAAAGGGTTAAAGCCGAGCACTTGAAACCTGCTGGTACCCTTCAGCCTTTACCTATTCCACAATGGAAATGGGAAGAAGTCGGTATGGATTTTGTTACCGGACTTCCTAAAACTCAGAATGGATTTGATGCCATCTGGGTGATAATTGATCGTCTAACGAAAGTAGCTCATTTCCTCCCTGTCAAAACCACTTTTAATGGCAATCAATTGGCAGAACTCTATATTGCTAAAATTGTTTGTCTCCACGGTGTTCCTAAAGTCATTGTTTCAGACCGCGGATCTCAATTCACTTCCCATTTTTGGAATTGTCTTCATCAAGCAATGGGAACTGAACTCTCCTTCAGCACTGCTTATCATCCTCAGACTAGTGGCCAAACTGAAAGGGTGAATCAAGTGATGGAGGATCTTCTGAGAGCATGTGTGCTATCATATGGCAAGAATTGAGAGAAATCTTTGCCGTATGTGGAGTTTTCCTACAACAACAGCTACCAAGCAAGTATTCAAATGTCACCTTTTGAAGCCTTATATGGAAGAGCTTGTAGGACTCCATTGAATTGGTCGGAATCTGGGGAAAGACCATTCTTTGGCCCAGACTTAGTTTTGGAAGCTGAAGAGCAAGTTAAATGCGATTCGAGACCGTTTGAAAGCGCTTGATCTCGTCGGAAGAGCTATGCCGATCATCGACGCCGTGAGCTAAGTTTTGAGATAGATGACTTTGTCTATCTTAAAGTGTCGCCGATGAAAGGTACTCATCGTTTTCAAGTGAAAGGAAAGCTAGCACCTCGTTATATCGGACCCTTCCGAATTATTGCAAAACGAGGAGCTGTGGCATATCAATTGGAACTTCCCGACACTCTGTCGGCAGTTCATGATACCTTTCATGTTTCTCAATTAAAGAAGTGCCTCCGTGTTCCTACCGAGGCTACTGCTTATGAGAATCTTGATCTTCAACCGGATCTTTCATATCAGAACAACCGGTCGCGTATCCTCGATTTAAATGGAACGAGGACAAGAAATCGCCTTTGTTAAGTTCTTAAAAATTCATGGGCTAATCATTCAAGATGAAGCCACATGGGAGCGCCAAGATCGATGAAGATCGAGCACCCCCACCTTTTTGCTATTCAATACTTGTCTTTAAATCAAGAAAGACAAGGTTAAACAAAGCAATGTAACATAAGTTGTAATAACAGCACTATGTTGTTATGTGAGAGCTTTCTGTTCTATATTTGAAAGAAATAAAGACAACTGATGTTATGTTTCTTAGGAGCATCTTTTCAACTCCATCTTTGTCCAACTTCTAAATTATAAGAAATCTCGGGACGAGATTTTCTTAAGGGAGGTAGGTTTGTAACAGCCTCAGCCCTAATATACAGTAATAAAATACTGTTCATGTTATTACTGTTCATCTTGGCAATTTAGGCAACCTGTTACAACCTAATTTCTCCAAATTTCTATTACAAACTCTAACTTGGTTAAAATTTTCAAAAGGAAATACAACCCAAAGTTGGTATTAAGACTGGGAGATATTTTATTTAAAAATCAGATGAATTCTTATGACCAAAAATAATTTTTGTTGAATTTTTAGAAATTATTTTGATTTCCAGAAAAACATTTGTCCTTAAATAAACCCTAGTTGGTTTAAATGAATTATTTATGTATTTCTAAAGAAGAAACTGTGATTTTAAAATTTATGTGGGGAATATATCATCCCAGTATCTAGTCTGCAAAATTTCATGATTTTACAAATTTAATTGCTATTTTAAAAGTCCCAGTCAAAGTTTTGGAATTTTGAAATGAACTGGTCAACCTCCCCGGTCTAAACTCTCGGTCTAGTACTGTAGCGACTCATCTCACTTTGGTTGGGTCCAACCCAGTGCGCCTGGTCCGATTCGGCTCCGCTTCGCGTGCGCACGCCGAAACCCTAGCCCATCCCGCCGTCCATTGTCGCGTGAACGGGCCAGATTCAGTGGGCTGTTCGGACCGCCTCAAACACCTCTCATTTTTTACCATTGGATCGTGAACGTATGGTGCGCGATCTCCTGGCCAACCCTCCGTAAATGTCTAAAAATAGAAAAGCACTTGGACCTTTGGATCCTTAGCGTGCGGCCCAGATCGCATGTGACGTTCGGACCACCCGCACCCCTTCAATCTCAGCCATAGCTTTCAGATCCAACGGTGATTTCCTTTTAAGGCCGAAGCGCACCACAGCGCTGAGATCTTGGACCGTTGGTTTGCGATCGCGCGGCTCTTGTTGATTGGGCCGATCGGACCACTACTGTGCCTTTTGAATCGCAGCCGTTAGCGTGAAATCGAAGGGCTCTGGTAGAATGGGATGTTCGGACCACTACTGGACCCCTCGATCGTGGCCGTCCACTGGAAATCGCACGGCTCAGGTTGTAAGATACCGATTCAGAGCGTTTTGGCCATCTTATCTCAACCGCTCATTTCCAATCGAACGGTAGCTGTGTGTCGACGTTTGTTGTGTGCGTTGCATGCTGTGGTTGCCCTTGGGACCCGCATGTAAGTGGCATTTCTTTGCTTCCTCTCTCACTGTGCACCGGTGCAGCCATTCTCGCCGGAGAGGAGGTGGTGTATAGTGATTTAGGGGATATTTTCTCTTCATATCTATCCTTAGTGCCACCTCATGAGCTCTAGATAATTCTCGGTTGCTCTACTAACCTCTGTACACTATATAAACCCTAGTTAGGGACTCCTGCCATTGTTGACCCAAGGGGGGAGCTCATTATCCTTATCTTCTTCCAGTGAAGCTCTCTGGTCCTTCTTCCATTGTTCAACTTCGAGAAGACCTAACTCCCATGCTAATGTGGTGTTGGTCATTTCTTGTAGGTTGGACTTGTGGTTCTTCTCTCTGTCATCTTGACCCTGTGAAACTTCATTTTGGAGAAACCTCACCTGGGTGAGTTAGGTTTCATCTTTCCTTAGCAAGAATGTACCTAATGATCTTTAAAGCTAAGTTCCATCATTTTCTTTTGGTCAGCACAAGGAAAAGGGTACTAGATCTCTTTTGTTGATCAAGAACTTGATATTTTATTATCCAACCCTAGCTGGTAAGTTAAACCTTGAGTCTTATCATCTAAAGCTCTTTAAGAACATCTCTAGCTCCCTTATATCACTCACACGTACAGGAGATGTTCCAATCTTGTTAAACTGAAAAGTTGTAATTATAACTTTTCGGTCTTTCATATCGTTTTCAAGAAATAGAGTTTCTCTTGTTAGGATACTAGTCTAGTTAAGGCTGAGTAAACCCTAGTATCATTTTAGACCCCTTTTTGGCTAATATGATCACTGGAACATCTTTTAGTGTAAACCTTTTTCTTTCTGTTGCAATTGTCGGTTCAACCGACAAAAAGTCCATTTTTATCTTACCTTCTGAAATTGGCCGTGTTAGGGTAGCATGAGTGTGTTGTGGTATTTATTACTTCCCTGTTAGCTTTAACCTCCATTTAAGTCTTTCGGATTGTGTAGTTTCCCAACGTCAACCGAAAAGGGTAAAAGACTTTTTTGCTTTTTGTTGTTGTCCAAACCAACAACTCGGACAAAGAACAAATCCAAAGCTTTAAATTGCTAATAATAGGTATTAATTGAGTGGTTAGGTCAACATTAGCCTTAATACACTTAGTTTCAGCTCAATCTGTCATTTATATGGGGTTTAGCTTGATAGGTAATTTAATTATAGGTTGTCCTGTTCCAGTGTATAAAACCTGATACTGTAACGTTGAGCTAAATATAAAATCTGGGTAGCAAATGTCAGTAGATGGTATGTATGGGTTATTACCCTTAATAAATTAGATATAGCTTAAGCATACTATTACTCATGCATTAATCTTTGATCATACATTCTCTTATACCTGGTTAATTCTTGGTTCTATTCTCTGTGTTTATTGGATGATTCTCCTTTTCTTTTTAGATTTGGTTCTTTCCGAGTTTGTTGAACCACAAGAACTCGAGCAAGAGGTTATATACTATTATCAAGGCAAGCTTCCTCTCTGCACCATGTTGATGCTAATCGTTTGAACTGTAGAGTTATAAAATACAGTGACACTGTTGCATGCAATTTTCTAAAAACTATTTGTGCCCTGTTCTTAGTTAGTTAAAACCTGATCTTGTGGCTTACCTTAAATTGAATCATACACTTAACCTAAAATAGTATGTGAAATAATAATATCTGATTTCTATTTTGGCTTAGCCATGCAGTCCATAGAACGGTAGTGTTTGACAAGCTTATCTTGTCAAACCTGGGAACAACAAATAATTTTGTATTTATCTTTGATCCTTGTTCAGTTTATTTGAATTTGAAATGATTCTAAATCTCATAATGCTTAATTCAAATCGGACAAGTGGAAGCTAGTGATGGTGCCTTTGTGCACGAGATTTGGGAAATGTGGATGTCTTGTGCGGGTTGATTAAGGGTGAACTCGACAATTTAATTCAAGTCCCAACGTATTTCCACACGCAAAGGTATGGGCCTTGTTTGGTTAAGTAAAGAGTTAATACTATTGAGTTGGAAACAGAGAGTAAGGACATGTGTATTGATTTCATATGGCATAGATGCTTAAGTCTTGGCCGTGTCGTATGCCATGTGAAGTTTATATTGATATCGATGTTCTTAGAAGGGTAAGGCGTAGATGTGTTCCATCACATGTACGCATTCTTGAGGCCCCGCTGCGGTCTAATATGTGTGGCTAACACGAGTTTGCATTTAATTGATTGGGTCGGCATTCCTGTACAACATGTGGGCCCCGGTTGAATATATGCTATCATCGTTGTTTAAGCGGATTAGTCTCACATGGGTCATCCAACTCAATAGTGTCAACTTGTTGAAAAATACCAAATCTTAGTTTACTACCGACACACCAAAGGCAAGCAGTGTTATTATTAGGAGGCTTACGGGCTAACTAAGTCATGTGGGTAAAGATGTACACCCTTGCAAGGTATAAAACTATTCGAATGGCCGTGTCCACTGTTCACGGACAATACTTGAATTGATGTCATCTCAGATAGATTTTGCTCTAAGTTTGGTTTGGGAATTATTTCGCATGATGGTTGTCATACACATTTAATTGTGAGTCGTTATTTACTTTTGTTCTTGTTTATGCTTATAATTGCACTTACTCCTTGTTTTAGTCCAAATCAATTTATTCAAATTGCTTTATCAAAACATAGCAACTGAGGTTAAGATGTATCGCTTATGCAAAATAGAACCAATTAAGCCTTCATTGTCAACCTTATGCATATACAACTTTCTATTCCTTTGTATAGGTTCTAACAAACACTTTCTTTTATTAGTTTGTGTAAGTCTTCTTTGAGTACCTTTCGTACTCGTGGTTTTATGACCTCTTGTTGCGGTGAGGATGGATATTCAGATGAAATGCCCGTTAGCGCCGATCCGGGTGACGCTTAACGAGTGATGCTAGTTCTAGTCTCCACGCAATAGCTCATGGATGATGGGGCCATTGGTGGTTTTACTTTTATATTTTTGTTTCATTCTTTGCTCTTTTTGTTAATGACCCAAGGTCATCTGTTCTCGTAGCTATTTTGCCATCTTGAGGCAGACGACAATCGTAGCAACCGAATTTGAGATGTAATTATTAATGTATAATTATGTGAATGTATGACTTGTATGTGATTGATGCAATGTTGATTAAGGATATATGCTAATAGTCACTAATCACGGGAACTATTGCATGGCATATATCAGGAACCTAAATGTTGGATTGTTACTTATTATGATTATGTTTCTAGTATGATTTTTATTAAGGACATTACATTGTTCCTTAATTATGAATTATGCTACCAATATAATTTTAATTGGCACATTCCAATGTTTGAGGGTCTCTAAGCAAGTCGCTTTCGACAGGATCTGTCATGGGCTGGCAGCGCAGTGTTCGAGGAGGCGCTCTTGACGAGTGCTCTATCACGACGCAGCTTGCTTCTGCCGCTTGCTGGAGCTTCATGGCTATGCTGCAGACCATGAGCCGGCCGTAGTGGACGCGATCGACTCGGACCTTGGCAGCAGGACAAGGATGGGGGCGTAAGCGGTTGTGGCCGAGGAGGGGCGGAGCAGGAGGAGCTTGCGGTGGGGGGCTAGTGTTGTAAGAATAATTCATCCATCATACTAATAGGGCCCACCTGGCGGAAGACTCGCGTACAGGTCTAAGAAGTGCAGTAACACTCCTGAAAGACTATTGTACCCCTCACTTGTACTCCTAATTGTAGCTATCCCCTAAGGGGTATTTTGGTCATTTGTACAGGCTTGGGAGCCTATAAATACCTCCATGTATCCCTCATTCAAAGAGAGCTCACTTGAGCAATAAAGCAACCTATTAAAACTGGTGAGCCCTCGGGGGCTCCCTCTCAGGAGGTAACCCCCCATTGGCCCACCGACAGGAGTAGGGCGGTCCTCTTGGACCCCCGAACCTGTATAAATCCTCGTGTCATTTTTTACCCTCGTGGACGATGGCCCGTTAGACGGCTAACGTCCACCCCCCTCACTCATGTTTGGTTTTTACACCTACAACAATATCTTGGGTTAATTCCTTATTTCAGTGGCGAAGCCAGGATGAAAATAGAGGGTAGGCTCAAAGCCTCGAATAACTAAGCTAATTCGAGACAAACGTAGTCTTGTATTTTTTCGTATTAAATCACTAATCTAATTCAAGACAAACATAGTCCCAAGTACTGCTTCTATGATACATTTTATTTATATTCTTTTCGTATTAAATCACTAATCTTGCTATCCTTAAACATTGAATCATAACTTCTCAGTCCTTTAAGCTCACGAAAAGTAACCATACCTCTATTTTTAGTGTCCATTGACTTGAAGTCTTGAACATTTCTCTTAACCCAACAATCTCTTCTAAAAGACGCTCAGCAATAACCTGGAAGTACAGAAAAATTAGGAAGATGGATTACCGCATTGGTGATAAAAATGTAAAAGATGACAAGTGGATAAACAAAGTACTCCCTCCATTGATAATGACATTACAGGGCGTGTTTGATGTTATCTTAGAGACCAAAGGCTAAAGCAAATTTACTAGAATACCCATGGAGAAAGAGCTAAGAGTGCATTAGTCAACATAGTAACAACTGTGGCCAGGATGTCCAAGTTAATGCTTTGCATTGATCTTTGCTTCATCATGTGCCACGTTGGCCGCCAGGCGCCAAAGCCTCCTCCCTCGCCCCTCAGTCGGCCGTCTCGGCCCCTCAGCGGCTCGGCCCTCCTTGCCTCGCCTCCTCCCATCCTACGCAGCTCTGCTCCTCTAAGTCCCAGACCCAGAGAGAGGCCAGAGGCCCAGATCGGCAGATTCGCAGAGGTGCAGAGCCGCATACAGTTGATCCTCCTCCTCTACCCTCCGGGCTCCTCCTCCTGCGGTCAGCGCCACTCCAATCCTCCTCCTCCGGGCTCCGACTGGACCGGATCGGTGGCTCCCACGCCTGGCCCCCGTCCGCCCCACTCGGCCTCCTCCGGGCTCAGGTTACCGGTGGCATCGCACCGTCACCACTGGTTGCCCTCAGTGCCCTCTCAGGTCAGGTGCGCTTCTTCTCGTCACTTGAATTGTTTAGGGAAATTTTTGGAACAATAGGGAACTGGGAAGTGGGAATGGGATTACGAGAGGTGGGAGTGGTCATGTGGCCTGTGGGACCGATGGCTGGTGGGGGACGTGGGTGGATGTGAGTTCACTGAGTTGGGCCTGGGCTGCTTTGGACAAGGCCCACACGATGTTTGTTTCATTGTTTGCTCCTGCTTGGCTGCTTCTTCTTCGTTAAGCACGCAGCCATAGCAGTATGGCATCGGAGGACAGAGGTTGGGCTGGCGGGGGGTTGTTCAGGGCACCGGTGGAGGGTAGGCTTCAGCCTGATGAAGCCTCCCCCCCCCCTGCACGCGTTGGATTCGCCCTTGTCTTATTTGCCACTGGAAGTTGGCTATATCCATAAAATGCCATTACGAAATTGCTCTTCCTTTCATTACTATCGAATCTCAAATTCTATCCCGTTTTTGTCACTCCCGTTAGTCTTGTTAAGTCCAACCGCAATTAACAACTAAAAAAATCAAAATACCGATCTTACCCTTCTTCTCCCCTGTCTTCTTCTGCTCACCTACTCTAGATCTCATGGCTCCCCAGTGCCACCACCACATGATAGTCATGGCGTGCTTCCTTGTCCTCCTCTTGTTGTGGTGGTTGGTGATTGCGGCGGTGTGGGGATCCAATTCTTGCGGATTCCTTTTCAGTTCTTGGCAAGTCCGTGCTACGGCTGAAGCGACGACGGGGCATGGAGAAGGCTTACAAGATTGCCCGGAGACGCGGGGGAAGCAATCACGGTACTCGGCTGTGGAGCGGCCTCCCCGGTACGTCTATGGAACTTGCTGCCCAGGCGCCATGCCCGACCGAAGCAAAGTGCCCTATAAGACGGCCGGTTTGCCTCTTGTCCCTCTAACGCCGCTGCGGTATGCGTGCGTTCGTGGTCGAGCGATCCGCCGCTTGGTTCTTCCCGGACCAATGGATTGCGAGGCTACTATGATGATGATGAGTCGGAGGCGTGTTCTTTGGATGTCGATGCTCTTTTTGCTTCGCCTCGCCTTCCCCTCACATGGTAATCGTGAGTTTTATCGAGAATTGCTATATAACTTTCGTGATTTTTAAAACCATGTCGCTACTTTTACATTCGTTAGATGTGCTATAAGATTCGTGTTGTTGATATGATGTAAGAAAAAAAATCATAATAGTTGATTTTTTATTCGTCCGATATACTTTGAGATTTGCATTTTTTTTCCATCTGATGAATTGAGTCCGAATTTATTATATTTTTTATTCAGAACATAACGGGTTCACCACATTGCCGTATTTTGTTGGTATATAATTTTTTTTGTCTTTGTTTTTGCTCAATCTATCAAAGTACATGTGAGATTTTGAATCATGTGATGGAAATATGAGTTATTAAGACTTTCAAGAATAATTAAAGTGACCAAGAACCAAAATTACATAAAGAATTTATTGTAATTTATGTATAATGGAGTTGTAAATGAACTTTCAGAATGTGACAGTTTTTTTACAGAGAAAACAGTCGAATTCTGTGTAGAAAGACCTTAGTGTTGTTGCCGTGATCAATTAATGAGCTTTACATGCATTCGACTTCTCTATACGTTCTTATGTTAACGAAATGGCCACATTCAGACATTCCTTTGTAAATCGTAGCAAAATATCCTGCTTTACTATCGTCAAACTGAAATTTGATTGGCGGTGTTTGTTGTGTCACGCTACAAAACAATGCTGTCATGCTAGGGTATGTTCATCACGTCATGGGTGGTGGCGTGACAGTGTTGATTGGTCACGCCACGACCAGCGGCGTGACCAAAAGTGCTATTCTGCGGACTTATCCTGTGGTGTGACAGCGTTGTTTTATCACGCCATAGGTGGTGGCGTGACCAAAAGGGTCAGATTTAGAAATAAAGTGCGCTGGGGGGTTAACTTTAAAATAAAAATTAATAAAAAGGTTAATTAATAAAAAAAAGTACTATTTAACAAGATCACATAAAGAAGCACAACACAGCAATAACAAACTGGCTTTTATTGGAAGAACAAGATCAAGACTCCATACTCTCAAAATGAAAGTGGACGGAGCTTTGCTTGGGTGGCTAGCGATGCTAGTATGCGCGTAGTCTGCCTGGCTTCTAGCCCAGGAACCTCACCTGGTGGGGGGTTTCGGGATTTTTCGGAATAGTACACGCACACGTATGTTCGTTCAATGGTCAACGTGCGTGTCCACGCTACGTGATGTCTAAGCCTCCGCTCTAGATTAGATGTGTGTTAAGGTCACACCCACGTATGTGTGGAGGGCATGCGTGTGGTGTGTGTGCGTGTAATAACCCAAAATTCCTATTTAGAAAGTATGTGTAACACCCCAGCCCAGCACTGAGCCTGAAATGCTACTAGACTATCCTTTTTAAACAATATTCATCAACACACTATAAAATTTCAGCAACCAAAGCATTAATAAAATCCAACCACGGGTCACGATAAAACATGAATAAATACCGATTAAGCATGAATAAATATGCGAGGGAAAACATAGCAAGATATTAAGTCTAAAACAACACCAACCAGTAAATCCAAAACCGTGGAACCAAATAGACTAGTCCAAGCATACATCTAAGCTTATTCCAAATTCTAACATGTTCTAAAAAGTATCCCAGCAATAGTGAATCAAATAGTTCTCATGGCAACTAGTCATGTGATTGAAGTATAAAATTATTCCATGTGCTCTAGTCCCTCGCAAGCGTGGCGCCCTCAAAGATCACCTAAAAACAACAAAAGGGCAAGGGTGAGTCCACGACTCAGCAAATACATCAATAAACAACAAACAATGATAAAACGATAGTATTCAATAACTTCATTATCATCACATGTCCTTCTATTAATATTCTCATGCCATCCTCTTCTCTTTGTTTTCACACACATTCATCTCATAACTCAATGCAACACTACTCTACATGTCCACATGCACTTTTTCACAGATATCAGGTATAGCATGAGTGAACGCTTCGCGACAACGTTCACTCTCAAGCCCGTTCCTCCTCAAGGATCGGGGACCTCCTCCACTCCCGTGGAGTTGTGATCAATCATGATCACCTTCTCATATGCAAAGATGCTTATGAATGCAAAGATGCACAATTCCATCATATTCATCATATCCAATTTTCCTCATGTTCATCAATAAGATATAATCATACCATTCCATTGCTTGCAATTAAATAAAAATAAAAGCACAACAATAATGGTAATGAACGATAAAGAAATACAGTGATCAATCATTGATTGCTGTCTACCATGCACTTGCCTTTACTAGTTGCGACCTTGCGATGCTGCTAGAAGATGGCAACAAGTCTGACGTCTCTCCTACAATAAACACTTAAATCTCAATACAAGCTATAGCATCACAAGAACAACAATTAATTTAACATCGTCCCTACACGTCCCCCAAATCCGCAATGTTTCCCCAATATCGAACCGTCACCCCTTGCTGTTCCAACAAAACATGCTAACTCCTCTCTCTCCTTTAATATTATAGAGAAACACATAAATACGAAGCATTCATCACTAACTAGCTCATGACTCACCTTTACTATTTAAACAGCATGTATACAATACTACGGCCAAACTAGTTAGCTACTAATTAATATTATTTATTTAATCTCTCTCTCCCCTACTAATCCAAATTATTGAACCACATACAAACAAAGCAATCTGCACTACTGATTGTTTTCTAGCACTAGCAGCCAAAAGAAACTAACACTAATAACTACTAAATCCATGGATGCATGCGCATGAGGACAATACATCTCTCTCCTACAAACCCAATTAAAATAATCAAAGTAGATCTCAATTAAAATAATCATATCAAACACCATTATATTAGTTAATTATTAATGGCGTTGGAATGCATGCATGCACGTAAGGTGGACACTAATTAAAAAATACTAATGCATTCCTTACCTAATCCAATCAACAAAGCATCAATAAAGTAGTCGGTGCATGCATACATTAGATCTTGCACTACTAATTAATTTATAATGCCAACAGCAGATGCATCACTATCTAGATCATCTCTCTCCCTTCTTTGCTCGGGCCACAAGCATGCACGCATACGTGATGCAAACAACCAATATTTGCATGCGGCTGCACCTTTGCATGTGGCTAGAAAATTGCATCACGTAACTAGTTATGTCAGCCCTCTCCCTTAATATACCAATGGAACGCATTAGCACCTCCCATCATCTAGTCAAAGTAGTCCAGGGAAAACAAGTAACGGGAATTGACCAAGCCCGACCTCACAGGGCAGCGGGGATCGAGACGGCGTCGCATTGGCGATGTCCCACGTACCGGCCGAACAGCAACCAAAGCTTCCTGGTGAACTATGCGGGTGGCGATGGCATTCGGCGGTGGGTGGCTACGCGCCCACGCGGCAGCAGGCAAGCACTCACGTGGTAGCAGCAGGATTAAAACGGTGGCGGCGCACGGAGGAACAAAAGAAAAGACTGCTAGGGTTCCTCTCTCCACGATCCTTTTATTGCTGGACGAGTTATCTCCCCCTAAAAATCCAAATTATTCTGTTTTCACGTATCTCCTTTTATCTAATTACGCATAGGCCCTCAAGGGTTATTTTGGGATATTACATTCTACCCCCCCTTAAACAGAATTTGACCCCGAATTTTACTCGTCTTCTACACGAAAGAACCACCACAACTGAAATTAAACAACAAATCACACGTACCCGACGTGAACAACTCCAGATATAGTTCGCGCATGCGAGACTCCAACTCCCAAGTCGCCTCTCTTTCGGACTGATGCGTCCACAGCACCTTGACGTATACCAACGTCTTGTGCCTCAGCACTCGCTCCGATCTCTCCAGAATACGCACCGGATGCGACTCAATTGTGAGGTCTTGCTCGATAGTCAGCGGCTCCAACAAAATCTCATGCTCTGGGTCTCTCAAAAATTTTCTCAGCATGGAGACGTGAAACACATTGTGAACCCCGCGCATGGACTCAGGAAGGTCCAAGCGGTAAGCCAACTTTCCAATTCTGGCAATAATCGGGAACGGTCCAACATACCTCGGGCTAAGCTTCCCTTTGGTACCAAATCGGACAATGCCTTTGGTGGGAGACACTCTCAAGAGCACCTGATCACCCACCGCAAACTCCAAGTCACGCCTCCTCACATCTGCATAGCTTTTACATGCGCTCGAGCGCTAGCGATTCTGCCTCACCATGGCCACGCTCAACGGTCTTGAATCCGGTCAGGACCAGGCTGTCTTCTCCCCCACTGCATCCCAACAAAGTGGCGATCTGCACTTCCGCCCATACAGAACCTCAAATGGCACGGCTCTAATACTGGAATGGTAGCTATTATTATAAGCAAACTCTGCAAGAGGCAACTGATCCTCCCAACTACCCTTCCAAGATAGAGCAAGACCGCAACATGTCCTCCAAAGTCCAGAATGGTGCGCCCGATCGCCCATCACCGAGGGTGGCGTCAGACTAAGAAGGTTGTGTGCCCAACGCACTCTGCAGACTCTCCCGAACTTGGAGACAAACTTAGCATCCACGTCGAAATGATAGTCTTTGGCACACCATGTAGTCTCACTATTTCCGCACATAAATAGGAGCTAGATCACTCATTGAACTTGTCGTGCGAATAGGAATAAAGTCTTGTGAGACTTCTTTGAAACGATCCACCACCACCCAAATTGCATCCTTCCTCGTGGTGAGCGAGGTAATGCCACCACAAAGTCCATAGAGATATCATCCCAAGGCCACTGGGGAACCTCCAAAGGCTGCAACAACCCTGCAGGACGCTTATGCTCGGCTTTCACTTGCTGACAAATACCACAGGAAGCCACATAATTAGCAATGTCCACCTTCATCTTTTTCCACCAAAAATTTTGTTTCAGATCTCGATACATCTTAGTCTCACGGGATGAATAGTGTGCGGGTGCGATGAGCCTCCCTCAAGATGTCATCCTTGACCTTTGCCTTTTGTGGCACACAAAGGCGACCTTTAAACCATAAAGCACCAGATTCATCTATCTGAAATCTCCTCCTTGCCCTCATCGGGCGCTTCTTGACCTCCTGCAATAACGGTCACTTTCTGCTTTGTGCTTCCGACACGGTTTGGAATATTGATGAATGATCACCGTGTCTCAACATGTCTTTGTGCCGCATAGCAATAGGATATCCCCATGCGATCAAAATCAGCAATGAGGCAATCTAGAGTAGCGGGAGTCGCCTTGCGACTAAGAGCATCAGCAACAACATTGGCCTTGCCTGGATGATACTGAATAGTAAGGTCATAATCCTTGATCAATTCCAGCCATCTCCTTTGCCTCAAATTCAGATCCTTCTGAGTGAAGATATACTTGAGACTCTTATGATCTGTAAAAATATCACAAGACTCACCGCATGATAATGCCTCCAAATCTTTAGAGCAAAGACAACCGCATGACCAATTCCAAGTCATGAGTGGGATAATTACGCTCATGCTTCTTCAATTGCCTCGGCGCATAAGCAATCACCCTACCGTCTTGCATAAGAACACAGCCAAGACCCACTCGAGACGATCTGAAAAAGGCAGAAACGCTTCCCTGGCTCGGGAAGAGTGAGAATAGGAGAGGTCACCAACCTCTCCTTCAAAGTGCAGAAACTACGCTCACACTCATCAGTCCACTGGAATCTCACACCTTTCTGAGTAAGCTGAGACATCGGCTTGGCGATGATGGAGAAATCCTGCACAAAACGCCGATAGTAACCAGCCAAACCCAAGAAACTCCTCACCTCCTTCACATTAGTCGGCCTCTTCCAATCCACCACTGTAGAGACCTTGCTAGGATCAACAGCAATACCTTGAGGATTTATCACATGACCCAGAAAACTCATCGAAATCCGAACTCGCATTTCTTCAACTTGGCATAGAACTTGTGCTCTCTCAAAGTCTCTAATACTAGCCTCAAGTGACGCTCATGGTCCTCATTGGTCTTGGAATAGATAAGAATATCATCAATGAACACCACCACGAAGTCATCCAGATACTCGTGCAACATGCTGTTCATGGTCTCCATAAAAACGCGAGTGCATTAGTCGATCCAAAAGACATAACTTTGTATTCATAATGCCCATACCGGTGGAGAAAGTGTCTTCTCTACATCTTGCTCACGCACACGGATTTGATTATACCCGTTGGAGATCAATCTTGGAGAACACCGAGCTCCATTCAAGCGATCAAACAAGTCCTCAATGCGTGGCAATGGATATTTATTCTTGATCATGGCGCATTAAGCGCACGATAATCAACACACATCGCCAACTCCCATCCTTCTTCTCGTGAGCGAGCAGAGCTCCCCATGGCGATACACTACGCTGATCAAACCCTTAGCCAACATGTCGTCCAAGCGCTTCTTCAACTCATCACAAGCAGACGTGCCAATCGATATGGAGACAAAGAAATGGGTCGAGTGCCCGGAACAAGATCAATGCGAAACTCCACGTCTCACGCAGGTGGCATGCCCGGAAGCTCAGCCGGGAAAACATCTGGATAATCACTAACCACCGGAATCTCCTCAATCCGCGAAGTCACGCTCGGTTTCTCAGCAAGAGCTAGGAGAAGCCCAGTTTTAACCGCACGCTGACCCAGAAATAGTCCGGCCAACACCGAAAGAGAGCGCGGAGGCGCACTCCCCTGAAAGGTCAAAGTCTCCCCAGACGAAGTCTGCACAGAGACTGTCCTACAGAAACAGGATATCACGGCTCGGTAAGAGTGCAACCAATCCATGCCCAAGATAACATCAAAAGGTTCCAACTGAATGACCATCAAATTCGCCGTGAACTTCTCCCCATCGATAACAATAGAGCATCCAGGACAAACCATGGAACTCGCAATAATACCCCTAGGAGAACTGACCAACACTGACTGAGAAATCAACTGCATACTCAAGTTTGCTTTTCTAGCAAACACCATCGAGACAAACGAATAGGTAGCCCTGAATCAAAAGGACTAAAGCATCAAAGCGAATCCACAAGCAAAGCACTGTCACCACGTCGGGGCGACCAGCGGACTCTGCGGTAGGCATGGCGTACCTCAGTGGCGCCATGGCGAAAAAGGCGGCGTTAGGCGGCGGGAGCCCCGACCATCTCTTTGTGGCGGTGCGAGTAAAGCTAGTCGTGCAACTTTGAAATGGTGCGAGGCGGCGCACGCCAAGAGTACCAGTGGGAGGCGCCAAAGTGAAGGAAGTGGCGGCACAGAGCGACCATCATCCGGACAGATCCTCGGCGAGGCCCATCAAGCGAAGCGGGACAGCTCCCACTTGATCACACTAGCGGGGTTACGGCGACACACCGCTCCTTGTGACCCGGTCGGCCACATCGCGACAATCTCCCGTCGAGGGCACTTAGCAAAGACGGTGTGCATCACGCGCAAACAAAGCATGCCCCGCCAGGGACAGGGCGAAGAGCTGGAGTACTGCAAAGGGCGAGGCGTCGAAGAAGAAAATGTCTCGATCTGCTTAAACTTGGAGGATCTGGTCCTCCTTAAATTTCTTGAAAGTAGGTCATTTGCAGACCACTCCCATCACGAGCTCCTCTTTGGTCACCACTAGAAGCAACCAATCCACGAGGCTTGCTACCCCTTAGTGAGTTGCATCTCCAACTCCATGCCCCTAGCTTGCTCCAGCAGTGAAGTCACGGAGTGGAGTGGCTCCCAACACATGGCGGTACTCGAGTTGAGACCCGAGCGGAACTTCTTGGCCTTGGAGATCATCGTTTGCCATGAAGGGACAAAACGAACCAAGTTGTTGAACTCGGCCTCATACTCGACAATGGACCTCTTCCCACGAACAAAAGTCGTCAAGGCAACCTCCATCTTCTCAATGAAGGAGTAGGGGTAGAACTTTGCCTTGAACTCGATCAACAAAGTCCTCCCAAGTGGCCGGGCCTGGAGGCGGTCCTCGAAGACACCACACCGTCCCACCAAATGTCCGCTTGCCCTTTCAGCTGAAAGGCTACAAAACGGACCCTCTGAAGTGAGGACATCTCCAAGGCTCCAAACTGCCTCTCCATGTAGCGCAGCCGATCCACGCTGGATCGGTGTGCAGGGCCGTCAAGCGGATCCAACCTCAACCCCATCCACTCTCGAGGCGTCATCGCGCCTCGGGTGCAGTGGGGAGCAACAGAGGAAGCAACAGATGTTGCGGAAGCGAAGGGTGCCGGCGCCTGTTGACGGAGAGCACGGATCTCTCCCACCAACTCTCTCAGCAAAGTGGGGGTCTCATCCTGGCCCCTAACAGGAGACGGGTCAACAGCGACCCCCTCCATCGCAGCTCCGCTCCCCTCAGCTACTGACTCAACTGCCATAGGTGGTGGCTCCACGGGACCACACCCGTGGCCCCGACCTCCACCACGGCCTCCACGACCCATGGCCACCACGACCACGTCCTCTACCTCTCGGCATAGCTATCAACCACAATCAATAACACACAATAAGCTCAATGGTCAACATCCAATGATGCATCAGTATACAACATAACATAAGCATAAAGCGACACTCGTCCCACTCTCAAACCTATTGTGCACTAGTGTGTCAAAATTTTAAATTAATTTACCATTAGCAAATTTTAGTTGTTTTACTAATCATAAAACAAATTTTAGCAATTTTAGGTTACCTAAGTTGTTAATCTATTCACCACGGACCTAAAGCCCGCTCTGATACCAACTGTAACACCCCAGCCCAGCACTGAGCCTGAAATGCTACTAGACTATCCTTTTTAAACAATATTCATCAACACACTATAAAATTTCAGCAACCAAAGCATTAATAAAATCCAACCACGGGTCACGATAAAACATGAATAAATACCGATTAAGCATGAATAAATACGCGAGGGAAAACATAGCAAGATATTAAGTCTAAAACAACACCAACCAGTAAATCCAAAACCGTGGAACCAAATAGACTAGTCCAAGCATACATCTAAGCTTATTCCAAATTCTAACATGTTCTAAAAAGTATCCCAGCAATAGTGAATCAAATAGTTCTCATGGCAACTAGTCATGTGATTGAAGTATAAAATTATTCCATGTGCTCTAGTCCTCTCAAGCATGGCGCCTCAAAGATCACCTAAAAACAACAAAAGGGCAAGGGTGAGTCCACGACTCGGCAAATACATCAATAAACAACAAACAATGATAAAAGCGATAGTATTCAATAACTTCATTATCATCACATGTCCTTCTATTAATATTCTCATGCCATCCTCTTCTCTTTGTTTTCACACACATTCATCTCATAACTCAATGCAACACTACTCTACATGTCCACATGCACTTCTTTCGCATATCTGGGTATAGCATGAGTGAGCCTTCGCGACAACGTTCACTCTCAAGCCGTTCCTCCTCAAGGATCGGGGACCTCCTCCACTCCGTGGAGTTGTGATCAATCATGATCACCTTCTCATATGCAAAGATGCTTATGAATGCAAAGATGCACAATTCCATCATATTCATCATATCCAATTTTCCTCATGTTCATCAATAAGATATAATCATACCATTCCATTGCTTGCAATTAAATAAAAATAAAAGCACAACAATAATGGTAATGAGCGATAAAGAAATGATGATCAATCATTGATTCTTTGTCTACCATCACTTGCCTTTACTAGTTGCGGACGCTTGCATGCGGCTAGAAGATGGCAACAAGTACGACGTCTCTCCTACAATAAACACTTAAATCTCAATACAAGCTATAGCATCACAAGAACAACAATTAATTTAACATCGTCCCTACACGTCCCCCAAATCCATAGCGTTTCCCCAATATCGAACCGTCACCCTTCTTTGTTCCAACAAAACATGCTAACTCCTCTCTCCTTTAATATTATAGAGAAACACATAAATCTGAAGCATTCATCACTAACTAGCTCATGACTCACCTTTACTATTTAAGCGGCATGTATACAATACTACGGCCAAACTAGTTAGCTACTAATTAATATTATTTATTTAATCTCTCTCTCCCTACTAATCCAAATTATTGAACCACATACAAACAAAGCAATACACTCTTGATTGTTTTCTAGCACTAGCGACCAAAAGAAACTAACACTAATAACTACTAAATCCATGGATGCATGCGTCTGAGGACAATACATCTCTCTCCCTACAAACCCAATTAAAATAATCAAAGTAGATCTCAATTAAAATAATCATATACAGCACCATTATATTAGTTAATTATTAATGGCGTTGGAATGCATGCATGCACGTAAGGTGGACACTAATTAAAAAATACTAATGCATTCCTTACCTAATCCAATCAACAAAGCATCAATAAAGTAGTCGGTGCATGCATACATTAGATCTTGCACTACTAATTAATTTATAATGCCAACAGCAGATGCATCACTATCTAGATCATCTCTCTCCCTTCTTTGCTCGGGCCACAAGCATGCGCATACGGGATCGACAACCAATATTTGCATCTTGGTGCACCTTTGCATGTGGCTAGAAAATTGCATCACGTAACTAGTTATGTCGGCCCTCTCCTTAATATACCAATGGAGCGCATTAGCACCTCCCATCATCTAGTCAAAGTAGTCCGGGAAAACAAATGCGGAATTGACCAAGCCGACCTCACAGGGCAAGCGGGCAGATCGAGACGGCGTGCGGTGGCGATGTCCCACGTCTACTAACAAACAACCAAAGCTTCTGGTGAACTATGCGGGTGGCGATGGCATTCGGCGGTGGGGCTCTGGCTACCAGCGGCGGCGACAAGCACTCACGTGGTAGCGGCGAGATTAAAGCGGTGGCGGCGCGGAGGAACAAAAAAAAGCGCTAGGGTTCCTCTCCACGATCCTTTTATTCTTTGGACGAGTTATCTCCCCCTAAAAATCCAAATTATTCTGTTTTCACGTATCTCCTTTTATCTAATTACGCATAGGCCCTCAAGGGTTATTTTGGGATATTACATTCTACCCCCCCTTAAACAGAATTTGACCCCGAATTTTACTCGTCTTCTACGAAAGAACCACCACAACTGAAATTAAACAACAAATCACACGTACCCGACGTGAACAACTCCAGATATAGTTCGCGCATGCGAGACTCCAACTCCCAAGTCGCCTCTCTTTCGGACTGATGCGTCCACAACACCTTGACGTATACCAACGTCTTGTGCCTCAGCACTCGCTCCGATCTCTCCAGAATACGCACCGGATGCGACTCAATTGTGAGGTCTTGCTCGATAGTCAGCGGCTCCAACAAAATCTCATGCTCTGGGTCTCTCAAAAATTTTCTCAGCATGGAGACGTGAAACACATTGTGAACCCCGCGCATGGACTCAGGAAGGTCCAAGCGGTAAGCCAACTTTCCAATTCGCAATAATCGGGAGCGGTCCAACATACCTCGGGCTAAGCTTCCCTTTGGTACCGTCGGACAATGCCTTTGGTGGGAGACACTCTCAAGAGCACCGATCACCCACCGCAAACTCAAGTCACGCCTCCTCACATCTGCATAGCTTTTACATGCGCTCTCGAGTCGCTAGCGATTCTCGCCTCACCATGGCCCCAGCGCTCAGCGGTCTTGAATCGGTCAGGACCAGGCTGTCTTCTCCCCATCGCATCCCAACAAAGTGGCGTCTGCACTTCCGCCCATCTGAGAACCTCAAATGGCACGGCTCTAATATGGAATGGTAGCTATTATTATAAGCAAACTCGCAAGAGGCAAGCGATCCTCCCAACTACCCTTCCAAGATAGAGCGCAAGACCGCAACATGTCCTCCAAAGTCTCGAATAGTGCGCTCGACCGCCCATCATCCGAGGGTGAAACGCAGTACTAAGGCGGTGTGTGCCCAACGCACTCTGCAGACTCTCCCAGAACTTGGAGACAAACTTCGCATCCCTGTCAGAAATGATAGTCTTTGGCACACCATGTAGTCTCACTATTTCCCGCACATAAATAGGAGCTAGATCACTCGCTGAACTTGTCGTGCGAATAGGAATAAAGTCTTGTGAGACTTTCTGTCAAACGATCCACCACCACCCAAATTGCATCCTTCCTCGTGGTGAGCGAGGTAATGCCACCACAAAGTCCATAGAGATATCATCCCAAGGCCACTGGGAACCTCCAAAGGTCGCAACAACCTGCGGGGCGCTTATGCTCGGCTTTCACTTGCTGACAAATACCACAGGAAGCCACATAATTAGCAATGTCCACCTTCATCCTTTTCCACCAAAAATTTTGTTTCAGATCTCGATACATCTTAGTCTCACCAGGATGAATAGTGTACGGGGTGCGATGAGCCTCCCTCAAGATGTCATCCTTGACCTTTGCCTTTTGTGGCACACAAAGGCGGCCTTTAAACCATAAAGCACCAGATTCATCTATCTTTGAAATCTCCTCCTTGCCCTCATCCAGACGCTTCTTGACCTCCTGCAATAACCGGTCACTCTGCTGTGCTTCCCGCACACGGTTTGGAATAGCTGACTGAATGATCAGCTGTGTCTCAACATGTGCTGTGCCCGCATAGCAATAGGATATCCCCATGCGATCAAAATCAGCAATGAGGCAATCTAGAGTAGCGGGAGTCGCCTTGCGACTAAGAGCATCAACAACAACATTGGCCTTGCACGGATGATCTTGAATAGTAAGGTCATAATCCTTGATCAATTCGGCCATCTCCTTTGCCTCAAATTCAGATCATACGAGTGAAGATATACTTGAGACTCTTATGATGCGTAAAAATATCACAAGACTCACCGTCTGAGATAATGCCTCCAAATCTTTAGAGCAAAGACAACCATGACCAATTCCAAGTCATGAGTGGGATAATTTCGCTCATGCTTCTTCAATTGCCTCGACGCATAAGCAATCACCCTACCGTCTTGCATAAGAACACGCCAAGACCCACTCGAGGCGATCTCTGAAAAGAGGCGGAAACGCTTCCCTGGCTCGGGAAGAGTGAGAATAGGAGAGGTCACCAACCTCTCCTTCAAAGTGCAGAAACTACGCTCACACTCATCAGTCCACTGGAATCTCACACCTTTCTGAGTAAGCTGAGACATCGGCTTGGCGATGATGGAGAAATCCTGCACAAAACGCCGATAGTAACCAGCCAAACCCAAGAAACTCCTCACCTCCTTCACATTAGTGGCCTCTTCCAATCCACCCTTGTAGAGACCTTGCTAGGATCAACAGCAATACCTTGAGGATTTATCACATGACCCAGAAAACTCACTTCTGAAATCCAGAACTCGCATTTCTTCAACTTGGCATAGAACTTGTGCTCTCTCAAAGTCTCTAATACTAGCCTCAAGTGGCGCTCATGGTCCTCATTGGTCTTGGAATAGATAAGAATATCATCAATGAACACCACCACGAAGTCATCCGGATACTCGTGCAACATCTTTGTTCATGGTCTCCATAAAACAGCAGTGCATTAGTCGATCCAAAAGACATAACTTTGTATTCATAATGCCCATACCGGTGGAGAAAAGTCTTCTCTACATCTTGCTCACGCTACGGATTTGATTATACCGATCGGAGATCAATCTTGGAGAACACCGAGCTCCATTCAACCGATCAAACAAGTCCTCAATGCGTGGCAATGGATATTTATTCTTGATCATGGCGCATTAAGCGCACGATAATCAACACACATCGCCAACTCCCATCCTTCTTCTCGTGAGCGAGCAGAGCTCCCCATGGCGATACACTACGCCTGATCAAACCCTTAGCCAACATGTCGTCCAACTGCTTCTTCAACTCATCCTGAAACGGACGTGCCAATCGATATGGAGACAAAGAAATGGGTCGAGTGCCCGGAACAAGATCAATGCGAAACTCCACGTCTCACGCAGGTGGCATGCCCGGAAGCTCAGCCGGGAAAACATCTGGATAATCACTAACCACCGGAATCTCCTCAATCCGCGAAGTCACGCTCGGTTTCTCAGCAAGAGCTAGGAGAAGCCCAGTTTTAACCGCACGCTGACCCAGAAATAGTCCGGCCAGCACCGAAAGAGAGCGCGGAGGCGCACTCCCCTGAAAGGTCAAAGTCTCCCCTGCACGAAATGCCAGAGAGCATCCTCTGAAACGAGGATATCACGGCTCGGTAAGAGTGCAACCAATCCATGCCCAAGATAACATCAAAAGGTTCCAAGCGAATGACCATCAAATTCGCCGTGAACTTCTCCCCATCGATAACAATAGAGCATCGGGACAAACCATGGAACTCGTAATAATACCCCTAGGAGAACCGACCAACACCGATCGAGAAATCAGCGCATACTCAAGTTTGCTTTTCTAGCAAACACCATCGAGACAAGCGAATAGGTAGCCCTGAATCAAAAGGACTAAAGCATCAAGCGAATCCACAAGCAAAGCACTGTCACCACGTCGGGGCGACCGCGGACTCTGCGGTAGGCATGGCGTACACTCGAGTGGCGCCATGGCGAAAAAGACGGCGTTAGGCGGCGGGAGCCCGACCATCTCTTTGTGGCGGTGCGGTAAAGCTAGTCGTGCAACTGAAATGGTGCGAGGCGGCGGTGCCGAGAGTACCAGTGGGCGCCCAAAGTGAAGGAAGTGGCGGCGCAGAGCGACCATCATCGGACAGATCCTCGGCAGGCCCATCAAGCGAAGCTGGGACGAGCTCCCACTTGATCACACTAGCGGGGTTACGGCGACACACCGCTCCTTGTGACCCGGTCGGCCTGCAGCGACAATCTCCGTCGAGGGCACTTAGCGACACGGTGTGCATCACGCTTGAAACAAAGCATGCCCCGCAGGGGCAGGCGAAGAGCTGGAGTACTGCAAAAGGGCGAGGCGTCGAAGAAGAAAATGTCTCGATCTTAAACTTGGAGGCTGCGGTCCTCCTTAAATTTCTTGAAAGTAGGGTTGCCGCAGACTCCCTCCCATCACGAGCTCCTCTTGGTCACCACTAAAGCAACCAATCCACCAGAGGCTTGCTGCCCCTTAGTGAGTTGCATCTCCAACTCCATGCCCCTAGCTTGCTCCACAACAGAGCTGAAGTCACGGAGTGGAGTGGCTCCCAACACATGGCGGTACTCAGAGTTGAGACCCCGACGGAACTTCTTGGCCTTCTGGAGATCATCGTTTGCCTTTGAAGGGACAAAAGCGAACCAAGGCTGTTGAACTCGGCCTCATACTCGACAATGGACCTCTTCCCTGAACAAAAGTCGTCAAGGCAACCTCCATCTTCTCAATGAAGGAGTAGGGGTAGAACTTTGCCTTGCCCGATCAACAAAGTCCTCCCAAGTGGCGGGCCTGGCGGCGGTCCTCGAAGACACCACACCGTCCCACCAAATGTCCGCTTGCCCTTTCAAATTGAAAGGCTACAAACGGACCTCTCGAAGTGAGGACATCTCCAAGGCTCCAAAGCGCCTCTCCATGTAGCGACCGATCCATTGCGCTGGATCGGTGTGCAGACCGTCAAGCGGATCCAACCTCAACCCCATCCACTCTCGAGCGTCATCCGCGCCTCGAGTGCAGTGGGGAGCAGCGAGAGCAACAACAGATGTTGCGGCGAAGAAGCTGCCGGCGCCTGTTGACGGAGAGCACGGATCTCTCCCACCAACTCTCTCAGCAAAGTGGGGGTCTCATCCTGGCCCCTAACAGGAGACGGGTCAACAGCGACCCCCTCCATCGCAGCTCCGCTCCCCTCAGCTACTGACTCAACTGCCATAGGTGGTGGCTCCACGGGACCACACCCGTGGCCCCGACCTCCACCACGGCCTCCACGACCGCGGCCACCACGACCACGTCCTCTACCTCTCGGCATAGCTATCAACCACAATCAATAACACACAATAAGCTCAATGGTCAACATCCAATGATGCATCAGTATACAACATAACATAAGCATAAAGCGACACTCGTCCCACTCTCAAACCTATTGTGCACTAGTGTGTCAAAATTTTAAATTAATTTACCATTAGCAAATTTTAGTTGTTTTACTAATCATAAAACAAATTTTAGCAATTTTAGGTTACCTAAGTTGTTAATCTATTCACCACGGACCTAAAGCCGCTCGATACCAAGCTGTAACACCCGGCCCAAAGATCGAGCACGAAATGCTACTAGACTATCCTTTTAAACAATATTCATCAACACACTATAAAATTTCAGCAACCAAAGCATTAATAAAATCCAACCACGGGTCACGATAAAACATGAATAAATACCGATTAAGCATGAATAAATACGCGAGGGAAAACATAGCAAGATATTAAGTCTAAAACAACACCAACCAGTAAATCCAAAACCGTGGAACCAAATAGACTAGTCCAAGCATACATCTAAGCTTATTCCAAATTCTAACATGTTCTAAAAAGTATCCCAGCAATAGTGAATCAAATAGTTCTCATGGCAACTAGTCATGTGATTGAAGTATAAAATTATTCCATGTGCTCTAGTCCCTCTCAAGCATGGCGCCCTCAAAGATCACCTAAAAACAACAAAAGGGCAAGGGTGAGTCCACGACTCAGCAAATACATCAATAAACAACAAACAATGATAAAACGATAGTATTCAATAACTTCATTATCATCACATGTCCTTCTATTAATATTCTCATGCCATCCTCTTCTCTTTGTTTTCACACACATTCATCTCATAACTCAATGCAACACTACTCTACATGTCCACATGCACTTCTTTCGCATATACCGGTATAGCATGAGTGAACGCTCGCGACAACGTTCACTCTCAAGCCCGTTCCTCCTCAAGGATCGGGGACCTCCTCCACTCCCGTGGAGTTGTGATCAATCATGATCACCTTCTCATATGCAAAGATGCTTATGAATGCAAAGATGCACAATTCCATCATATTCATCATATCCAATTTTCCTCATGTTCATCAATAAGATATAATCATACCATTCCATTGCTTGCAATTAAATAAAAATAAAAGCACAACAATAATGGTAATGAGCGATAAAGAAATCTGATGATCAATCATTGATTCTTTGTCTACCATGCACTTGCCTTTACTAGTTGCGACGCATGCGATGCAGCTAGAAGATGGCAACAAGTACGACGTCTCTCCTACAATAAACACTTAAATCTCAATACAAGCTATAGCATCACAAGAACAACAATTAATTTAACATCGTCCCTACCGCCCCCAAATCCATAGCGTTTCCCCAATATCGAACCGTCACCCTCTTTGTTCCAACAAAACATGCTAACTCCTCTCTCTCCTTTAATATTATAGAGAAACACATAAATACGAAGCATTCATCACTAACTAGCTCATGACTCACCTTTACTATTTAAACAGCATGTATACAATACTACGGCCAAACTAGTTAGCTACTAATTAATATTATTTATTTAATCTCTCTCTCCCCTACTAATCCAAATTATTGAACCACATACAAACAAAGCAATCTGCACTACTGATTGTTTTCTAGCACTAGCAGCCAAAAGAAACTAACACTAATAACTACTAAATCCATGGATGCATGCGTACAGGACAATACATCTCTCTCCCTACAAACCCAATTAAAATAATCAAAGTAGATCTCAATTAAAATAATCATATACAGCACCATTATATTAGTTAATTATTAATGGCGTTGGAATGCATGCATGCACGTAAGGTGGACACTAATTAAAAAATACTAATGCATTCCTTACCTAATCCAATCAACAAAGCATCAATAAAGTAGTCGGTGCATGCATACATTAGATCTTGCACTACTAATTAATTTATAATGCCAACAGCAGATGCATCACTATCTAGATCATCTCTCTCCCTTACTGCTCAGGCCACAAGCATGCACGCACGGATCGACAACCAATATTTGCATCGGTCCGCACCTTTGCATGTGGCTAGAAAATTGCATCACGTAACTAGTTATGTCACCCTCTCCTTAATATACCAATGGAACGCATTAGCACCTCCCATCATCTAGTCAAAGTAGTCCAGGGAAAACAAGTAACGGGAATTGACCAACTGACCTACGGGCAAGCGGATCGAGACGGCGTCGCAGTTGGCGATGTCCCGCGTCGCCGAACAAAGCAACCAAAGCTTCCTGGTGAACTATGCGGGTGGCGATGGCATTCGGCGGTGGGTGGCTCTGGCACGCTGCAGCGGTGACGAGCACTCACGTGGTAGCAGCAGGATTAAAACGGTGGCGGCGCACGGAGGAACAAAAGAAAAGACTGCTAGGGTTCCTCTCTCCACGATCCTTTTATTGTTGGACGAGTTATCTCCCCCTAAAAATCCAAATTATTCTGTTTTCACGTATCTCCTTTTATCTAATTACGCATAGGCCCTCAAGGGTTATTTTGGGATATTACAGTATGTTTTCTCGGAAGAGGGAAACTTACTCTCTTTCGATTGCTTCAAAGTTTAGAGAAGAAATTTGGCTCAAATATTGATTTCTTAGCGCGTTTGGACCTTAGGGCCTTGGGCTCATGGGCTGCAGCCCTAGCAGGCCAAAAGGGGGGAGGAGGCGCCCAAATGGGCCTACCATTGAGCCCATCACCTCTCCTCAAACCCTAACCCTAGCAGCCCTTTTCCTTTCCCTAACCCTAGCGACCACCAACTATTTTCCCCATTCCCAACCTCTTGGCCGCCACCCCTTGCCCCTCTCTTGCGCCTCCACTACCTCCCCTCTCCCTAACGCGAAAATCCTGACCTCCTCCCCATCCAAGGCTGCCATGGAAGGTCCTTCTGCTGCTGACCGACCAAGGAGGGAGGAAGATGACTTTTTCGACCTAGGGAAGGAGAGGAAGAGAAGCGAGGAGAGGAGGGGAGAAAGGAGGGGAAGATTTGGGGAGGAAACCAGCAAGTTCCTGAGGTTCTTCAAGGGGTAAGGAGTAGTTTCATTGCTGGTTAGATAGTTTTAGTTGCATAGTTTTGCTTTGATTAGGGTTCTTGACTGGTGGGTTAAGTTCAGATTCTGTTCTTTTTTTTGGGCGCCTGTTTTGTTCTAGATCTGTTCCGAATTTGAGGATTTTGTATCCTAGAGAGTTGTAGGTTATGATTTCATCTTTCCATAGGTTCCAAGTTCACTAATTTTCAATTTACGGTTTGAAAGTTATGGTCTTTTTCGTTGCTCTTGTCCAAGAATCTGTCAACGCGTAGCAGAAATATTAAAGGTTAGAGTTCAATTTGTTAAGGGCCGATTCAGGGCTGTCCACCTGAACGAATATTGTAGCCTACATTCTTAGCTTTCCAGATTGGTAAAGAACACTTTGTTTGAATCTGTAGAACAAAAGTATGCTTGTTTCTTTACTGCTGTCCAAGAATCTGTCAACGCGTAGCAAAAATATTAAAGGTTAGAGTTCAATTTGTTAAGGGCCGATTCAGGGCTATCCACCTGAACGAATATTGTAGCCTACATTCTTAGCTTTCCAGATTGGTAAAGAAAACTTTGTTTGAATCTGTAGAACAAAAGTTATGCTTGTTTCTTTACTGCTGTCCAAGAATCTGTCAACGCGTAGCAGAAATATTAAAGGTTAGAGTTCAATTTGTTAAGGGCCGATTCAGGGCTGTCCACCTGAACGAATATTGTAGCCTACCTTCTTAGATTTCCAGATTGGTAAAGAACACTTTGTTTGAATCTGTAGAACAAAAGTTATGCTTGTTTCTTTACTGCTGTCCCAAACTAGATTTCTGCTTAGCTTATAGTCTAGTTGAGTCGATCGAGTATTCAAGCTTGGGTTATGGGAAAGCATTGTAGAGTGCTGCGATTAAGGACTTGCTATGCATGGTTGATTGATGTTTGGTGTCATTCTTGGTTACCGGTGGTGGTGAGCGCCGGTGCTAGCTCGTTCGCCTTTTTGTCTTCGGTCTCACGGTGGAGGCAAGTGCAAGTATTGTCAATGGGTTATTATAATCGTACTCGGTGAATGCTATAGTTGATTGATGTTGATTGTTGCTTGGTAATATTGATGAGCCTAATGCCATAGTTTAACGATGATGCTTACTACTTGAAAATGCTTACATGATCTTTGCATGCTAATGGTTCTGAGATGAGGACATGACATTGTTTATATGTTGATGCTTACATGATAATGGGTACATGTTGTTGGCAATAATGATGAGATGAGGCGAGCAATGAGACTACCTTGTTAATGATGACAATAATGAATTACGATAGTGACAATGGACTTGTGCATTTGCATCATGGCAAGAATCGTGAGCAGTCGGTGAGAAGTCATGTAACTAATCCGGTGAGGTCGGTGAGAAAGTTACATGACTAGTCCGGTGTGCTCACATGTTTCATTGAGGTCCCGTCATGCATTGGATGGGCATTAGGTCCTCATAATGCATTGGGCGGGCTTAGTCCCCACACTCATGGAGTGTGGGCTTGAAATCCCCGTGCTCGAGGGCACAGCTTGAGTATACATCGATGGATGTACTACTCTGCATTACCGATAATTGCAAAGAAGGTGAAGAAAGAGCATTCATGGCATGTTCATTGCATTCTGCATGAAAGAGGGTTTTGTGATAGATGTATTGTTGTTGTACATGATGGGATGGTTTATCCCCATTAGTCGCTTATGATGTTATGATTTCTATTACTATTGCACTTTGTTGAGTCGTGGACTCACTCTTCTTTGTGTTGTGCTTTCTAGCTACCTCTCGAGGCAATGGCATGCATGGGGAGGGTAGGCGTGTGGCACTTCACACATATTCAACCACAGCGAATAAACCGGTTTAATTATCTAAAATTCTCGAATGGCGTTTTCGTTAGGTTGAAATTTTTGTGGCCATCCCTCGAGGTGGATGATTTTTGTGACCATCCCTCGAGGTGGATGATTTTGTGACCATCCTTCGTGGTGGGTGAACTTTGACTGCGTTCATGGATGATCCTTTTATGTCCTTGATTCTTCATTCTTAGGTTCATTTAATTCCATCGAAGGATTAGGCAGTTGATTTGGATGATTCTATCATCCTAGCCATTTAGTTGGGACAATGTTGCTATAGATGAGGTTATTGATCATTATCGATTGAACCTAGTTGTTAAAGTGAAGACTCCTTAGATTGATTTATACTCACTTGATAAGTGATTTGCTTTCAATGTGAAATTATAGCTTGCGATAGTGTTTACCTTTTTTTTTTTGTTGTGGTCGCTTGTTTGGTGGGATATTAATTAAGATGTTGAAATTAGTTGAGACGGTAGAGTAGTTAGTAGCATCTGGGCTCTTTGTTGGGCGAGGGTGTTACTGATTGGTATCGAGCGGGCTTTAGGTCCGTGGTAATTGAATATTAAATTGACACCTTGTGCCTGATGAGGTGGGATTCGGGTAATCCATTGCATCTGCGTTTTTTTATAGAAGGATACATTATGTTGAATTGCTATTGATTCTATCATGTATTTATTCTTTGGAATTGTTCTTGAGCTAAGTGGTTAGCTTTATTTCTTTGTTGTTGATTATGGCGAGAGGTAGAGGCCGTGGTCGTGGAAGCGGACCGTGGCGTGGTCGTGAAGCGGTCATTGCGTCTTGTCCCGACTATGGAGGTTCTTGGTGATCTTGGTGAGGATGTTGCCTCGTTGCTCAACCATTGCCGATGCTTTCGAGCCTAGGCCGCGTCTGTTGCTTTACTTCATGACCTCCAGAGAGAGGTTCAAGAGCTTCGTCGGCAAGTGTAGGCAGCTCCTCCTGCTGCAGTTGCGCATGTTGTCGGACCGAGTCTTTGTTCGGCTCCACACAAGCCGAGATGAGTCTTAGAGAGTGGATCTCTCTTGCTTGACACCTTTGATGGAGCGAGCACTCCGGTCCGAGCCGCGATTAGCTACGATATATGGAGAGACGATTGGTGCATTAGAGATGACTTGGTGCGGAAGCGGCCGTGGCCTTCGGCTAAAGGGCCAGCAGATATTTGGTGGGAGGGGTTCTTTCGGCTAGGGCCCAGTTCTTGGACCGATCACTTGGGAGGATTTCTTGGGACAATTCGAGCTAAGTTCTATCTGATTCTTTCCTTGAGAAAATGGAGAATTCTTTGTTGACCTTTGTTAGGGAAGGCATGCAGAGCGGATTATGATTTGGATTCAACAATCTAGTCGCTTTGTGCACTGTGGTAGTAATGATCGTGAGAAGGCGAAGAGGTTCCGGAGGACTTAACCCCGAGTACCGCCATGTCCTAGGGGCGGCGGCTTGCTTGACTTCAACTCGTGGTCGTCGGGCCAAGGGTATGGAGTTGGAGAGGGAGCTCACTAGAGAGAGGCAGACCTCTAGTGGCTTTACACCGTCTGGTGGTTCTAGTAGTGGTCAGAAGAGGAGCTTCAGTGGCGGGGGTGGGTCTTCTCAGAGACTTGCTTCCAAGAAGTTTGAGGAGGCCATCGTCCTCGATCTTGGGTGGTTTAGCCATCGGTGATTGTTTCTTGGTTGTGATTCTTGACCAGAGGCATTGCGTCGGTCGAGGCGAGGCATGATTTGCTTCAAGTGCGGTGAGGTCACCGTGCTTCGAAAGTGCTCTTTCACCGGACCTTGTCGTCACTGTGGCCTATCCGGCCACAAGATGTCAGTGTGCAAGAAGAATCCAGCGAGCATCATTAAGTGGGAGTCAGTCCCTATGGCATCTTCTTCCAATGCTCCACGGGGTTCGGTTCAGACTCTGGCTGCTATTTCTGCACCTCAGTACCCTCCAGGGTGGGTTCCTCCTGCGGCGTCTGCTCCTGCACCCTGTGAGGGTTTCTTGGACCCTGCACTGCCTGCACCGCCTTTCGTTTCTACACTGCGGCGTCCTGTTCACTCTTCGCAGAGTGTTGGTGTGTCTTCTGCTCCAACACCACTGGGAGTCTACGCCATGCCTACACCTGAGACTGTGGGTCGTCCTGACGTGGTGACAGGTACCTTGCTAGCCGATTCCCACGAGGCTTTCATTCTTTTCGATTCAGGGGCTACTTATTCTTTTGTGTCTCTTGAGTTTGCTAGAAGGGCGGGTTTAAGTGTGTAGCTTATTTCTGAATCCGTTGTAGTCAGTTCTCCGGGGGGACTTATTTCTAGCTCTTCAGCATGTCTGGGCTGTTCTATCACTATCGATGATGAGAACTTCAGTGCTAATCTTATGGTGATTTCATTGTCACCTTTTGATGTTATCCTTGGTATGGACTGGTTATTCGATTCATCGTGCTAAGATTTGTTTATACGGAAGACCGTGACTTTGCAAGCCCGTCCGGTGAAGAATTGGTGTTTGAGGCGGTCTGCCGTCGATTCCTTTTTGTCCTAGCCAATTTGTTTCCTAGTCGCCGAACATCAACCATTGGGTTGCTTTGGTCTCTCAGTGCGAAGGCAGATTCTTCCCTGCGCACTGAGGAGATTCCCGTGGTGTGCGAGTATTCTGATGTTTTTCCAGTGGAGCTACTTGGGATGCCTCCGGAACGGAATGTGAAATTCCGAATCGATCTTATTCTGGGAACTCGGCCTATTTCAATGTCTCATACTGTTTGGCCCGACCCTTCCAGGAGGAGTTGAAGAAGCAATTGGACGATTTGTTGTCCAAATGTATGATTCGTATGATGTTTACGCCGTGGGGGCGCTGTTCTATTCACAAAGAAGAAAGATGGCGGTTGGCGTATGTGTGTGGATTATCGAGCTCTTAATCGTGCCTTGAAGAAGAATAAATATCCTTTACCCCGCATTGAGGATCTTTTTGATCAACTGAAGGGAGCTAAAGTGTTCTTCAAGATTGACCTTTAATCGGGTTACAATCAAATTCGAGTTCGGGAGCAAGATATTGAGAAGACGGCTTTCTCTACGAGGTATGGTCATTTCGAGTATAAAGTTATGTCTTTTGGACTAACAAATGCTCTGCGATTTTCATGGAAGCCATGAATGGTATCTTTGCATCGGTATCTTGACGATTTCGTTGTGGTATTCATTGATGATATATTGATCTATTCCAAGGCGAAAGAGGATCACGATCGGCATTTGAGGTTGGTTCTTGAGACTTTGAGAGAACCAATTTTATGCTAAGCTGAAGAAATGTGAGTTCTGGATATCTGAAGTTGGGTTTCTGGGCCATGTTATTAATCAAGATGGCATCTCAGTTGATCCTAGCAAGATCTCAACAGTGGTAGAATGGAAAAGGCCAACCAATGTCAAGGAAGTGAGGAGTTTTCTAGGTCTAGCTGGTTACTACCGGCGATTTGTGAAGGGTTTCTCTATCATTGCTAAACCAATGTCTCAGTTGACACAGAAAGGTGTTAAATTTCATTGGTCGGATCGTGTGTGCGCTTTAAATACCTTGAAGGATAAGTTGGTGACCGCTCCTATCCTTACTCTTCCGAGCACGGGAAGCGTTTTACCATTTATTGAGATGCATCTCGAGTGGGGCTTGGTTGTGTGCTTATGCGGGGCGGCAAGGTGATTGCTTATGCCTCATGACAGTTGAAGGGCATGAAGAAAATTATCCTACTCATGATTTAGAGCTTGCCGATAGTTCTTGCTCTAAAGATCTCGCACCATTACTTGTATGGCGAATCTTGTGATATATTCACTGATCACAAGAGCCTGAAGTATATCTTTACCCAGAAAGACTTGAATCTGAGGCAGAGAAGGTGGTTGGAATTAATAAAAGACTATGATCTCACCATTCAGTATCACCCTGGCAAAGCAAATGTTGTAGCGGATGCCCTGAGCCGCAAGGCGACACCTCCTACCCTCAATTGTCTTATTGCTGATTTTGAGCGTATGGATATCTCTTTTTGCTTTGCGGGTACTGCCCAGTCTGAAACCCGTTTGCTTCTTGAGTCAGCCATTCCAGATCGAGTGTGAGAAGCACAACAGCTTGATCAAATGCTCTAGCAGGCAAGGAAGCGTCTTGATGAGGGCAAGCAAGGTCATTTCAGCATAGATGATTCCGGAGCATTGCGATTTAAAGGCTGCCTCTGTGTGCCACAGGAGGCTCAAGTAAAGGATGAGATCCTAAGAGAAGCTCATCGTACTCCTTATACCGTACATCCTGGTGAGACCAAGATGTACAAGGATTTGAAGAAGAGTTTCTGGTGGAAAAGAATGAAGGTTGATATCGCACAATATGTGTCATCTTGTGGAGTTTGTCAACGGGTCAAGGCTGAGCATAAGCGACCAGCGGGTTTGTTGCAACCTCTGGAGGTCCCAGTTTGGCCGTGGGATGATATCTCTATGGATTTTGTGGTGGGATTACCTCGCACACTGGCGAGGAAGGATGCTATTTGGGTCATAGTGGAGCAGTTCAGCAAGTCTGCGCATTTCATTCCAATTAAATGCGACCAATTCATGAGTGATTTGGCTCCTCTCTATGTGCGAGAGATAGTGCGGTTGCATGGTGTGCCTAAGACCATTGTTTCGATCGTGATGCCAAGTTTGTCTCCAAATTTTGGGAGAGTTCTGAGTGCCTTGGGCACACGGCTTAAATCTTAGCACGCGTTCCATCCCCAAACAGATGGTCGGTCTGGCGCTGGTCGACATAATTGGAGGATATGCTTAGATGTTGTGTTATGTCTTGGAAGGAGGTTGGGAAGATCACCTAGCTTTGGCGAGTTCGCCTATAACAACAGATTACCACGCTAGTATTCGATTTGCCCATTTGAGGTTCTTTATGGGAGAAGATCAGATCCCGTTGTGTCGGGATGCGATTGGAGAGCGGGCAGTTCTGGGTCCCGATTGGGTTCAGCAAACTGTGGCCAGAGTAGTAGAGATTAGGAAGAATCTATTAGTTGCTCAGAGCCGACAGAAGAGTTATGCAGATGTGAGGAGACGGGATTTGGAATTTGAAGTGGGGACGAGTTACGTTGAGAGTATCTCCTACCGAGGTGTAGTGCGTTTTGGTACCAAAGGAAGCTTAGCCCGAGGTGCGTTGGACCATTTCCAATCTTGGCATGAATTAGGAAATTAGCTTATCGCTTGGACCTTCACGAATCCATGCGTGAAGTGCATAATGTGTTTCATGTATCAATGTTGAGAAATATTTGAAAGACCTAGAGCATGTTATTCCATTAGAGCCGTTGAGCATCGAGTATGATCTTACTTTTGAGTCGGCCGGTGCAAATCTTGGAAGAGTCGAGGCGGGTTACGAGGAACAAAACTTTGAAGTATGTAAAGGTTCTTTGGTCTCATCAAACCGAGAGAGAGGCTACTTGGGAGCTAGAGTCTACGCATCTTGTGGCGATATCGATTTGTTTGCTTCTAATGCGTGTAAGTTTGTTGTTTCCAATTTAGTGGAATTTCTGTTCCTATGATCCTTTTGACGTTTAGAATTGGAATTGAATTCCTTTAAGGGGTAGAAATGTAATAACCCAAAATTCCCATTTAGAAAGTATGTTTTCTAAGAAGAAACTTACTCTCTTTCGATTGCTTTAAAGTTTAGAGAAGAAATTTGGCTCAAGTTTTGATTTCTTAGCGCATTTGGACCTTAGGGCCTTGGGCTCATGGGCTGTAGCCCTAGTGGGCCAAAAGAGGGGGAGGAGGTGCCCAAGTGGGCCTACCATTCAGCCCATCACCTCTCCTCAAACCCTAACCCTAGCGACCCTTTTCCTTTCCCTAACCCTAGCGACCACCAACTTTTTCCCCATTCCCAACCTGTTGGCCACCACCCCTTGCCCCTCTCTTGCGCCTCCACTACCTCCCCTCTCCCTAACCCGAAAATCTGACCTCCCTCTCCATCCAAGGCTGCCATGGAAGGTCCTTGCTCTGCTGACCCGACCAAGGAGGGAGGAAGATGACTTTTTCAGCCTAGGGAAGGAGAGGAAGAGAAGGGAGGAGAGGAGGGGAGAAAGGAGGGGAAGACTTGGGGAGGAAACCAGCAAGTTCCTGAGGTTCTTCAAGGGGTAAGGAGTAGTTTCATTGCTGGTTAGATAGTTTTAGTTGCATAGTTTTGCTTTGATTAGGGTTCTTCAGCCTGACTGGGTTAAGTTCAGATTCTGTTCTTTTTTTTGGGCGCCTGTTTTGTTCTAGATCTGTTCTGAATTTGAGGATTTCGTCTCCTAGAGAGTTGTAGGTTATGATTTCAGCTTTCCATAGGTTCCAAGTTCACTAATTTTCAATTTACGGTTTGAAAGTTATGGTCTTTTTCGTTGCTCTTGTCCAAGAATCTGTCAACGCGTAGCAGAAATATTAAAGGTTAGAGTTCAATTTGTTAAGGGCCGATTCAGGGCTGTCCACCTGAACAAATATTGTAGCCTACATTCTTAGCTTTCCAAATTAGTAAAGAACAATTTGTTTGAATCTGTAGAACAAAAGTATGCTTGTTTCTTTACTGCTGTCTAAGAATCTGTCAACGCGTAGCAGAAATATTAAAGGTTAGAGTTCAATTTGTTAAGGGCCGATTCAGGGCTGTCCACCTGAACGAATATTGTAGCCTACATTCTTAGCTTTCCATATTGGTAAAGAACACTTTGTTTGAATCTGTAGAACAAAAGTTATGCTTGTTTCTTTACTGCTGTCCAAGAATCTGTCAACGCGTAGCAGAAATATTAAAGGTTAGAGTTCAATTTGTTAAGTGCCGATTCAGGGCTGTCCACCTGAACGAATATTGTAGCCTACCTTCTTAGCTTTCCAGATTGGTAAAGAACACTTTGTTTGAATCTGTAGAACAAAAGTTATGCTTGTTTCTTTACTGCTGTCCCAAACTAGATTTCTGCTTAGCTTATAGTCTAGTTGAGTCGATCGAGTATTCAAGCTTGGGTTATGGGAAAGCATTGTAGAGTGCTGCGATTAAGGACTTGTTATGCATGGTTGATTGATGTTTGGTGTCATTCTTGGTTACCAGGTGGTGGTGAACGCCGGTGCTAACTCGTTCCGCCTTTTTGTCTTCGGTCTCACGGTGGAGGCAAGTGCAAGTATTGTTAATAGGTTATTATAATACGTACTCGGTGAATGCTATAGTTGATTGATGTTGATTGTTTCTTGGTAATATTGATGAGCCTAATGCCATAGTTTAACGATGATGCTTACTACTTGAAAATGCTTACATGATCTTTGCATGCTAATGGTTCTGAGATGAGGACATGACATTGTTTATATGTTGATGCTTACATGATAATGGGTACATGTTGTTGGCAATAATGATGAGATGAGGCGAGCAATGAGACTACCTTGTTAATGATGACAATAATGAATTCTGATAGTGACAATAGACTTGTGTATTTGCATCATGGCAAGAATGCGTGAGCCAGGTCGGTGAGGAAGTCATGTAACTAATCCGGTGAGGTCGGTGAGAAAGTTACATGACTAGTCCGGTGTGCTCACATGTTTCATTGAGGTCCCCGTCATGCATTGGATGGGCATTAGGTCCTCATCATGCGTTGGACGGGCTTGGGTCCCCACACTCATGGAGTGTGGGCTTGAGGTCCCTGCGCCTGAGGGCACAGGCTTGAGTATCGATGGATGTACTACTCTGCATTACCGGTAATTGCAAAGAAGGTGAAGAAAGAGCATTCACGGCATGTTCATTGCATTCCTGCATGAAAGAGGGTTTTGTGATAGATGTATTGTTGTTGTACATGATGGGATGGTTTATCCCCATTAGCTGCTTATGATGTTATGATTTCTATTACTATCGCACTTTGCTGAGTCATGGACTCACTCTTGCTGTGTTGTGCTTTCTAGGTACCTCTCGAGACAGCGGCATGTATGGAGAGGGGTAGACGTATGGCACTTCACACATATTCAACTACAACGAATAAACCAGTTTAATTATCTAAAATTCTCAGAATTGACGTTTTCGTTAGGTTGAAATTTTTGTGACCATCCCTCGAGGTGGATGATTTTTGTGACCATCCCTCGAGGTGGATGATTTTGTGACCATCCTTCGTGGTGGGTGAACTTTGATTGCGTTCATGGATGATCCTTTTATGTCCTTGATTCTTCATTCTTATGTTCATTTAATTCCATCTGAATGATTAGACAGTTGATTTGGATGATTCTATCATCCTTGCCATTTGGTTGGGACAATGTTGCTATAGATGAGGTTATTGATCATTATCTGATTGAACCTAGTTGTTAAAGTGAAGACTTCTTAGATTGATTTATACTCACTTGATAAGTGATTTACTTTCAATGTGAAATTATAGCTTGTGATAGTATTTACCTTTTTTTTTTTGTTGTGGCTGCTTGTTTGGTCGGATATTAATTAAGATGTTGAAATTAGTTGAGACAGTAGAGTAGTTGGTAGCATCCTGGGCTCTTTGTTGGACAGGGGTGTTACAGTGCGTGAGTGCATCCGTCGTGTACTTAAAAAATACTCTCAAAATGAAATTGAAACTTGAAAGCATAATAAGGTTGTAAATCCATTTCGCAGGAAAGACAAAGACATCAGTGCAAACATCACCCTCACAGAAACAAACGTTTATGCCCTGACACCTTGCCGCACCGCCGTCTCCTCGTTATTCTTCACCACCCCCAAAAGCCGAAACCCACCGCCGAAACCCCAAACCACGCGAATTCCGAGGCAAAAAAATCCATGGGCGGCGGCGGCCTCAGCCCGACCAGCACACCCTCCTCCCCGTCGTCGTCATCAGGGCCCCTTCCCTCAGGTAATTGCTCTGGTATAAACCGATCGATCCCAATTCCCAACTAGTCCGATCTCTTCTTGTTCTTTACCTGCTGGTGCACGGACTGCTTGTGTGGTTATAGAGTTTGCCGAGTACGTGGCCGCGTCGCCAGTCTCCAACGGCGACTCCGACGAGTGCTGTGTCTGCGACGACCCCGAGGTGGAGGCCCTCCACTACGGCAGCCGACTGCAGGACCGGTCGCTGCGGGAGGCGAAAGAGCTCATCAGGAGGTGACGTGATCGTTCTTGTTTCTTTGATGTTCTTTGTGTGTTGAGATATCTACGTTGCTTGCCCCCAAAAAATATAATCTTTTGATTTCTAATCTAAAGTTCATTGAATGGTCGGTGGTTATTTTGTTGGGAAACAGACCAGGGGCGGACACACCCAGTACTAAATTTTAGGTAGTGCGGATTCGCAAGCTTGGACCAAAGACCTCGGGTTGACTTGCCTCGCCGGCGGCTCGCCGTGCACCCGCCGCTGCTTGCTGTTTGGGTAGGGTTAGGGGAGGAGAGGACTGAGGAGGCGTGAGTAAGTAAGGAACAAAGGAGGCCGTGAGACTACGAGGAAAATACAGTGCGGCTGTGGGTTATGGACAATGCCTTCTAATGGGCCAGCCGGCCAGGCTAAGCCCAATTGAACAAAGCCCATGAAGCCACGACTTTGAAGCAGCATCCTCTTTAACCTCCGCTCGGCACTCGGTGCTTCGGCATCCTCCTCCTTGCCTGCCGCAGGCCGCCGACGGTGCCGTGGATGGGATGCTAGGGCCTGGGGTCTACCCATGTGAGTGGTGGTGGTGGAGGGGGGGGGGAGCTCAGGCGGCGGCCGTCTGTGATGATTCTTCTGTGCGAACGATGATGGGACCATCGGTAAAGCCTGATTTATTTTATTTATTTTTTTGGGTTTGGGACTTTTGGGTCTGTTTTGGACTCTAAAGTTTCCAAGAGTAATTTTTTCTGCTCTTAATTATTTTGGGGCTACTATTTTGGCCCTCACCTTAGAATAATATACATATTAACATATGGGAAACTGTCATGTGACCCCCTCAAAAAAATTTGTCATGTGACAAACCCATATGTTGGGCCCAGGTGTGAGGTGTCAAATAACTTGGAATGCTTGATTTGGACCTTTCCTCAAAACTAGCTTTTAAACAATAGGATAATCCCAGCTTTATTAACAAAAGCCACAAGTACAAGACGTGGTAGGGGGAAGGGGGTACATAACATCACACATGCAAAAGTTTCAGGGAGGACAACAGATAGCAATACTAAAGATCCCTAGGCAAAAGCAAGATGAAAAAACATTCAGTTTTCATCTAGGCGCCTTCCTCAACTGGGACGCTTTCCTCCTGATAGTGCTAATACACCATTCCACTGGATCTTGTCCTGGCCCTTCAGCAAAATTAGCCACTAAAATTAGCCACTGCTGCATAAAACTAGATAATTTGAACAGAATGTCAGTTGGTTGTGTTAAAAAAATCCCCACAATCGCCATCTTATTAGCACCTCCTGATCCCATCCACACAGATCTAAACTCCTCCAGAGACTTTGGAATCACATTTCAATCAAAAATTTATCACAGAAAAATCCAAGTGAACTTCGCAATGGGACAACAAAACATAATATGATTGATGTCTTCTTTTGTTGAACATAGAGCACAGAACTCACTCCCATGCCACTCCCTTTTAGCCAGTTGATCTGCACTCTGAAGCCTGTCTTGGAAGCTTTACCGTAAGAAAATTTTGATTTTTAGAGGAAGCTTGCAACGCCAGATATCCATTCTAGAGCTGACAACCCTCCAAAAGTAATGCATCTGTATAGAGACTTAGTGTTATGTGGGGCCTTACGTATACACGGCGTAGATCAAAGGAGAAGACTGCTGGACATGATACGGCGGTTGGACAGGATACGGCAAGCAAGGAAACTGAATAAGATGGTGATTCGGAAGATGTCATAGAGATAAGTTAATGCCTAAAGTTAGTAAGTATTAATTGAGTCAGAGTCGAATACGAGTTGTATTAGGAAGTTATGATTGAGTCTGTAACTCCAACCTCTATTTAAAGGGGGTTTGGCACCATGTTAAAGAGGTAAGGAAAGATCTATAGACTCAACCCATATTTACATCGTTTTCTCCTGAATTTCGGCGCCTAGTCTCCTGCGTCCTTTCGCTATCGCTCAACACGGAGACCTCGGCCCCGGGCAAGGCACGCTGCTGAGATAGTTCGGCAATTGCTCATGCCTACAATCTGCGATCTCGCTCCCGAGCCCGCGACAACTTGGTATCAGAGCCAATGGCAAGATCGTCGGAGATGACAGCCTTGACTCAGCAAATTGCTGAACTCACGGCATCCATGACAACAAAGATGACGGAACTCAAGGCTGATATTACGATGGAACTCACTGGCATGAAAGAACGCATCAGCCTACTGGAGAAACGTCCAGCGAACACAGGAGGGGGATTGCTACAACTACCACCAGGCTTAATGCCCTCCCTCCCTCCCGTTTCATCGTCGCCGCATAACCTGCAACCAAATACTTCCCACGCGCCTCGTATGCACAAACTTTCTTTTCCAACTTTTGATGGGAAAGAAGATCCTTTGGGATGGCTTAATCGTTGTGAACAGTTTTTTCGCTGCCAACAAACGCCGGAGAGTGACAAAGTATGGCTCGCTTCGTATCACCTGATCGGCTCAGCGCAACAATGGTATTATCAGCTTGAACGTGACGAAGGCGAACCGTCTTGGCAGCTCTTCAAGGATTACTGCAATCTGCGTTTTGGACCGCCCATACGTAAAAATTTTCTAGGCGAACTCACTAAGTTACAAGCGGTGGGTACCATTGAAGACTATCAAGAGAAGTTCTTGGCGTTGCTTTGTCGCACCGATTCCATGTCCGCTTCCAACCAAGTTCAGCTCTTTACTTCTGGGTTGATGGAACCGGTTCGCACGGACGTCGAACTGCAGAATCCTGGCAGTCTGCAACTCGCCATGGCACTAGCTCGCGCATATGAGAAGCGTCATCTTATGACTTCAACACTTTCGAAACCGTCTTTTCGCTCCTCTAATCAGCCGCGTCAGGTGCCGAACACGGTCCCTAGCTCTGTTGTCACGCCTGTCGCTTCCAAACCACCTGGTGAGGGCACTTTGGTGCCCGCTGCTCCATCTTTACCACGGCGACAATTGACGACTACGCAGATGGCTGAACGCCGTAGAGCCGGCCTTTGTTTCAATTGTGAAGAAAAGTTTTCCCCTGGACATCGTTGCAAACGTTTGTTTTTGCTTGAAATTGTTCCTGACATGCTCGACGAGCCCGTTGATACGCCAGACCACCTCGACATGGACGAACCGGCTATTTCTCTACATGCGCTTACTGGTATTCAACCTCGAGCCACGCAGACCATGAAACTTTCCGTATGGGTTGGTTCGAGCCAATTCATCGCTCTTGTGGATTCTGGGTCTACGCATAATTTTATTGCCAAGGACGCCGTCAAACGAGCAGGAATACAGTTACAAGCACAGCAAGGACTCCGAGTGGCAGTGGCTAATGGTGAACGTATTACCAGCAATGGCGTTTGCAACGGTATGACATTACGCATTGATACGGAAACATTCCTGCTGGATTGCTACTCTATTCCACTGGACGGATTTGACATCATACTAGGAGTTCAATGGTTAAGCTCCCTTGGTCCTATCTTGTGGGATTTCAAACATGACATTGACTTTCTTTCACAAGGGTCATCAGGTCACGTGCCAAGGATTGACATCTTCTGTTAGCTCTCTGCATGCTCTAACAGGTTCTTCACAGGATCTTATGTCCGACCTATTAGCAGAGTTTGAACGTTTGTTTGTCGAGCCTCACGGGTTGCCGCCAATACGGCCTCACGACCATCGCATTCGTCTTGTCCCAGGGACGATGCCCATTGCAGTCCGGCCATATCGTTATCCGCATCTTCAAAAAAATGAGCTTGAGCGCCAATGCGACGAGATGCTTCGACAAGGTACGATTCGACCAAGCACATCTGCATTCTCCGCACCTGTGTTATTGGTTAAAAAATAGGATGGATCTTGGCGGTTTTGCGTCGATTACAGAGCTCTCAACGACAAAACTATCAAAGATAAATTTCCAATTCCGGTGGTGGAGGAGTTGTTGGATGAACTCAAGGATGCACGGTATTTTACTAAATTAGATTTGCGTTCTGGATATCATCAAGTACGCATGCATCCTGCCGATGTGGAAAAGACAGCTTTTCGTACTCATCAAGGCTTGTTTGAATTTTTGGTTATGCCTTTCGGCTTGACTAATGCGCCGGCAACATTTCAAGCTTTAATGAATACGGTTTTGCGGGACTATCTTCGTCGATTCGTCTTGGTTTTCTTTGATGATATTCTCATCTACAGTTCATCTTGGTTAGATCATCTTCGGCATGTGCGCACAATTTTGCGTTTGCTTCAGGACCATCATTTGTTTCTCAAGAAATCTAAGTGTTCTTTCGGCACATTGTCTGTTACTTATCTTGGACATGTTATCAGTGGCGATGGTGTGGCAATGGATAAACAAAAGGTTCAAGCAATTGCTGACTGGCCGGTTCCTCGCTCTGTCCGTGCATTGCGTGATTTCTTAGGATTGGCTGGTTATTACCGACGTTTTATTAAGGATTATGGTCTCATGACTGCGCCGCTTACAAAATTGTTAAAGAAGGAAAGTTTTGTTTGGACAGAAGCTTCTTCTAGCGCCTTTGAACTATTGAAACACACCATATCTTCGGCTCCGATTTTACAGCTTCCAGATTTTCACCGTGATTTCATTGTGGAGTGTGATGCGTCTGGTTCAGGAATCGGGGCTGTTTTACATCAAACGGAAGGCCCGATTGCTTTCTTCAGTCGCCCGATGGCCCTACGTCATAAGAATTTGGCTGCTTATGAGCAAGAACTCATAGGTTTGGTTCAAGCAATACGGCATTGGTGACCGTATCTGTGGGGACGTGCATTTTTGGTACGCACTGACCACTATAGTTTGAAATTCTTGCTTGATCAACGATTGGCAACTATACCACAGCATCATTGGGTGAGTAAGCTTCTCGGGTTTGATTTTCGGGTGGAGTATCGTTCAGGACGCCAAAACACGGTAGCCGATGCTCTCTCTCGTCGTGACTATGATGAGTTATCACTTATGGCACTTTCGGGACCTCAATTTGATATCTTTGATACCCTTAGGCGTGAGGTCCTTGCTTCGCCAGAATTACAAGCGCTCCAGACTAAAATTCTCGCAGGAACAGTAGATTCCAATTGGGGTTTTGTGGATGGTCTCATTACTTATCACGGCAAAGTCTATGTTTTGGGTTCCTCCCCTTCTTTACCAATGATCTTAACAGCAGCTCATACGATGGGGCACGAAGGGATTCAAAAAACTTTGCATCGTCTGCGCGCTGATTTTCATGTGCCACAAGCTCGTCGAGTGGTTCAAGAGTTTGTTCAAGCTTGTCAAATTTGTCAGCGTAATAAGAGCAGCCATTTACATCCAGCGGGGCTCTTACAACCATTGCAAGTACCAATGCATATATGGGATGATATTTCGATGGATTTTATTGAAGGTCTTCCCAAGGTTAGTGGTAAATCGGTCATACTCACTGTGGTTGATCGTTTTTCTAAATTTGCGCATTTCATTCCTTTGGCACATCCTTACACGGCAAGTTCAGTCGCAAGAGTATTTTTCGCTGAAGTGGTTCGTTTGCATGGGATTCCTAGTTCGATTGTGAGCGATCGTGATCCTATCTTTACCAGCCGTTTTTGGGAAGAATTATTTGGATTGACAGGGATTCGGCTTCACAGAAGTTCCGCTTTTCATCCTCAATCGGATGGCCAACCTGAGGTAGTTAACAAAATTATTACAATGTACTTAAGATGTCTCACGGGAGATCGGCCGCGTCAGTGGTTACAATGGCTACCATGGGCTGAATATTGTTACAATACTTCGTATCAATCTTCGCTTCGGGAAACACCTTTCAAAGTTGTGTATGGCAGAGATCCTCCATCCTTGCGTGCTTATGATCCGAGTGCGCTTTCGTGTAGGCGCCACGATTGTCTCTGCGTGTGAGATGAACTCATTAGAGATATACATGATCGCCTGATTCAAGCCCAAGAACAGTACAAAAAACATTATGATGCTCATCATCGTGAAGTGCACTTTGACATTGGCCAGTGGGTTTGGTTGCGTATTCATCATCGCAAGGCAGCCTCACTTGCATTGCACACTCAAGGAAAATTAGCACCTCGTTTTTATGGACCGTATCAAGTAAGTAAAATGATTGGGTCGGTGGCTTATCAGCTGCGCCTTCCGGAGAAAGCCAAAATTTACAATGTGTTTCATGTTAGTCTTTTGAAGCCTTTTGTGGGTGATCCCCCAACTGTTCCGCCACCCCTTCCACATGTGTATCACGGCAGAATATTTAACCTTCCTGATAAGGTTCTTTGTGCTCGCAAAGCTCGTGACCAATGGCAAATTCTTGTTCAATGGCGTGACGTACCAGCTGCTGAGGCCTCTTGGGAAGATTTGACTCAGTTTCAGCAGCAGTATCCTTCTTTTCCGCTCGCGGACGAGCTGTTTGTTGGGAAGGGGAGAGATGTTATGTGGGGCCTTACGTATACACGGCGTAGATCAAAGGAGAAGACTGCTGGACATGATACGGCGGTTGGACAGGATACGGCAAGCAAGGAAACTGAATAAGATGGTGATTCGGAAGATGTCATAGAGATAAGTTAATGCCTAAAGTTAGTAAGTATTAATTGAGTCAGAGTCGAATACGAGTTGTATTAGGAAGTTATGATTGAGTCTGTAACTCCAACCTCTATTTAAAGGGGGTTTGGCACCATGTTAAAGAGGTAAGAAAAGATCTATAGACTCAACCCATATTTCTGTCTGTTTCTCTCCTGAATTTCCGACGCCCGTCTCCTGCGTCCTTTCTGCTATCGCTCAACACGGAGACCTCTGGCCCAGACCGGGGCACTGCAGATAGTTCGGCAATTGCTCACGCCTACAATCTGCGATCTCGCTCCCGAGCCCGCGACACTTAGCGGTAAACAGGCCATGTTTTTCCTGACCCCAAACAACCAAATCCTCCTCCTCATCTAATATCACTGTATCAAGTATATTGCTTAGTTTATTCCAATCTGCCACCTCCATACCAAAACACCTCCTGAATCCAATATCCCAAGTACCCTCCAGATAGCAATCCACAACTAAAACATCTGAGTCATCACAGATCTGAAATAATGTAGGAAATTGAACACTTAAAGGAACCTTGAGAATCCAAGTGTCTTGCCAGAAAAAGGTTGATCGACCATTGTGCACTTTGTGAACTGCCCCCCATTTAAACAAGTGTTTAACCTTGTGTAAACCTTTCCAAAACTGGGAGCCACCCACATTAGAGGAAGGAAAGAAGTTACCTTGTTTCATATACTTACTATACAAGAATTTACACCATTCAGCATCCCTGTTATGAATAATTTTCCAAATCCACTTCACAAGTAGACAATCATTCATGATCTGAGTGTTCAAAATTCCCAAACCTCCATAATCTCTTGGATGACATAACGCCTCCCACTTAATCATATGATATTTGAATTTCTCCTGACCACCCTGCCAGAAGAATCTAGGCCAAATGCTGTCCGGTTCTTTATGCTGTCCCTCGTTTAATCTGTAAAAGCTCATCAAGTAACTAGGGACATTACTCAAGCAAGTTTGGCGATTGTCAAATGTAGCTTGGTGTTATTTATGGTGTATTGTCAAATGTAGAACAAGTTTGGCGATATGTTATGCATCTATTGCCGTGCACTTTTTGAGAGCCTGGTTTGAGTTCATGGGCATATCTAAACTGCCATGGAGAAATTTTCATTTCTCTGATCTTTTTTGTTCTTGCTAATTTTTCCATGACATGAAACCGAAGAAGCAAGGCTATCTTAGAGTCTGAAAATCTTTTAGTAGATAGGTGAATCTATGAATCTTTTAATAGGGAGCTCAATTTGTTCTTTCAATAAGTTGCCTATGAGCAGGTACAAGCCTGGGTACTGGATTGAAGGAGTGGGTGGCACAAAAGCTGGGGACTATGTGTTGCCTAATATCACCACATTGCTGTTGGTGGGCCCTAGAGGTGCTGGCAAGAGCACACTTGTGAACCGAATTACACAGGTCTTTGACAAGGATGATGATCATTTTATACCAGATAGGGCGCTGGTGTCCCGTAAGTCTTATCATTTTTTGGGGCACCATTTCATTTAGAGATGTGCAACTGCAGATGATTTTCCTATTACTGTTTACATTGCTAGATAATTCCAAATCAAACGGTACAAGCTTCCTTAGGGAATACACAATTCCAAGGAATTCAAATGCTATATGTATTTATGATACAAGGAGCTTGTCCAGCAACCCAGAAAAGGATTTCAGGATGCTGCAACGGTGGATGACAAAGGGAATTAGCCATGGGGAGATGGTGATGTGGTAAGAGGTGACCTTAGCTTTGTTTCTATATTCTCTAATCTTTGTGTTGCGTGCATTTCTTAGCTTTACATTTTGAACAAAATTTTGTAATCACCCAACACTTGATATCCCAACATTGGTCAAGATATCATGCTGACTCTAGTACTCTAGGGCTTTCTTTCTCCACACCAAAAGAGGCAGACTCAAGTAGATGTTTGCTTCAGCCAACAGATCTGAGGTTGTCAACCTTTTGTCATTCAGGGCTTACTAAGTATGTCTAACCAGGATAAGGATTTCTTTTGAATTATGATGTAACAGTGTTGCAGTCATATGCAATAGTCCTAACTTTGCCTTATCATTTTTATTGTCACCTCATGCTTCTTCCTTGGTTCCAGATTAATTGTATTTGACAATAAGGAAAAAAATATATGTGTTCCCGGATCTCTGATCTGCACCCTCCCTTACATGCCACTGCATTTTTGAAGTCTTACCCTTTTTTGCCATCGCCGACAATGCCGTCACTGTTAACCCTAAAGAACCTGACAGTTTTTTTTCTTTCAAAATATGCATCCTACCCTTATCTTCTTCCTCCACCCAACTACTCTCTCTCTCTCTCTCTCCCATGGCATCCAAGCGAGCCAGTGGGACCTAGGCGTGCGTGGCGAGGAAGGCTGGGTTCTAATTTTATCGATTTGGCACTTCAATCCGTGCTCTCCTCTGCTTTTGCCACCTCATTGCCGCCACAATGAAGCATGTGCCTAGGTGGCCAGAAGTGCAAGTGCAGCGGAACGGCGGGCACACAATGCACATGGTGTGTTCGTGAGCTAGGCGAAGCAATAGGTAGCGGCGAACAGCGTGGGTGAGGCCTATGGTGGTCGAATTGGGACGATAATGGCGACGGTGGCTTCGAAGAGGCGAGCTTGCCATCGGCGAGATGCGGCGGATCCTTGGCCAAATTTGGCTGCGCATGAGGAGGGGACCACGGTGTTCCTTCCTGTGGTGGCTACTCGGCTCGAGTCGGCATGAGGTGGCCCAACGACAGTGGAGGCCAAGGCGAAGAGGAGGGGCTCGACGATGGCACTAGTCTGGCGACGTCGATTGTAGAAGACGTGCTCACCAAGATCAGCACAACTTAGCACTCCTGGTGAGTGGTGACACGGTTAGTGAAGTGGGAGACAGCCTAAAGCAGTAGAAATGTTTACAGCGGCGAGATGGCAAGGATAGGGGCGGCGTGGCTGGGCTTCGACGGTGAGGTTCCAGCCTCAATAGCCTTGGATGACACAATTGAGTGGGCTCAGCGGAGGATGAGGAAGCTAGCGTTGGATTCAATTCATGGCGTGTAGGCTGATTCTACTTAAAGAAAAGGAAAAAGGAAGAAGATAAGGCAAGGGCAAAACAGTATATGCACAACCACTTCACGGTTTGACTCACAGAACTTGGTCAATAGTAGCAAATAAGGGTAAGGTTTCGAAAATGCAGTGGCATGTAAGGAGGGTGCATTTTGTAGTGGTAGATCAGGGACCAGGAAACTTTGCAGTGGCATATAAAAAAATTCCCTTTATAATATTTGTTTGAGTTAGTACATTATGGGAAACACATGAAGAATTATTTGAAGTGCTTGTATTATCCTTTCAAACATGCATATTGCGAGGCGTTCATTCTATTCTTATGTTTTAACATTGTTTTGGCATTTCCTTTTCCTTTTCATTAATCTCATTTAGTCTTAAGGTGAGGAAATAACATATGAAGACTAACTATTAAACATTACACTACATGAATTAATTTGTAACACATTTTTAAACAGGGATGCCGATGATGACGCTAAGATTAAGAACATCAAATCAATGGGGAGGCAATACAGTTTTCTGCGTTGCAAAACCAGGAAGGTCAACTTTGTGATATTTGTTGTTGATGGTGTTTCTGTCCTCGAGTCAATTGATAGCAACAAGAAAGGATACATTGACTCTCTCCATGAAACATTTATGTATCCATTCTTGTCATTTGGAGGTACGGATTGCTAAGATGCTTATAGCTTTATGTTGTTTCTTGGTGTGCTCGGTTTGTATACAGTGTGTGTGTGTGTGTGTGTGTGTGTGTGTGTGTGTGTGTGTGTATAAATCTGTTGTATGAGTCATTAGCTTTTCATTGACAGCTTGTTCATTGAACTATGCTTTGCATTAATAAATTTGTGTTTGCTATTGTATACATGAAAGCGATTATAACAAATTTGATTGCAGATGACAAGCCTGCTGTTGTGGTCACTCATGGGGATAGACTATCATTACAACAGCGCGCTCATGTTCAAAATGAGTTAGTAGAGTTACTTGGCATTCCTCTGCAGCAAATCTTTGACATACCAGGTACTGCATCATCATGTTTTTAATATGCATTACTATGAGTGTTCTACACTTCTACACCTGATCTTCTACACAGGATTTGATGGCTATGAAACTGATTTGGCGGTATTGGATTTGTTGCGTTACTGCATCCAACATGCTGAGCAAAACTTCCCTATTAAAATAAATTATCTTCTAGAGGTTCGATTTTCTTCCCTTTATCATTCATCATCTTATCTCCTGTTCATATTGGTATAAAAGGTAAACATTTCCTATGTACATTGAATAAATTAGCCTGATTTGTTCATACTCATGTTAGTGAAGATCCACTTGATTTATTTTTAGTGGGGTTATTAGATCTTGAAGTGGCGTTCCAGTCCATTTCCCCTGAGGAAGTGGTTTGCGTACTGCAGCCTGCAGCCATTTACTATGATATCTTCTCAATATCCACATACATTTCTTGCCTTTGGTTTTAGAGATGAAGTAAATGCAACCAAGCAAAGTGACCAACCGGTACTTGACCTTGGGTCCATTTTACACAAAATGCTTAACTATATATTATGTCAACCACTAGGAATATAGGGGACTGTCAATAACTATTTAGACACATGATCTATCTGTTTAGTATTACTAAATAGTCCCCACTTGAACTGTTAAAAAGCAAATCTTGCCTAAAAGAGAGATAGCTTAGTGGACAACAGTAATTGAAAACTTGAAATCATGTTCGTACTAGATGATTTGTCCATTTATGCTACAAAGAAATTAATGTATTACAGTTTGTCAATTGACAATACAATGCTGAAGGAGGATTGAACCTGCACTTCTTATTTTCTACCACTACATTGGTGTTATTTCTGGTGATATTTCGCCAACTAAGTAGAGGCGTGTGTAACCAGGAAGAGTAACAGTTGTAACTGACTAACTGTCGTGGAGAACCGCTTTTTGGTAGGGTGGAGTTGTGGATGTATGACTCCACCCACTATGATTTAAATTCTGGTGTCCACCATTACACGCACGCGGATGCATCTTAGTACGAACTTTGTGAGGTCATAGATGTATCCCTCTCTGTATTTCTAAGCATGTGCTTAGGGGCGCACTTGTGTGCGTATTGGTGTGTCTGCTTCTACCTTGTAATCGAAAAAAGGCACCAAATGTTTTTTTTAAAAAAAAAAGATATGAAGAACTTGTTCATGCAATCTTTTAAAAAGAGTAAATTGCACTTTGCACCAGGTATTTTGTCCCTTGTTTCACTTTGCACCAGGTTTAAGCTATACTTTCACTTTGCACCACCCTAGGCTACTAACCAATGTTGCACTTTGCACTGGGTTTAAGATGGTAGCATGGGGCGGACCGATGCTGCTCACGAAGTTGGCTTACGGCAGCATGGAGGCGACGGGGTCAATGTCGTAGACCAGGGTGGGGAAGCGGGTCTTGAAGGAGGCGGTTATGACGTTGGCGACGAGGCCGCCCGCCATGATGTCGAAGCCCTGCTTGGCAAAGACGGCAGCAATGAAGAAAACCTAGTGCAAAGTGCAACATTGGTTAGCCTAGCCTAGGGTGGTGCAAAGTGAAACAAGGGACATAATACCTGGTACAAAGTGTAATTTACTCTTAAAAAATTAACGAAGAACTTGTTTGAGCAATCTTTACTTTTTTCTTTCTTTTGAGATTTATATTGCTGTTGTACAAAAGTGAAAACTATCTTTTCATCCGCGCAAGGGCAAAACTTCATTTAAAGATTTGTTGGACGAGTACTTATTGAAAAGTTCATTTTGGACAGATGCATGGGCGTGAAACCCTCACGAAGATAACGGAGCAGTTGATGGGCTTAGATGCAATCATTGAAGCCACCGTTATTTTCCTATGCATTATAATCCTTCTGCTTCGCGTATCAGATAAATTGCTGCAATGGTAGCTATGTTCTACATATGGATTGTAAATAAAAAAGGGAGGCAAGAGTCCTTACCTTCTTTAGCTACCTACATCACAGTGTAACCAAAAGTACCCAAGAGTAGCATATGATGTCATGGATGTTATGATTGGCACGCCTGTAGCTATGCAAGACATTATGAATCCTATTACCAGTTATGCTTGTATATATTGTTCGAAAACGTTGTGATGGTACTTCATACATTGTGAATCCTATTACCAGTTATGCTTGTATATATTGTTCGAAAACGTTGTGATGGTACTTCATACTGCCGTGTCTGGTTTCCATGAGCTGCTGGAGAAACACTAATAACGTGTCTCACTTGCTCTTCTGATGTGTCTTGTCATGTGAACTAATAACGATTGGACTTGCATATTGTTAAAACCGTTAGTTTTACCTGCAGTTTTCAGTACAACTGCAGGAGAAATATGGCTCGCTGGTTTTGATTTCGTTCTCCCATTCTTTGTGATGTGACTGTAGTTTTATGACATTCAGGTGGATGCATTTGTATTTTCTCTTCTTAAAAAATTGGGAATTAGGCTCGATCAGCTGCGCCGTGCCAAACAAGCCAACGAAGAGGCTGTTGAACACAGAAGAGTCCCAGCAAGGCAACAAAGGCACCATCCCTCTGCCATCAGCCCAGAACACTCTAGTCTATGGTAGCCCGTATGGCCGTATCCTTCCCAGTTCCAAGTTTCTGTCTCCGGAGACAACATTGTCCGAAACGCATCCGGTGGAATTGTTAATAAAGTCCTTGATATTTCAACGGTATGGTGTACTGTTAGGAATTTTAGTAAGATTTAGTGAAGTGGATCGGATGTAAGAGGAGAGGAGTGAATTGGGAACCATTTTCAAACAATGACCAAATTAAAACACAATCTTCTAATCCAACCTACCAAATTAAAACCTAATCTTCTAACCCAACCTCAGTGTCTATGGTTTGTTAGTGTGATCAATCAACTCCTACACTTAGTGAAGTTTTGCAACATAAGTTTTAATCCTACACAAGACTAGTGACTAGAAATTGAAAGACAAGGAAATTAAATAAAGAAAAGTAAAACGAACAAGACAACCAAATTTTTACTGAGGTCTTGGAGATTCGGTGATCTCCCTTACTTCTCGTTGGAGCACTCTGGCAAGAGTATTGCTCTCACTTGAATCCTCACAAGGACCCAAGCTCTCAACTTGTGGTAGTCCTCTGCTACGGATAGGTAGACTCCAAACATTCGCAACCCTTTCAATACCTTCCATAAGCTCCTCCTTGAAAGATCACAAAGAGCACGCCTCTAAGCCATCTAGAAAACTCCGATGTCCAAGAGTAATAAGCCAAAAAAGATCACTTGAACCCAGCAAGGTCAAGCAACTAAGGAGTGATACATACAATTAGGCCCAATCTACTATCTTAATCTCTCAAACACCCTCTTGATCTTCAATCGAAGATCTAAGGTGCCCTTGAACTCCCCAACATGTTTGCCCCAGTTTTGGAGTTTCAAGAAAGCTAACATGAACGCCCATGGTCCATATATATAGCTCCCACATTCACAAACTAGCCGGTAGACACATTTTTGCAAAGTAGTTGTAGACCCGGATCATCTGCCTTGACCCAGATCTGTGGATATCATGGGGATATGCCCATGATCTTAGGATGATGTTACAATTGGCAATGTCGTTTTCAGTTTGTCGAAACACGCGTTTTCGTCGAAGGTTAAAATGCTGTCAGGGCTTGTGCGGTCAGACCGGCGTTGAGTGTGCGGTCAGCTGGCTAGTGGTCAGACCGGCCTATAAATGGTGGTCAGACCGAGTTGCAGTCAGACCAGCCGTTCAATGGCGGTATGACCGATTTCTTGCTGATCATCGGCCAATCAGTGGCGATGAGTGTTGGGTTAGGTCAAATTCATGGGTTTCATGGCATATGTGTTGCATGATGCATGTTTTGACTAACGTAGGTCAAGTTATGAAGAACTTGTTCCCGAAATCGGTTTCTTTGTCTATTGTTGTGCAGGTTGCTTTGAGGTCAATGATGGTCAACGGCGAGGATGATTGGGACTAAGATTGGAGAGCTGATGTCCAGAACGATCGGGGATGCTGGGTGAGGTCAATGGAGTCAAGCATGGCACAAAAGGGATAAAGGTGACCGATGGGCAGTTCGGTGCGACGGGTTGGATCAAGCGGCGCGGGGGTCGGTGCAAGTGCCATGGTGGTTTCGGTGGGAGCCGGATGGGAGAGACTTGCCGACATGATGAGAGCCATTGGATCAACCTACACGTGGCGAAGCATGGAAGTGCTTCACGCAGTTTGGACTCAGTCTTCGAAAAAGATCGAGAAAGGGTATTTTGGTAATTTTACCAAATACCGCCTTAGTGACCTTTTGCCAACCCGCGGCGCAAGACGGCGCATGATGAAGCGGATTAGGTCAAGAGGAGATGAAGACGACGCTTTAAAATGCGTGTGTGTGTGACCTGTTTGTGTGTGGGCTTTAACGGGAGCCCATTAGGTTTAATGTTTCTAGAAGGTCTAAGCCTCCACTATAAATAGAGGAGGGAGGTGGTTGCACCCCCTTCAACCCTTTCATTATTTGAAAACCCTAGTTTTGCTTTTGTGCTTAGGGAGAAGATAGTTGGAGATTAGGGTTCTAGAGAGTTGGATTTGATTTCGTGCTCATGTATTGAGTCTTTGTCCTCTATTGATGGAGTGGTTGTAAACCAATACCATATCAAATCAATCCAAGGAAAAATTGCTCAAAGATGTGTTTCTTTGCTTTCTTTCTCTCTATTTGATGATTTTGAGTCTTTCTTTGATCCGCGAGTTTTTGCTTGGTTTCTTGCCTTGATCTAACTTGCTATGACATGTGGGAACCTATCTAGAATCATCTTGATCATCATTCATCCACAAGCAAGTCTCTAGATCATATTTTGTTTTTGACTCGGTTTTGGAGCACCTTTCATTCAAACTAAAAAAGATAGGAACTTTGGCATGGATCTCTGTGATCCTTGATTGGAATAGGTTCCTAATATCTTAGAGAAGGTGTGTCTCAAGTTTCGTGGAGTTTGGCCTTACAGATCAAAAGTTAGACCAATTTTTGTTTTGGTTTTCGGGCTGTCTGCCCTGTTCATCGTAAGGCCGGCCAGTCCGCACCTTGACCGCCGGTCAGTCCGACCTTGCCGCCCGGTCGAGGCCCGAGCGGTCGTCGATCGATCAGCTTGATTCCGTCGGTCAGACCGCACCTCTCAGTTAGGGTTTGAGCTTTTGGCATATTTGGTCTGTTTTGCTTTGGGGATAGATTGGATTCAATACAAGTCTTCCGCTGTACTTGTTTATTAATCTTCATAGCTTCCATAGCTATTGGAGTGAAATTCGTGTTGAATCCGATCAAAGTGAAAAAGTGAGTGTGCTCCTATTCACCCCCACCCCCCTCTAGTTGCCTTTTCGATCCAACAAGTGGTATCAAAGCCCGGTTAGTTCAATCTTGATTTTAACCGATCACTGAACTTGGCGATGGATAAATACTTGACCAAGCCGTATATCTTCGATGGGCTTGACTATGCCTATTGGAAGAATCGCATGCGAGTCATTCTTCAGAGCGAAGGACAAGCTATATGGGAGGTTGTTCGAGCTCCGCTCGTTTTGCCCGAGGTTGCTTCACCGGCTTCAGCAGCCCTCTTGGCAAACAACTATAAGGCAAAGAATCTCTTATATGCTGGGTTTGGTAGACAGGAGTACGATAGGATTTGCAACCTTGAGACCGCACATGAGATTTGGCATACCCTCGAAACTTACCATGAGGGATCGTCCCAGATCAAGCAAGTGCATCAGACGGTCTACAAGCGAGAGTATAACAAATTTGAGATGCGTCCTGGTGAGAGCATCGATGACGTTTTTACTCGCTTTAACAAGGTGATCAATCAGATGAGAGTTGTTGACATTGAGTACTCTCAATCTGAGAATGCCACCCATCTCTTGGCTGCAATCAACACCAAGGAGTGGGAGATAAATGCTACTGCTATTGAGGAGAACGTCGATCTCTCTAGTCTCACTTTGGAGCTGCTTTATAGCAAGCTCAAAACTCATGAGATCAAGAGAGATAGTCTTCCTAAGAAGGATAACATGGCTTTGGTGGTTGATCCTCTCAAAGGGACTCCTGATGGTTCTTCTGAGTCTTCTTCTAGCTTTTCTCTTGCGTGTTTATCTACTGTTCAAGGAGAAGAGTTTGAGAGTCTTCATGAGGCTGATTTAGTCAAGAACGTCACACGGGCATATAACAATATTAGAAACAAGAAGAGAGATGGCCTTGTGACGTGCTATGAGTGTGGAGAGCTATATCATATCCGGCATATGCTTCATGGCCGACATCGTCGACATCAATGACAACAATGAGGTACCTCCCTCCTATGATGTTCTTTCTGCTAGATGCGACGACATGTTTGAGCAACTCATGAGTCAAGATAAGACCTTAGAGTTTACCATGGCTAAGAACAAGGACTTAGAGTCATAAGTAGATAATTTGACATTAGAACTTACAAATGCTAAGACTCTTGAATTTGATGAATGTTCCTCTTGCCATGCTTTATATTCTGAATTTGCTAAACTGCAATCTGCTCATGATATTACTTTGCATCAACTTGAAAATTCTAGGACTGAGCTAATTGATGTTAAATCTACTCCCTGTGAAAAATGCTTAGAGTCTAGCAAGTTGGATGCTTCTGCTAATGTTAAATCTAGCTTTTGCGCTTTCTGCATAGAACGTGAACATGAAGTTAAGGACATTTTAGAAGCAGTTAGAGTTAAATATGCCAAGTTTAAGGACACAATTGACTCTACACCTTGTGCCTCATGTGCAGCCTATAAGCTTGAAGTTGCTCATCTTAAGGAGAAACATGCTAGAGCCATTAAGGCCAAAACTTGTGAATCATGTGCTAACTTTAGAAAAGAAAATGCTTACCTTAAGAACACACTAGAAAATTTTTCTAAAGGTAAGAAACTGTTAAACATGATTCTGGACACGTCTAAAACTCCTTATAAGAAGTAAGGTTTAGGATACAACTCTGCCTAGGACACATCCAAGCCTAATGTTATTCAGGTCTTGGAAAATAGCTTAGTTGAATTCAAAACCCAACCTGCAAAAACTATTTTTAAATCTGCAGAGTTTGTCCAACCTTCTTTTAAGGCAAAAGGTGCTTCTCCCAGTGGTACCAAATACCATTGCACCTATTGCAAGAAGAGTGGACATTTGGTAGAGTTCTGTTGGCGTAGGTTGAAAAATGCTAGGAGAAATATTGCTAGAATTTCATCTCATCAACCTAGAGCTTTTATGAGGCATGGTCACTTAGAAAATAAGAAACCTAGACTAGGATTTGTTTCACATGCTCATCATGTTTCTAGACAGGATGATTCTCATGTTAAAGTAACCATTGCTCATAATAGAACTTCTAATAAAATCAAGGATAGCACTTTTGCTTTGCATACTACTCGCAGACGTGTGTCTCAGTACTTGGTTCTCGAGTGGCTTTTAACTAACCCCAGTATTGAGACACATCGTTCTTTTGTGCCTTGATTTTTCAGGGTCGCCGCGGAAGGAGGAAGAACACGTGGCTCGTCGACTCCGGCTGTTCACACCACATGACCGGAGACTCAAGATAGTTCACTTCCTTCACGTGGTCGACGGGTGATGACTTCATCACCTTTGGAGATGATACACAAGGGCAAATTGAAGGAACGAGATCAATCAAGGTGAATGACAGATTCATCTTGAAGGATGTCGCCCTTGTGGACAAGCTAAGGTACAACTTGCTTTACATTTTGCGACTTCTTGATGATGGCTCTGAAACTTCGTTTTAAGAAAAATGCCTGTCGTGTGCTTGATTCTGCCGGTGAGCTTGTTTTTGGGATTTCTAGAGTTGGTAGAATCTTTGGAGTTGATTTTTCTGAATCTCTTGTCGGATCTCTCAAATGTTTAATTGCATCTTCTTCTGATATCTGGCTTTGGCACCGACGTTTAGGGCACATTGGTTTTGATCATCTAACGCGAGTTAGCGGCCTTGGTTTGCCTAAACTCAAAACCGTCAAGGATGCTGTATGTACGCCCTGTAGGCATGGCAAGTAAGTTGCCGCCTCATACCCTTCATTGACTATGGTCATGACTGACGGACTGTAACACCCCAGCCCAACAATGAGCCTGGAATGCTACTAAAATAACATTAAACAAAACTAAGCTAAGACCAATTACCAAATTTCGGCAGAACCTCCTTTGTATAGTTAACTATACAGAGGTTCTAGCAATTGAATATATCATTATCTATATCTCAACATCCAAATTCATTCAAACATGCAAGATAATCGATTCAGCTAAAGCATTAATAAGCATAATCAAGCTTTGCTACTCTCACTATTACAATTAAACCAACACATTCATCCAAAGCCATAACTAAATTCTCAATCAGTTTGCTTATTATTAGAATATAAACTAAATGATATTCTCCTTTTAATATGAGTGGTAGTGAGTGCATCCATGCAAGACTACTCCCTCCCATGCATGTCGTTCTTGCCAGTGGTACCTAAAAACACAACAAAGCAAGAGTGAGCCCAAGGACTCAGCAGGTATCAATAAATGAAACGCTAAGTTCACAGTTATAGCATCAATATACCCAAAGAAACATTACACTAAACACAACTCCCATGCTTATGTAATGCGAACGTGTAATGCATCTTTTAATCTTTATCTCTTTTCGTATTTTACCGGTAATGCGGGGGGTATACAACCGTCGATGTATACCCTTGCCTGTGCCCTCTGGCACATGGACCAAGAGCCTATACTCCATGAGTATAGGGACCATTGCCCATCATCTTAATGATGGGGACCTCTATTCAATGCCCACATTCCACGAATGTGGGGACCACAAGCCCGTCATTTACATGACGGGGACCTCAACTGTATATACTTGGTCACCACGTGACCAAGTCTCAGGTATGCTCCCAATATGCGTATGTACTATGACTCTATCTTTCATACATATGAATCAACAAGTACATACCAAAATCTCAGATTCAAATAACATGTAAGGCATTAACAACATACATAGATAATTTTTAGCCATAAACATGCATTCACCAAGTTTTATTCATACTCACCACACTAACATCCATGTGTGGTTACTATGAATAAAACGCAAGCAATCACATCAAACAATCGTAATTATGCTACAATCAGGATACTTGCCTCAGCGGTCTTGAGAGCGGTGGACGCTTGAAGAGGCGCTGCCCACAGGACCAAACCCCCACCTGAATATAATTATAAACCTTGCTAAGACAATCATACTGGACCAAAACAAACTTTATAACAACAATCACGAACTCGCAAAAGCGTCTAACTTGATCCTAACCCCAATTCTTAAACGTCAATCTGTCCGCTCGGTGGACAGTCCAATTCAAAAATCCATAACTAATAGCACAGGAGTCCAAATAGGGTGTTCTTAGACTTCCTGAAAAGGTAATTAAATTCTCCAACTAAACCTAGTTGAGGGGCTGTTCTTAATCTGCTATCTATTGCCCCTATCGAGCTAGTTAACGAAACGTCGAATTCGCGTCGGGTTCTCTGGACAGTACACTAAAAATACCATAACTTTTGCTATGAGTGTCCAAATCTTACGTTATTTAGCTTTGTGATAAGGTATGGAAATTACCTACATTTTTCGTTATACCGAGCTTCTCCAATTATCCCTTTAACTAATCGATTAACTCAGATTACTAAAACCTGTCAGAAAACCAACTAATCTGCAGAACAGTTCCGCTAATAAAATCATAACTTCTGCTACAGAAGTCCAAATAATGTGTTCTAGCACTTCACGGAAAGATGGCGACGTCCTCTACATTACTCTAGGAGACGTCCAGAACTAATTCCACATTTAACTAGATCAAAACGTCGGTCTAACACGAACTGTCCTGAACAGGCCTAATTACCGATATCGCTAAATCAACTAATTAAGCATCTAAACAAGGGGGAACAACGGTTACCCTTGACAAAACAATGAAGAACCTGCTGAGCACGACGATCACATGCCTACGATCTCTCCCCTTCCTCTCTTCTTCCTCTTCTCTCTTCTTTTGGCCGATCTATCTCCTGGGCGATCCTCCTTCTTCCTCCTCGACACCGGCAGCGGGGAACACCTTCTTGGCCGGCAGCAGGGGTGGACCAGCAGCAAGGAGGCATGGGAGATCAGGGGAGGCAGCCAAAGGTGTTGGGGAGAGAGGGGGTGGCGGCCACCAAGTGGGAGGGAGGGAGAAGTGGAGGGCGGCTAGGGTTTTGGGGGTTAAAAAGGGCACCTTCCCCCCTTGGCCGGCCATGGGCTGCCCACATGGGCCAAAGCCTAGGCCCAAGTTGCCTAAATCTTGCTGCTAAGCCCTTCGTTAACTGCTTAAATAAATATTTTCCATTTGATCCTTCTCCTAAATCAATTTTCGAATAGTCCTTCTCTTTACTTAATTAATTCTCTCTCAAATACTCCGTCGAATACTTTTGGGGTATTACATGGACTAGGACAGCTGCTTCATATGGATACTGTTGGTCCTGCTAGGGTTCGGTCAGTCGATGGCAAATGGTACATTCTTGTCATAGTTGATGATTTTTCGAGATACTCTTGGGTGTTCTTTCTTGCTTCGAAGGATGAGGCTTTTGATCACTATCATGATCTTGTTCTTCGTTTGGCTTCTGAACTTCCTGGTGCCTTGAGAGCGATCCGCAGTGACAATGGCACAAAGTTCAAGAATGCTTCTTTTGCCTCGTTTTGTGCTGAGCACGGTATTGAGCATTAGTTCTCTTCTAGTCTTCTCCACATGTCCCTCAACAAAATGACGTTGTGGAAAGGAAGAACAGGACCTTAGTCGAGATGGCTAGGACGATGCTAGATGAGTATAGCACACCGAGGAGGTTTTGGGCAGAAGCTATTGCTACAACTTGCCATATTTCAAATCATGTCTTCTTGAGACCGTCTTTGGGCAAGACTTCTTATGAGCTTCGTTTTGATAGAAAACTTTCTATCTCTCACTTTCGAGTCTTTGGATTAAAGTGTTTTATTCTTAAGACAGGGAACCTAAATAAATTTGAATCAAGGACTTGTGATGGTTTATTTCTGGGTTATCCTGCTCATTCGAGGGCTTTTCGGGTCTTTAATGTTGAAACTAACATTGTTCAGGAGACATGCAATGTCACTTTTGATGAGACTAGCCTTGGAGCTAGATCCGATGTTTCAGGTGACTTACAGGTGACAGAGAGCATTTTTTGTTGAAGAAGAAGAGGATGATTTCGATACTGCTCCTCCACCTGTTACTGATGCTCCTGTCCAAGCTCCAGAACTTGTGACGACTACTTCACCTCCAATTGAGCCTCTTGATGCATCTTCTTCATCAGCAGTACCTACGGAGGTTGAGGAGATGCTATCTCCCCCAGGCGCTCCACTGCACATTCAAAAGTAACATCCTTCGGATCAAATGATTGGTAATCTTCATGAGCGAGTCACTTGCTCTAGGTATCATGATCCGAGTCTTTTCTCTCATTCTGCATTTGTAGCTTCTTTTGAACCCCGCAATATATCACATGCTTTATTTGATTCTAGCTGGGTCAATGCCATGCATGAGGAGTTAGAGAATTTTGAAAGAAATAAAGTCTGGAACCTTGTAGAACCTCCTAGTGGTCATAATGTGATAGGAACCCGTTGGGTGTTCAAAAATAAACAAAATGAGGATGGTTCTGTGGTTAGAAACAAGGCTAGGTTGGTAGCTCAGGGTTTTAGCCAAGTTTAGGGGTTAGATTTTGATGAGATCTTTGCTCCTGTTACTAGACTAGAAGCCATTCGCATTACCTTGTATTTCTTTGCATCTAAAGGTTTTAGGTTGCATCAAATGGATGTTAAGTGCCTTTACGAATGGTTATATAGAGGAGGAAGTGTATGTTAGACAACCCCGGCTTTGAGAATCCCAAGCACCACGATCGTGTTTTTAAGCTATCCAAAGTCTTGTATGGTCTTAAGCAAGCCCTAGAGCCTTGTATGATAGACTTAAGACCTTCTTGCTTAAGAATGATTTTGAAATGGAAAAAGTTGATAAGACTCTTTTCATTCTTAGGCATGGTAATGACTTCTGCTTGTTGATTCGTTGATGATATTATCTTTGGTGGTTCCTCTCATGCTCTTGTTTCAGTTTTTACGAGACCATGTCGAGAATTTGAGATGAGTATGATGGGCGAGCTCAACTACTTTACGGGGCTTCAAATCAAGCAATGCAAGGAAGGGATCTTCATCCATCAGACGAAGTACACCAAGGATCTGCTCAAGCGCTTCGAGATGGGTGACTGCAAGCCAATCGCCACTCCCATGGCGACCTCGACTGCTTTGGATCCAGATGAGGAAGGAGAAGTCGTGGATCAACGCGAGTACCGCAGCATGATCGGCTCTCTTCTGTACCTGACGGCCTCAAAACCGGACATCCACTTCACGGTATGCCTCTGTGTGAGGTTTCAAGCGTCTCCGGCGTCTCCGAGGACTTCACATCGCCAAACCGTTAAGCGCATCTTCAGGTATTTACACTCTACCCTCTAGTATGGCATTTGGTATTCCTGCTCTTCTTCGTTGTCCATTCGGGGGTTTTCTAATTCTGATTTTACGGGCTGTCGGCTAGATAGGAAGAGTACCTCTGGCAATTGTCATTTCTTAGGAACTTCTCTTATCTCTTGGTCATCTAGGAAGCAGTCTTACATTGCTCAATCCTTCTTTGGCCGAATATGTAGCTCTTGCTAGTTCTTTGTAGTCGATTTTGTGGATGGTGTCCACTCTTAAGGACTTTGGGTTAAACTTTGCTAGTGTTCCTCTTTTCTGTGATAACACTTCTGCTATTAACATTGCTAAAAACCCAGTGCAACATTCTAGAACCAAGCACATAGATATTCACTATCACTTTCTTAGAGACCATGTTGAGAAGGGTTATATTGTGCTGCATTTTGTGTAGTTCAAGGCTCAGTTGGCTGATATCCTCACCAAGCCTTTAGACCCAACAAGGTTTGCCACCTTAAGAAGTGAGTTAGGGGTAATTTATCCCTATGGGTTGGTTTGAGAGCGAGTTGGATCTTTTCTGATCTTACCTTGTTCATTTGATCTTTTCTTGATCTTCTTTTGAACTTTTTGATCCTTTTGATCTTTTTAGGCTTTTTGAGCTTTTCATGCATCTTATTGTATCATATTGCATTCATATGAAAAATCCAAAAAGATGCATTGTAATATAAGCTTTTCTACTTATCTTTTAAAATCGATGAAGCTTCGCTTATTACCCTTTGGAGCTTTAGTATTTCAATTCTTGCTCAATGTCATGTCTAATTCTTTGATTTGCTAGAATTATCATGCTTTCACATGTGTAGCTAAGTCTTTGCTTAATGAGCTAGAACTCTAAAAACAACTTGAACTAAAACTGCAATCTGTGGATGTTTTAGCTGGTTGCGCAATTAGTGCTCCTTTTGTGACATTGGCCCTGTCAAAATTGATTTGTTAGCTCTTGAATCTAAAATTGACCATTACTTGAGCTTCTTGTTCTTGAGAATCTAAAACTGCTCTTGTGAAAAATGAAAAATCAATTCAAGATTGTCTTATGCTTAAATTGTGCCAAACTACTCTCACGAGACTGCTTGTCATAAACATGAACTTGGAGATAATTTGATGATCCAAACGATCTCATAGGGACTGCTTGTCAAAACTGACATGAACCTCAAGATTTGTCGCCCTGGTAGAAACTTAGGAAGAGCTTATGGATGGCTCCTAGTCCAGGATCTTCTTCACTAAGATATACCTTTAATCAACTAGTGGTCGAAGCTTAGGAAGTGTTTGTGGATGGCTCCTAGTCCAGGATCTTCTTCACTAAGTTAGACCATTAGTCAACTTCAATATTCATTGCAAATGGAAAACTGTTGAAAAATGGGCGTTTGAGGAAAATTGAGCAAAATGATTCAATTCAGGACCTGTTTGTTTCTTAATGTGGTCTTTGTTAGCTTTTTTATCTCACATTGATATTTTGACATGGACATTATCATTTTAGGATCCCTGTTGATGAACTTGCTAAATTTGAAGCTTTGCTTAATTTGATAAAATTCATTGCTTTCCATTGAGCCTTCGAGCTTAGCTTTGATATATATGTCTTAACATGATCTTGCTAGCGCTTTTAGGCTTGATATGTTCTTGTGCAATATAAGAAATGCTAGCTTGTTCTTTTGGGTAATCTCCAAAGCTTCTTGTACTAAAAAATTGAAAAATACAAAAAAAAAAAATTAAGTCACTCTATTGCGTTTCATGCATGTTCCTTCTTATGTTTTTTTTTCTCATTTTGCATTTGTTATCTCTGGACGAGAGGAAGGCGTGATTCCTTGATGACTCCATTGTCAAAGGGGGAGAAGATATATCATATGGTATAAAGGGGAGAAGATATAGAAAGGGGAGAAAAATGTTAAAAGGGGAGCCTTTTGGAGAAAATTTGGAGAATTTGAAATTTTCTGAAATCTGAGGATCATGGTGAGGGGGAGTTTCTTATTTGCATTCTTATGGTCTTATTGCCATTTCTGAACTTGAATTGCAATTCTTGCATCCTCACAATGATCAAAGGTCAATTTAAACAATTGTTCTTTCATATGGACCTTAAGTGAGATTTTGACTCTTTTATGGAAAATGAAGCTTTCTCGCTTCCTTTTGCCTTATCTTACTTGCCTATGCTATTCTGAAGCTAACTTGGTCATTCCCTTTGCTTTCTCTTGCATTTGGACCAAGTTGTGCCTTTTGTGCGAAAACGTCGAGTTTTTACTTTTCAAACCTCAAAATTTGCATTTGTTGGAAATTGCCAATGTGTTCATAAGGAGGAGATTGTGGATATCATAGGGATATGCTCATGATCTTAGGATGATGTTACAATTGGCAATGTCATTTTCGGTTTGTCGAAACACGCGTTTTCGTCGAAGGTTAAAATGCTGTCAGGGCTTGTGCGGTCAAACCGGCTAGCGGTCAGACCAGCCTGTAAGTGGCGGTCAGACCGGGCTATGGTCAGACCGGCCATTCAATGGCGGTCTGACCGATTTCTTGCTGATCATCGGCCAATCGGTGGCGATGAGTGTTGGGTTAGGTCAAGTTCATGGGTTTCATGGCATATGTGTTGCATGATGCATGTTTTGACTAACGTGGGTCAAGTTGTGAAGAACTTGTTCCCGGAATCGATTTCTTTGTCTATTGTTATGCAGATTGCTTTGAGGTCAATGACGGTCAATGGCGAGGATGATCGGGACTAAGCTTGGAGAGCTGAGGTCCAAAACGATCGGGGATGCCGGGTGAGGTCAGTGGAATCAAGCATGGCACAAAAGGGACAAAGGTGACCGAACGGGCAGTTCGGTGCGACGGGTTGGATCAAGTGGCGCGGGGGTCGGTGCAAGTGCCATGGTGGTTTCGGTGGGAGCCGGATGGGAGAGACTTGCTGACATGATGAGAGCCGTTGGATCAACCTACACGTGGCGAAGCATGGAAGTGCTTCACGCAATTTGGACTCGGTCTTCGAAAAAGATCAAGAAAGGGTATTTTGGTAATTTTACCAAATACCGCCTTGGTGACCTTTTGCCAACCCGTGACGCAAGACGGCGCATGATGAAGCGGATTAGGTCAAGAGGAGATGAAAACGACACTTTAAAATGCGTGCGTGTGATACCCATTTGTGTGTTGGCTTTAACGGGAACCCATTAGGGTTAATGTTTCTAGAAGGTCTAAGCCTCTATTATAAATAGAGGAGGGAGGTGGCTGCACCCCCTTCAACCATTCCATTATTTGAAAACCCTAGTTTTGCTTTTGTGCTTAGGGAGAAGATAGTTGGAGGTTAGGGTTCTAGAGATTTGGATTTGATTTCGTGCTCATGTATTGAGTCTTTGTCCTCCATTGATGGAGTGGCTGTAAACCAATACCATATCAAATCAATCCAAGGAAAGATTGCTCAAATATGTGTTTCTTTGCTTTCCTTCTCTCTATTTGATGATTTTGAGTCTTTCTTTGATCCGCGTGTTTTTGCTTGGTTTCTTGCCTTGATCTAACTTGCTGTGACATGTGGGAACCTATCTAGGATCATCTTGATCATCATTCATCCATGAGTGTAACATCCCAAATTTAGGTTTGTTTCAAATGTAAGAAAATGAGTATAAATTAAAATTTTTTCTTCATTTGGAAGTACTTGACCAAATCTGTAATTCTTGCAAAGGAATTATGGAAAGTCAAAACTCAAAAATCAAAATTCTCAATTGACTAAAGTCAAAAACCTCCTTGGTAAAAAATCTTGTGCCAAGCTTCTGTAAATTATTTTTCCTGGGTTCTTTGGATGACTTGTAGCACCTCTGAATTTTCTCATAATTTTTAGAAATTATTTGAATAATTTTGGAGGCAAGTCAAACCAGGTCAAACCCTAATTCCAACCTTCTGAAATTTCTTGAGAAAATTGCATTGCATAAAAACCTCTGGAAATTTTATGGGAGGATAATCCTTTTGTTAGCAAGCTCCAGTTAAATTTTCATAAATTTTGGTGTTGTTTTGATACCTCATTTAAATCCTCAAAACCTCAGCTCAAAATTCAAAACTCAAACTGGTTCACTGTTCCTTGGGTTTGAGTCGGACTCGGGCTCGAGTCAATTGACTCGGTCCAACCAACTAGTTGCACCCGGGGGGCTCGCGCTGGTGCTCTCGCTCTGGGCCGTTGGATTATAATCGCACGGCCCACGTTTGCGCAACCCTGTGCCCACCCGATCTTTTCTCAGTCGCTCGATCAAAATCCGACGGCGGCCGCCGTCCTCTTCTCTCGCTTCGCCGCAAGACGCGCTTCTGCGCCATGGGCGAGAGATCGTGGGCGCGCGATGCCTATCCCTCCACGTCCTAGCCAACGGCTCTGTGCGCATTTAATGCCCGTCGTGCACCGCCCCCGAAAATCTTCGTTTCACCTGCTCCCATCGCACTCGGTGCTCCCATGGCAGGTTTGACCCGAGGAGGTTGCTGCCGTTGCTCTCTGCCATCTCTGCTACTTAAGCACCCGGCCTTCCTCTCTTGTCTTCCTTTAGTATTTCCGCAGCCCTAGCTAGCACCCACTCCGCTGGTTAGAGCCCAAGTCGCCAACATCACTTCGGCCGCCATTGCCGAGCTTCAAGCTCACGGTGAAGGCGGTACTCCTGTGGTCCTCCTTTCTTTATTTTTGCTCCGGAGTCACCCTCTACCCTCCTGGAGTAAATCCCCTCACTTAATTTGGATTCATCTCTACAGGGTGGAGCTGAATTGCAAATTCCCCATTTTCGGCCGCAAAACTCATTCATCGTCTCCAAGTCCGGTGAGTGATCCTCTCTCCAATCCTTCTCTCTGGTAGCATCTGTGGGAGGTGTGGATTCCATTTCGATGACGCGGGCTCCTTCTTTTGGCTCAGGGCAGCTTCGCCACGTTGCCGCCATTGACGCCGTCGCGGAGTTTCCTCGCCGGCGCAGCTCAAGCGTCCCCTGTCCCTCCGCGTCACTCAGGTAGGTCCCCTGTAGCCTTTAGATGCTCGGGCACCCGCTGGATGACTTTGTTGCGGAGCTTTCCTTCTTTGCCATTGTTCCCGTGCGTTGCACCGCCGCACCTCGCCGTCGCGCCGCCGCTCCGGTCCATCATCGAGGGTGTGAATGGTACGGGAGGGTGCGCAAAGATATTGCGCACCTGTAGGTGCCCTCGGGTTGCACTGCGGTGGCGTGAATCGCTGTTGTTTCGCCGGAGTGTGCGTCGGGATTTTTGTTGGGCGTGAATAGCTCCTGTTGTCGTCGTTAAGACACATTAATGACGTGGGTTAATGCTAATAATTGCTTAGTTATAATCATGTCTTAAGCCGGCTCAAACCAGTCTCTTACATGTGGGCCGTGCCTAATTTTAAAACCCCACGTGCACCCTTAACTCCCCCATGGCCCGCTGTCACTGACGGGTGGACCCTCCCGTACTGTGCACTTAAACCCCCCGTGCCTCTCAGTCACTAAAAGGCGGGGCCGCGTTTACGCACGCGTGTTTAACCCCCGTGGTCTCTTTTCACGACGGGTGGGGCCTTTTGCTCGTATGCGTCGTTAACCCGTGAGTGTGTGACCTGGTGTCACTGACATGTGGGGCCCTGAGGTCAGCAAACCCTGTTCAAGTTGCGGTCGGCACGATCAACCACAGCCGTCCATTTTTGGATTAGTGGCTGAGATCGTTGGGCCGTTCGGACCACTCCAAACGCCCTTTCAATCCCAGCCCTCCATCACGAAATCAACGGCCAGGGTTCATTGGGCCGTTCGGACCACCCCGAACCTCGTTGAATCCCAGCCGTTGATCTCGATCTCAATGGCTGGATGCTTTTCCGAGTGGGCGTGTGCTGTGCGTGGGCTGCGCGTGGGCCGTAGGATGTGAGATCGACGGCCCAGGATGCGCCACGCCGTAATTCTTTGCGGTGGGTTTTATTTAATTTCCGAGAGATTTATTTCACAACTGGAAAATGCAATAAACTTTGAAAAGGTATAACTAATTCATATTAATTCATTTTCGGGTGATTCCAGTTTTGTTAAATATGTTATGAACTAAACTTTAATCTAAAAATAGTTTCAAGCTTGGTTTAACTCCAGAAAAATCTGTAAATGCATTTAAAGCCCTTTCAGCTTTATTTAATATATTAAAAATCCCAGATATATTGAAAAATGCATAACAAATTCATTTCAACTCCTTTTTAGTTCAAATAAATTTTATTAATTCTGATATTAGCTAAACTTTAATCTAAAAATGGTTTTAATCTTGTTATAGCTACAGAAAAATCTAGAAATAGCTATAATCATGTGTAGGATTTAATTGCTTTACTAAAAATCCAATTAACTTAGAAAATGTATAACTAATTCTCTGTAAACTATTCTTGAGTGAAACCAATGTTGTTGGTTTCCTCTATTAATGAACTTGCTGTTAAAAATGGTTTTGAACATGTTAATGTTTTCAAAAAGCTTACTTATGCAACTTAGTTGTGCTCAATTTCATATCTTTGAAAAATTATAGAAAATGCATAATAGCTCCAAATGAGGTGAACTCAATTGTGTTATTCATCTCATGAGGTGCTTGTTTTACTGTAAAAATCTCAGTTGTACCACTTTTCCAGAAAATGTTGCCAAACAATTAAATTAGTGAATAGTAGCAGTTTTGATTTTCAGGGCTGAGCAGAATTGTTTTGCTCATATATTTTGCATTAAGAATCCAAATCAATTGGTTCTTGTTGCTAAATTCTCTAAAAATCATCCTCTTGCTGCTGTAGAAATTTCAGAGCATTTGGAGTTTGTTTGCTGTGCTGTCTTTTGGATTTTCGTCGTTCTTATCGTTTCTTTTCGCATTTTCGATTAGGTGTTGACGAGTGTGTTGACCCCGTGAGTGATCCTCAGCAACATCTTGAGCAAAACCAGCAAGGCAAGTAGTTTGAACATATTCCATTATTGTCCCATTACTTTAAAGTTTAATACTTTGTTTCACTTGTATGTATGCATGCTACTTTGTGTTAAAATATCGATTAGTTGAGCCTATAGATGCATATCCTGTAGGCAAATGTTCATTCTCTATTACTAAGCCTAGGATTATCTTGCTGTGATTTAGAGTTCGATGGATGGACTCTTATCACTTAGTAGTTCACGTTGATAATGCTTAGAAATGCTTAGATAACGGTAGAAATGGGCGGTTGTTGACATTATGTCGATGACCTTGATCACACTAAAATTATTATTCCATTATGTCCATCTTGTGCTTGTTACTTCGTAAATAAACAAAAATGAAAACAAAATTGTTATTCACTTGGGCACAATGGATGTTGGTGTGATTTGTTGGGTGTGAACGGAATGGTGCCTAGGTCCCCAAGGACCGAGTTACTTGTGTCACTAAGCCAAGCGCTTATGCGTGTTAACCACACGAGGGTATTGGGAACCCCTCTTGGCTAAGTACCTTGGGAGGTGTTAGTTGTGGGTCGCTGGTGAGTAAAACTGTTTTATAAGGGAAAGAGCACCCTTGATTGCTTGGTGGGCAGTGTGTCCTACCTTCCGGGTTATCACGACTCTTAACTAGCATCATTCATTGGAAATGCCTCGTAGGACTTAGCTGTGCCGGCACACCAAAAGTAGTGTGCTAAATAGCTTGGCAAAAGGCGGTCTGACGTGTGGGTACATTGGTACACCCCTGCAGGGTTAAAACTATTCGAATAGCCTCGTCCTAGGTTATGGACATGCTTGGTAAGGTCGTGCAAGAACTAGACTACAACATTTAATTAAAACTTGATGGGTTGGTATGAATGGATGTTCATACTATTGTTGTGGTGGCTATTGGGTTAGTCACTTCCAGGATTGTTGTTGTCATCTATCTATTGTTATATTGTTACTTGTCTCGTTGTTACTTGCAAATTAAAAATGGATTGCAAAATTGCTTTGAATCTATTTAAGTATTGCAAATGAAAACTTGCTTTGTGCTAAAATAAGTCCAAAGCCTCATCCACCTAAATAAAGCTTGCATGTAGTTAAACTATAGTTACGTTATACTACCGTCGGTCTTATGAGTACATTTTGTACTCATTTGCTTTGCTTAATAACTTTGTTGCAGAGGAGGTAGAGCCCAAAGGGCTTTACTTTTGTGAGATGTGCTGCGGTTGGGAATCGAGCTAGGCGGCCTGGTTGGTTGCCTTGTGGGCTCAAGGCAAACCTTGTGGCTCTCTTTTGTTTATCGCCATCTTATGGCTTTTGCTTCCACTGTGTTATCTTTTATTAGTTGTATTTGGCCGGTCGGCCCCTTTTGTAATAACTCTCGCTATATTATGTATGTCTTTTAATCTAGTTCGTGCTTTGGTTCTATGTCTTGAATGGAATTGATGCATGATTTTGTAAAGGGGTGTGTGTATTGCATTCTGGGAAGTATACATATCTCGAAGACACGAATTATTATGTTTGTGATGCTAGGGTCAATGGATGACTAAGTATTACAAGCCTAATAAACCGGGGTCCTTACAAAGTTGGTATCAGAGCTATACTGACCATAGAAACCCTAGCTTGGTCGTCTTTAGGATATTTTGGAAAACTTATTTTCAAAGTATCAATGGTTTATAAAAGCTTAAGTAAAGTCTCTACTTTTACTCCTTACCTATCTTAGCTTTCTTTTTCTCATCTCACTCTAAATTGAGTTTTAAAAGTTGTTTTCCCTCTCCTTCCCTCAAAAGATAGTTGTTATCGTTAAATGGGGTTTTGGGAACCAATGAGTTTGGCAAATTGGAGTGTTAGCTACCCTCTTACAAGGTTTTGAAGCTTCTGGAATGGCCAATTTCGACTGGAAGCTTGGATGCAAAATCTGGACAGCAAGGTTTCAATTTCCGGACAGCAAGCTCAAAGGTTCTAAATAGGATAGAAAATGAGAGGTTAAATCAACTAAAACTTGTGGGAATAAAAGGGTAAGATGTGATACTAGTTAGCTAAGTATCTAACACTTATTTCGCTGGTTTAACCTGGCTTTGTAGTAGTGTTAGAGCTAAAATAGCTTGCTGAAAATTTCCCTTCTCTACCGATTACTCGTTCATTCAATACGAATTAGATTCTTGGCGTAGAAGTTGATCTTTATTCTTAGTTTTCCTTGCTGTTTTTAGAGTCTTTTTAAAAGCCTTTAAAGTTGATTACTTGCTGTTTGGGCTTTCGTTTAGGGTGATGTCCCATTCCCCTAGTCGACAGCTTTTTGCTTTCATTAGCTTCTAATTTTTGGATTTCGTTGCTAACCCCCCTATTTTTTTCAGCAGGATGGCTGGAAGAACTCGTAGTAGTCAGGGTTTGCCAGCTAGTTCGGATGAGGAGCTTCCCCCTCCTCCGACCATGGCCGAGGTTCTTATGCAGATTGAAAGAAACCGTGCGGATGACAGGAGAGTGCTACTGGATGTCATCGCGCGCAACACCTCCGCCCTACCGGTGCTTGAGGATCCGGGCAAGGAATGCCCATCGATCTCGTGGGGGCCTCGTGAGTTTCTTCGTACTGACCCCCACCTTTTCAGTCGAGGACCCGCAGATCTGAGATGGTAGCCGTCTGGTGGGCGGAAGCTCAACATCATGTGATGCAGGGAGCACGAGAAAGTATTTGTTTGCATCGCACTGACTAGAGGTGCAGCTTTGTCATGGTGGGAGAGCTTTCTCACCATGCAGCCCGCAGACCCACCGTCACACGGGAGGAGTTTCGTCTTGCCTTCCGTCGATCTCATATCCTGTCGACGATGAACATCAAGAAGCGAGGAGTTTCTCGCCCTCAAGCGGGCGTGGCTCGATCGTGGAGTATGTGTACGAGTTCAACCATCTAGCTCGTTATGCTCCCGAGAATGTGGCCACTGATATGGCCAAGCAAGCAAAGTTTAGGGGTGGCTTGTCTAAGGAGCTTAAGGAGAAGCTAGCCATCGTCGACTTCCCTGATTTCCAGACCTTGGTCGACAAGGCCATCGTCGCCGAGCATGCTGCTAGGGAGCTTGTGGATTCCCGCAAGCACAAGTGGGAGGCCTACAAGTCGTCCAGGGCTGGCTCTTCCCGTCCTCACTTCGAGCACTCTCAGGGGTCCCGTGCTCAGGCTTCAGCACCCCCGAGGTTGCCAGCACCTGCCCCTTGTCCTTCGCAGGCCGTGCCCCAGTCACGTGCACCTGCGAGTCAGCCTGGTGGCCCCCACAACCCATTGCTTAGGGGTCATTTGTTTCTTCGCAACGAGAAGGGCCATTATGCAAATAATTACCCTAAGAAGACTCTGATGGCCCTCGTCCTAATGGAGGGCGCGGCAAGGTGGTGGATCTTCCCGAGATCGAAGATTGTCCCGTAGCCCAAAGGCGTGGGCGTGATCGCGTCAGCGCCATCTCGGTGAGGAGGCACAGGAGGCACTGGCGCCGTGTTGGGTGCGCTTCTTGTTAACTCTCATCCTGCTCTTTGTTTTGTTCGATTCAGGAGCATCTCATTCTTTGTATCTCGATCTTTTCTTTGCTTTGTTAGTGATCTCTGTTTGCTCCTCTGTTGGTCCGTTGCTCATTCGCTCTCCGGTTTGGAGATGAGAGCTGAATTGGAGTCTTGAGGATGTTCCTATCGAGATTGAGGGAGTAAGATTTTTGGCAAATCTTATTCTCCTCAATGCAATGACTTAGATGTGATTTTGGGCATGGATTGGTTGTCTCGGCACATGGGGCCGTCGATTCTTGCCGGAAGCTCATCTATCTCACCGATCCATCCGTGAGTAGGTTAAGCCACCGGTTGTCGAGCCCACATCTCTTCGCCCTTGAAGCGAAGCCAGCTCGAATATTCGTGAAGTCCCAGCGGTATGTGACTTCATGGATGTCTTTCGAGGATCTTCGGGGATGCCACCGATTCGGGATCTCGAGTTAGTCATCGAGTTGGCTCCGTGCCGCCCGATTCGAAGAGGCCCTCTGGGATGCCACCGAATGAGTTGGTGGAGTTGAAGAAGCAACAATGAGCTTCAGGAGAAGGGTTTCATCCACCCTAGTTCATCCCCATGGGGTTGTCCAGCCATCTTCGTAAAGAAGAAGGATGGTACTTTGCGCATGTGCGTCGATTACCGTGCGCTTAATAAAGTGACAGTAAAGAACAAGTATCCTTTGCCCTGCATCGATGATCTCTTTGATCAATTATCTGGAGCTCAGGTCTTCTCCAAGATTGATTTGAGAGTGGGATATCATCAAGTTCGTATCCGACCTGAGGATATTCCCAAGACGGCTTTCTCTACTCGTTATGGATTATACAAGTACACCGTCATGTCGTTCGGCTTAACCAATGCTCCGGCCTTGTTCATGAACCTCATGAATTCGGTATTCATGAAGTATTTGGATAAGTTTGTCGTGGTCTTCATTGATGATATTCTTATCTACTCCAAGAACGATGAGGAACACACCGAGCATCTGAAGCTTGTGTTGGGCAAGCTGCGTGAGCACCGTTGTATCACGAAGTTGACAAGTCGTGTTTTGGTTGAAGGAAGTGGCTTTCTTGGGCCATGTGCTTTCAGCTGGAGGCGTAGCCGTTGATCCTAGCAAGGTCAGCGATGTGCTATCTGAGTCGACCTCGTTCGATAACCGATGTCTGCGGAGTTTTCTCGGTTTAGCGGGATATTATAAATCGCTTTATCGAGAACTTCTCCAAGATCATGGCCGATGACGGAGTTGCTCAAGAAGGACAAGAAGTTCGTGTGGTCCGCTGAGTGTGAGAAAGTTTCAAGTACTCAAGACACGTTTGACCACCGCTCCCGTTCTCATTCTTTCCGATATCCATCGAAGCTTCGATATCTATTGCGATTCTTCTCGTCGAGGCCTCGGTTGTGTCCTTATGCAAGAAGGCAAGGTAGTGGCCTATGCATCAAGGCAATTGAGACCTCATGAACTCAACTATCCTACCCATGACTTGGAGTTAGCTACTGTGATTCATGCACTTAAGATTTGGCGACATTACCTTATCGGTAATCGTTGTGAAGTGTATTCGGATCACAAAAGCTTGAAGTATTTGTTCACCCAGCCAGATCTGAACCTCAGGCAAAGGAGATGGTTGGAATTGATCAAGACTATGATGTGGGTATTCACTACCATCCGGGCAAGGCTAATGTCGTTGCCGATGCGCTTAGTCGTAAAGCGCATTGTAATGCCTTGTTGCTCAAGGAGCATCAGCCCTCTCTTCTGGAGGAGTTTCAGCGCTTGGAGGTTGTTGAGCATGGATTCCTCGCTACCTTGGCTGTGCAACCAACCTTGGTAGATCAGATCAAAAGTCGCTCGATGTCGGATCTTTGGAATGACCGAATCGGCAGAATGTCAAAACGAAACGACCAAGTGCTTCTCTGAGGATGGGTATGGTGTTGTGAGGTTCGGACAACGCCTGGTGGTTCCAAAGGACATGGATTTGCGGGACCTGATTCTTCACGAAGCCCATGATTCTCCCTTGTCCATTCATCCCGGAGCCACGAAGATGTATCAGGATCTCCGTCAGAGATTTTGGTGGACCCGCATGAAGAGGGAAATTGCCAGGTTCATTACCAAGTGCGACGTATGTTGTCGTGTGAAGGCCGAACATCAGCGACCAGCCGGTCTGCTTCAGCCTTTGCCAGTGCCAGAGTGGAAGCGGGATTCTATCGGTATGGATTTCATCACTGGTCTACCCACATCCCCGAAGAAGAATGATGCCATTTGGGTCGTCATCGATCGATTGACTAAGGTGGCACATTTCCTTCCCGTCAAGACCGACCTTGGGTAGGTCTTTTGGCGGAGCTCTACATAGCCCTTGATCGTGAGTTTGCACGGTGTCAAGACGATTGTGTCGGATCGTGGATCTCTATTCACATCTCGTTTTGGCATAGTCTACAAGAGGCTATGGAACTCGTCTTGCTTCATTTCGACATATCATCCCCAAAGCGATGGTCAAGCCGAGAGGTCAACCAAGTTTTGGAAGACATGCTTCGTGCTTGTGTTCTTTCCTATGGGAAGCATTGGGAGAAATGCTTGCCATTCACGAAGTTTTCTTACAACAACGACTTCGGGCCGGTCTCGGCATGGCACCTTCGAGGCCTTATACGGAGAAAGTGTAGAACCCGTTGTATTGATGCGAGACCCGAGAGACCTTTCTTTGGTGGGACTCGATCAATGAGGCTAAGAGTCAAGTTGGTGATTCGTGGCGTCTTCGCCTGACTCAATCCGAGCAAAAGAGCTATGCGGATCGCCGTCGTCGTGAATTGAGTTTTGAGCCTAATGACTTTGTTTATCTCAAAGTCTCTCCTTTGAAGGGCCATCAACGTTTCGGTGTCAAGGGCAAGTTGGCTCCTCGGTATGTGGGTCCCTACCGCATCATCGAGAAGAAAGGAGCTGTTGCCTATAAGTTGGAGTTGCCTGCTGCACTTGAGGGGGTACATGATGTGTTCCATGTGTCCCAGTTGAAGAAGTGCCTCTGTGTTCCAACTGAGGAAGCTCCGTTGGAAACTCTTGATGTCCAACCGGATTTGACCTATCGCGAGCACCCTGTTCGTATATTCGAAGAGGCTAAACGAAGAACTAGGAATCGTTCCATCAAGTTCCTTAAAGTTCAGTGGTCAAACCATTCTGAGGATGAGGCTACTTGGAAAAGGAAAGATCGTCTGCGTGCGGACTATCCATCTTTCTTTACCGAGTGAGCCAAATCTCGGGACAAGATTTTTGTAAGGAGGGGAGGTTTTGTAACATCCCAAATTTAGGTTTGTGTTTCAAATGTAAGAAAATGAGTAGAAATTAAAACTTTTTCTTCATTTGGAAGTACTTGACCAAATCTGTAATTCTTGCAAAGGAATTATGGAAAGTCAAAACTCAAAAATCAAAATTCTCAATTGACTAAAGTCAAAAACCTCCTTGGTAAAAATCTTGTGCCAAGCTTCTGTAAATTATTTTTCCTGGGTTCTTTGGATGACTTGTAGCACCTCTGAATTTTCTCATAATTTTTAGAAATTATTTGAATAATTTTGGAGGCAAGTCAAACCAGGTCAAACCCTAATTCCAACCTTCTGAAATTTCTTGAGAAAATTGCATCGCATAAAAACCTCTAGAAATTTTATGGGAGGATAATCCTTTTGTTAGCAAGCTCCAGTTAAATTTTCATAAATTTTGGTGCTGTTTTGATACCTCATTTAAATCCTCAAAACCTCAGCTCAAAATTCAAAACTCAAAGCGGTTCCTTTGTTCCTTGGAGTGCGAGTGGGACTCGGGCTCGAGTCAGTGACTCGGTCCAACCAACTAGTTGCACGGGGGCTCTGCCTTGGCGCTCTCGCTCTGGGCGTTGGATTATAATCGCCACGGCCCACGTTTGCTAACCTGTGCCCGCCCAATCTTTTCTCGGCCGCTCGATCAAAATCCGGCGGCCGCCGTCCTCTTCCTCGCTTTCGCCGCTCTCGCCGCGCTTCTGCGCCATGGGCCGAGAGATCATAGGCGCGCGGTGCCTGTCCACTCGCGTCCTAATAGCGGCTCTGTGCGCATTTAATGCCCGTCGTGCACCGCCCCCGAAAGTCTTCGTTTCACCTCCTCCCATCGCACTCGGTGCTCCCATGGCAGGTTTGACCTGAGGATGCTGCTGCCGTTGCTCTCTGCCATCTCTGCTACTTAAGCACCCGGCCTTCCTCTCTTGTCTTCCTTTAGCATTTCCGTAGCCCTAGATAGCACCCACTCCGCTGGTTAGAGCTCAAGTCGCCAACATCACTTCGGCCGCCATTGCCGAGCTTCAAGCTCACGATGAAGGCGGTACTCCTGTGGTCCTCCTTTCTTTATTTTTGCTCCGGAGTCACCCTTTACCCTCCTGGAGTAAATCCCTCATAATTTGGATTCATCTCTCTGAGGTGGAGCTGAATTGCAAATTCCCATTTTCGACCATAAAACTCATTCATCGTCTCCAAGTCCGGTGAGTGATCCTCTCTCCAATCCCTCTCTCTGGTAGCATCTATAGGAGGTGTGGATTCCATTTCGATGACTGAGCTCTTTCTTTTGGCTCAGGCGGCCATGCGTTGCCGCCATTGACGCCGTCATGAGCTTCCTCGCCGGCCTTGACTCAGCGTCTCTGTCCCTCCTCGTCCTCGGGTAGGTCCTGTAGCCTTTAGAAGCTCGGGCACCCATTGGATGACTTTGTTGCGGAGCTTTCCTTCTTGCCATTGTTCCGTCGTTGCACCTTGCGCACCTCGCCGTCGCGCGCCGCTCGGTCCATCATCGAGGTGTGAATGAGTGCGGGAGGTGCGCAAAGATATTGCTTTTGTAGGTGCCCTCGGGTTACTTCTAGCGATGGCGTGAATCGCCGGTGTTTCGCCGGAGTGTGCGTCGGGATTTTTGTCGGGCGTGAACAGCCCCTGTTGTCGTCGTTAAGACACATTAATGACGTGGGTTAATGCTAATCATTGCTTAGTTATAATCATGTCTTAAGCCAGCTCAAACCAGTCTCTCACATGTGGGCCGCGCCTAATTTTAAAACCCCACGTGCACCCTTAACTCCCCCATGGCCCGCTGTCATTGATGGGTGGACCCTCCCGTACTGTGCACTTAAACCCCCCGAGCCTCTCAGTCAATAAAAGGTGGGGCCGCGTTTCTGTGCACGTGTTTAACCCCGTGGTCTCTTTTCACGACGGGTGGGGCCTTTACCTTGTGCGTCGTTAACCCGTGAGTGTGTGACCTGGCGTCACTGACATATGGGGCCCTGAGGTCAGCAAACCCTGTTCAAGTTGCGGTCGGCACGATCAACCACAGCCGTCCATTTTTGGATTAGTTGCTGAGATCGTTGGGCCGTTCGGACCACTCCAAACGCCCTTTCAATCCCAGCCCTCCATCGCGAAATCAACGGCTTTGGTTCATTGGGCCGTTCGGACCACCCCAAACCCCGTTGAATCCCAACCGTTGACTCGATCTCAATGGCTGGATGCTTTTCCGAGTGGGCGTGTGCGGTCGTGAAATTGTGGCGTGGGCCGTAGGATGTGAGATCAACGGCCCAGGATGCGCCACGCCGTAATTCTTTGCGGTGGGTTTTATTTAATTTCCGAGAGATTTATTTCATAACTGGAAAATGCAATAAACTTTGAAAAGGTATAACTAATTCATATTAATTCATTTTGGGTGATTCGGTTTTGTTAAATCTGTTATGAACTAAACTTTAATCTAAAAATAGTTTCAAGCTTGGTTTAACTCCAGAAAAATCTGTAAATGCATTTAAAGCCCTTTCGACTTTATTTAATATATTAAAAATCATGAGATAAATTGAAAAATGCATAACAAATTCATTTCAACTCCTTTTTAGTTGAAATAAATTTTATTAATTCTGATATTAGCTAAACTTTAATCTAAAAATGGTTTTAATCTTGTTATAGCTACAGAAAAATCTAGAAATAGCTATAATCATGTGTAGGCTTTAATTGCTTTACTAAAAATCCAATTAACTTAGAAAATGCATAACTAATTCTCTGTAAACTATTTTTGAGTGAAACCAACGTTGTTGGTTTCCTCTATTAATGAACTTGCTGTAAAAAATGGTTTTGAACATGTTAATGTTTTGAAAAAGCTTACTTATGCAACTTAGTTGTGCTCAATTTCATATCTTTGAAAAATTATAGAAAATGCATAATAGCTCCAAATGAGGTGAACTCAATTGTGTTATTCATCTCATGAGGTGCTTGTTTTACTGTAAAAATCTCAGTTGTACCACTTTTCCAGAAAATGTTGCCAAACAATTAAATTAGTGAATAGTAGCAGTTTTGATTTTCAGGGCTGAGCAGAATTGTTTTGCTCATATCTTTTGCATTAAGAATCCAAATCAATTGGTTCTTGTTGCTAAATTCTCTAAAAATCATCCTCTTGCTGCTGTAGAAATTTCAGAGCATTTGGAGTTTGTTTGCTGTGCTGTCTTTTGGATTTTCGTCGTTCTTATCGTTTCTTTTCGCCTTTTCGATTAGGTGTTGACGAGTGTGTTGACCCCGTGAGTGATCCTCAGCAACATCTTGAGCAAAACCAGCAAGGCAAGTAGTTTGAACATGTCGTAGCTAAAAGGCTAGACAGATGGGTACGGAGATCCTCCGTACAGTGGAGACCCTCCGTACCCTTTGTCTTGGGTGAAGGGCCGGATGGAGAAGAGCCAAAGCATACCATGTATGAATAGTATTGTATATGTGTTGGAATGAGGAGAGGTCCCCTTGTTACATGCCCATGGGGCTTTATTTATAGGGGGCAAGAAGGGACATTTACCTTCTTGCCCCATAGGTGAGAGAGAGAGAAAGGGCATTTTAGGTGCATTTGCCCTAACATCCAAGATATGGACTAGATTTACATATGACATCATCCCTAGAGGCACACCGGCATTCCCGACGATCCGAGGATGCAGGGCACCCCTTGGTGCCCTGCTACGACAACTCCCTCGTCTGCGTGGTCCGAGGTCACGAGGACAGATCCCATGATCCCGAGGGGCGAGCGGACGTAATCGTACCGCCCCCGGCCCTTGGGAGTCGGGATGCCTGTGGAGAAGTTAGCGCGGAGCCAGAGCGGAGCCGCCCCACCGAGGCATTGGCCTCGGGGTGAAGCAGCGTCGAAGCGCCCGCCGAAACCATAGCCTCGAGGTGGGCGGCAGGCGGCCGGGAGGCGGAGCCGCCTCGCCGAGGCTATAGCCTCGAGGCGGGGGGCGGGCGAGAGCGAGCCGCCCCGCCGAGGCTATAGCCTCGAGGCGTGGCGGCGGCCGGAGGCGCCCCATCGAGGCATTGGCCTCGAGGTGGGCGACGCGTCGGGACCGCCTCGCCGAGGCCATAGCCTCGAGGCGGGCGGCGGGCGAAACCGGAGCGGAGCCGCCCTACCGAGGCCATAGCCTCGAGGTGGGCGGCGGGCGAAGCCGGAGCGGAGCCGCCCCATCGAGGCATTGGCCTCGAGGTGGGCGGAGTGTAGTGGCGGAGCGTGTGCACCATGGCAGCCGCTGCAGTCTTCGAATTTTGATTATTCCTTTGGTGTGGCCGCTTGGGATGCTCCTGTTGGGGGCCTAATCCGTCCCCCTTTAGCCAGCTGGCTTTGGTCGGCGTCCTCGTGACTTGGAGGGGTGCGAAGGGTCTTTGCCCGGTTGCCCGAGGAGTTATCGCTGGGCTTGCTCGAGCTCGTTTAGGCTGGCGAGGGGGAGGCGAAGCCGATTGCCGTCCCCCAACTACCTTTTCCTGGGTTCGTTTGAGTGCCTATAAGCTAGCGAGGGGGAGGCGAAGCCTCGTGCCGTCCCTCATACTTTTTTAGATAGGGCTCGGGAGCCCTAGCAGCTTTGTTGAGGCGAAGCGAAGCTGTGCCGTCCCCATACTTTTTAGATGGGGCTCGGGAGCCCTGGCGCTTTGTTGCGAGGGGGCGAAGCCTCATGCAGTCCCCATACTTTTTAGATGGGGCTCGGGAGCCTAATGCTTTGTTACAGGGGAGGCGAGCCTGCAATGCCCCCATACTTTTTAGATGGGGCTCGGGAGGCCCTAACGCAGCTGGGGAGGCGAGCCTGCATGAGTCCCCATACTTTTTAGATGGGGCTCCGGGAGCCCTAACGCTTTGTTGTTGAGGAGGCGAGCCTGGGTGCAGTCCCCATACTTTTTTAGATGGGGCTCGGGGGCCCTGGCAGCTTTGTTGCGGGGGCGAAGCCTCGTGTAGTCCCCATACTTTTTAGATGGGGCCGGGGCCCTGGCGGCTGTTGTTGCGGGGGGGCGAAGCCTCGTGCCGTCCCCATACTTTTTTAGATGGGGCTTGGGGGCCCTAGCAGCTTTGTTTGGGGGAGGCGAAGCCTCATGCTGATCCCCATACTTTTTAGATGGGGCTCGGGAGTTCCTAGCGCTTTGTTGCGAGTGGGAGGCGAAGCCTCATGCTAGCCCCCATACTTTTTAGATGGGGCTCAGGGGCCCTAACTCTTGTTGCAGTGGGAGGCGAAGCCTCGTGATCCCCATACTTTTTAGATGGGGCTCAGGGAGCCTAGCAGCTTTGTTGCGGGAGGCGAGCCGAAGCTCGTGATCCCCATACTTTTTAGATGGGGCTCGGGGAGCCCTGGCAGCTTTGTTGGGGGGGCGAAGCCTGTGCCGATCCCCATACTTTTTAGATGGGGCTCGGGAGCCCTAGCAGCTGCGGGGAGGCGAAGCCTGTGATCCCCATACTTTTTAGATGGGGCTCAGGGGCCCTAGCGCTTTGTTGGGGGGGCGAGCCTGTGTGATCCCCATACTTTTTAGATGGGGCTCGAGGAGCCCTGGCAGCTTTGTTGCGAGGGGGAGGCGAGCCTCGTGCCGCCCCCATACTTTTTAGATGGGGCTCGGGAGCCCTAGCGCTTTGTTGCGAGGGAAGCCTGCGCGTCCCCATTAGTATGTTTTGGTCTTGGGACCGTGCCGTGCCAGGGTTATTTTCACGCGCCGTCTTCGTCGAAGCAATCATGACTGCGGATGATTCCTGTCTGCTGCGAGGCTGAAGGCCATGTATGGTGGCCCCTTTTTCTTTTTTTCGTCTTCTTTTTTTTGTCTCATCTTCGCAGGCTCCTCGCGTTCCAAGTGTGACCTGATTGCTTGTCGCCGAGGCAAGGTATTCTGAACGACCAGGTCTCTTCGCGAATGGCTTGAATGTCTGTGATCTCCTCACCGAGGTGAGGCACTTGAGGCGGAGGCTCCTAGTCGTGGCGGGGCCTCGGGCGGCGAGGCGCGCGTTCTTGTATTATTTGAAATGTCTCCCGCCGGGCGGGACCTCATGACAGGGAGACTCCCTAATCGCCGAGGCGGGGCCTCGGGCGGCGAGGCAGCGCGTTTGGCGCTGTTTGAAATGTCTCCCGCCGGGCAGGCCCTCGCTGCGGGAGACTCCCTAGTGCCGAGCGGGGCCTCGGGCGGCGAGGCAGCGCGTTTGGCTGTTTGAAATCTCCCCGGGCAGGCCTCTGGCGGGAGACTCCTAAGTCGCCGAGTGGGGCCTCGGGCGGCGAGGTCTTGCGTTCTTGTATTTGTTTGAAATGTCTCCCCGGGCAGGCCTCGCGGCGGGGAGACTCCTAATCGCCGGCGGGGCCTCGGGCGGCGAGGTCTTGGCGTTGGCGCGGTTTGAGTGTCTCCCAGGCGAGGCCGTCGCGGCGGAGACTCCCTAGTCGCCAGGCGGGGCCTCGGAGTGGCGAGTGCGCGTTTGGCGCGGTTTGAGGTGTCTCTGCCGGGCGAGGCCGTCGCGGCGGAGACTCCCTAATCGCCAGGCGGGGCCTCGGGCGGCGAGGCAGCGATGTGGCGCGATTTGAGATGTCTCCCGCCGGGCGAGGCCTCTGGCGGGGAGACTCCCCTCGCCGAGGCGGGGCCTCGGGCGGCGAGGCGCCTTGATTGAGCACGGTTTGAGATGTCTCCGCCGGGCGCAGGCCTCGCTGCGGAGACTCCCTAATCGCCGAGGCGGGGCCTCGGGCGGCGAGTCTTGCGTTGGCGCGGTTTGAGGTGTCTCCCGCCGGGGCGAGGCCGTCGCGGCGGGAGACTCCCTAGTCGCCGAGGCGGGGCCTCGGAGCGATGAGGGCCGCGCGTGTGAGCGCGGTTTGAGATGTCTCCCGCAGGGGCGAGGCCCTCGCTGCGGGGGACTCGGTGGGTTTGTGCACTTGGCACCTACGAGGGTGCGTTAGTGTACGCCGGGGGCTCGGGGCTGCCTGGGCCACGGCAATGTATACCGCGACTTTGGCCTTCGGTTGACAAGATAATTGCACAAGAAACTGACAGGCAATGGCCAAACTGCGAATCAATCCGTTCATTCCAGAAGAGGACATAAGCATTTCGCATGACAAATTAATAAGGCCGTAAATTAATGCTCGGTTTAGCACCGGATCAAACCAATCATGCTGAGATTAAACAGGACCCTGATAATACTAGACTGAACAATACAAAATTATGTCAAAAACCTATGCTTATTCCGAAATGACAACATTATGATAGCATATGGCGCAACAACAATTGACCTTAAGACATACGCCCAACTGACTGGTTATCACACCTCCGCACAATGATCCAAAGTTTGAGCACATACTGTTTCTTTTTTTTAAAAAAAAAATCAATGTGCTTGCAACTATTTGCACTTGTCCAGCAGTTGCATGGAGGATACATAATGCCATTTTCATTCTGCATTACTCCTTCCCGGATGTAGCCAAATTTTGGAACTTAATCATCTAATCAAAATGAATCTGACATCACGAAGGCCTGAGTTTGTCTTTATCTGAGGATACACCATATAGGACAATAAGCTGCTAGCAAGGTAGGAGGCCAAGGACTCGTTGAACCAGCACGGGGGAAATTATGCTTACTAGTTGAGGCGAGGTGGCTGTCGCGGTGCTGCAGGCCGGGCGCATGCAGGGGGCCGATGTCGCCGCGAGGGGTCCCGAGTTGGCCCAGCAAGCACGGAGGCGAGGGGGACCGGAGGTCCCGAGGTGTCTTGAAAAGGTCCCGAGGCGGCCCTGCTTGTGGCAAGCGAGCATGGGGGAGGAGGCCGGAGGGCCGAGGGTTCTTGAGCAGGGAGGCGAGGGGCCGGAGGTCCTCGAGGTGGCCGGGTTGCTCCTCACATGGCCATGACGCCAAGGATGCTCGTGAAGTGAAGGGGGCCCAGGTGGCAGAGCGGTGGGTCAAGAGGCCAGCCCATGGTGGAGTGCGTGGCGTCCTAGGGCGCCTGAGGTGGCCGGAGCGGGCGCGGACGGGGCATCCCGAGGCGCCCAGGTGGTGGCTGTGGCACGAGGGCATGTTGGGCCTCCGCATGACGACGAAGGAAAAGGGAGGGGGGTCCTCGCCGTGCCTCGTTCTTTGTCTTGGGAGGAGGACTGGGGACCTCGGCTGCCACGGGAGGAGGCTTCAGGGGGAGCCGAGGGGGTGGGGGCCTCGCTGTGCTCCGTCGGAGAAGGAAGAGGACCCGAGTGGGGGGCTCGGCTTGCTTGTGGCTCAGGAGGTAGCCTGCTTCTTGTTCTTCTTCTGGGAGGAGGACCAGTGGGGGCTCACGCTATGCCGGAGGAGGACCGGAGGAGGCCAGGGGGGGCCGGGGGGGGGGCCTCGCTGTGCTCCATCGGAGAAGGAAGAGACCCAGTGGGGGCTCATTGCCCTTGGCTCAAGTGGCCTTTGAGGCGGCTCTTGTTGCCACGGGAGGGGGAGGAGGACCAGAGGGGGGCCTCGGCTGCGCCGCCACGGAGGAGGATCGGAGGAGGCCTGGGGGGCCGAGGGGTGGGGGCCTCGGTGTGCTCGTCGGGAAGGAAGAGGACTGAGTGGGGGCTCATGACCTCATGGGAGGGGGAGTCGAAGGGGTGGAGGTGTCCGGAGGGGCTCCGGAGGCGGCGAAGATGTCGTGGCGGCGGAGGCTCCGGGTGGGCCAGGCGGATCTTGAAGGGCCGGAGGTGTCCGGAGGCGCTCCGGAGGCGGCGAAGATGTCGCGGCGGCGGAGGCTCCAGGCGGGGGTGCTCCGAGGTTTGATGGCTCGACTTGGAGGCGCGTGTTGAGTGCTCCGGAGGGGCTTCAAAGAGCGCACAGGTGACCCCGGGGGCTCCTCCGGGCGGAAGTCGAAGGCAAAGACTGGTGGTGGTGAAGGGCTCCGGGCGGAGATGGGCTGTCTTCTTGAAGGCTGGCTGTGGGGCAATTGCCCGAGGTCACCTGCTGCTGAAGCGGCGTCGATGTGGCCGTCAGATCTGGTGAGCCTTGGGCTCGATCTGGCGGCGGGGTGCTCCGGACTAGTGGCGGGGGGTGCACTCCGTGCGAGGTGGTGAGGGGGATCCCGGCTCGAAGCCGGTGGAGTCCGGGCGGAGGTTCTTCTGCGGCGGCCTGGCCGGGGGGCGGGCGTTAGCCGGAGAACACGAAGGGTGCCGAGGGTCTTCTCGCCGGCCGCATCTTTCTTTATGCTTGACCTCGGGTGATGGCGAAGGTGGCGATGGGATCTTAGAAGGGTGGGAGCCCTCTGGTTTGGGGAAGTGTACTCGCTCGAGGGCTTGATTGTTTGGCGAAGGTGCAAAGAGTGGTAGGGCCTTGGCTCTTTGTGTGTAGCTTTGAGTCACGTGTTGGGGCTTCGGCTAGTGTGTAGGCTTCGGCTATGTAAAGGTGTCTTCAACTCCTTTGGCTTGTGACTTCTTGTTCGGACCCCACGGACGGCGCCAATTGTCGTAGCTAAAAGGCTAGACAGATGGGTACGGAGACCCTCCGTACAGTGGAGACCCTCCGTACCCTTTGTCTTGGGTGAAGGGCCGGATGGAGAAGAGCCAAAGCATACCATGTATGAATAGTATTGTATATGTGTTGGAATGAGGAGAGGTCCCCTTATTACATGCCCATGGGGCTTTATTTATAGGGGGCAAGAAGGGACATTTACCTTCTTGCCCCCATAGGCGAGAGAGAGAGAAAGGGCATTTTAGGTGCATTTGCCCTAACATCCACTATACGGACTAGATTTACATATGACAGCATCCCTGGAGGCACACCGGCATTCCCGACGATCCGAGGATGCGGGGCACCCCTTGGTGCCCTGCTACGACAGAACATATTCCATTATTGTCCCATTACTTTAAAGTTTAATACTTTGTTTCACTTGTATGTATGCATGCTACTTTGTGTTAAAATATCGATTAGTTGAGCCTATAGATGCATATCCTGTAGGCAAATGTTCATTCTCTACTACTAAGCCTAGAATTATCTTGCTGTGATTTAGAGTTCGATGGATGGACTCTTATCACTTAGTAGTTCACGTTGATAATGCTTAGAAATGCTTAGATAACAGTAGAAATAGGCGGTTGTCGACATTATGTCGATGACCTTGATCACACTAAAATTATTATTCCATTATGTCCATCTTGTGCTTGTTACTTCGTAAATAAACAAAAATGAAAACAAAATTGTTATTGACTTGGGCACAATGGATGTTGGTGTGATTTGTTGGATGTGAACGGAATGGTGCCTAGGTCCCCAAGGACCGAGTTACTTGTGTCACTAAGCCAAGCGCTTATGCGTGCTAACCACACAAGGGTATTGGGAACCCCTCTTGGCTAAGTACTTTGGGAGGTGTTAGTTGTGGATCGCAGGTGAGTAAAACTGTTTTATAAGGGAAAGAGCACCCTTGATTGCTTATTTGGGCGGTGTCTCCTACCTTCCGGGTTATCGCGACTCTTAACTAGCATCATTCATTGGAAATGCCTCGTAGGACTTAGCCGTGCCGGCACACCAAAGGTAGTGTGCTAAATAGCTTGGCGAAAAGGTGGTCTGATGTGTGGGTACATTGGTACACCCCTGCAGGGTTAAAACTATTCGAATAGCCTCGTCCTAGGTTATGGACATGCTTGGTAAGGTCGTGCAAGAACTAGACTACAACATTTAATTAAAACTTGATGGGTTGGTATGAATGGATGTTCATACTATTGTTGTGGTGGCTATTGGGTTAGTCACTTCCAGGATTGTTGTTGTCATCTATCTATTGTTATATTGTTACTTGTCTCGTTGTTACTTGCAAATTAAAAATGGATTGCAAAATTGCTTTGAATATATTTAAGTATTGCAAATGAAAAACTTGCTTTATGCTAAAATAAGTCCAAAGCCTCATCCACCTAAATAAAGCTTGCATGTAGTTAAACTATAGTTCTGTTATACTACACGTCGGTCTTGCAGTACATTTTGTACTCATTTGCTTTGCTTAATAACTTTGTTGCAGAGAGGTAGAGCCCAAAGGGCTTTACTTTTGTGAGATGTCTTTGCGGTTGGGAATCGAGCTAAGCGGCACGGTTGGTTGCCTTGTGGGCTAAAGGCAAACCTTGTGGCTCTCTTTTGTTTATCGCCATCTTATGGCTTTTGCTTCCACTGTGTTATCTTTTATTAGTTGTATTTGGCCGGTCAGCCCCTTTTGTAATAACTCTCGCTATATTATGTATGTCTTTTAATCTAGTTCGTGCTTTGGTTCTATGTCTTGAATGGAATTGATGCATGATTTTGTAAAGGGTGTGTATCTTGCATGCAGGAAGTATACATATCTCGAAGACACGAATTATTATGTTTGTGATGCTAGGGTCAATGGATGACTAAGTATTACAAGCCTAATAAACCGGGGTCCTCACAACGAGCAAGTCTCTAGATCATATTTTGTTTTTGACTCGGTTTTGGAGCACCTTTCGTTCAAACTGAAAAAGATAGAAACTTTGGCATGGATCTCTGCGATCCTTGATTGGAATAGGTTCCTAATATCTTAGAGAAGGTGTGTCTCAAGTTTTGTAGAGTTTAGCCTTACGGATCAAAAGTTAGACTATTTTTGTTTTGGTTTTCAGGCTGTCTGCCTTGTTCATCGTAAGGCCAGCCAGTTTGCACCTTGACCGCCGGTCGATCACTTTTGATCGATCGACCTTTTGCGTCGGTCGAGGCTGGCTCGGCGGTCGATCAAGACGATTCTTGGTCGGTCGAGACCACCTCTCAGTTAGGGTTTGATCTTTTGGCATATTTGGTCTGTTTTGCTTTGGGGATAGATTGGATTCAATACAAGTCTTACGCTGTACTTGTTTATTGATCTTCATAGCTTCCATAGCTATTGGAGTGAAATTTGTGTTGAATCCGATCAAAGTGAAAAAGTGAGCATACTCAAAATCCTCCTCCCCCTCCTCCTCCCCCCTCTAGTCGTCTTTTCAGTCCAACAAGATCAAACGCTCACTTGGATAATACAGGTGAAGGCGTACATTGAGGCGTATCATCTCAACACAAATGTCATTTTTGGACAAGCTGAGAATCGGATGATACGGCATAAGGTGTATCATCAAAGCGTATCATTACTTAGGAAAAGTCAAAGTACTGAGGCGTACCATCCGGGTCAAATAGTACCATCAATCCAGAGAGCATAGTTTTGGTGCACACGAGGATTTCCACAGAGGCATGTGATCTAGGTGCACTCGCACTATTGAGACGTATCCTTGGTCAGCGAAGGTCAAATATGAAAAAAAAAATATTAGTTTTTGAAAGATGGCCACCGAATGAACCAAACTAAAAAAATAAAACGAACTTAATTAACCGAATTAATTCGGTTCAGTAAATTTGGTAATTCGGTATACCGAAATACACAGCGCTACTAGAAATCCAAAGTGATTGAACTCAGGTTGAGCACAAATACAGTCTTGCCTGATTTAGGGTAGCAACCAAGTGACGTTGCTGACTATGACTAGAGCTAGGACTTGGGTCAGGCTTTTTGGGCTGGTCCGAAACCCGGTCAGCACGGCACAGTCTAAACACGGCACGGCACGGTACGTGCCCGAGTTGGGCCGGCATGGCACGAACGCCAGGTCGGGCTAGGCATAAGAACACGGCCCGTTGGACGGCACGGCACGACACGACACGAAAAAAACCCAATCCATCAAACCCTCTCCCGACCTGGCTCAATCCTATCCCTCCCCGGCCTGGTAGCCTGGTCCAATTCCGTTCTTCCCCCCACGGCCTGGCCCAACCGTAACCCCCATCCTGACTAATCCATATCTCCAATCCCACACACCGTCTTCAACCCTCCACCATCAGTTCCTCTCCTGCCCAAACAATGCTTTCCTCCTCCTCTCCAGCTCTCTCCTCCTCGCGCGCCGTCTACACCGGCCCTCACCCCGCTCGCAAGTCACTACTCACCCAGTCAAGTCTGTCTCTCGGGCTCTCGCAGGTACTCGGTCAGGAGTTGAGAGTTGCATGGGCTTGGGCCTTTGCAAGATGTAGATGACTAGATGGGCTGGTACATTAGTACGTGACGCTGCATAATGTTTCTTCAGTATTTTGGTCTGATCGGTTTATGAGATTGCAACACCGAGCTGAACGCTGTTCACCGAATAGAGAAGAATCTAAAACTGAGGCTTCTACCAAAAACCGAACAAACCGAGAATTTCGGTTTCTTCGGTTCGGTAAAAATATGCCTACCCCTAGTATGCACTACGAGGATTATATTGCTGCACAGATGATTCGGGTGAGCTGGATGATTCTGGCCGAGGCGTATGATCTGGGTCTATGCAACAGTCGGATTTTTTACCGCTGAAGCCCAGAGCCAAATACACAGAGGCGGGTGATACGGGATATCCAGGTCAACATTTACTTTTTAGAAATGTGTCAAATGGCTAGTTTATAAAAGTAAGAGCTATATATGTGTCTTGCCTTGCCCCTTTGCGCGGATGGCATGGTGGGTTGTCAAATATGCGTTTAATCTAGATCCTTCAGTGAATATGGATAACATGTTTGGGAATTGGTTAGATGGAATTCCTAAATTGCTAAAGTCACAAATCCTGGTGGGGGTTAGTGCCTTATGTTGGTCTATATGGTTATGTCGAAATGATGTTGTTTTTGACAACAAAAATTTAACTAATCCGTTGCAGGTTATCTTATTGAGTGGATCCTGGCTGAGTGCATGGGCTGTACTACAAAAGACAAACCAGAAGGAGACTCTGTTGAAAGGAAGCCAAAGATTGAAGTTTGTGGCGAAACAAATCCTCAAGTTTCATGGGTGGAGGCTTAGTCATAGGATTTGCAATGGTTGAAGTTGTCTAAGGTTTAACATTGATGGAGTTTGTTTTATCAAGTGTCTTTCAGTTGTAAGGTTGCAAACCGTTTTTTCTCGGTTTGTTTTGACACTTAACTGGCTTAAATAAATTAGGCTGTGTGCATCGTTGATGCAGAGGTCGGGAGAGATTATTCTCTTCCATTATCTAAAAAAAAATATGTGTCTTGCCTATTGGAGAGTTAAGGGCACCTTGAAGCTTGGATCGAAGATCTTAGGCCTACTTGTGTACATCACTCCTAGTTGCTTGAACTTGCCCGTTCAAGTAACCACCTTTAGCTTATTACTCTTGGAAATTAGTGTTTTCTAGATGGCTTGGAGACATGCTCTTGGTGACCTTCTAAGAAGGAGTTTGTAGAAGGCACCAGAAGGATTGTGAAAGTTCGAAGTCCACCTATCCAGAACATAGGACTACCACAAGTGGTGGCTTGATTCCTTGTGCGGTTTCAAATCAGAGCGAGGAGTGCTCCAACGAGAAGTAGAGAAGATTATCAAATCTCTGAGACCTCGGTAAAAAAATCCATTGTTGTTGTCTCTTTTATCCTTCGTATTTACTTTCTTGCTCTTTTGATTCCTAGACCACTAGACTTGTGTAGGTTTGGAACTAGATTGCGAAACTTCACTAGACTTGTGTAAGAGTTACTTGAGCACACTAGTAAACATTAGGTTAGCTAGGAGATTAGCATTTAATTTGCCATAATTTACAAAAGATTCTCAATTCATCCCTCCCCTCTTGGGCATCAAATCCACTTTACCCATGTATACAGTGTGCTGCCGATGAAGGTAATGTAATACCCTAGCCCGTTAGTGTGGTGGCCCATATTGAGTTGTGTAGGATTAGTCTCACAGACCCATGTACAGCTGTGGTAGGATTAATCTCACATTACTTATTTAAAATGAGTTACAATAGTATATAATGCATGTTAAGTCCAAACGTAGTACTCTGGGCTAACATTTTTATATGAAGCAGGTTGTATGCATGCGTGTAGGGATGGAGATGGATCAGCCCGGCCCAATGGACCACCGAACCGACCCAGAAAATTCGGCAGAATGGGCCAGTGGATCGACCCAAAAGACAATCAACGTGAAAGAATATCGACCCTATCGCTTCGTCGGATCGTAAGGATCGACCCTATCGCTCGAAGCCTCCTCCCCCAGTCTGCCGCCACCGCTCCAGCGTTCCACGCCTCCACCCCGCCACCGCTTGATCTACCGCCTCCGACGCGCCCCCGTCTCCATCCCTCCACTCTATCGCGACCCCGTCTCCATCCCACCACCTGTGCGCAGACAAGAAGGGGAAGAATAAGTGAACATGAAGCGGCCGGCGGTCGAGCACAAGCAGCGAGAGAGGAAGAGGGTCTCCATCCCTCCACCCGTGCGCAGACAAGAAGGGGAAGAATAAGTGAACATGAAGCGGCCGGCAACCGAGCACAAGCAGCGAAAGAGGAAGAGGGTGATGGTCAGCGGTGGGGGTGGAGGATCAAGGCAGATCGAAGGTGGGAGCGAGGAGGAGGGCGGCGGAGCGGGTGATTTCGAAGGTGGGAGCGAGGAGGAGGGCAAGATCCAGTTTCAAGAAGGGCGGCAAGGCTGTTCTTCGTCGTCACCGGTAGCAAGGGCTACGGTGGTGATGTCTCCGGCGGCAAGGCTCTCTGCCGCGATGAGGTCTCCGGCTATACCGACTACCCTTCTCAGTACCCCTAATGATGAGACCGATTGCCATTTTACTTGTGATGCGTTCTGTGAAGCTCTCTTGCTCCTGTGAAGATATTCATCTAGTTAACCTGTTGTTTGCCTGTTGTGTTACAACTTCATTGAGGACGATGATCTTCAACTATAACCTATTGGATCAGGTACCTTCTTTTTGTAAATTGGATGGTAAACACTTCATTTCCTTGTTAGAATCCCGTGTCTTAAAGTGGTATAGGACCATCCCCAATATTTATACAGTTTCATTTTTCTCTCTAATTTAGGGTGTTGCATGTCAGAAATTTCAATTTTATCATGAAAAATGGTATACCATGATCTAGGTGAACTTTGTGCTTTTTTTTTTTGTCTTTTTGATGATGTGGAGCTACATGATTGTATACATACACGATCTTTTCTGATTCCATGAGTTACACTATTACAGGGTCACTTCGTTTGTTCTTATGACTAAATAATTACATCTTGCAGTGTTTCTAGGTTCTTTGGCTTATTTAGTTATTTGTGTATAGTGCTAAATGGCAGCACCATAATGTTTTCATAATCTCTATAGTTTTTTGGTTTTTTTAAAAAAATTGTTCTCTATGCTTCTTTCACCGCAGATAAATATTGCAGAGGTAACCACTGATTTGGGCTGGTAACTGAAATGTTCAACAAAAAAAATTGTAACCTTGTATTCCAGTCTCTTGCCTGAACCTTTTAGCTTCTGGGAGACAGTGTGGTCCTATGCTGATGGGGTAGTGAGAGTCTGAGATTAACTGACTATACTGAACTGTTGATTGTTGTCATTCTCTAAATGCTACTGACTTCTACCTGCTATTTCTATGTAGGGATTCTGGAAGGTCAATCCAAGTATCAGATTGAATCAAATCCTAGCATCAGATTGACTTCTACCTGCTACTGACTTCTACCTGCTATTTGCTAAATGCTACTGAGTTCTACCTGCTATCAAGAGGTGGTGTGCTTCCAAGCATTAGATTGAATCAAAACCGAAAGTGACTGATATGGAACTGATGAGATTTTGCTTTAGGTGGTCTAATTTTGCAAATGTTTCATCCTATCGAATGAAATTGATATGGAACTGTCTGTCTATCTACTAGTGTCTGTCTAATGGAACTGATGTCTATCTACTAGTGTATCATCCTATAGAATGAAATTGATATGGAACTGTCTATCTACTAGTGTCTATCTAATGGAACTGATATGTCTATCCTGTATCAGTTCATGGTATCCTATCGGATTGATGATATGGTGTTCTGGTATCCTATCGAATGAAACTTGGCATGTTGAAATGGTTTGATCCTAAATATCCATTGGTTCATGCGGGGCACTGTAGACGCATCAAATGGGCCAAACCATGCCATGCAATCGGTTCTATGGGCATTACGGATCAGGCTCGGTTCGCCCCGCCCCTCGGTTCGCCCCGCCCCGCACCACTCCCACCCCTACATGCGTGGGCCTGTCCTATAGTGGGTTCGGCTTTAAGCGGATTTTGGGTGGGTGTTACAAAATATTGAGTCATTCAAAAGTAAAAAAAATTGCGTAAAGTTGTCATAATGATGTCAGACTAGATCAGATAAGAATTAAAGAAATTCAATTGGTACAATCCAAGTTACATAGCATGGTGAACAAGTACAGCATTGTAGTTGCTATAAGAACCCAATTTCCATTTTCTGCAAGCACTGTTTGGACCTCATTTTCAGCAAGAAAGAATCTAGCAGCAGTAAGTAGTATTATGTCTTACGTATGACTGTTCTACTTCTACCTTGAAAAGCTGTTGTGCCATGTCCATGTAGCAATTAAACTGAAAGAATTGAAATCTGGAGTTGGAAGTTGGAACAATCCATCAATTAAACTATAATGCATACATCCTTAGTCATTACCAAATCCTTCCACAAATAATTAACAGCTGGATCAATTAAGGCTGGAACCAAACTAATATAATAAACATGAAGCCATTTGAAATGTTGTACCTAGAACTCTAGAACTGAGAAGCAGAATTTGGTTTCACACAGAACAAACAGCATAAATATATATTGTGCTGAAGTTTGGACCCAAAAATATAAACTTCACTCAATATGCTACAGAAGATTAATAGTAGTGCGGCTGGAAGTTAGGGGCATGGTTACATGAATAAAACACAAACTAAAGCAACGAACGAACCCTTGCAACTCGACTTGCATGCTACTGAGCAGCTATAACTACAATGACCAGGGTTTAAAAAACATGTGCTAACCAGTTCTCCTGGTAGAAGAATAAAGGGTGCTGTAATTAAAGGAGTTAAGGGGACATAAGTAAAAAAAATACCAAGAAAATAAAGAAAGTTGAACTGGTAACTACCTACGGTCAGTACTGGTAAATTTTCTAAAAATGGGTTTTTAAATCTTGCAAATGACATTGGGAACTTGGCACCACAAAATTTCATCTGAATGGCCGCATAAGTACACTCCGTAAGCAAAGTGGGGGCTAAGTTGACAGGGGTTTTTGGCATAATAGACCAACATCCAAATGTAAAGCGGGATTAATGGCAGAATGAAAACAAGAAGTACAGGTCAAATGCATCTACATATCTCGAGCATGTGGATCAGTTAGCTCTTTGGTTAGGTATTGGAGCAACATTACCCATTGAAAAATCCTTAACTTTTAAATCTTTTTTAGGGATCTTTCAGGTTGATTCGTTCAACCAGGATGTACCGTGCATAGGTATCTAGGAAATAGTTACTTCCAAGTGCACTGCACCAGAGTTCGGCAATCACCTGGGTTCGGCAATCACCAGAGTTCAGCGACACATTGCTGAACTGTCACAAGACTGCCAATAGTCTAATGAGACCAGGAGTTATGCTGCTTACAATATTTTCTTCAATTGAGCTCCTCAGCTGATGGTACTGTGTGGCCTTCTGGCAACCAGATCATCTTCTTTTAAAAGCAAGTCAAAGATATTATTGCACACTGAGATGTCAAAAGTATATTTGAGCTCCAGCCAATTGTTATCAACACTCCGCATTTTCATCCTTTCCATTAAGAAAGGAGAGAATGCAGAAGTCTCCCAAGTCCATAGTCTATTTCTCCTGAAATCCCTGCCCTGCAAGCTGCACCATCCGGTCTCTTTCCGCACAGTAGTTACCCCCCAATAAGTTAAGGTTCATAACATTTGAATCACAGCAACCACCATGACTTCTGCTGCTGAATTTTCTTTTGCCAAAACCTTGTCCATGTACTACAAGATGCAAAGCGTGTTGGAGAAGATAGATCGAGGGGCAAGAAGGGTTGCACGAAGTTGTACCAGCAGCACCGCCCTTGGCTGCAAGATTGTTAACTCCACAACGGAAAACGAAGGCTATCATCGACATGCAGCCGTGTTCTCCACGCCATCGACTGAGGCTATGCCATCTGTGGTCATGCACGGCGGCCGGCGGGTGCCATTTGTAGGATCATGATGTCGCCGTGCTTGCCTCAGCGACATGGCACACCATGGCAGGAAGTGCTCTTCCTCTCCCTGCTTCGGCCCGCGCTAAGGGACATCACTATCAACCGTTGTCATGGTCCTGCTGATCTTTTCCCACGTGACACGACACCACCAGCACACCTTCAAGCCATCACCCTACCACCAAGGGCTTCACCCATGGCAGCCATCACAGCACGAGGACGACTGTCAGTTCCGAGTGATGTGTAATCTATGTGATCATCGTGATAGTTCTTTGCAGTTCTTTGGCACATGTATCCCCATAACACTGTTGGAAAGGGATAGCAACATCTATGTTAACTTTATTTTCATGTGATAACTCAAGGAGAATATTTCAAATATACAATCCAAGAGATGTTTCTAAAGTTAGAAAACCTTTTTTTCCATGTATTTTTCTTGCATGGGTAACCCTTATTTTAAAACACATATTTGCCATCGCACATACATACACATAGGATAGTATTGAAACTCAGTTTTAAAATAATTCATCACATCCCACGTTTGTCGAACTACAACTCAAATGGCCACACATTTCAACATAGCTATATCTTGTACCCTTCTGTTCTTTTTTATTTGACGTTAATGACTTTTCACGGTCTCCGATATGTAACTTTGGCCGTTACTTTTTTATTACTTTATATTAGTATATATCAATAAAATTACAATTTTATGAAGGTATGTTTAACGACAAATCTAGTGATATAGTTTTCATATGGCCAATATAAATAGTTTTGAACATATAGATGAGTCAACAGCACAGATTCTAAAACATCAAATAAAAAGAATGGAGATAATATTTATTTGATCTCAGCAGGAAATTACAATAATACATGGAAAAAGACAGTGCCTAACTGAGATATGAAATATGGCCCTTAGCATGGATCAGTTGGAAAGCAGGAATAAAAAAAGGCCGACATAGTGCCTGTTTGGTTTGTGACTCTAGGTGGCCATACCAAAATTTTCGTATTGCCAAAACGTAGGCAATGCCAAAACTTGGGCAAAAAAATAGTTGGGCATGTTCGGTTCAATGCCAAAATGAACCAAACCAAAATTTTGGTATTGCCAAATCGTAGGCAATGCCAAAACCTGGACAAAAAAATAGTTGGCCATGTTTGGTTCAATGCCAAAATGAACCAAACCAAAATTTTTACAAGCAATGTCGAAATTGATGTGCTTGGATTGCAGTCATACCAAAATTTGCCATGCCAATTCATTGGCGCCCGATTTTGGAACCAAAAAAATTGCCAAAGAAATGGCTAGGTAAAGCTTGGCAATACCAAAATTTTTTGGGGCAAAGCCAAATTTTGGTATCGAATCAAATGATGGCCAAATTTTCAGGGTAACACCAAAATTTTGGTATGGTTATCTTGGGCGCCGAACCAAACAGCCCCAGCCCCGAAAAGGTGAAGAAAATTTTTGGCATTGCCAAATTTTTTAGGGTATTACCAAAATTTGGAACTAAACCAAACGCTAGCCAAAATTTCAGGGTATTACCAAAATTTTGGTTTGGTTCATTTTGGTATTGAACCAAACATGCCCCTATTTCCTAAACAATGGAGGATGTCAAGAAGCTAATGGGTATTCTCACCATAAAATAAAATGTCACTGTCACTGATATGTTGTATCATTTTGAAGTGCTCAGCAAAAGAACTTGGGTTGAAGATTGATCTAATTTGCTCCCAGAACCAGTTGCTCACTAGGAAATAAAGACATCGATCTACCAAGAGCTGTTTGCACCAGGTACTGCATCACATTGTAACATACTGAAATGTAACAGACCGGTTGGTGCATATACATAGGACCACAGTTCATCAATTTGAACTTGAACAAAATTAAGAAAATAAAAGGAAATTCTAAGCATGGTTGTCAAGTCGTCGCCTTGTCGTCGCTTTGGCTCCAGGCGCCGCAGAGGGGACGCCGCGGAGGAGCGCCTCGCCTTGGCCATCTAGGCGGGCACTCAGGTCGCCGTGGCATCCACAGTGTCGACGAGGCGTCCAAGGCGAGGCGCTGGGTAGGCGACTTGTCGCATCTGAAGAGAAATAAGGGAAAGACAGAGAAGAGCTCTCGGGTATACCTGGTGTAAAACCTCGCTCGACTGGGAACGCCCGAAGGCCCGAAGCGAAGCGCCGAACGCCCGAACCCTAGACGCCACCGCCCCTCGGCCTCACCGCGCTAGCCGCCAAGTACGCCCTCTCCGACTTCCACTCACTCCTGACTCCGCCGCCTCCCTCCTCCCATGCTCTCGTCGCCGCCCTCCCTCCTCTGCCTCCGCGCTCTGCCTAGCGCCGCCTCCTCCTCTGCTTCCGGCTTTCCCTCTGCTTCCCCTCACACTCTTGATGTCTTTGCTGCCTGCGCCACCTCCCTCCTCCCTCCCTCTGCTTCCGGTGTTCCTCTGCTTCCCCTCTGCTCTTGATGTCTTTGCTAGCTTTGCTACTAGTGTGCTGGTCTAAGGTGCAAGTAGCTCACGAACAAGGGTGGAAAAAAGCTCGAAACTCGCGAGCCAACTCGGCTCGTTAAGGGCTCAACTTGACTCGGCTCGAACTCGGTCCCTTAACGAGCCGAGCCGAGCCAGCAAAAAAGCTCGTTTTGTTAATGAGCCGAGCCGAGCTGGCTCGCGAGTTACTCGTTTAACTCGTTTGGCTCGGTTCATTTCACAAATCACTGGCGTTGTTCACGATCATGAGCCCAAGCCCAATAAGCGCGGTAGCAGCTTGGCAACCCTAACCCACTCCCTTCCTTCCCTGTGGCTGTGCTCCTGTCCTTGATTGATTCACACTGTCCCGTGACCTGTCTGCGCCCCGCACCCCATCTCTCATTAATGCTGCCGTAGCATGACGGCCGATGGCCGCCTGCCGCCTCGGCTGCTCCCTCGCCTGCTGCGATCCGCCTCCTCCTCCTCGATCCCTCTTCCGCCATCGCCTCCTCCTCCGGTCCGGCCTCCTCTTCGCATAGTCTCAATTTTTTGTTGTGTTTAGTTGAAAGAACACTTGTTGCTTATGTTACTATTTTCTTTAGAATTGCCATGCATGTGTTTCGTTGAATAAGGCATCAGCATGCGCATGTTTGGGTCATTGGGTGGTCAATGGCTGAATTGTTCTTTACATTTTAAGATTTTCACTATGTTTATTGATAACGAGCCTAACGAGTTTAATGAGCCGAGTTCGAGTTTTTAACGAGCCGAGCCGAGCCGAGCCTGGTTTTCTACTCGTTATCTTAATGAGACGAGCCCGTTTTCTTAACGAGCCTTAACGAGTCGAGTCGAGCCGAGCCAGCTCGTTATCCACCCCTACTCACGAATGAATCCAGGGAGATGAGTAGCAGGGTTGTTTAGGAGTTGGTCAGGACATAGTGTCCGTTGGTTAGGACTTGGGACACATATGAAGTAGTGAAGTACTCATGTGTGCTACTACTGCTACTATGCTTCATTCATTGCTAGTGTAGCTAGTTGTAGAGTGTAGACTTGTAGTTGCTACTTGTAGTTTTGTAATGATGTGTGCTAGACTATTCACTGCTATTGTTTTAGTCAAGTAGTCATGTACTAACCAAGTGAACCATCTTAGCTCGCCTTGCCTCGCCTAGAGGACGACTAGGCGTCCGCCTCGACGACTAGGCGTCCTGGCGCCCCTTAGGCGCCATGGTTGCCAAGCTCGCCGTGACAACCATGATTCTAAGATGAATTACCTTTTGTAGCGTCAACATCTTGCTCCTAAGCTGCATTTGCACAGTCTTATGTATTATTTCAACTTGTGATCTTTCCGCAGCTGTGCAAGTGTGATTTCATCAAGACTCCGAACTATGCTTTTATTCTTTCACTGTATTCCATATGTTCAAGTATGCAAGCGGCAAAAGATTCCAATTTTTCTTATCATAACTGGAAAGTTGCACCCTAGTTCATATTTGTATGCAAATGGAAAGTTTGTCACAAGTAGGGGTGCAAACGGAGCGGATACGGACGGATATCGCTCATCCCGTATCCTTTTCCATAATTTTTCTCGGATTCGGAATCGGACACTGATAGTGACGGATACAAATACGAATACGAATACGAATAGTCTCGGTCATGAATACGGAGCGAATACAAGCCGAACCGAATACGGATTATCTCGGTCACAGATACTTATTCGGATATTGCGCGAAAACAGAAACCATATATGTCGCACAAATAAAGATCAATCAACCATACTACATGTCCAAAATGCAACTAGATTAATAGTTTAACAAGCAAATTTAAATACATCACATGATAACAGAGACTATTTAAGCAAGCAGTAGTAAACCTGGTGGGGTGGATAATGTGGGTAGTTTGGTGGAGTTTGAGGTCTCACCTGAGTTCGCACAGGAGGATGTTGTGGTTGCATTGCCTGAGGAAGCTGAGGGTTAGATTTCTGTGGTTGCACTGGCGGTGAAGAAACGTGACAAGACACATCATGCCTAGTCCAAAACCATACGAGGCCATATTGAAACTATGCGAAATTGAATTCAATTATTAATAAGGAATTATATGACAAATCTTTCATGTGTTGGAGCCATGTTAGAACCTTGTCAGTGCTCAACAATCATTGGAACAGAAATATTCAACTTTTAAGACGTGACAGTGCTTTGTAGATCCCATCAATAAGGCTAAGACCATAACTATTGCACACCATCTGTACAAGTACCCCTGCATTAAAGTGTGGCATATCACCATGGCATTGTTTTAAGATTGAACATGATGTGTAATTTGTTTCAACTGACCAAGAAAGACTGGTTGAAATGGGACAAAAGCAATCACAGCAAAAAAAAAAAAAAAAAAAAAAGCTAGAGAAACATAACCCACAAAAACATCAATGGAACATCAAGAGACGCAGTCTGGGTTAAATATAATTAAACCTAACACTTCCCTACATTGATGCCTTTCACTACTTAGTCCGAACTCACAATTTACTAGATGATCAATGGCATGCATAAATATACCAGAGCAACAAACTGGAGCAAACATTTACAAGCAAAACAGCAACATCACGTGTAAGTGACAAAAAATGTTCCGATGTAATAAATATCCTACTAAGATGGTCTCATCTTAGGTAAATAGTGCATACATATCAAGCAATTCAAAAGGCTGATAACATATGGATGGACATATGGCACGATTATACTAAAACTACATCTAAAAGAGTTATCTTCACAACAGAATCTTGCGTTGAATATTGATTTACTTACTTCATGTAGATGTTTCTCAAGAGACTTCAATCTTAGATCAGTCTCATCACGAAGCACATCACCTCTAAGTTCACCTATGGACCTCTCAAGTTTATAGCAATAGATCTCCAGTTGTGAAAGCCGACTAGTGATTCCCTCAAGAGATCGTAGCAAATTATCAGCATATTTTTTCATGCATTTCTCAGCAGCAGAAAGTACATCCCCTTTGCCATAACTTTCTTGTTCATAAACTTTCACAAATGGTCTCCCCAATCTGCTGTCATGAAAATCCTGTTGCAAAAGTACAAGAATGAGGGCTGAAAATACTGAATGTAAGGCAAGCATTTTTTTTTCTATAACCATCCTAAAACTAGTTCACCAGTGAAATCTTGTATAGATTGGATCAAAGTTATCCTTAAAAATGCAAAGTCTCATCAAAATTTTCAGACTGATCTTTCCAAGTTCATCAATTATGGCAACATTTGATGATTTATATTCCACCAGTTAGAACTCCAGACTCCAGCAATACAAATGATATCTGCATTACTATGAAATGTTCAGCACGGTTGACGGTTCAATTGGTTTTCGACCTTCTCTCTTAAATTTCCTAATTCCTATCTAACATCATGAAAACAGAATCTCTTCAGGGTTGAACAAATATGTATGGCAAGAAAAGTACAGTAGTCAAGGTAGTGAAACCGAAACAATACGATCCAGTGACCACATAAACTCAATGTGTTCTCAAATTTCCATTTCAATTCATAATAATCAGCTTCTTTTAAGACATTTGCAACAAAAAACTAAAAACTGAGGTTAAACTGTCATTGAATTCAATAAGAGTGATTGGTTAATTTCCTCTGACATCGCACTGCACCAGGCTCATCTGAAAATTTCACCAAAAATTGCCCCTAATCAATTAACCAGTAGGTCCAGTAGCAGTAGTGCACTACTCCACAGAACTAAAACAGTGAACTAGCCATACATCAAATTCTTCCGGTACTACTAGAAGGAGACATGCAGTTTACTTAATTCTATCTCTTTGTATGTGTGCTTCCATCAGTCCTAATGCAAATAGGCAATCAGGCGTAGCTCTCAACGTTGCATTATTACTTCATCATAAGTGCATCTACCTATTATGAGAAGAGATAGAAGATAGATAACATTCAGTTAATACTGAAACATCATGACTTGAATCAAATTTGTTCCATGAGTTATGAGTACATATGCTAGTACCAGTTGACAAGATTGTTTAAACATACCAACAGAGGAAAACCACCTCATTATTCGCCAAACAGCACTACTCTACAGCATGGCTTCAGCTTGCCTCGACTAAATCTGATTATTCTTTTTCCCCCACTGAATCTTCCCATTGTTTTGGTGCTTACAAGATACACCAACCAAGTAGAAGCATCTAACACTAAATAATATAGAGAGCTACTAAAGAACATCCACTTGCATTTCATTTGAATTTACATTTCGATCTGCTAATGCTTCCACTTTCAGAGGCCAAAGCTCCAAACTTTTTTGTCAATCATTAGCGATAGCATGGCTTTCGACGCTAAACTGGATCCGAAAATGGGTTCTGCACTCTGCACTCTGCACCAATTACACGAACTGACCGCAAACGATATCACTGCATCAAAGAACCTGAAACGTGCTCTCTCTATATTAATATATCTAATCCCAGCAACATTTAAAAGCTTTCTACAGCACATCGTCGCGAAACCACTGATCCAAGCAACGCACGCGATGAAAGACCACACATTTAACCAGAGATTAGCAAGCCAGTAAGCCCCGCTCACCTGCGGCGCCTCGTGGGAAAGGCGGCCTCGCCACGGAGCGCAGGGGCTGATCCCATGTGTCGGGGAAGTCCGGTCCAAGAAGGCGGCTGCTGCTGCTCCTCCTCCGCGTCCTCGCCTTCTCCTCCTCCGCCGCGGCGGTAGCCTCGTGGAGGCCACGCGCAGAACAAGAAAGCAAGGAGGCAAGCGGGGTAGGGTGCTGGCGAGTGGTAGCGAGCAAGGCCACAGCGGGTGGGGGGAGGTCATGTAGATGACGATTGAGGAGGGACCGCCGGAGGGGAAGGGAGGAGGCGGTGGCGGCGAGGGAGGAGGAATGCGGTAGCGGTGGCGGCGGCGGTGAGGGTTAGAAGATTTGGGAGCTGTGGGCGGGAGATGTGGGCGCTGGGCGCGGGAGGACTACATGCGCTCTGTGTGACTGTGCAGGCGGGGGAGGGATGATGGATGGATGGAGTGTTGACTGTTGTCGCTCAACACTCGGGAATTCGGATAGCCATTTGGATACTTTCCCAGATAGATCCAAATTAATTTCCGGATAGCTCCGAATACACCGGACATCTCCCTACCGAATCTGAATCCGTATCTGACAAAAAAATATTCGGATCCGAATCCGGAAAAAAAAACCGGATATCTGGGAAAAGGCTCCGAATTTTGCCCACATTTATTCGGTCGGTCGGTTGGGAATTATCCGCTTCATTTGCACCCTTAGTCACAAGCAGGAGAATTAAAAGGAACTGAAATTTTCCACAAGACTTTCAATTGTGGTATGATAAGATTTGGACAAGTCTTCCAAATTAAAACCATTGTGCCTGTACTTCATAATAATTTCATCTTTTTTTTGTCCACCAAAATCCTGCAAAATACAAGATGATTTTTTTATAAGTTCATTAACCTGAAAAGTACTAGGTAAACTGGATAGATCTAATTGACTAATTCTATCAGCCAGGAGTACCACTTTAAACACTCTTAATTTCCGTAGGAAAGGTGTTGCCTTCTTCATCTTCTTGACTGGAGAAGTTGGCATGTTTGTCCACCACTTTTAAAAACTTCTTGAGCCAGTGTCCTAATAAGATGCACCTTGATTTAATCGTATCTTCAAATTAGTTAATCAGGATAATAGAGTTTCTAAGGAAGCCATACTTTAATGTCATTGCTTCTCTTTTGTTTTTTTTACCTTGGCCCAAGCAAAGATTCATTGAATCCATTTTTATCTCGATGCTAACCTTCCTTTACAATCAACTGGCATGAGCATTTCCAGATTCAGTGTGCATAGTGATATAAAAAAATGAACAAGCCCTTTTGTGGATGCTGCCAGGCCCTCTAAGTCACATGCCCTGGACCCTGGTCAGTGGTCACCTGGTGGAACTCTTCCTATGATGAACTACAAAAACCAAAGGATAGAGAAGAAATTGAGGGATGGTATGCATGCTACTGAATGATTGGAATATAAAAACAAAAATGCAAAAAGAAGAGGGGCACTGATCTAGGAAGAGAGAAACATTGAGGCGAAGGAAATAATAGAAGGCGTATTTTCAGTAGATTCACTTTGAACTTTGAAGCTAAAAGAGATTTTTTAAATAATATAAAAACTGGTTTGTGAAACAGCATCTCTAACACTACCTAGTCTGATATGAGCAATAAAAATAAATAATAAACAAATATATGAGGCTCAAATTATAGAAGTGGTATACAAGACCACCAGGTAAAGATAACTTACCTATTCATCTCAAGCTAGAGTTGGGAGTTATGATTTGCCTTGTCATACAAACCACGAGTGATCAGCATCTTCCAAGTAAGAAAAGTATATATGTAAAGAATGTGTTAGCATTGTCTATACATCTTCACACGACATATTTTTCCATTATGGTTGTTTACAACAACAGGATCTGCATGCTTTACATCTCCAGTCCAGTTGGCGGAGAGAAGTCCACAGATATGCATCTCATCGTAAAGATTTGAAATCTCTTTCATATTACCACATTTAATGTAACCTTGAATCAATGTCCAATATGTCAAATAATTTGGATCTACATTATTCTCAATCATTTGGTCCAGAAGCTTGATTGCTTCTTCCATATACCCTTGAGTACAGAGACCATGGATCAGTATAGAATATGTGAATACGGTAGGCTGAATACCTTCCTCTATCATCTTTTGTTTTAACTTAAAGGCTTCAGTTGTATTACCATCCTTGCAATGTCCATCAATTAGTGTATTATAGGTTATAGCATTAGGAGATATACCCTTTGATTGCAACTTATTGAAAAGATTAACTGCCCTTGATAGCTTTCCAGATTTGCAGAGGCCATAAATGAGAGAATTGTAGGTTACAATATTTGGAGTGAGACCGACGCTCAACATTGCATCCCTCAGACCAAAAGCTACATCAACAAACCCTGAAGCACAACAACCATGGATGATTATAGAATAAGTGAAATTGTCAGGAACAAATCCCTTGGTTTGTAGATCCTCAAACAAATTTCTAGCATCTGCAATCCTTCCCGATTTGCATAACCCAAAAATAACAATATTCCACATGATCTTCACAGAATGATGATTTCCACCAGCAACAGTATCAAAGACATGTGCTATTTTACCGATCTCAAGTGTGCTTGAACTGCAATCTGGTATCATGTCAGTATCTACAAGTTTTTGCAGCACCAAATTTGCCTCATCAACCTTCCCCTTCCTATAGAAACAGCTCACTAAAGCACTGCATATGAATATATTTGGAGTCAGACCTTTCTCAACCATTTCAAAATAGAGGTTGCAGGCCTCATGCAGATCTCCCTCTTTGCACCATCCAGCCACCAGAGCTCCATAAGTGACTGTATTAGGAGAAAATCCCCTTGCACTCATTTCAACGAGGATATCATTCACCCTGCCACATTGCTTAGCTACAAAGAGTCCAGTTATGAAAGAATTGAACATTTCAATCGACGGAGCAAAACCTAAACGTTCCATGTCATTCATAATGTGAGTAGCTCTACCCACGTCACCTATTTTACAATAACCATCAATCAATATTCTGTAAGTTAAACTATCAGGAAGACAGCTCAATTCCTTCATCCTATCAAGAAGTTCTTCTCCTTCAACCATCCTCCCAATCTTACACAACCCATTGATAACTATGTTAAATGTGATTACGTTTTTTGCTAAACCCCTTGCTAAGGTTTCCTTCCAAAAGTTCAAGGCCTGCGCAGTTTTGCCTGCCTTGAAGAAACCATCCAACAATGTGCTACAGCTAATTTCATTAGGCACCACACCCCTCTTCAACATCAAGAACCACAATCTAAGCGCATCATCGATAGCACCGAACGAGCAAAAACCTTTCAAAAGTGCATTATATGTTAATGTTGTCCCTGTGAACCCATTCCTTACCATCGTATCACAGATTTTAAATGCCTTGCTCATGGAACCCTCTCTGCAATACCCATCTACTATAGTATTGTAACTGTATTTGTCCATCCTCACTCCTCTATCCTCCATTTCCTGTAAAACCTTCTGTACTTCCACCATTCTCCCCAACTTGCAATATCCACTGATCATTGTGTTATACACAAACAAATTAACCTGGAGCCCGGCATCCATCATCTCATCTCTTACCCTAGCTGCGTCCTCCATTCTCCCCCTTTGGCAATAGCCATTGATCACTGCACCATATGCAACCTCGTCAACCACAATCTTCTCATTTCCCTTAACCTCCCTCAACACCCTCTCAGCCTCCTCCATTGTCCCCTCCTTACAATACCCCGTCACAAGCAAGGTATATGTCACCACATTTGGTGACAAACCCTTCCCCTGCAGTGAATCCAACACCCTTCTCGCATCCTCAGTCTGTCCCACCCTGCAATACCCATCCATCACCGCATGATACGCCACAAGGTTCACCTCCACACCCATCCCTTCCATCTCCTCCACGAACTCCGCTGCATGTTCCACCATCCCGTCCCTGCAGTACGCCTTCGCCATGATTGCCACCGTGAACTCGTCCGGCAGTGTCCCAGCGCACCGCATCTGCTCAAACACGGCAACGGCAGTGCCCATATCCCCAGCCTGCACTAGCTTATTGAGCAGGCGGTTGCAGGACCGCAGGGTGCGGCGGCAACCAACATTTCCCATTTCGTCGAAAATGTGGAGGGCGTGGGTGAGCTGGCCAGCGTGGGCGTGGGCGCGGAGGAGCAGGTCGAAGGAGACAGCGGAGAAGGAGAAGTCTTTGTAGACCTCGGCGAGGTGGGGGAAGAGAGGTGGGGTTAGTGGACGGGCGGAGAGGAGGGAGGCGAGGAGGGCGCGAGCGTCGGGGAAGCGGCGGGCGCGAGCGAGGATGTGAAGGAGCTGCGCGTGGGCAAGGAGGGAGGGGCGGGAGGGGGCGAGGCGGAAAAGGTGGAGGGCGGCGTCGGGGTCGAGGCGGACACGGCGGAGGGCGGCGTGGAGGAGGGCAGGGGTGAGTGGGGAGGAGGAGAGAAGGCGGGCGACGGCGGGGAAGCGGTGGAGGAGGAGGAGGCGGGTGAGGCGGCCCAGGAGGGTGGGGTCGGTGGCGGCGCCGGCCTCGGCCTCGGCCTCGGCGCGGGGTAGGGCGGAGGAGTGGATGCGGCGCCGGAGGAAGGAGAGGGGTCGGAGGAAGCGGCATCTGTGGGGCATGTAGTGATCGAAGAGGTACTTGATGGTGTTGCTGGAAGGCGGAAGTGGCGGGTGGCGGCCGGCGAGGCGTGTGGACGGAGGAAGGGGAAGAATTGTAGGGCGGGTAAGAAGTAGGTTTTGGGAGTTGGAAGTCTTAAGCCTTTTTGTTTGGGAGATTCAAGGATTTGCCACTGTCCTTTCGTGTGAAATTTAGGATTTGCCACTATTGTGAGGCTGACATGTGGTCCCAGGACCCACATGTCATCCTCACAGACAGTGGCAAATCCTGAATTTCACTCTTTAGCAGTGGCAAATACTCAATTATTCCTTTTTGTTTAGGTTTTTTCTCTGTTTAAAAGCAAAAAAGCTCAAATCTAAATAAAGGAATAGCTTTTTTGTCCGATTTATAATAAGTTTAAGCTAATTTAAGCCTAAAAGTCATAGGCCATAGAAGAGATGTTTTTTTTGGCTTTTGCGGAATATTATTTCGCTTTGCCACTGAAGTTCACTTAAATTACCCACGAAATGCCAGTGGTATATAATTACAAACCATTCCGTTTTTCTCAATCGTTTCCACCGTCCCAACTCCCAACCCGACGCTTGCCCTTCACATCTCCCCTCCCCACGCCGCCGCTCTCCCATCTCTCTCCTCGACGCCGCCGCTCTCTCCCGACGCCTTGCTCTCCTGGCGCTGTCGCTCTCTCCCGACGCCTTGCCTCTCATCTCTCTCCTCCCGACGCCGCCGTCTCCCATCTCCCCTCCCGAACGCCGCCGCCTCCCATCTGCCCTCCCGATGGAGCCGCCTCTCCTGCCCCAACGTCGCCTCCCCTGCACCGAATCCGCCTCCCAACGCCTTCTCTCTCAGCACGGCCAGCGCCTCTCCTCCTAGATCAAGGTGAGTCCAATTGAGTTTTGTTTTTGAATGATCCTTGAATTATTGATCGCTGCAGTAGTGTCGGATTGACTGCTTTGTGTGTGTTTCGTGTCACGAAGATGAATTTGATCGCTGTGGTAGTGTCGGCATGAAGAACTGTAATTGGTTTGGAGAGCTCAGTTCTGTCATATTATGCCCTTACAAATTATAAATCATCCCTCTATCTATGGAATTTGTGAGTACCAGGCTTTCATCGAATTTGTGAGTACCAGTTGTTTCCCTCTATCTATGGATTGCAAGAACGATGAGCAAATAATTACAGAATTAGCTAGTCCAATTTTGAGTTGGCATTAGTTTAGCTTCTCAGCTCCCCAAATCATAAGTAAATTGATGCCCTAGGAGTAGGGTGTGGATGCTCTTTTGACCCGCTCATGTCATTTAAATCGACAAGGTGGGCATGTGACTGAAGTTACAATCAACCCCCACCTGGCTACCCCATTCATGCATTGTTAGAGATGCATCAACGGCGTTTGTTCTTCTGGAAGTTGAAGAATTCAATTGACTTTTCTCTAAAGCTAGTGATTGATGTGCTTACTTTGTTTTTTTATTAGGGAATTATAAGTCATTCTAGATTCTAGCACCATAGATGTGTGGTCAAATGACCAAAATTAACCATAATTAAGATGTCTTGGCACAAGAAAAACCCTTTGTTATGGACATGTTTTTTTGCAATTAAATGAGGGTGGATGGAAATTGTGATACAAAAGTAGATGTATGGAGAAGTTTGTTCTTATGTTATCATTTAGTCTGTCTTTTATTTTGTTTATTGTTGTGTTTTACCTTATTTTTTTCTGTTGGCCTGGTTTTTAGTGTTAGTCGCCAGTTATGATCCAATGTTTAACAGGTTGCTGTAGAAAATAGCAAGATTAGCGAGCAGCTACAAACACTAATAGCTCCTGCACTTTTTGAATCCAGCTGTACCTTTTGATCATTATATTATGCCCTTACAAATTATAAATCATCATGTAAATTGTATAGATGGAACTAGTTACTATCAGCAAGGCAAATTGGGATGCATTTAGCAACAAGGCATTTTGTCAGATCTGTGCTGAGGAAGTTGGTGCTGGGAATAGGCCATTGGGATGTTTGAATACCAGGGGCCAAGTGTTCCTTTTAGGCAGCATTTGGGATGCATTTGCTTTCAACGGCAGCATGACTGCATGACCGACTACGGCCCAGTGTTCCTTTTAGGCAGTTGGATCAAGGTCTGGGCCCGGCTCATTGGGATGGTCGGGCAGAGTGGGTCGTAAGCCCAAATTCGAGCTGGCCTAATTCCAGGCCACGCTAGAGTGGGCTAAAATTCTCAAGCGTAACTGCAAAACCCGATTTCTCTAGCTCGAGCGGCAAAGCAATAATCTGGGTTAAATAAGGCGGGTTTGGGCGAGAAGAGCTACGCCTAGGGATGAAAACGGATCGGATAGTTTCCTAGTTTCCGACCGATCTGGACAGAAACAGATTCGGATTGTCTCAGATCGGATAATTTTCGGATCGGAAACGAATTCGGATTTTTTTTTTGCCGGAAACGAAAGCGAATACGATAGCCATGCTATCTGGCAGATACGGATACGAATACAAATTATCCAGATATCTGGATTTCAGCCCAAAAGAGAAGAGGGGATTTTAATTGATTTCCAAATTTTAGAAAATGAAACAAATCAAATAGCCTTTTAGAAAATAGCAAATAGAGTTCTAAAATTCTAGAAAGAATCACATAAATTCCTTGAATTGTTTTGAACTTAATAAAATTAATTCCAAGTTAAAGTTGAATTTTATTTTTGCACATAAATTATTTTTAATTTCTGAAAAATAGGAAAAACCTTATTAAAATCCAGAAAATTCAAGAAATTAATTATTTTTTCTTTTTCACTTTAAATCAATAAAATCCTAGAAATCTCAATAAATTTTATTTTTGACATTAAAAACTAGGAAATCAAATAATTGACTTTATTTTTTCTTTTTTTCTTTTAAACCAAGAAAACTCTTTTAAATCTCAGAAAATCCAATAAAATAATAACTTTATTAATTTTACTTTTGGTAACATACTTTGGGATGTTAAAGTTATTTGCGTATAAATTAACCATTCAGCCTGATTGATTTGGTGTTAACTAAGTTTTATGTATGTGATTAACTAAGTGTAAATGTGTGATGACTTTTGACTTTGTGAGTTATGACTTATGAGCTAAATATGGTAAACTAAGCGCTATGTTTTTGATGAACTAGTTAGTGTAGCTTGCTAGTGCCAATGTTATGTGTGGCTGCTGAAAATATGAATAATTCATGAATGTTTGCATCACATAAACTAGCTATATGTTTTCGTTAATTTCTGGTATACAATTTAAGGGGTTTTCATGTTCCAAAAAATATCCCCGACCGTATTCGTTTCAATTCGTATTCGCTCCGTATTCGTATTCGATATTATTCGTATCCGTATTCGTATCCGGGTCCAGAAAAAATATGAAAACAAATATGGTAGAGCCATTATCCGTCCGTATCCGATCCGTTTTCACCCCTAGCTATGCCACGTCACCTTTTTTTCTTGTCTGTTCGATTCTGCCCCGTGATTCTTCTCGCTGTCCGATCGGGTTTCGCGTTGTCTCTATGTCTCCACGGTTTCCGCTATGCTGCTGGATGCTTTCGCGTTTCCCACGCCGTCTGATCGAGGCAAGCGATGCGTTCGCGTGCTCTGCCGCCACCTCATCCCGTGTACCCTCGGTTGTTGTGCGCTTTTTCTGCTCTTTCTCCTTCACGTGTACCTTGTCTGCTTAGTTCCCCATCTTATCGTCTCCCTCGGTTCTATCTCCCTACACTCCGTCCTCTTGATTCTTGCTGCTTCCTCTTTTCCTTTGGTCTCTCGATTTGCTCTCTATTTTTGCTGTCAGTTCGTCATCTCTGCTTACCTACATCTACTTCATTATTCCTACCTATTTTCTACCTATCGGTTGTGCTACGTTTTTTTTTCTCTTACTCATTTTTATTCAGTTCCCTTCTGTTTCGGTTCTAAATGCTGGCTGCTTCTCGTGTGGTGGAGGTTTTTTTTGGGGTAAAGTCCATTTGTCGCTTTTTGGATGCTTCTTGCTTCTTGCTCTTCCATCTGTTGGTTCCGGATGCTGCCTGCTTCTTATATGGTGGTTTCTTTTTATTTGGGGAAAAGCCTGTTTTTCACTTGTTGGATGTTTCTTGCTCTTCCGCGGCGACACGCGCACTTGCTTTCGTTCCATAGATCTACATCTGCTTCTCTCTTTACTCTGTTGTGGTGCTCTTGGTTGCCGTTTGATGCATTGTTCTTCCTCTTCAACGCTCTTTTTTTGTTTATAGCTCTCTTGTTCTATCGGTGTCTTGCTTTCTCGGCTTTGCCTACCTATTACTTATGTGGTTCTGAATGCTACAATCTTCTTATGTAGTCTTTTGGGGGGGGGGTCCATGTAATGCTTGTTGGATGCTTCTTGCTCTTCCGCGTCGACGTGCGCGCCTGTTTTCTTTCTGTATGTCTATATCTATTTCTCTCTTTGCTCCATTGTGGTGCTGTCAGTTGTCGTTTGCTGTGTTTCTCTTCCTCTTCAGCTCTCTTTTTTTTCCCCTTGACCTCTCTTATTTTATTGGTGCCTTACTTTCTAGGTTTTTACTGCCTAATGCAGCTGTGCTTTTGTATTTGTTCACACCTCTGTGACGCGTTTCTGCGATCTCCTCCTGCTTGATTCTATCCTTTTTTGTTCACTTTTAACTTGTGCTAGAGGTGGTCTATTTCTATAGTCCTTCTAATTTGTTATTGTTGCCTCTTCATCCTGGCTTTTTATTGGCTTGCTCACGTCTCTTCATCTCTTCCTTCTCTTTCATTCTTTTTGCCTAAATCACTTGCTTTTACTTCATCCTTTCTTCTATGTGTCTTTAGGTCTATTTCATTTTGCTAGATGATTAGTCTTTACTCAGATCTGGTGCTACCCTGCCTGAATTTTTTTTTGTTTTACTAGAAATGTTCTATGCTTTCTTCATTCCTCAGTTCTGCCTCATTAACAAGGAAATAGAACGACGTTCTCATCCGGTTGACTACAACTCCTTCTTTATTACTGTTTCTGTAATATCCCGTTTAAACATAAAATAAATAAATGATTAGTACTAAAATTAAATAGAATTAGAGGTTTTAGAGGGGTGTGTTTCCTCTTATTGGAGAACTTGGGCCTTTGGCCCACAGTGTCTTGGCTCAATTGAGTTGGCTGGCCTTAAAAGGAAGGGGGAAGGCCACTCAAACCCTAGCTCCTACTACCGTAGCACCGCCGCAGGTATTGTAGCACCGCTAGTGTAGCACCTCCCCTCCCAAGTGCTGCTGCCTCCTTGCTGGACCAGTAGAAGAAAGAATGTGGAAGAGAAAGAAAAGAGGAAGAGAAGGAAGGGGAGAGGAGGCTCTCGCGGAGATTTCAGCGGGTTTCAGCGTGTCTTCAAGGGTGATCTTCAATTCTTCGTTGTTGTTATTTAATTCTTTTCTATGCGGTTGAATTCGGGTAGCAGATCGGATTTTTACTGCTGTTAGCTATACTGTAGTTTTGAAGTCTGTAACTGCGAAATTAGGTTTATTCATCTCCTGAAGAAATGTGGGAAATTTTAGTAGCTTTCCATAGAATCTTAATTCACATTATTTGGATGGATAGTTTTGAAGTTATAATCTTTTCAATGCTGCTATCCAAAATCTCTATCAGGTTGTAGCAGTGGTACAAATTGATAGATTAAAAATAGATAACGACCGAATCAGGGTTGTTGATCAACATGACTTTTGTAGGTAATTCTTTTAGCTTTCTAGAATGTAAAGAACATAATTTTTAGATCAACTGAATGAAATTTATAGCTATTTCAATTCTACTGCCCAGAATGTCTGTCAGATTATGACAGTGTTAATAATCTGTCTGTTAAAATTAGTTAAAGGCCAAATTAGTTGATCTAACCAACTTAACTATTGTATATAATTTCATAAGCTTTCCAGAAAGTCTGAGAATGCATTTTTGTTTTATAAGCAAAATAGGAGTGATGGATTTTTGAATATTGTTGTCCAGTATCGAGTTACTACTAGCCCATCATTTTGTTTGAGTAGATTAAATATATGAAATATGGGATTTTGGAGTGCGGTTAAGAGCGTTGTGACTAAGCGTTGTTTTATTTTGTCAAAGCTTGTTTTGAGTAAAATATTTATTGTAGGCGGAGTGACCTTGGGTTTGGTTTCGCCTTCGCTTCATTTCAAATTGTCGCAACGCGAAAGACAAGTACAATTTAGAGTCATATTGGATGAATGCTTGCACAAATTGGTTAAATGAATAGGATATGGTTACTCTTATGAAGTATGAGTATTTTATATTGTTTTCATGTTTTCGTTAATTGTTGATAATCAATTTGAAAGTATGGAAGTATTATTTTCATTTCATTTCAAGCATTCATGCTTAACTCACGCGAGATCCTCATATTTTCAATATGGGCAACTAGATCCCGTATGAAAGATTCTTCATACGGGCAATGGATCCCCGCATTCTGAGAAATGTGGGCATGAGTGTACACTGACGGGTGTTACACTAGCTGTACCGGTATATGCAGAAGAGAAGTGGAGTCATATGCATGTTTTGCACTACGTTCATAACATTTACATATGTGCTTGATATTTATTGACAATGAACTGTCATCGATCCAATGTTTCATATGTTGTTCATTTGTACTTGCTGAGTCGTGGACTCACACTTGCCATTTATTGTTTTAGGTGATCGTTGAGTATGACATACATTGGGTGAAAGTAGCTCACGGGATGCATTTCACCTTGTTGCACATTCCATCACTTAAATAATATTTATGTCACCTTCATTCAGTTATAAACTCTTATTATAATAATTGGTTAACTTGGTACTTCCATTAGTTTCCTTCAGAGTTTATCAATGCTAGATGAGGAATTTATCTATTTGGAACTTATTCATGATGCGATTAATCTTGTTTGAATTGTAATAATTGTAGTTTTGGTATCTAGTCCCTTGCTGAATTTTATGTTAATAATGCCATTAACATTGATTCGATGATGTCTAGTTGTCTTTCGATGTTGAATTGTTAAACAAAATTTATAGTGTTGGTTAGAGATAGTATTTGTAGGGTGCATCTTGGCTTCTACAAATGTAATACCTCAAAATTATTCTAGCAAAGGAAGTATCCAACAGAGATTAATAGATTAAAAAGGGAAGCGGTGGCCGACCGTGGAGGAAGAAGGAGGGTAGATAAAGGAGGAGAAGAAGAAGATCCTCTTCGTGGGTTGTCGTTCATCAACTTCCTGGGATCTTTAAGGGTAACGGTTGTCATTCTTAGTTGTTGATTTGTTAGTATTTGCGATTTGGATCAGATTTGTTTAGATCGAATGGTTTCTGCTTTGTAGTCCGATTCGTCCGATTAGTTGCGTGGTTGATTTGAGTCCTTAGTGACAGAATTCGAGATGCCCATCTCTTAGTTAAAGTTAGGTGTTACTCTTAGCTTTTTGGTAGAATGAGTTGCCTAGAGTGTTTCGGTCTCCACAATGGTGTGGATAATGTATTTCAGTTTGAGCATAATTTGAGGATGTTTAATTAAGAGGTTTGAGCTCGTGTGGTATGCGATAAATTCGAATTCCAAAGTTCGAGAGAAGTTTTATTCCTAAAAGAGAAACTGAGAAAAATGATGTTTCCTCGGGTAGTAAAGCGTTTTCTTGATTCTCGTTTGAGTTTTGTGTTCTTGTTGATGTCTTCCACAATTTGAGTTGGCGCTTTGTTGACATGTTTAATTCTTTCCAATTCAGACAAACCAAAAGAAGTATTTGGTTTGGGCATTCGAGTGATTTCTTCTTTGATTTTCGTGGTGTTCATTCATAAACTGCTTATTTAGAAAGTGGAATTGTTTTCGTGATGAATTGTCAATCTTGGATTTGATCCTTTGGGTGGAGAGTTGTCATTGCGTGGTTGCGATGAGAACACTTTAGTTTCGATTGGATCTTGTTTGTAAAAGCAGTGGTTTAAGAACGAGTTACATTGAGCATTCTTGTTTAAAGGAGGTGATCGGTGTTAGATGAAGAGCTCGATTTTGAGCATGTGGTGTGCTTCGTACCAAAGGGAAGTTGGCCCAGTACTTTGGTTCATTTTCAGCGATTCTTGCGAAATTAGGAAGTTGGCGTATCGCTATGAGCGTCTCGGGTCTATCGCAAGGAACGCATAGCGTCTGGTGTTCGGTACTAAGCGAGCAATGAAAAAAATTCCAAGCTTGGTTTTCGTTAAAGACGTTGACCATCGAGTAGGGTCTTACCTTCGATTCTCTTCTAATGAGTGCACCGGAAATACCGGGTTGAGTGTTAGGGCGGACGTCGTTTTGCGTCGTGGTGTCGTGGTCTAATCGGTGAAAGAAAGGCCACTTGGGGGCGGAGTCTCGCATGCTTGAGTAGTATCCGGACTTGTTCACTTGGTGCGTGTTCTTCGTTGTTAATTTTCAAGTCGCAGATTTTCTTTTCGTGTAGATCGGTGTGTAGATTGGCCTGAATCCTATTAAGGTGGGTAGAATGTAATACCTCGAAATTATTCTAGCAAAGGAAGTATCCATGATTAATAGATTAAAAGGAGTTTTTGCCTTTTTAGGGAACACAGGCCTCGGGCCTTGGCCTAGGAGGCCCAAGGGGAGGTGCCCTTTCCTCCAAACCCTAGTACTGTAGCACGGTGTGCTCAGTACCTCCGCCGCTGCTATAGTGCACGCGCTCTGATGCTCCGCCTCCCGCATTGCCATCTTCGGCGTCGTCGTTTCTGCTTTGGTGGCCGGTAGTGGAGGAAGAAGGAGGGTAGAGAAAGGAGGAGAAGAAGAAGATCCTCTTCGTGGGTTGTCGTTCATCAACTTCCTGGGATCTTTAAGGGTAACGGTTGTCATTCTTAGTTGTTGATTTGTTAGTATTTGCGATTTGGATCAGATTTGTTTGGATCGAATGGTTTCTGCTGTAGTCCCATTCTGTCCAGTTAGTTGCGTGGTTGATTTCGAGTCCTTAGTGACAGAATTCGAGATGCCCATCTCTTAGTTAAAGTTAGGTGTTACTCTTAGCTTTCCGTGGCCACCAAGAGCACCTAATTCGACGTTCGAGTCAAAAGATATCACCGTTTTAGTTTCTGCTGTCTAGATTCTGACGAGATTAAACTGTTGTGATAATTCGTAAATTATGAAATTGTAATTGGCAGAATCTGGGATTTCTCCCAACTAGGTTATTATAGGTAATTTGATAAAATTTCCGGATTGATAAAGATTGATCAATTCGAGTTATAGATTAAAAGTTATGGTCGTTTTAGTGCTGCTGTTTATTCTGTAGACAGGTTTTTACGTGCTGAACATTCATATGTCTGTTAGTGTTCTAAATTGGCCGAATTAAATTATCTTGTCAACTAGAGTATTGTAGATTTGTAAGTTAAGAGTCCACAGAAACTGGGTTCACCTCATTTGGAGTTCAGATCAAGAGTTATGTCATTTACCGTGCTGCTGCCTGGGTGGTTTAGGGCAGAATGTGTTGATTTTAGTTTAGAGTTTCTAGTTAAATTTTGAATCGCCGGGGCGTTGTAGAACTTTATCTAGTATTGTCGTGTTAAATCGTATCCTTATTTCAGTTATTTGTTTGATTAGAAGGTGAAGCTTCAGGTTTGGGAGCACCGCAATTGCCTACTAACGCGTCATGGCGTTAAAGGCAAGTACCTTAGTGTTCCTAGGATTATGACATGTGGTATGCTTCTTTGTTGGTCTGTACCTCTAAGTACCTTGTTGATTCTTAAATGTTAAGTATTCAATCCATGTGGTTACCTCCATATTAGTGAGCATGTTTCTTATTGTTCAATATTCATATGTCATACTCGGCATCCACATTTCATATTTCATCCACGGAGTGGATCATTGTATAAGACCCATCAATTCCGGTATGGGCACGTAAGACCCACCATTCCAATGTGGGCGATTCGGGACACCGTTAAACGTTCTTCGTCGGGGCTTGGGTCCCCCACTTTGTTAAGTGCGGGCTTAGGTGAATTTCTTGACGGTGTGTCACCAAAGAATACCGTATATGCATGTGTGTAGTCCTTCCTTCCATCCAATTCATTCATTGCATTTATTCAAATACTTGTTCGCAATTCATTCATATTCTCCGATGATGTTGGCTTATCCATGGATTGTTGTTTGTATTTTTATTACTTTACTGTACTTCTTTGAGTCTCGGACTCACTCTTGCGTTATTGTTTTTTAGGTGATCCTTGAGGTTGGCTCCATGGGGAGGAATAGACACACACTACCCTTTCACAAACACTTTATATAAGTTTAGGATTTCATTTTAGTTTGATTTAATCATTCAATATTGATGAATTGTAATAATGTCGGTTGGTTGTGAGTGAAAACCCTTCTCCTTTAAGATTGGTTAAATCTTGAGTGTGAACTTAGTTCATTCTTTGATATGGTTGCTTGAGATCAGTTTATACTCTGTGAGGATTCTCAAAACTGTTGAATTCATTATTATCTTGATGTTTTTGTTGTTGGAACCTCGGTATAGCTTCTTTGTCTGAGGAGGTTCTGCCGAAATTTAGGATTTATTTTGTCTTCCATTTTAATTTTGATAATCTGTTAGATTAGTAGCGTTCCAGGCCCTTGTAGGCCTGGGGTGTTACAACAAAGCCAGGGTGTTACAATTTCTTGCCATCCGGTTGCCTACAGCTCCTTCTTTGCTCAGTTCTCATAGGTCTTTTGTTTTTTCCCTTCAGTTCTGCCTCTTACGATTTGTTGTTCTTATGCTACTGTCTTATACTGCTTCTGTACCCTTGTTTCTCTTCTCAGGTAGTTTCCCTCTTTTTACTTACTATTTTCTTTTTTAATCATTTGGTCTCGTTTCTCTTAGCCGATTTTCGTTGCTGATTTGCCATTCGGTTCTACCTTGTTTACTTTTAGTTGCTTTTTTAGGTGTCCTCTCCTTGTTTTTTTGCTTTGGTTGCCCAGAAGATTTTTTATTTGTGGACCTACTCGTGTGTATTTTAGAATGTGTTCTTCCTACATACGTCCCTTTCGATGTGCTTTATATTAACTTCTGTTTATGCGCTTCTGTTATGCATTCTTATTCAACTCCCTTGTTCCGTCTGCAGGTTTGTTTCTTGTTTCCTGGTTTCACTCCAACATCGTTGGATCTTCAATACTATTCTCTGCGCCTATTACACTGTGAGTCCCCTTTTTTAGATTTCCTTTGTTCATTTTCTTCGTTTCCTTTGTTCATACGTTCTAAAGCTTCATATACATGTTCTTCACGTTTTATCTTTTATACATTTTTGTTCTCGTTGTTATGCACATGTTCAGTGTTTCTGTTACATGCGTTACCTCTACCTAGGTATGCTCCTGCTTTTATGTGCACGCTCTATATATAATCAACATCAGTTGTACCCTTATGTTTAGTTTTTCTTTGCTCTTTTAGGCCGATGACTTTCGGCCAGCTCATAGCTGATTAACCCTCTTTCCATTTAGTTTAGGTTTGTGCTGGACGGGATTAGTTCTCATGAGTCTTCTATTTTTTCCCCTTAGGCTCTACCTTTCGCGGTTTGTTGTTCTTATGTTGCTATCTTCTACTGGTTTTGTACCCTTATTTCTCTACTCAGGTAGTTTCCCTCTTTTTACTTACTCTTTTCTTTTTTTGGCCATTCGGGTTCATTTCTCTAGGCCGATTTTCATTTCTAATCTGCCATGTGGTTCTACCTAGCTTGCTTTTATTTTATTTTATTGAAGATGTCCTTTCCTTGTTTTTTGCTTCGATTGCCTGCATTTTTTCTTTGTGGATTTTCTCAGGTGTATTTTGAAATGTGTTCTTCCTACATACGTTCGTTTCGATATGTTTTTTTATTTAATTCTATTTATGCATTGCTGTTATGCTGTATTATTCAATGCCCTTGTTCCGTCTGCAGGTTCATTTATTGTTTCCCAGTCTCAGTCTAGTGTCGCCGAATCTTCAGTCCTGTTCTCTACGCTTATTACACTGTAACTCCTTTTCTGTATTTCCCTTGTTCATTTCCTTCGTTACTGTGCTCATCGTTCTATATATATATATATATATATATATATATATATATATATATATATATATATATATATATATATATATATATATATATATATATATATATTGTGTTTAATCTTTTTACACTCCCATTCTCGTTACTACGTGCTGTTGAGCATTTCTAGTTATATCGTTACCTTTGCCTATGTATAATTCTTTTTAAATGTGCTTGCACTATATATAATCAACATATCTACGCTTATTAAGGCCGGTAGAAATCATGGTCTCCCCGCGTTTCTTGGGAATTTCTTCCCGTGCCGCGTCGCCACGTGTGCAGCAGTTCCTGACGTTCGATCTAACAGCCGCCCACCGATATCCACACCGCTCGCACGCAGCCATGTAGCCTCTATAGTCAGCACGCGTAGCCAGCCACCGAGTGAATCGCCGTTACGTACATGAATCTGATTTAGTTCTACCTACTGATGGAGTTGTTTGCCTCTTGGCTCACTAGGTACAGATCAATCCAGTAGAATTTCTGGGCTTACATGTATGTTAACTGTGATTGGTTCAGTTACTGTAAGATCGAGGAGGCCGACTAGAGGGGGGGTGAATAGGTGTTTTTAAAATACTTCTTTGGCTAAAAACCGATTTCTAATGCAGAAGCTAATACAAATACGGTTTTGCACAATTAAAGCCTTAATCAACTAGATTCAACTAAGTGCACCAACAAAACAAGTCTATTGACAAATATAACAATTAAGCAAGGTCTTGTAAGCTATTCAATTTAATCAATGTAAATAGCACAAAGCTAGGCAAGCATTCATCCACAATGAATAAGCAATTTAGTTCAAGGAATATAAATTGCTCAAGTAATCAAACCACAATGACACAACAATGTTTTACCGTGGTGATCGGAGACTTGCCGGTCTCCCCTAATCCACGTTGAGGCAAGCCCAAACTAATTGGACCGGCTCCATGAATTGAGCACCCGCCTTCGAGGTAAGTGCAACCACTTGGACCGGTTTCAAACCGAACCAACACCTCGCTCCACTAGGGTTGCTCTTTCCTCCACTCCGGAGATGGCGAGCACCACACCACTCACAAACTGCTTGGGTTTTCTCACAAGCTTCTTTGAGAAGATCACTGACGCACGACGCTTCCACGCCGTCTAGGTGTCGGCAAACACCAAGAGTAACAAGTCTCCAACGCTCACTTGAACCAATCAAGTGTCTAAGCTCAAGTGAATACGAAATCCACTACCTAAGGCAACACATGCACTTAGGGTTTGCTCTCTAACCTCACTAAGTGCAACACATGCACAAAAGAGAATGAGAGGCTTGCTCTTTGCTCAATGGAATGTCTAGGGGCACCAGCAACCTCCCACACACGGCCAAGGTGAGTATTTATAGCCCACACTCAAAAACTAGCCGTTGGGGAAAGATTCCAGAGGATCTGGACGAAATCGGTCTGACCGCCATATAATGGCCGGTCTGACCGCCCTTAGCTCCAACGGCTATAAAACTAGCCGTTGAGTTCACAGCCGGTCTGACCGCCAACTAATGGTCGGTCAGACCGCCCAATAGACGCCTGTCTGACCGCTCCAGAAAAGTTCCACAGAATTGGCTAAGGACCAGAAACACATCTTCTGGAAAAATCAAACCGCCTCAGAAAAAACGGATTGACCGCACCACGGTTGAACCGAAAATTAGTGCGGTACAACCGCACAGCCTTGCGGTCGGTCAGACCGTCGTTACTGGCGGTCAGACCGCCAGTAGCCAGCAAGCAGAAAGAGGGTTTGATCTTTGCATCAACTTGATTTGCAAAAACACATTTTGCTGATTTGATGCAAGATGCACACACAAGGTTAAAGACAAGATTCTCAACAAGTTGTAAAACACATTTGCCAACTTTTAGAATCAATGCCTCAAATTGCATTCCGCTTCAACTCAATTTGCAAAACACATTTGCCAAATTGACGCGCGATGCAAACAAGGATTCAAGTGAGATTCTCAACAAGTTGCAAAACATATTTGCCAACTTATAGAATCACACTACAAGGAATAAGGTACATGGACTTATATCATTTGCAAAACACATTCGCAAACTTAAGTCACATGCTACAAGGGTTGTCCATGAGCCACAACTATTTGCAAAACACATTCGCAAATATTGGCAACATGTTAAGATGAGCTAGAGCAAACACAATGAGCTATCGACATATGACTAACTCAAGCTACTAGTAAAAAACCCCCTCTTAATAGTACGGCAACCTATACTAGCAATCCGGTCTTCCAACCAAACACCAAGACCGGTAAAAGACTAGGAACAAATCCTTAGCCCTAGCTAGTCATACCTTTGCCTTGCGCAACCACTTGAAGCTTGATGACGCACATCTTTGCTTCAAGTCCGGGTCATGATTTGATATGCATCAACCCATGATGCATCCTTCACTTGACTTCCATCAACACATGATGGGTCTTCTTTTGACTTGATGATCAACTCATGATCATCTCCTCTTCTTGAACTTGATACACATCAACATATGATGCATCATTTACTCCAAGCTCTTGACTTCAATATCATCAACACATGATGATCTTCTAAAGTCTCCAACTATAGAACTCAACCTATTCATCCAACTCATGGAAAATATTAGTTCTATAATATGATTATCATTAATTATCACGCCATACCATTAACTCATAATGGTGGGACAAGACACCACAATCTTTCCCTCTATGGTAATTGATGATAATCACTTCAATTGCAAGTAATTGAATATAGAGTGGTATGAGTATATAAGCACTACACAAGTTATATATATACTCAACATGAGTGTATACGAACTACACAAGTCGTATATACTTCAAGAATACATGAGCATATATGAACTACACAAGTTATCATATACTCATATGAATATATTAACTATGCAAGTTAAATATATTCAAGGATATGTTTCAAAGTAAAGATCCTTTATATATGTGGAAAAGGAATATGGATCAATACTAATGAAACCACAAAACATAGAGTGAACTCCCCCTAAATGTGTGCATACACAAATGTGTAATAGGAACATATACACATATTCGAGTTAGACTTTTTGGTGAAGTTCAACCTATATTTTGGATCCGAGGAATGCAACAGGGTATAAGAATACAAAGTAGAATGCATACCTCTTTTGTTCTTCATATCCAAACGAGACTAATCATGAGATATAACAAAGAGAGAGTTAGTCTCACAAATAGATTTGTCATTATAAATGCATACCTGTTTGGATTTTCCTTTTGTTTATCCAATGAATTTGATTTGTCATTAATCACATACATGCCTTCATGATTATCACATTTATATCCAATTGAGACTAAACAATAAGTATATCAAAAAACATGTTAGTCTCACAATTGCATTTGTCATTAATCACCAAAACACTCCATTAACATATAATGACGGGTCTAGATTCTTCAGTTACTTTTTACCTGCTGATTTAGCTACCTTCGGGGATCAGATACTTTTGGCTCAGCAATGTCATGCGCTTATGTTTATATATGGGATAATCTCTTGAAACGACTCAACAGCTGGCTGTGTTAAGGTAGATCTTTTCCTTGCTACATGTTTTCGCTCTTTTTTTTGCACAGCTGATAACTTTTTATCTGTTCATTTGATTTTGTTTTAGTTCTGACGAGGATATAATAATCCTTACTTTATCCTTTATCTATAATTCTTATTATAGGTAAATATGACGTCATGTGGACCCTGAGTGTACCCGTTAATATTATAAGGGAAGAGCCTAATGGGTGGTCGTAAGTTCTTCTACGACCACCCCCATAGTCGTAAGTTATGCTATGACTATCCCATAGTCATAAGCCTTGTTATGACTATCCCATAGTCGTAAGTTCTTCTCGACTAGGTCACTACGACCACCTTATAATCAAATAAACCTCTGAGACAAGTGGGTCTTATTGATTAAAGGATTCAAGCGATCATCATCTGTTGTTATTCTCGAGAATAATGGCGCGTAATACCCCATTATCTCGGTATATAGTCATTGTATGCGACGTGGAGGAATTAATACACGGTAATTACTACCAACGTCTTGCGTTCTAGAGGTGATGAGGCGCCGCTTTACTTGGAGTAACTGCCGCTCCTTCACGTACTATAAAAGGCGGCAACCAGAGAAAGGAGGAGAGGATCAATCGGGCCATCAGGAATACAAGCACTATCTGTAATAGTCTTAGTTTTTCCCCTGATTGTTCAGTATACACTCAATACCATACACACACAGGAGTAGGGTTGTTATTCTCTCCGGAGAAGGCCGAACATGTATAAAAATTCCGTGTCAATCTCTGCATGATTCTATTCTAGGAGACCCCGAATCAAACAATCTTTACGTAAGTTCGGTTCTAAAACACCGAGCGGTTAGGCGTCGACCGTGGGGATCTTCCGGTAATTTCTTGTCAACATTCTCTCTGTTTTCCAAATCTCATGCACTCATGGCGGGAGAATGGAGCGAGGAGAACTGGTTCGACTTGGCGGTCTGCAGACGTCGACATGGATGTCGGATTGATTCTGAACCGAGTGATGACTCATCCTATGGCATTCTTGCCGCCTCGGGATCTTCCTACAGATCCAGGAGACAATGTCGCCGGTGGAGTTGAGGAGAGATCCTTATCCCCCACAACAGTACGTCCAAGAGAGGAATCAACCTTCTCAAAGGACAAGGGTCAATCTGACCAGGACCATACCCAGGTGGACTCACGACACGACGAGAGTTTTTCCTCGAAGTGTCCAAGTCCCCCTAAGGCGGTCCGACTTGGTGAGGCAAGCTCTGGAAGCCACAATTCTGGGACTTCACCGGCATCTGGTGATTCTCTCTCTCTGGATAACGCCAGAGAGAGCGGGATCAAGCATGCTTTTCCTACAAATTCGACCATCCCTCCGCAGATCACACCTGCCGACGGAGACGGTTATAACCCAGACTTCCCCTACCTGGAGGGGATTACTCCAAGTCGCCAGATGGTGTCTCTCGACGACTCCTCAAGCGGAGAGGCCTCGAGCGCAAGTGAGAATCATCAACGGGAGGTCTTCGTCCTTCTCTCAGATCAAGATCACTCTTCTAGAGACCGAGATGGAGACCCTTCCCGAAGGTCACACACTGCGCCCCCTCGTGGCAATGGCCAGGACACCACCACTAGCGGACACGACCAACGCCTTCATGAACGCCAAGGAAATCCTCGACATTCTCGCGCTTCATTGAGGCAATCTCAAGAGTCTAACATGGAAAATCCTGAGGCAATTCGAAGGAAGAAGATTGAAGCTCGAAGTATTTGCTCGGGCGCATTCAATATCAATCGAGGAAGCTCGAGAGCTCCAAAGACATCAATGACTTGCTTGAGAATCCAACTCAAGAGCTAGCCCGAAGCGCCAGTTACTCGACCTCTTCGTTGAAGAGATCGCACAAAGGCTTCGGAGTACAATGAAAAAGCTCGAAGCCCCTCGCCGACATCATTCAAGTAGTCGTAGCCATACGACTTCTTTAGCTACCAGTCAATCCAACATATCACCGCGTAGAAATCGGCGCAACAGCAAGTCGCGTCGATCTCCTACTCGGAGAAATGTCTTCCAAATGACTGATGATCAACAAGCTCCTCGGAGAGGTGATCGTTCACCACTCCGACATGGAAATCTGCGAAGAGATAAACTACGAGTATTCCTCGAGGACCGAGACCTATTGCAAGTCGGGTCAACTTTATCGGGTATCGTCGAGTACGACCACCTGATGATATCAACCCTTCTTTCCTGCAAAGGAGGCGTCAAGAAGTCATTACTGGATGTCGGGCATTCTCGCTTTGATTTCGAGCCGTTCATTTGCCACCTCGTTTCGACCGGTGAACATGGAGAAGTTTGATGGTTCCCAAAATCCCATCAATTCCTTCAAATTTATACAACGGTATTGCTCGAGCAAGAGGAGGAGAGCATGTGATGGCAAATTACCTTCCAACTGTGCTCGAAGGATCCGCTCGATCGTAGTTACTAAACCAACCACTCGAGTCGATCTATTCTTGGCAACATCTCTGCGACCTTCTACTGGCAAATTTCCAAGGCACTTACAATCGCCCTGGAAAGGAGGATGACTTGCACCGGATCTGACGAGCGACAACGAAACCTTGCGCCGATTCATCAAGCGTTTGATCGGGTTCGTAATTTAATTTGGAAGTTTTGATTCATCGTCATTAGGGCTTTCAAGCAGGAGTCCGTAGTAGAAGGATAACGAGAGGATATTGCTTTAAATCCTCCTATACGTCGCGAACTCTTGAAATGGCCGATCGATATACTCGCCTCGAGGCGGTCGAGTGGAACAATACAATAGATCGAGAAGACAATCCATCTCGAGAGCCAAAGCGAAATTGGTAAGAAAAAGGATAAGAAAGCAAAAAGTCCAAGAACAAGGCGAAGGGTCAAAAGCTCCAAGCCGGCGGTTCCAAGGAGGTATTGGTCATGAATGATAAAGAGCCACGCACATCCAAGCCGCACTCAACAGAGGCAAAGGTAAGCATACGATAGGAAAAATGATAAGCCTAGGTGGTGTCCTTTCCATAAAAAGGAAGGGCATGACCTTCAGAACTCTAGGGTCTTCCAACGAAAGCTTGAAGACTACTACAGCGACAAGGACCACTTCCCACCCTCGGCGGTAGGTCAAACAAGTGGTCATAAATTTTCGAGATAACGAAGAGGAGATGCCGTTCGGGATCCACAACACACCATCGAACACATCTACGGGGATCATCGGCATATGAATCAAAGCGGCGACTCAAGGTCTGCTGAACGCGAGGTAAACTCCATAGATCCTCCTCTCGTCAATAAATTATCGAAGTGGTGGAAGTCACCATCTCTTTCGAGAAGAGTGATCGCCGATTCCTTCGACTCGACAGTCGATACCTAATCGTGGTCGAACCCACCATCAACAATTGTCGGGTTAATCGAGTTTTGGTTGATGGTGGAAGCTCGTTAAATATTTTATTTCTGAATGCCTGGATGACATGCAAGTACCGGGACCAAAGTAAGACCGAGACGATACTCTTTCCATGGGATTGTAGGGATCTTCGCCAAACCAATTGGTCAAGTTTCTCTTCCTTTAACATTTGGTTCACCAAGTAATTTCGGAGACGAGAAAATCTCCTTTGATGTGGTCGATTTCGATCTGACATATAACGCCATACTCGGACGACCAACTTTGGCAAAATTCCTAATGGCTACTCATTATGGATATCAATGTATTAAGATGCGAGTCCCAAAGGAGTAATCGAATCCATTGTGACAAGAAGATGGCGATACTGCGACCGTTGATCCCTCGAGATGGTAGGACAAATACCAACTCGAGAAGAAAGTCAACCTTTCAACTAGCAAGTCGAAGCCTAAAGCTGCACCAAAGCCGAACGACAAAGTCAAAGAGGTTCCTCTCGGGCAGGGAGCCCTCAAGATCGCTCATCGACGGGATACTTCCGACCCCAAATAGGAAGACGCCCTCATCACCTTCCTCTGAGCTAACGCAGATGTATTCGTGTGGCAAGCATTCGACATGCCCGGAGTCCCTGTGGAGGTGATCGAGCCTGAGCTAGCTACTACCGACAAAGTACCGTAAAACAAAAATTGCGGAGATTTGCCCTCGATCGACGAGATGCTATTAAATCGAATTGGATAAGCTACTTAAAGCGGGCTTTATAAGAGGTCAACCACCGTAATGGTTGGCTAACCTGTAATGGTTAGAAAGTCAAGCGGCAAATGGCGTATGCGTGAACTTTCTTGATCTTAATAAAGCTTGTCCAAAAACGATTTTCCTTTACCTCGTGTCGATCGGTTGGTTGACTCTCTGCAGTTGTGAAATGTTAAGTTTTTAGATGCATATGCGGATACCACAGTTAATATGTGTCTAGGCGATGAAGAAAAGATCGCATTTATTACACCATTTGGTATATTTTGTTATGTCAAAATGCCATTTGGTCTAAAAATGCTGGCGCTTCTTTTCAACGCTTGATGCACGAGCAACTTTTTCATCTCAATTAGGCGAAATCTAGAAGCCTATGTTGATGATTTAGTTGTCAAAAGCATCAAGAAACTTAATCATATTACTAACCTACAAGAAACATTCGACAATCTCGAAAACATCGCTTAAAACTTAATCACGAGAAGTGTGTGTTTGGAATCTCTTTGAAATTGCTTGGATTCCTAGTATCTATACGAGGAATTGAAGCAAATCAAAAGATAAAAGCCATTTTACAAATCGCCCTCAACTACGGAAAGAAGTCCGAAACTCACTTTGGGTGCATGGCGGCTTTAAGTCGTTTCATCGCACGATCGGGAGAAAAGGGACTACCTTTCTTTAAACTTCTAAGGAGACACGAAAGTTTTGAGTGGTCGAAAGAGGCAACGCCGCCTTTGAGGGTGTCAAGAGGTACCTTCGAGTGCTCCTATTCGGTCTCTCGAGGGCGGAAGAAACGCTCTTGGTTTACCTAGCTGCCACGCCACAGGCGAAGCGCAGATCTTGGTCGTAGAAGCGTGAAAATGTACAGCGATCGGTTTACTACGTAAGTGAAGTTTTACATGGACCTAAGGGCGTTACCCTCGGGTCCAAAAGCTTTGTATGCCCTCCTCATGTCTTGAGAAGCTGCGGCATTATTTTCGGGCACACAAACTAGTTTGTCTTGCCCGAGTTTCCTTGGGAGCGATCCTCGAGAATAGGGAAACAATGGGGCATGGCAAAATGGTCGGTCGAACTTGGGGAGTTCGACATCCATTCGTGTCGAACGGCCGTTAAATCCCAGATCTTGGCGGACTTTGTCGCCGAATGGACAAATCTGAACATTCGGGATCCCGATCTGATTCCCACGACCGATGGGCGATGTACTTTGACGGTCGCCACTTTAAGTGGCTCGAAATTTGGGGTGGTCTGGTATCTCCTAGGAGAGACCTTAAAGTATGCCATACAATTAAACTTTCGGGCCACTAATAATGTGGCGAGAATCACGAAGGTTTGCTAGGCGGTATCTGACGTGGCGCTCTCGATTCGCCGACTACTCGTGAGAGGAGACTCTCAACTAGTCGTGAATCAAGTCGGTAAAAAGTACCGGTGCTCTAACCCGACAATGTCTCGGTACTTATCGAATCGTAAGCTAGAAAAGCATTTTTTAGGTTTGAGGCACAATTCATCCCTCGAAAGGATAATTTCCTCATGAGACCGGCTTGCTCGAATAGCTTCTTCCGATCTGAAGTACCAAAAGGAGTCTTCTTGGAACAACTCGAAGCCTTCTCTAGTCAAAGAGCGAGACAACTCCTATTGAGCGGCCTCTCTAGAGTGCGAGGATACATGGATGGCGCCCATCTATGATTATCTTGAAGGGTTACATGCCAAGGCGATCTCGAGGCGGATCGCTTATCGAAAAGCCAAAATGTATACTTTGGTGAAGAGTTATCTATAAGCGAGGTACTCAAGGGGTGCTCATGCGATGTATTCGCATGAGCGAAGGATTAACACTCCTTCACGACATACATGGTGGCATCTGTGGAAATCATGCTTCCTCTGAGCGTTGGTTGGCAAGGCTTTTCGACAAGGTTTTCTTCGCCAATGACCCTATATGATGCCAAAGAGTTGGTTAAAAGGTGTGTCGATGCGGTTTCATAGCGAGCAAATACACCAACCAGCTCGGGCATTACAAACAATACCTCTATCTTGGCCTTTTGCAACTTTGGGGTCTTGATATCACGGGACCGTTTCCTAAAGCTCCGGGAGGTTTGAGTTCCTTTGTGGCTATTGATCGTTCACAAAATGGATTGAAGCGAATCTGTGACTAGGATAACAGCTAAGCGACAAAGCGGTTTATGATGAGATGCGTAATTACTTGATTTGGAGTACCAAGTCGAATAATTACGAGATAATGGTAAGCAATTTTCGGCGCAAAATTTGAGGAATTTTTGCGACGAGTTGGAGTACCAAGTTATGTTATATACATGGCCCATTCCGAGTAATGGGGCAATCGAGCGTGCAAGCGGCCAAATAATGAGAGGAATTAAAACTCGAGTCTTGACCCGACTCATCAAGCGCTCGGGGCTTGGGTACAAGAGTTACCCTCATATTATGGGCAGTTCATACAACTACGATCAGACTCTGGGAGAAACACCTTTCTTTCTAGTCTTGGTCTTTGAAGCTATGCTTCCTCCGGAACTAAAGATACGGTCAACACAGTGAAACATTCACAGACTCCAACCGGGAACAAATTCGAGCGAGATGATATTAATCTACTTGAAGAAAGGAGAAACCAAGCCCTAATTAGTTCGGCAATCTACCAACAAGCCTGCGAAGATACTACGATCGAAGGTTCAACCTCATGACCTTCTCAGAGGTGGCTTGGTATTGAGCTTTGCCAATCCAAGTCTAACGGAACAAACTTTCTCCCAAGTGGGAAGGTCCTTACACGATGGTCGAAGTTACTCGTCCGAGAATTGAGACGATTGGCAATGGAAGGCGGCGAGTTCTCTCGAATTCTTGGAACATCGACCCGATTCGCAAGTTCTATGTGTAACCAACCATTAGGACAATAAAGAATCGTTTTTTTTTCTATCTCTATTGTCTTACTTTTGAGTAGTGCTTTCATTATTTTTTCGACTATGTTTTAAACACCCGTTTTCTTTACTTTGGTGGGAAGGCGATAACATCACCTAGTCGAAGCCTCTCCTCTCTGCATGTGGTCACCGCCCACTAGAAGGAGTTTCCTAGTGTCGACTCGTTACTCGCTTTTGTGGCCAACACAAAGAACTCGGGTTTTATTTAGTGAAATATCTTTGAAGGCCAACTCTTTTCACCTTAGTTTATTTTTTGATTAATACTCTAAGAAGAGCGACTTTCTCGATTTGCTTAACCGCCTTGGGTGTACTCGTTTTCGTCTCAACTGGTGGGAGGAAGAGACACATCTAGTCGAAGTTTCTCCTCTCTGCGTGGTCACCTTGCTGGAAGGAGCTTCTAGCTTTGTTCGGTTTCCTACTCTTGCTACCGGAGGCGGACTTATCGAGTCCAGGAGAAGGACGAGTAAATATTTTGAAGTCCTCTAGATGTTTGCTTAACTCAAGTTGCCGTTCTTGATTTGATTAAACTGGTCGGAGATGTTAACATTACCTAGTCGAAGCCTCTCCTCTCTGCACGTGGTCCTGCCCACTAGAAGGAACTTCCTAGTGCCAATTCATTACCACTCTTTCGACCAGTGCATGACAATTGAGACCAAAAACTACAAGTTAAACAAACCTCTCTGTTTTCAGAAACCCTTTATAAAGATTATTTCCTTAGTTTGTCTAAACAAACTTAGCAAATAGACGGGGGCTAGGATAATTTGATTTCAATTCTTACTCTTTGTTTCGTTAATTATCTTTTGAGTTACTAACTACTCGACAAGATGATTTGCAGGAGACAAAACTATTTACTTAGTTTTCACAAACTAAGCAAATAGTCGGGGGCTAGGATAAAGTCATTACATTTGACTTCAATTCTTAGTCTTTAAATTAGTTAATTATCTTTTGAGTTACTAACTACTCGACAAGATGATTTGCAGGAACAAGATGGATTATATATTACATCAACAAAAGATTGTTTTCACAAGTTCATTACAGACTACTCAAGAGGAGAGCCCAATGCATCTCCTCTGAAACTTTCAAACCAACTGTTTGCATCTCCTCCATCGACGTTTTCCTTCGCTTGAGCGCATCGAAATCGGCCGAGTGGTTGCACATTAAGGTTGGGGTCATGAGCTTTAAGTTTTGCTAATACATAACTTACTGCAGTTTCGACCGCCTCCTTTATCGATTCAGCTTGGTTGGCCTTCAGAGTGGTCACTAGATCTTGTAAAGTCTCGACTTGATCCCCAATGGTACTTGTGTGAGCAGCTATCGTATCATCTTGAGGAGTTTTTCCCTCACTATGTAGCTCAGCAAGCACATTGTTCAGGAGCGTGATGTTGCCTTGAAGTTTAATCTTCATTGCTTCCATCTCCTGTTGGGTACGAGTTGAAGCCTCGTGGAGCTTTTTGTTTTCGACCACTTGTTCTGAAAAAAAAATAAAAATAAAAATAAGACTGGTCAAACAAAAATAAACTCCTAAAGGAAGAGAAAACAAAAATAATCATGGGTAAAAGAATTTCTTACCCACTAGTCGAGAATCCAATTTCTTGACCTCTTCATTATGGGAAGCAATGGTCTCAGCATACTTTTTCTCCCATGATATAATATCCTCTACATTCTTCTTTGCAATAAGGACGGTCTGGTCATAAATCACGGCTTTATCCGCGATTTCAGTCTCAAGTTCTCTCAATTTAACGTCCATTGCTAGAAAAGAAGTGGAAGTGAGAAAAGGGAAATAGCTCGTAAAGGACTGCAGAGTTCCTCTTTTTCCTGTCGTAGCTCTAGAAGTTGTCGATGATATTCACCGACAACAGCGATTTGCTCTATGGCTTTCTGCAAGATGAAAAGACAGTGAAAAACAAGAGAAGATTATACCTGTATATATAAGTACGATTAAGTACTTACATTCATGGTTGATCGAGCAAACATCGAGTAAAACAGCTCCGAGATCTTCAGCTTGTCTACCCTCGTGACTTGGTCCCACCAAACCTTCTCAAGACGCTCGTTGTCAAAAGTATCCCCTCTATTGGGAATATCGTTAGGATGGGGGACTCGGTCGCGAGATCTGAAAGCAGAAGACCCTACGATGGAAGCAGGCCCAAAGAAGTCAGCACAGAAGTTGAAATATTCTTCGTCTTCTGATTCTGTAACTTCAATTTCTCTTTGGGTACTAGGAGGAACGTCTGCAACGATCTCCTTTCCGGCACGGTGGACAGGATCGCCACCATCTTGACCAGAGGCTTCTGCAGCTGCCTCTGTTCTATCTACGACCATCTCAGTGGTCGTATCGACCGTCTCAGTGGTCGTAGCAACCATCTCAGTGGTCCCAGCTGCTGCTGGAGTCACTACGACCATCTCAATGGTTGTAACTGCTACTTCAGAAGTTGTAGCCGCTACCTCACTAGGTACAACAGGTACCTCAGTGGTTGTCGTAACCACTTCGGGCGCCACGACTTCCTCTACCACCTGGGCCGAGGATGATCCATCGACCACTTCCCTTGTTTTCTCTCCAGTAGTTGGAGAGGTAACAATAGGCTTCTCAAGGGAAGCATTTTCAAATTTGAAGGAGTCGGGCTAAAACAAAGACAAAGGAAAGCAAGTCGAGGTTGTGAAAAGGAAAAAGGTAAATCTTTGTTCTTACACTTTAGTATATTTCACATACCTCTGCACCTTGGACCTAAACAAGAATTTGGGAGTCACTTTCCCAGCGGAAGATTTCTTCTTCTCTCGACCACTTACGGTGGGAGTTCGAGTTGAAGAATGGGCTTAGCCACGACCACGTCTGGTCGTGGATTTTGAACAGGGACCATCTCTCTGGTCTCCTGACTTTCTGGATGGCCGAGATCAGTCTCGACCACTCCAAGAGCAGCGTTGCCATCAGCCATAGGCTCTGCCGGAGCGGTATTATCCTTCACAAAAGACATAAAATCCTTCCAGATCTCCTTTTCCAAGTGCTTGACAAAACACGGAGTGGCGTAAAGCTGCGAAAGATTTTTGTCATAATAGAAGGGTACCTTGGCTTTGCGAGGTTTGCGCTTAAGAGGTTCAGCTACTTCGACCTCCTCAGCTTCGGCTATTTTAGCCTCGGCTTCATTTGCGGCTATGTCTGCCACAAGCTTTGCAGAGGATCTGGTCGAAGGGCTAGAAGTCGAGCTCGCCCCTCCTTTGTCGTCACCTCTTAAAAGTCGACGTCTCTTGGATGGAGGAGCTGAGCCTTTGTCCTTTGTCAACCCTGCACCGATGGTTATCAGTACAGCTTCTTCATCATCCCGACGATTTTCCATGCCTACTTTCTGTAAAGCAAAACAGGAAGAGAAGAATTACTAACTGGTCGTAAGATCTTCTACGACCAGTATCAAGTCGTAAGTTTTTCTACGACCTTTCCTCGACCGTAAGATTTCCTACGGTCACGATTAAGTTGCAAGTTTTTTCTACAACATCTCTCTAGTCGTAAGTTCTTTCTACGACTATAAAGTCTTAAAGATAAAATCAACTACTGATTACCTTGAGGCGAACCATCCTTTCCTCTGCGGATACGACCGCAAGGATTTTAGGAACTGCCACACTAAGTGGCGGAGACTTCTCACAAACGAGTTTGACTCTAACGTCAATCTCCATTGGTGAAAGATCTGTTCAAGCAGATAAAGGCATCCTTTAAACAACTGCGAGAAAGACCAAAGCGAGAGCTAAGTCGAAAATTCACTTACCCTCGTTGTAGTCCCTGGTGGGGTCTGTTAGCCTCGAGTATCTCCACATAGGGGATGCTCGTTTCTTCAAAGGACTAATTCGGCGTGTGATGAAATCTTTCACCACATGCCATCTAGTCGACCCTTCCTTCTTCAAGTCCTTGATAGCTTGAATATAAGGGGTAATCCGGTGATATCTTGAGTCGAATCCATGAAGATTTCTTTTAATGACCTTTCCCACGAAAGAGAGGTCATCTTCGAGGTGACTTTCGATAAAACCACCTCTTCCTCCATCCCGCCACGAGGACGGGTGAAACTCTGAATATACTCCCTCGACTTCCGTCGTGGAGTTTTAGACCACAACTTCGGCAATCCCGCTTGCCGAGACATTCCATAGTAATATTGGAAAAGCTCGAGGTCATAGGAATTCCTGTGCATCGCCTCGCACAAATATCTAAACGCCAAGCATGGTAATGGAGTTAGGACCAAGGTTCACTAACTCCACCCCAAAATGCTCGAGCACAACGGTGAGAAAGGGGTGAGCAGCGTTGAAGGCCACACTCACAATAAGCCTGGAAGACGGGAATTTGCCCATTCTCCTGACGGCCAATGTTGCCCAATTGCGGAAGCCATTTCACAAGAGTCTTCTCTGGAATCTTCCGCGACAACTAGGGCTTGAATCTTCGCGCATTCATCTCCGACTCTTCCCACTCGAAACTTTCTGGCCATCTCTCTCGGAAGCAGAAATTTTGGGTTGAAAAAGAGGGCACAATTGGAGTGGCAATGAGAAGGCAAGAACGACTTCGCAAGCGGAGAAGGCGAGAGCTTGAAGAACGGCGGGGAGCAATTTGGGGAAAAGTAAGATCTTAGGTTTTACCCTCCGGTGAGTATTTATAACCGCGCACCTTGAGCCGGAGGTGTGACATTCAAGGGTCGCCACTGTCTCGAACCGCTTCAACAGACAAAGCTAGCAGCGTCGTTTGAGATTCCCAAATGTGTCCGTTCGAGAAATTCAGGTTTGCGTTTACATCTCAAGCGAAATTACTTCCTTGGTTAGATCTTTTCAACCAAAGGAAATGATAATCGGAAAAGTTCTTTCTTCCGATCACTATACTACGACCACCTTGTGATCGTAGAAATGCTTTTACGACCACTTGATAGTCGTAAGTAATTTTCTTGACCAAGCACATTTCTGGTCAAAGTAGTATACAATCGAAGAGTTTTTCCTTCGATTATTTTCTACGATCCTCTCGTGATCGTAAGGCCATCTATAACCCCTTTACCAAGTAAGTTGCTTTCACTTGAAGCTGGGGGGCTAGATGACGAGGATATAATAATCCTTACTTTATCCTTTATCTATAATTCTTATTATAGGTAAATATGACGTCATGTGGACCCTGAGTGTACCCCTTAATATTATAAGGGAAGAGCCTAATGGGTGGTCGTAAGTTCTTCTACGACCACCCCCATAGTCGTAAGTTATGCTACGACTATCCCATAGTCGTAAGCCTTGTTATGACTATCCCATAGTCGTAAGTTCTTCTACGACTAGGTCAGCTACGACCACCTTATAATCAAATAAACCTCTGAGACAAGTGGGTCTTATTGATTAAAGGATTCAAACGATCATCATCTGTTGTTATTACTGCGAGAATAATGGCGCGTAATACCCCATTATCTACGGTATATAGTCTGTTGTATGCGGCGTGGAGGAATTAATACACGGTAATTACTACCAACGTCGCGAATTCTGAGGTGATGAGGCGCCGCTTACTCGAGTAATCGCCGCTCCTTCACGCACTATAAAAGGCGACAACCAGAGAAAGGAGGAGAGGATCAATCGGCCATCAGAATACAAGCACTATTTGTAATAGTCTTAGTTTTTCCCCGATTGTTCAAGATACACTCAATACCATACACACACAGAGTAGGGTTGTTATTCTCTCGGAGAAGGCAGAACACGTATAAAATTCCGTGTCAATCTCTCTGCATGATTCTATTCTAGGAGACCCCCCGAATCAAACAATCTTTACGTAAGTTCGGTTCTAAAACACCGACAAGTTCCTTCATCCAAATATAGATTACTTAGGCAGGTAGATGTGCTTAAGGTAATTAACAATTTTCTATACCTGATTGAATACATGGATAGATATTAATTCCCAAGTTTAGCTTTGCCGATGCTTGGGGAGGCTTCACTTATTTTAGCTTTATTTGCACTAGTGCCAACTATCTACATTATTCAATGCCCTTATTATGTGGTCTTTTGGTGACCTGTTCTATTTATCTCTGAAACAGGGACATGTTCTTCTTGGCGAGATTCTCATTCAATGGTTTTACTAACCTTTGTTACTCATCTAATAATTTATGGATTTATGTAGTGTGATGCCGAAGCTTGGTTTCAGCCAAAACTGTACGCGATGTCCATTCATATAGCTGTGATAGCAGAATCATGAAATGTACATGAACGAGCAGCCATCGCTCATCAGCAAGCAAGATCAAAGCGCAATGCAGTTGTGCGTCAATTAGTTCTACCGGTGGCTCTTTTTCACTTTGCTCAAAATCTATAAGACACTCTTTCTATTGCCTTATGCACTTAGGTCATATACAACATAACGATTTCATAATGTAATCTATGGGTGACCTTTATCCTTCCTCATTTTGTTTCATTTTGCCTTATGCGTAAAACCTATTCATGTTGCCTAGGAAATTGCCCAAGGCTTAGTTATGGTGTTTACGATCCTACGATAAGTTGTAGGATTTGTATATCAGAATTCTCCATATTAGGCATTGCCCAGCTACTACAGTATAATTTTTCCCTGTGCAGACCGAGGAGGCTCAAATTGCTGCATTGAAGAGGCTCCAAAGCCCAGGACAAAGAATCCTCTTGATCTATTGCCACCAGGCAAGATGGAACTTAAGACTATACTCGAACGCAAAGACCAACTTACATGAGGTTGACATTAAATGTATCGTTTCCATTTTCTTTAGTAATTGTGCTATTATATATATTTAGTGATTCGCTTGCAAGCTTTTATCTTTGATGTTAACTATTTAGAATTATGGATTTTGTAGTATATTGATAATTCCCGAGAATACTTGTGATATATCAGTACCGCGTGTACTTCTGACTTGATTGCTAATTTTTGACTTTTTTTGGTCCCAATTAAAATATATGTTATAAAATATACTACGTGGATCAACCACTGATAGCTGCAAACTATTTTTGTCAATCCAGGCTGATTTATGACTAAAGGAACTCATTTTCCAAGGGGATCTGCCACCTCTCCCACCAGATGTTTCACATTTCCCTGTACTTTCCGGTCTCAATCCCTCGGGCAACCCCTCCCCTGGCACATGCAGTCAGCTTTGGGAAACATGTGAGAGCGAAAATATACAGAAGATAGCTAGAGAGGACTTTGTAATACTCGATGAACAAGTAATCTCTTTTCATATCTTTTTTTAAATGCGGTTAAGAATGTTCTAGCCGTAGCTTCTTTCAGACATTAAAGGTATCATTTATGACTCAAGTATTTCCTCATATTAAAAAAAAATCAATCCTTGCGTTTTCAGTGCACATGCAACATGTAATCAACGTTATGATTTTTTCCAATTGTCAGAATACTTCTTTTTGGTTCAACCTAGCATATCAGTTGTAATATCCCGAAAGTCGATTAGAGAGAACTTTATTCAATTTCGAATTTCTCCTAACAAAGAAGTAGTCAACCAACGATTAATGGAAGTAACATAGGGTCTTTTCGACGAAATTCTGCCAACTTGGGCCATGGGCCGCAGCCCAGAAGGCCCAAGAGGGAGGCCGGCCATATGGGAGTGGGGGCGCCACCCTTTCCCCCTCCCAACCCTAGCCGCCACAAACTTTCCCCTCTCCTCACCTCTTGTGCCTCCTTCTCCCCAAGGGCAGCGCCCCTCCTTTCCTCTCCCTCCCTGGTGCCTCCTCTCCCTGGTGCCGCCCTCCAAGGTCATCACCAAGCTGCCTCCTCCTGCCATCATCTCCAACTGATCCTCCCATTGGAGCTGCTATCTTGGTGGCCGACCAAAGGAAGGAAGGAAGAAGGTGGAATGGGAGGTTCTTCGGGAGATTGATCATCGTCTTCCTAAGGGTCTTCAAGGGTAACGAGATGCTTTCCCTGCTGTTTGATGATGTTTAGATGTGAAATTAGATTAGTTGGATTGGATCGAAACTATGCTGTTAGAATTCCAGACCTGTCTAGTAGATTGCGTGGCAAATTTTGGGTTCTTAGAAGCCGAATTGGAGATTTCCATCTCCTAGAGATATTTAGATAATTTTCTTCGCTTTCCGTAGCCGCCAAGAACACCTAATTCTGACGTATGGGTCAAAAGTTATGGTATGATCTTCCCCGCAGTTCTGAATTTCTGACGAGAATGAACTGTCAAGTTGCCTTTTAAATTATGATTATGATAATGGAAGATTCAGGGTTTTCACCCAACAAGGTTATTGTAGAAATTTTTATAAACTTTCGAGAATGATAAAGAACGCCTTAATCGGAGTTGTAGATCAAAAGTTGTGATCTATTCTTTATTGCTGTCCTTTTCGTCTAGACAGAATCTGTCTGGTACTTTCATCTACCGGTTAGCATTTTATTTTCGCCGAATTGGGAGATCTTGTCAACTAGAATTTTGTAAATATGTTCGTTAAGTTTCCGTAGGATCTGGGCTCACCTCGTTTCAAGTCCCAGATCAATAGTTATGAGTTATTCCGTGCTGCTGTCCAGATGCGTTTCTGTGACGGTGTTGTCTGTTTTCAGAATAGGTCTATTGGTTAATTCTTGGGTTATCGGGAAGGTGTTGTAGAACGTTGCTGGTAGTGTCCTATACCATGTTGTTCTTGTTTCGAGTACTTACTTGTGTAGGCGGAGAGGCTGCGGGTTTAGGGGCACCTTTGTTGCCTACTAACGCGTCGCAACGTGGAAGGCAAGTACTTTAATGTTCTTAAGATTTGTGAAATGCAGAATGCTTAATGTTCGTACTGTGTTTTTCAATGATCCATGAGAAGATTAAATGTGTATGTTCCTTTCATATGTGCTATTTCCATGTTTAGAGATGATGTATTTCATAATTCATAGTTCATTACATGCATCCATTGTCATGTTCCATCCACAGGAGTGGATTATAAAGACCCATCAATTCTAGTATGGGCACGTAAGACCCACCATTCTAATGTGGGCAAATTTGGACACCCGTATGAAACGTTCTTCATACGGGATTTGGATCCCCGTATTTTGTTAAATACGGGCTTTGGTGAACACTGATGGGTGTGTCACTAGCTATACCAGTATAAGCATGTGTGCAGTCCTTTCATTTCATTCAATCCATTCATTCATATATTCATTCAGTGTTATGTTCGTATTCTTTAAAGATGTTGTCTTGTTCATAGTTGTTGTATGTCCAATTATTCGTTGTACTTGCTGAGTCTCGGACTCATTCTTGCTTTGTTTGTTTATTTTAGGTGATCATTGATGATAGCTCTATTGGGAGTGTTGGTGTTTTAGAACCGATCTTACGTAAAGATTGTTTGATTCGGGGGGTCTCCTAGAATGGAATCACGCAGAGGGATTGACACGAGTATTTTTATACAGGTTCAAGCCTTCTCCGGAGAGAATAACAACCCTACTCCTGTGTGTGTATGGTATTGAGTGTGTTTCGTACAACCGGGAGAAAATACTAAGGCTATTACAGAAGATAGTATCTGACTGTCTTCCTGATTGCTCGTTATCTCCTCCGATTGTCCCCCCTCCCTCTCTGATTGCTGCCTTTATATAGTCGTGAAGGAATAGCCGTTTTCTCCTGTGAAGAGGCGCCTCATCAAATCCAGTAACGGGCGCATGTTTGCAGTAATCACCGGAGTGGTAACCCCTTCACGTCGCCTGGCAGTTACTTGTCAGAGATAATGGGGTATTACGTGCTATTACTTTGTAGAGTAACAGCGTATGTTGACTGCTTGGATTCCTTAATCAATTGGTTCCACTCGTTTGTAGGTTTTATTGATCATAAGGTAGTCATGACTGCCTGGTCGTAGAAGAGCTTACAACCATGAGGTAGTCGTAGAATAACTTATGACTAGATAGTAATCGTAGAAGAACTTACGACCATAGGGTAGTCGTAGCAAGACTTACGACTATGGGGGTGGTCGTAGAAGAACTTACGACCACCTGGTAGGCTTCTCCCTTGTAAGTATAAGGGGTATACCTAAGGACCACATGACATCATATTTTCCCATAATAAGAATTATGGATAACAGATAAAATGAGGATTATTAGATCCTCGTCAGGGAGGGAGTAGACACGCACTAATTATTCACCTCACCATACTCCAGTTTCAATAATAGGACTTGGTTCTGTCTTTCATTCGTTAATTGATGAGGTTCTGTCTTTCATTCGTTAATTGATGAACTATAATAAATAAAGTTAGATGTGGTTGATATCTCTCTCCATGTTATGGTTGATTAAGTTCTGCTTGTGATCCTTGATCACCCCTTTGATATACTTATTTGGATTCAGACTATATTCCTGCCATTGTTCTATTAAATATTGATCTCTTTGTGTCAATAGATGAGATATTGTTTAAATTCTTCCGCATTATGGTTGTATGTTAGATAATTTAGGTGACATCTTGGCTTCCGAATAGCTAGGGTGTTACATCAGTGTTCTTAGGATTTTTTGGTTACATGAACTGTACTCATTGAAACATACCGTTATGTTACTCCACATATTATATTGCTCTGCCCAAACATTTGGATGCTGTCCCAGGTTTTCGTCTTGCTAAGATCCCTTTTATACGTTGACATCTTTACTTAGACAACCGTTAGCACTAATTTTACTTATTGCTTTTTCGTCGTGATCAGTATTAAAAAAATTCTCTATAGAACAAAAAAAAACACATTTATGCTTTTCAAATATTTCTCATTACACAGGCCAGCTTCGAAAGAGTGAAAAGTAGTCATGCATGTTACATCCATTATATCTCTGCATTGCATGCATCAACAAAAAAAGAGTTTCTTCACTGCAGTCAAGACACTATACAGATTTAATACGGACTAACCCAAACCAATAGGTTACATCACATTATCTTACCACTGCACTATGAAATTCTCACCATTGCTACATTTAAAACCTTCCATATTTTGCAGAACATTTAACATGTCTATCCCGTCGGTACTACCATTGTGATATAATCCTTTTGCTCCAATACTACTCTTCAAGGAATGAGACTCCACTTAGGTTACTTCGTTTGCTGCTATGCCCTTTTGATGGCTATAAACGTTCATGTCTTACCCACAATAGCGTGGTTTTTTATACGACGAATCTTGGATCAATATCTGTATTAGAACTGCGCTAGGCAAGAAAAAATATTACCCATGTAATAACTATATAGCTTCATCTTAGTTTTTAAGAGACCATGTTTCTATATAGGGTGAATTTCCTAATTGTTATGTACATAATCAAGACTATGCTATGACTGTATATAACCATCATGGAAGCTCCTGTTCAGCTTTTCATTAGGCAATATCAGCTTTCTCGATTTCATGCTGATACCATTCGCTTTGTTTTGCACATCGTTAGAACATAACAGATCCTACAAACAGGCAAAAAAAGGTTATGTAAGCTTCCGAACATATGATTCTGGTCATAACGATCTATGCTCACCAGCGCGGCAATGCGCGCATTACTGCCTAGTTATTTATATAGCCCAATATCTGTGATGTACATGAGCTTCTCTGATTTAGTGTACCTATTATACGTATACCAAGCGTTGCCTTTAGAGAACATTACTTGTGATTTACATAGCCTTCATTGGTTAGTCATGCATTTGAAGCGTCGTCTATCCAGTCTATCTTCTGTCCTATGAATTTCTTTTCGATCGTCTGTTCTGTCTTACGTTCTTCTTATCTTTCCTGTTTGTTCCTGGCTGTTCTATATATTCTTCTTCTTGTTTTATTATAGACATCTACCTTCTTCAACTTACTATGTCGTGCCCTGAATGTTCTTACTCCTTTCTGCTACCATTTGTTCTGCTCCCTATCTACGATTTATATGTAATACCCCGTTCAATATTTAGAACTATATTTGAATTTGAACCGTTTTATTAAGAATTAAAAAGGGATTTCAGAATTTCTTTTGAATGGGGATTAAATTTTGGGTTAAAGGCCCATAGCCTTGGCCCATTAGGGGCAACCAAAACCTAGGTGCTACAGTACCACGCCGCCGCTACAGTACCGCCACCTTCATTGCTGCTGTCCAAGAAGGAGGGAGGGAGAAGAACCCTTCAGGTGCCGCCAACCAAGGAGAAAAGAAGAGGAGAGAGGAGAAGAAGAGGAGAGGAGTGCCTCGTGGGGGTTTTAGCTGGCATACGCGTCTTCAAGGGTAATCTCAAGTCCTTGTGGTTTAATTCAATCATTCTCTATGGATCAATGTTGTAAATAGAATCGTTATTCCTGTTGTGATTAGAATCAGAATTCTGTATCTTGTTGCTCGTCAGTTTTCGTGTAGATCGAGTCCGAATTGGAAGATTGCGTCTCCTAGAGATTTGTAGGGTTTGTTTTCAGCTTTCCACAGGTTCAAAGATTACCCAATTAGGAGTTGTGACTAGAAGTTACGTTGATTTTATTACTCTTGTCCAGAAAGTCTGACGAATATTAGTAGTCGTCTTGTTTATGAAATAAGATTGTGTTAAGGGCTGATTCTGGGACTTCACCCAACATGATTGTCATAGGAAATTTCTTAGGCCTTCCAGATTGTTAAAAATCTTGAAATTTGGTTCATCCATTCGAAAGTTACGAATTTTCTTATTCTGCTATATATTCTGTTTGACAGATTATAGTTCTGGATGTTCATATGATAATTAGACTCAGAAGTTGGCCGAATTAGAGATTCTCGCCAACTAGGTTATTGTAGAGGATTTCATTACCTTTCCAAATAATCTGAGTTTGCTCTTTTACGAGTTTCAGAGCGAAAGTTATGTAACTTTTAATACTGCTGTCCAGTGATATATCTTAAATGAAAATATTTTAAATTTTGCATTCATGATCGTTTGGGGTTCAAGATTTATGTGGTAGTTGAAATTTGTTGAGTAAAGCGATGTGTTTCAATGTTCTATTGGTTCTTAAGTAATTCAAGTGATTTGATCTTACAGGCTCGTTTGTTTAAGTTGGCAAGAAAGGTTGTAATGAAAGAAAATTGTTTTATTTTAAATGAAGGAGTGTAGCAGAAGTATTTATGGTGGAAGTCAAGTTTTGTAACTTGTAGCTTATTTGAAGCATATTTAACCTTTCTGTTTTTATCGTATAGAAATATCTGAAGTTTCAATGGCAACATTTGTTCTTATCGGTTAAGATTTGATATTCTGTTCTTGTAAGGCTTGTGCCCTTAATTGTGGTCTTCCCTTATGTTTTCCGAGTTCGTTGCCTAATTGACTATTTCCCTTGGTCCTGTGTTCATTGCGAGTGGTAAATATTTTTCTATTTGGTGAAAATTGTTTTGATTTACCTTTTCTGTTGAGAAAGAATCAACCTATTCGTTTCACAGGAGTCTTTCGAAGTGTTTATTAATTGTTGTCGTGAGACCTTGGGTTGTAAGTTATTTAAGGAACATTAGTGGATGAATTGATTTCGTGTATAATTCTTTGAGAGAATCTTAGTTATACAGAATATTTGTCTTTGGGCTAAATTAATTGCGTTGTTGCAACTAATAGAACATATAGTGATTTGTGGACCAAGATCCTTTGTTCATTTTGTGGTGTAGTGTAATGCGGGAAAGATTAGCAAAGTAATCTAATCGTTAAAGCAATTAATGAGATGACAGAGATTGTTGGATTATTGTCAGGTATGGCTTGGTTTCAATGAGTAACTCTCTTGGAGTTAGAATCTTTCAAAGGATAATTTGGTTAAGACTATAATTATCTATTGACGTTAATGGTCGAGTATGGTTATATTGTGAGAATTTCAGTCATCGAATCTGAGGTTTTCCCTATCATTTACACCAGAAGTTTATTGTAGGAGTCTTGGAGGTTAGATTTGGGCTTCGCATTTTTATGCTAGAACTTTGGTCGCCCAAGGATTCTGTGTAGAGGAAGTAGAATAAGGTTGGATTCCGAATAGTGGGATGATCATTGATAGAACCCTTTTGATGTAGTACATGAGAGTGTGTGATGTGAATTTCGAGTTGTTTATTCTTAAAGGATTGAGGTGATGTGATTACGTGTGAGATCTATTTTGAGATGCATTGGGAGTCATCTGTCGAAGTAATTCCATCGGTAGAGGAGTTGGCTAGAGTATGTTTCTATGGAATCAATAGAGCCTCTCTACAAAGGTGTGGCTGATGTATTCGGTTTGAGCATGGCGTTGAGGTTGCCAATTTAAGATAAATGAGTTAGTGTGTCATGCGATAAATTGGAATTCCATAATTTGAGAGAAGTTTTATTCCTAAAAGAGAAATTGAGAAAAAAAAATATTGCCTCGGGTAATGAAACGTTCCCTTGATTCTTGTTTGAGCTATGTGTTTATGACTAATGTCTTCCGCAATTTGAGTTGGGGCTGTGTTGGCATGTGTGATTCTTTCTAGTTCAGATAGAATAAAAAGAAATATTTGATTTGGGCATTCGAGTGATTTCTCCTTTGGCTTTCGTGGTGTTCATTCGCAAACTGCCTAATTAGAAAGTGGAATGGTTTTCGTGATGAATTTTTTTATATTAGATTTGACCCTTTTAGTGGGTAGTTGGCATTGCGTGGTTATGATGATAATTCTTTGTTTTCAGTTGGGATCTGTTTGTAAAAGAGTTTGGTTAAAGCAAGTTTTTTTGTGTGTTCTGGGTTAAAGGAGCTGCTCCTTGTTAAGCGGAAGAGTTCGACTGAGAGATGGAACAAGAGTTTTGTATGCTATGTGCATGTTGTGTGGTTTGGTACCAATTGCGAAGTAGGCCCAAGGTACACTAGGTTGTTTTCGACAGTTGCGGGAATTAAGAAGTTAGCGTATCGCTAGGACCGACTCGGGTTACGCGAGGTACGCAACGTCTGGTATGTTCCGATGCTGAGTGAATAATTGAGAGATCCAAAACATGTGATCCAATTAGAGCCGTTGATCATTGAACATGATCTTACCTTTGAATCCTAGCCAGTGCAAATTCTGGAAGAGTCAGAACGAGTTCTAAGGAACAAAACATTGAAGTATGTCAAGGTGCTTTGGTCTCATCAGTCCGAGAGAGAGGCCACTTGGGAGCTAGAGTCTCGCATGCGCGATCAATATCCGGATTCGTTCACGGCAGTTACTTGTATTCCGTTGTTAATTTTCAGTTGTGGTTTTTCTTTCACGTAGATCGTTGTGAGGATTCGGGGTCAAATCCTATTTAAGGGGGGTAGAATGTAATACCCTATTCAATCTTTAGAACTATATTTGAATTTGAACCGTTTTATTAGAAATTAAAAATGGATTTCAGAATTTCTCTTGAAGAGGGATTAAATTTTGGGCTAAAGGCCCATAGCCTTGGCCCATTAAGGACAGCCAAAACCTAGGTGCTACAGTACCACCCCCTCCTGCTACAGTATCACACCACCGCTACAGTACCACCACCTCCATTGCTGTTGTCTAAGAAGAAGGAGGGAGGGAGAAGAACCCTTCGGGTGCCGCCGACCAAGGAGAAAAGAAGAGGGAGAGAGGAGAAGAAGAGGAGATGAGTGCCTTGTGGGTGTTTCAGCGGGCACACACGTCTTCAAGGGTAATCTCGAGTCTTCGTGGTTTAATTCAGTCATGCTCTATGTATCGATGTTGTAAATAGAATCGTTATTCCTGCTGTGATTAGAATCAGAATTTTGTATCTTGTTGCTCATCAGTTTTCGTGTAGATTGAGTCCGAATTGGAAGATTGCGTCTCCTAAAGATTTGTAGGGTTTGTTTTCAGCTTTTCACAGGTTCAAAGATCACCCAATTCGGAGTTGTGGTCTAGAATTTACGTTGATTTTATTACTCCTATCCAGAAAGTTTGACGAATATTAGTAGTCGCCTTGTTTATGAAATAAGATTGTGTTAAGGGCTGATTCAGGAACTTCACCCAACACGATTGTCGTAGGAAATTCTTAAGATTTCCATATTGTTAAAAATCTTGAAATGTGGTTCATCCATTCGAAAGGTATGAATTTTCTTATTCTGCTGTATATTCTGTCTGACAGATTATAGTTCTGGATGTTCATCTGATAATTAGACTCAGAAGTTTGCCGAATTAGAGCTTCTCGCCAACTAGGTTATTGTAGAGGATTTCATTACCTTTCCATAGAATATAAGTTTCCTCTTTTATGAGTTTCAGAACAAAAGTTATGTAACTTTTAATATTGCTGTCCAATGTAGCTTCCTGTTAGATTGTTGTTTAGCTTGAGTAGAGCAAGTAGTTAACTTTGGGTTTTGCGAAGATGAGATAGAAGCGTTGCGAGTAACGTATTGATATCACGTTGTTCTTATTCGAGTAATTCAATGGTGTAGGAGGAGAGGTTTCGAGATTAGTGGCATCATCCTTGACTCCTAGCGCATTGCAACGTGAAAGGAAAGTACATTTTGGATTGAATTGATGGTTAATTATTTGTAGTGCTTGATGTTCTTGCTATGATTAACTTCTATGGTCTATGAGTAGTTTCCAATGATTTCTGTTTCTTTCTACGTATGTTAAACCATGCTTCTTGAGATTATGCCTTTCATATTCATATATTCATTCATTCATGTTTCACCCACGGGAGTGTGAAGTAAAGACCCATCATTCCAGTATGGGTACGTAAGACCCACCATTCCAATGTGGGCAAATTGGATCCCCGTTATGAAACATTCTTAATACGGGCCTTGGATCCTCGCATTTTGGATAATGCGGGCCTGAGTGAACACCGACGGGTGTTCACTAGCTATACCAGTATAAGTAGAAGTGAAGAGCATGCATACCATTCTTGCATAGGTTTTCTATCATTCCGTTTCATATTCAGACATTATGAATGTTATGTTCTTGGTTCAATTTTTTTTCTTCATATTATTCTGTTGTACTTGCTGAGTCGTGTACTCATTCTTGCCATTGTTTGTGTGTTTTAGGTAAACACAGATGACGGCATGCTTGAGAGGGATTAGTCATGGATCACTTCATTCACTTCACATTTCACTAATAATTAAGGGACTTGATATTGCCTTTCATTTGATAATATTGGATTGTAATAATGGAGTTCTGATGGTTAGGTTTAATATTCATTATGACTTGGTTGAACTAGTGAATGCTTAATATTCTTTGTATAGACTCTTGATAGTTTTATCTTGAATAGTTCAATATGATTGGATATTTACAAGTTTGATATGTTTATGAAATCTAAATCAATTCTTATGATCAATCTATTGTTTGTTGATCTTTACCTGCTATTAGCTGATAGTTTGCTGAAATTATTTCGTATTGTTGATGTATGTTAGTCTTTTAAGTAATATCTTGGCTTCCGCATAGGCAGGGTGTTACAGTTGGTATCAGGGTGGAGCCGCCCATATGGGTGAAACCCTTCGTGATCCGCCCTTGTGTGTGCAGACGGGGCTCCCACGGAGAACCCATACGTTATGTCGGAGTCACCGTGTAGGACCGGAAAGGCGACTAGAGGGGGGGTGAATAGACGCTTTCTCTATTTTTCACCTCGATCGAACTCAACACTACTTTCACTCCAATAGCTATAAAAGCTATGAAGATATGTATACAGGCACAGCGGATGACCTGTGTTGAATCCAATCAAACCCCGAAGCAAAAGCCTAATCAAATAAAAGCTGCATCAAGCACATCGACATGTCATAGCCGCATAAACAAAAACCAAGGTGCTGTTGCTAACATTCACCTCTAGATAAACAAGCCGGTGCCCAACTCTGGATCTTGCGGGAGACAACAAGCACACACCGGGAGCAGCAAAACAATGGAAATAAACACCAACACCTCAGTCAAAACACAACAGTGAAGACAACAAGAAAAAGAGAGCTCAGTCACATCAACGATGGCAGGCCAACTAATAAATACATCTGGTTTTTGCTGGCACACTTTTCTACGGGCGCTGCGCGACTCTGATTTTTCAAGGTGGAGCAGGTCACCACAACAGACAAAATGATGGGACACGCACGCACAAGATTTTTGCAACAAAAACACACAATGCCGAGCAACCCAACTCACGCACAGGTCGCCGGCAGCGAGTAAGCCAAAGCAAAAGAGTAAAACTGAAATAAACAAGTCAGAACTTAGAGTAAAAAGATGACCATTAGTGCTGCACCAAATCAAAACACAGGGAACTCAATTTTTCTATCTCACGAGACTAAGCACCAGGATGCCGCCAAGCTCTGCTTTCTCTACCGGGTGTTAAGGCACACAAGCATAGGGAGCAACAAGATCATGTCTATTTCACCCGAGAGACAGGCCATAGCCAGGTGCTTCAGTGCGCCAAGAAGGAAACCGGCTGCCACTGTAGGACCACTTTTCGAGCGCTAGATTTTTCTCCGAGAGCTGCTGCACCAGCATTCCTCTGAGCTCAAGACAGGTGAATCCAATTTTTTCTGGACGCGGGCGCACGGAGGCCGCATCAATCAAAAGATGCACAAATCGAGTACCAAAAAAAACAGCAAACTGCTCTAGCAATCAGAGTACAAGCCGCCGCCATCTATCTCATTTTTCTAAGGCCGCTTCAGGCACACCAACTTGGAGGCCCTTCCGCTGGCGCCGCCACCCAGATCCAACACCAGAGAAATCACTCAAGAACAAACGATTTGAAGGCAGCAGAAGCTGAACAGCAAAAAAGATTCAACACGCGCCGCCCTGCTCTCCTGAAATTACGGGCCGAACCGATGAACAACCAGGAGGCTACAAGAAAAACTGCAGATCTGACCAGATGAAATCGCAGCCAAGATCAATAAAATAAAAACTCAACAGGAAACCACTCAGACACAGGGCTCAACTTCTTCACCGAGGGACAAGCCAGCAAAAAGGTGCAGCTACTTGACAATAAACAAAGCATTCAATCCACCCGATGCAACAAGAAAGTAGCCGAATAAAATAATCTTTCAAACAGCAACTTGCTGGAAAATAAAACCGAATCTGCAGAAACGCACAGGAACAGCCGCATCAATTAAAAGATGCAGTAGAAACTGATCCGCCGCTGAGCTTTAATCTGGATTTCTCAGAAGCACAGAGGAGCTCATTTTCTCAAGGTACAGGGGGCGCCGCCGTCATCTCCAAAAACGCCCCTGGCATTTTTTTTTCAGCCTCTAATCTCCAATGGCAGCAACCCAAGAATATTCTATCTCAGCTCCTTTTATAGGGTAACCTCTAATCCTAGAAACCCTTCTAGAAGATTTACCCTAATGGGCTTCCGTTAGGGCCCAACATCAACAGAACACACACGCACGCATCTCAAAGCGTCGTCTTCATCGTCGATTGATCTAAACCGCTTCACCATGCGCCGACCCGCGCCGCGGCTTAGTCAAAAGGTCACCAAGATGGTATTTGGTAAAATTACCAAAATAGCACTTCTCGATCATTTCCAAAAGACCGAGTCCACAGATCATGAAGCAATCGCCTGCTTCGCCACGTGTAGGTTGATCAACAGCTCCATGTCGTCAAGTCTCTCCCGTCCGGATCCCACCGACACCACTGAGCACTTGCAACGACTCCCGCGCCGCTTGATCCAACCAGTCGCACCGAACCGCCCGTTCGGTCATCCTCGTCCATTCTGCGCCATGCTTGTGTCACTTGACCTCACCCGGCATCTTTGATCGTTCTGGACCTCAGCTCTCCAAGCTTAGTCCCGATCCTCCTCGCCATTGACCGTCATTGACCTGCAAGCCACCTGCACAGCAATAGACAAGCAAACACGAATCCGGGAACAAGTTCTTCACAACTTGACCCACGTTAGCCAAAACATGCAATATGCAACACATATGCATTAACAACAATGATATGACCTATCCCAAAATCAAATCACCACTTATATCAACAATCAGCACAAAAGCCGGTCAGACCGCCGCTGACCTGACAGAACTGAAACTTTGTCGAAAACACATAAAACTTCAAACCAAAAGCCACATTGCCAATTGTTTCATCATCCTAAGATCATGGGCATATCCCCATGATATCCACACACCGGTAAAGCCTCAACAACTACCGATGCTCCTCAGGCGAGCGAACACAACTGGATCCCACCTCGCACATTTCCAACAACAATAGAACATTTTTCTCCCTATCAACTACCACCTGTGACTTAGAGTCAATGCACAATAAAATCAAGAGGGGTCCCATATATCCTCATGTGGATGCACGCAATAAAGCTTGGTTTTGGTGAAACAAGATGTTCGGTCCTTGTTGACCTAGGCAAGACCACACCACACACCCACCAGCACACCAACTTTCACTTACCCAAGTCTAAATTATTTTATTTGTACTTTTAGTTTTCAAATTATGACAGCATCGGGTGCTGGACATATCATAATAAAAATGATTTATTTGATCAAGGTTATCGACAAAGTCGACAACCGCCCAATCTACCGGAAGCTAAGCATTGTTAAGTATTACATCGAATAAGCATAAATAGACCATATAACATCCATCAAACACTAATCATCAGCGGGAATATTAACTTAAGCTAGTGGCAGGGGATGAACAATTTTAGGGAATTCATGCAATAGGATTAGCTACCTCTAATCGCCAAAATAACTTGACAAATAAAGCATGCATAAAAAAGTTGCAAAACAAGATAATAGTTTTGAATATAATAGGATCAACATGATCAGGGGGGCTGCTTGCCTTGCTGGAGATAGTCCAGGTGCTACTGAGGATCACACTCGTAGACAATCGAATCTTCGAAATCTATCGAACGAACGAGAAAAACGAATAAGAACGAATAACGCCAAATATAACATAAAATTCAAATTCATCCAACATACACAAAAATTATGCAGAAGGTAGAGTATGATTTTATATGAATTTATAAACAAAAATTATTTGATTTGGAGTTTGCATGTGAGATTTATGCCCTTCCGAAAATCTGCCGGGAGAGAAAATGCAAAAGAATTGACTTCGGTTACTCTAGCCGAAATTAATTCTTTTCTTGAAATTTTATAGGATAGTGGTGGAGATTAAATTTACATGGCACGGAAGAGAGTAATGAGTTATGAACAACAAAATTGGATTCATCTCTTTTGGAGTTCATATGAATTTTATATGAATTTTCAAAGTTAAATGAATTTTTAGTGCAAAAATAATTCTTTTCTGAATTTAATTCTAATACCAAAATGTTATGTGACAGTAAAATGTTTCAAACCTATTCCAAGTTAAAGTACATTAAAAATGGAGACCAACAAAATTAGTTATGAATTTTATTCTAAGTATATACTAATGATTCTTAATCCCTAATTGCTTTACCAGTTTTTATTATCTATATCATTGACCTAGTTCCACAAATGCTATTGTCATAATCATGGCCTTGGGTTTACTATGATTTAGACAACCATATTCAAAATCTTGACTTCTAATTAGTTTTACTCTTTTAGATTAAGAGTCATTGGTTAATAAATTGTTATATTCTCTATTCCACTACTTTGGCATTTGCCAAGACACTATCTTACTGATCCCTTCAAGATTTTCATACTGTTCATCCATTCGATTAAGCACTTGCATAATTAAAGTACCCTCTAGACTATTTAGTTCATCAAACAATCTTTTATCTACATAACGCTCTACTGATTATTTTTGAATAACCTTTCTCAAAACTCGTTTTCCAGATTAGTGTGCTCTTTTAGGATCAAACTCTAATGACTATTTAATCTAACAAATCTTTTCCATTTACTTGTATTTGAACTGTCATTAGCCTACTGACATTTCAAGTTTTCATCTTGCTACTTTATCTGTCCATTCATCCTATTAGAGGAAAAATTCTGAGGAAGAGTGTTAGTTAACTATGCCTTCTTACTAAATCAGATACTCATTTGTTAAGCAAAGTTTTGAGTGATCTAATAGCTAAACACAACACTTAACACTGATCTTCCTTTTCTGTTCATACAACCTACAAAAGAACATCTTTCTGAACTAAAGTGCTACCAGCAAACTTCCTTCAAATTTCCAACTTTCAAATTTGATAATTCATTTGGGTGACCTAATTGTCATTCACAATATTTGGTAGCAGAAGATGGCTTGATTAACAAGGGGGGTCCCATAGTCAGCTACAGAAAAGGGACTAACACACAACGACAACAAAGGCAAAGAGGGCCAGAACAGAAAGAGCTGCGGCCGGCTTGGGGCGGCGCTTGTCGCTAGCGGTTCAGCGGCGGTGAGGCGATGGCTACCCCCAAAATGGGTTTCCCGAGGAACAAGGGAGCTAGGGGTGGAGGTTTTATGGCTCCGGCAGCCCTATGGTGGCATGGCAAGGGCATGGTGATGAGGACCTAGGTGCATCTACTGCGGTGGTAAATATCCCTAAGTTACAAGTTTGTGCTAAACTTCAAGTTAAGCCTATTATGCAACAATGGAGAAAGAAATAAGAATTAGGTTCGGCCAAGAATGAGGAGTGGGAGGTGGGCCGAAGGGGGAGCTTGAGCGGACATGGGAAGATACAAGAACCAAGGGCTTTACATGTTGGAAAGTTTACAAGAGAATTCGGTCAAGAAAAGACAAAGGAACCAAATTCAAACTCAATTCCGAAATCAATACATTTTCAGCCCAAGAGTCCGAAATGGGTTTGGATTGGAGCAATTCCAATTCGGATCTTTCTTTAAAAAAATATTAATTTTGAAATTTCTTGTAATAGGATAGTTTAATTTATTTTCAGTAATTAGAGTAGTTTAAATTTTGAATTGAAGTAGGAGTTTGCAACAGGAGTGGATTTGGATTACTGTTCATGGGCACTATTCCAACTCGGATTACTGTTCCCGTGGCGGATTACTGTTCACCGAGCCTATATAAGTTAGGGGGTAGACCCCTAATTATAAGTAAGTTAGAGTTGAAGAAAATACAGAAAAGTCACAGGTTTATGTGGCGCATAATGAATACATGCGTTTCGAAAATTTCCATCTAGGGTTTTGTGATTGCATGAATATTGGAGGGAGGTTGTTCTTCCGAGATCCATGATTCCTTGTGGATCATCTCACCAATTCGTAGCATCCTCAATTGCTCACGGTTTAGTGTTGTTCTTCGGGTTTTATTTTGTTTCTCTCTTCGGATTGATTCAACATCAACCAAGTATTACTTGCTTTGGAGATACACTTGTTCTTCCTTTTTGCTGAACCAAGAAGGAGGAAAGCTAGGGTTTTGCTTCGATCAAGATTGAAATACAAGTATCATGAAAGATTGGGCCACATTAAGCATCAACTACACGTTGATCTGTATCAGCTTGGTATCAGAGCGTGGTTAATCACGGTACGTGGAATTTTTTTCTTCGTACATTGAGGTTGATCATCATGTCAAGAACTAGCCAACATGGTTCTAATGGTGGATCGGACGAGGGGCCTATGTACGGTAATACACTATTACCGGACGTACGTGCTCAATTTGATGATACTACCGGCTATTTTCTTCATCGTGAGAAGGTGTTACGCCATCAACTTGAAGCTCAAATCTAAGGAGTGCAAGACACGCTGAATGATTGTCTCAACACGAATGAACGGTGTATGATAGGAGGTTTCGAAAATCTGAACCTTGCTATCCGTCGCTTGGAGGAGAAGCTACCACCGCCACGAGGAGCTAATGTACCGGTGCTGCCCCAACCACAACATGGACGTGCACAATATGTTGTATGTCGAGATGGAGATGACTTCTACACTGTTGATTCAGAGGAGGATATTTCCGATGATCGTGGAAGACATCAATGGCATCCACAACGTGATTACTTTGATCGTCGGGGTGCTGGACATGGTCGATGTCATAATGGAGGTGATGAACGTGAAGACGAAGGTATCGGGAGAATCAAGATCACCATACTGGAGTTCAAGGGCAGATCTGATCCAGAGGCTTATTTGGAGTGGGAGATGCGTGTCAATCAAATTTTTTACAACCACCACTACTCCGAAGAGAAGAATGTTCGTGTTGCCTCGATTGAGTTCACCGAATACGCTATTATTTGGTGGGATCAATTGAATCATGCAAGGGAATGTCCTAACACTTGGGCAGCAATAATACAAGCTATGTGGGAATGATTTGTGTCGGCATACTATATAAGGACATTTCATACAAAGCTATGATGACTTACTCAGGGTGCTAAGATGGTGAGTGAGTACTATCAAGAGATGCAAGTGCTCATGATCCATACAAGTGTGCATGAGTCAGTGGAGGCGACCATGACACGTTTCTTTGAGGGGCTGAATGAAGATGTATGGAACCATGTTGATTTAATGCAATACAACACTATGCAAGAATTACTTCATCAAGCGGAGTGTGCTGAACAATGGGTGAAGGATACTTAAGCAAGGGGTGGCCGAACCACTCATAGCACTTGGAGGCGTGCAACTTTGCATGACGGAGATGTGGGATCACCTCCCAAACTAGTTATATCCACTACACCGGTTCGGAGTACATTCAAGGAAGCTTCGAAGCCTATAAGTGTTGTGGGCAAAGAAGCCTCACATGCTGATTCTAGTGCATTCTCTACGGCTAGAACTAGCAACATTGAATGCTTCAAATGCAAGGGACGAGATCGTATGAAGAAGGATTATCCAAACATGAAGACGGTGTTGCTTACACATGATGGCTTTGCAACGGAGAGCGACAACGATGTATCTGAACCTTCCGATGAATCTGAGAAGCTAGAGCCAATCATTTGTTATCCAGAACAAGGTGTTAGCTTGATGGCTCAAACGATGTAGCGTGATAACACTGTTATTGTGCAGAAGGGACAGCAACATCATATCTTTCAAACCGATTGCAAGATCAAAGAAAAGGTATATAAGCTGATTATTGATAACGGGAGTTCAACCAACATGATTGGCAAGAATGTGGTAGAGTCACTCTTATTGTTCACATGGAGGTATACTAAACCATATTACATCCGGCAAAGTCAAGATCACACACAAGGTGAGAGTGCCACTTACTATTGATGGCTATGTTGATAAGGTGGAGTGTGATGTGGTACCTATGCATGCTGGTCATATTCTATTGGGACGTCCAGGGCAATTTGATCTGCATGCTACACATCAAGGACGGTCAAACTGATATACTTTTATGCATAAGAGAGAATTCTATGCTTTGCTATCCAAGACCGATGAACAAATCAAGAGTGATTTGGTTGTGGTTAGCAAGAAGAAGGCTGTGGAGACTACACTAAAACCGAGGACGGTTTTGCTTCAAGAAGGGGAGGATGGTGAGGACCTAGGTGCATCTGTTGCGGTGGTAAATATCCCTAAGTTATAAGTTTGTGCTAAACCTCAAGTTAAGCCTATTATGCAACAATGGAGAAAGAAACAAGAATTAGGTTCGGCCAAGAATGAGGAGTGGGAGGTGGGCCGAAGGGGGAGCTTGAGCGGACATGAGAAGACATAAGAACAAAGGGCTTTGCATGTTGGAAAGTTTACAAGAGAATTCAGCCAAGAAAAGATAAAGGAACCAAATTCAAACTCAATTCTGAAATCAATACATTTTCAGCCTAAAAGTCCAGAATGGGTTTGGATTCACTACTACAAAAGGCTAATACTGGTCGCCCCATCACAGACAGTTGACCAAAACCATCTGTATTACATGCAATCACAGTTGGTTTTGGTTTAGAAACTGTCTTTGTTGCTGGCAGCGCTAAAAACTGTCTGTGAAAAGGTAATATCACAGACAGTTCATAATGAAAATCATCTGTGAAGTATCGCAGACGGTTCCTAACAATAACCATCTATGATAATTCTACATACCACAGACGGTTTTCAACAAACAATCGTCTGTGATACTTCCCAAATGGTTCTTAACAATAACCATCTGTGATATTACTACATATCACAGACGGTTTTTGTTGAAAACCGTATGTTATAATTAACTCATCACAGACGGTGCGCCATTTTGCTCGCTTACTAATCATTCGGTGTAGTAGTGTATATCCTCAACAATGTCTTCTCCTCCATCTCTGGCACTACGGTGAGTCCATCGCCACTCCATGCCCGGTTTGAGTATCGCCTCACCTCACTGAGCCCACTCGTGTGGTCCATTTCAGCTATTGTCACCCACGCTGAGCTATCACCGTGGAGCTCTCTGTCACCGCCACCACCATCGATGCCAACTCTTCTCCGGTGAGTCCTCAGCCCCACCAAGGTCGATTTCCCCACCTATATGTCCCCCTAAAGCTGTGCATGTGTTTCGTTTCAGTTTATTTCCATCGAGAAGACCTGTCACCGAGGAGCTTGCTGCCGTCGCCTCTGTTCACTGATGACCAGCCGCCTTGGACCTTCCTCGACTTCATTGACACCTTTCTCGTGATCGAGGTGCGCTACTGGAGCCTAAACATCCTTTAATTTGAGTAGTTTTGGGCGTTTACACCGAAATTGCTAGTGAAACCCCTGAGCCCAATTTGAGCTTGAAATCCTACTACTTTTAATCATTTAGTTAATAAACTAATGAGTCTATGACATGTGGGACCACCATAGATTTTATAAAATAAATCATGAAATAAAAAGATGAGTCACTGACAAGTAGGGCCCACATGTAAGTTAATAAAATCCGGAAAATGTAAAAATGAGAAAAGCCACTTTCTATTTATTTCCAGGGTTTTCAATACGAACCATATGATAGTCCGAAGCTGGATGTACACTAAGAACCGTGTGAGTGAAGAGTACATTAATGGCGTGTCTGCTTTTACAAGAGCTGCCGAGGAGGATATGTTGAATAAGGGGGCAGAATATATGTACTGTCCATGCATTGATTGCGAGAATATGAAAATGTTTAAGAACCAAGTGCAGATCGAAGCACACTTGATTCGAAGGGGTTTAAAAAAGGGGTATACATGTTGGACCAATCACGGTGAAGAGCAGACTATACATGAAGGTAGTAATAATGACATCGCTGACAAAGTCAATGATATGCCGCCGGATGATGTCGATTGTGATTTCGATTCAGATAAGCTGCACGATGACAATCTGGATCAGTTGCTTCGCGATGTAGAAGTGAACTATAGTGAGAGAGAGTTTGGTAAATTCGAGGGCTTGATAAAGGACTCGAAGAAGCCTTTGTTCCCGGGCTGCAAGCCGAAATACACAAGGTTGTCATCCATGCTTAAACTGCTGAAATTGAAGGCAAGCAACGGTTGGTTCGATAAGAGTTTCACGATGCTGTTAGGTCTCTTAGCGGACATGCTTACAGATGGAAATGAGTTGCCCAAAACCACCTACAGAGTCAAGAATGTTCTTTGTCCATTGGGAATGGAAGTAGAAAAAAATACATGCATGTCCGAACGACTGTATCCTCTACCATAAAGAGTACGCAAACATGTATGTATATCCGGTGTGCAACGCATCCCGATACAAGTGTTAGAATCAATCAGATGACACGAGGGAATAGAGGTGAAGAAAGGACTTCCTACTAAGGTGGCGTGGTATCTTCTTGTAATTCCCCGTTTGAAGCGATTTTTTGCGAACCCAAAGGGGACAAAACTGCTGCGTTGGCACTTAGTGGAGCATAAGCAGGATGGAAAGCTAAGACACCCTGCTGATTCCACCCAGTGGAGAAACATCGATAGAAGGTTTGCAGACTTTGGTGTGGAACCAAGGAATATAAGGTTTGGATTGAGTATAGATAAAATGAATCATTTCGATAACATGATCAGCCGACATAGCACTTGGCCCGTGACTCTCTGTATCTACAACCTTCCTCCTTGGTTGTGTATGAAGCAGAAGTATATTTTGCTGTCGATACTTATCCAAGGACCGAAGCAACCCGGGAATGATATTGATGTGTACCTAGCACCATTGATGGAAGATCTAAAAATATTGTGGATCGAAGGGGTACAGGTATGGGATGCGTACAAACCAAAGAACTTTACTGTACGCTCCTTGTTTTTCTGTACCATAAATGATTATCCCGCCCTTGCTAACCTATCGGACCAGAGTACAAAAGGGGCCAAAGCATGTACTCACTGTTTAGATGATACTGAGAGTGTGTGGCTGAAGCGCTCGCACAAAATCGTGTACATGTGTCACCATAGGTTCCTCTGGAGGGCTCACCCATACCGTAGGATGAAGAAACAATTCGACGGAGAGAAGGACAATTCAGCTCCAAGGCATTTAAGCGGAAAAGAGGTCTATGATATGGTTAAGGATTTAGATGTTGTGCTCGGAAAGGGACGTAAATCGAGGACCCGTGAGAAGAACATCTAGAAGAAGAGATCAATATTTTGGAAGAAGAGCTAATTTTCAAAGGAGATAAGCAAGTGGAATGATGAATGAAATGTTTATGTGTCATATGTACTAAATTTGCATTTATGTATATGAGAATGTGTCATATGTGAATTTGCATTTATGTATATGAGAATGTGTATATCTAAATTTGTGAAATGGATGTACTTGTTTCTGAAATGAATGTGAATTGGATGTATACATGTACTTGGTGTGTTTCTGCTTGTTTCAGAGGGCATGGCTAGCATTTCCTGAGGCTAGCCAATAAATAGAAATAGATGTAGCAATACAGAAGAATATCACAGACGATTCCTTAGGACAAACCATCTATGATCATATATCGTATCACGGACGGTTATTTATTGGAATCGTCTATGATATCCAACCCTATTTATATTCGGACTCTAGGGTTTGCCACGCCCCCCACTTAAACGATTAAGTTTCTCTAACATCCCTCCTCCCCGAGCCCGTCGCCTCCTCCTCCTTGAGCCCGACACGCTTCCTCCCCCGAGCCTGCCACCTCCTCCCCGAGCACGAGCCGCCGCTTCCCCGAACCCGGCGCCCCTCCTCCCCGAGCCTGCCTCCTCCCCGAACCCGAGCCCGTGTCACCTCCTCCTCCCTTGAGCCCGGCGTGCCTCCCCTTCGACGCCGCCCTGCTGCTCCGGTGCTCCCTGCTCGTCCTTCCCCTCAATGCCCAAAGGTAACAGATGCCGAGTGGCTTTGATTGCATCTACTTCATGAGTATCACATCATTTCAATTTAATTACCCCTTTGCATTTGATATGTTCATATTGCAATGTGGTGTAGTGAGCTTGAGATGAATGCTCTGTGATGATAATAGTCTTGTACTGAAATTGTTTTGAGCTCTAATTGGAATAAAATGCTTACTACTGTTGATTGATCTTTAGCATTTGATCTGTTACTTTCGGTTGGTTAATTGGTTGAACCTCCAGGTTCTTTGATCCAATTCATAATACATGCTATTCTGTCAGTAGATCAAGTGTTGTTGGCTGACTTGGAGAATTTACATGTTTATATGTCAATTATGTCATTTAATTGGTGTGTATACCCATACACATAGAGAATCTTTTGATAATATGTTCTTGTGTTTTAGAACTTCTATTTCTCGTGAAGATGTTGCCTGTTCATTCTTTGTCTGATCATTCTTCGTCATCGTCGCCTCATGAGTCTGATGTGATGTCCTCTAGAAAATCCAAGCGCAAGGAAAGAGGAATATCGAAAAGACCCAAGGGCCGATTTACCATCACGAGGGTCGATGCATCTGGGACCCCTTTGAGTCCTCGCCAAGCAGCGTCCGCATTTCAGACAACAGTCGGAATAATTGCATACGAACGGGTCAAGATCACCTACGATTCATGGAAGGACTTGACCAAAGATCAGAAAGATGAGCTGGTGGCGGAAATTTTACAATTGTTCCTGATCCCGGAAGAACACCAGGCCTCCGTGCAACGATACACGTTGCTAGCGGTGTGCAAAGCGTGGAGGAACTTCAAGAGCATGCTTATCAAGAATTACATGGAGAAGGATCTGACACCCTTCCAGAAGTATCCGTTCATGGAGGAGTACTGGGAAGACTTTATGGCGAAGAAGATGACAGATAATTTTAGGAGTGAAAGTGAGGCGCACAGGGCCCTCCAAGCAAAAAACACGCACCCCCATAGACTTGGCATCGCTGGGTATGTGGGTAAACTCCCGCAATGGAGGGATCAGGACGAGCATGCAAGACGGTTGGACGCCTCCCCGCCATTTGCCCAGATCTCTGATGAGCGCACCCAATAGTGGCTAAGAGCGAGGTTATCTACCGTGTCTTCGGGGGCCATCTCCTTTCCAAACCCCTTGGAAGTGTCCCGGCGCTTGGTAAGACATCGAACTACCTAGTTTGTAATTACTCGATAACTTCATAGGAAGTGAAATAACATGTCAGGCTCTTGTAGGAAGAGCTGAGTACTGCACAATCTTCCCAAGGCTCATTCCAGGTAGACAGGGAGAGAGATATGCTCTCCAAAGCCCTGGGAAATAAGGAGCATCTGGGTCGTACGAGAGGCATTGGTCTTTATGTTCCATGGAAAGATGGATTCGCAGCGGACTCCGGGGCGTACCAGAGTAGAAAGAGAGCCAAAGCCGAGCGTGAAGCACAACTATGAGAGGAGATTCATGCATCCCTTAGAGAAGAGAAGTGGGATGTCGCACGAGAGGAGATTCGTGCATCCCTCACAAATCAGTTAGAAGCCCCCGTTGCTACTATGCTAGCTAGCCCCCCAAACGTCCGAGTAGCTGCGCATCTAACCATAACTTAGAAATCGATAACAGATTTCCTGTTGATGACATCCTGGTAATAATTATTATCCCTGTATTTCTCGATCCATTGATAGGCCTGTTGGAGTAGCTAGTTTTGTATCGTTATGTAGGTGGCTATGAAGTGCAAGCTCCAAGTGAGATGTGGCTCTGTTGCCCTGTTACCCTGGATGCTGCTTGGGGCCAAGTGTATCCATCCGATGTCGGGGCCTTGCTACCTTGATTCCCTAAAGAGGTCTAATAACAACTTCATAGTTGTCAAAAACTTAATCGACAGGTAAACACATTTCCTCCATAGATAACTCTATTGTAGTCTTTCCTTCCTTTGCAATGGCTAAGGCTAAGTTTTTGGAATCACGTAGGTCGTTCATCACGTACTATGCAAAGGGAGGGAAATGCAAGGGAGTGAACCTCCGACACGATTTTAAATTCCCGGTATTCGCCAGTGCACATTAATCTTATATAACACTTCGTAGTAACGCCTCTTAAACTAACCAATTCTATTTTTGCAGTGCCACTAGCAACCGCTGGGTAACACCTGCGGATACTATGTTTGCCACAACATGGAACTACTCCTCCGTTCCCTGATGACCAAAGATCCTCAGGTTTGCCAATCTTGCAACAATTATTTCATACTTATTAATTTATATATGTACAACTTTAATCTTCCTAGCGACAGGTTGCAACCATCGCTGAAACTCCATTGGAACAGGCCTAGCTCGAACGCGTTCGAAGACAGTTTGCGGCCTTCTTGATGCATGAGGTCATAAGCCCAAATGGGAAGTTCCACAATATAGATTGAACTTGATTGGGATAAGATTGAACTTTATGGAACATGTGTGTGTATTTGTTCATAAATAGTTAATTTTAGTTCACTTGAGTTAATTGATTTATGAAATAGATGTGCTTGTTTCTGAAGTGAATGTGAATTGGATGAGCTTGTTTCTGAAATGAATGTGAATTGGATATGTACTTGTTGTGTTTCTGCTTGTTTCAGAGGGTATGGCTAGCATTTCCTAATGCTAGCCAATAAATAGAAGTAGATTTAGCAATCCAAAAAGAATATCACAGACGGTTCCTTAGGACAAACCGTCTGGATGCATAAGATATCATGGATGGTTCCATCTATAAACCGTCTGTGATAGTCAAATATCACAGACGGTTCTGAGTTAATAACCATCTGTGATAGTCGAATATCACAGACGTTTCTGAGTTAATAACCGTATGTGATAGTATACATCATAGACGGTTCTGAGTTAATAACCGTCTGTGATAGTATGCATCATAGATGGTTCGAAAACCGTCAGTGATGACCTCATGTCATTACTAACCCATAAACTCAGACGACTCACGAAACCGTCTGTGATGTCGTTTTTGAACCGTCTGTGAAGACCTTTTCTGTAGTAGTGATTGGAGCAATTCCAATTCGGATCTTTCTTTAAAAAAAGATTAATGTTGAAATTGCTTGTAATAGGATAGTTTAATTTATTTTCAGCAATTAGAGTAGTTTAAATTTCGAATTAAAGTAGGAGTTTGCAATAGGAGTGGATTCGGATTACTGCTCATGGTACTATTCTGACTCAGATTACTGTTCACAGTGCAATGTTCACTGAGCCTATATAAGTTAGGGGGTAGACCCCCAATTGTAAGCAAGTTAGAGTTAAAGAAAATACAGAAAAGTCACAGGTTTATGTGGTGCATAATGAATACATGCGTTTTGAAAATTCCCATATAGGGTTTTGTGATTGCGTGAATATTGGAGGGAGGTTGTTCCTCCAAGATCCGTGATTCCTTGTGGATCATCTCACTAATTCGTAGCATCCTCAATTGCTCACGGTTTAGTGTTGTTCTTCGGGTTTGATTTTGTTTCTCTCTTCAGATTGATTCAACATCAACCAAGTATTACTTGCTTTGGAGATACACTTGTTCTTCCTTTTTGTTGAACCAAGAAGGAGGAAAGCTAGGTTTTTACTTTGATCAAGATTGAAATACAAGTACCGTGAAAGATTAGGCTACATTAAGGAACAACTACACGTTGATCTATATCAATCAGGGCGGCTGGCTGAGGAGGTGAAATGACACGGCCCCGCTAGAGCAGGATAGGGTGGAAACTAGGGTGCGCATAGGTATGAGTAGAGCATAGGGAACTCACTGGTGTGGTTGGCTACGACAGGGAAGCACCGAGGTGGGCCGACGGCAGTGACCAAGGGCGGCATGACCGGTTCAATGTGGGGGCGTAGCTGTGGATAGACCTGTTCAAATGCCGGGCCGGGCTTGAAAAGCCCGGCCAAAAATCAGCAGGCCCGAGCCCGGCCTGGCCTGGCCCGAAAATCTGAAATTCGCATTAAAATGTGTTATTTTAATCTTTTTCGGAATAAAAAAGCATTATTTAATTCGTTTTTAGGATTAAAATAATATATTTCTATTTTTTAATTATTTTTTTGGGGATTTCGGGCCAGGCCAGGCTTCTTTCAGGCTGGAAATGGAGTCCCAAGCCCAGCCCAGACACGATCGGGCTCGGGCCGGGCCGGCGGGCCAGACGGCCCATGAACAGGTCTAGCTGTGGAGGAAGAGAGCACCAGTGAGAGGTATGGGGAGGTAGAGGGAGGCTAAGAGATACTCATGGAGGGAGGAATCGAGCAGGTGCTTGCTGGAGGAGGAGTGGCGGCGAAAATGGTGGTTGTGGCCAGAGATGAAGAAGAAGCCGGTTGCACGACACTCTGGTGGCTTCAAGCCCAAATTGATTTGGGGGGAAATCTTCTAGGGATCCTAGAACATGTGGTGATGCAGTTGACCACAGTCGGGGTTCACTGAGGTGGCCAAAATGGCGAGATAGCCCTGGCGGTGTGTAATAGCCCAAAAATCCATAAATGCAAAAATATGGGATTTTTAAAACTTTTTATGTGATAGCTAGTGTTGTTCTTCTTGATCGCATTTTTGGAGAGTTGTTTGAGTGAACTTTCTCTTTTGCTAGCACAATTCCAATTAGAATTATCTAACAGATGTTAGATTCTTATCTATCATCGTGTGAGAATCCCTTCAAGCAAAGCTCAGAATTTTAGCAAGTATAAATTTTTGTCAATCGACCATTAATAGCCGTCGCTCAAACTGTCACATAGCTGCACTATGCTACCCACTCCATTAGCATAGTTGAAACTCCTTCGACTACGAACGGCCGAAACCTCCTTCGACCGCATCTAGTCGTATCTCCCCTCTATAGAAAGTTACCAGAGGATCTAACACATTCCCAGGTAATTGGATAGAAGAACTCTGGTGGTCGAAGATTCGTTCGACTAGCTCTCCCACGACCTCCCCAGGTCATAACACTTTCACAACCTCCTCAGGTCATAACACTTTCACGACCTCCTCTGGTCGTAGCACTCCCACGACTTCCCCAGGTCATAACACTTTCACGACCTCCCCTGGTCGTAGTACTTTCACAACCTCCCCTGATCATAGCACTTCCACGACCTCCCCTAGTCATAGAACCTCCACGACCTCCCCCTGGTCGTAACACCTCCGCGACCTCCCCAGGTCGTAACATTTCCATGACCTCCCCATGTCATAGCATTTTCATGACCTCCCTTGGTCACAGCACCTCCACGACCGCACAGTTCAACCACTGTGTTTAGACCACTAAGTCCAACCATTGAGTTTCGATTACTCATTCGACCACTGTGGTTCGACCACTGTGTTTCGACCACTCAATTCAACCACTGAGTTTCGATCACTCGATCGACCACTGTGGTTCGACCACACAATTCGACCACGGTGCTTTGAGCACACAGCTCAACCACTGTGTTTTGACCATACTCATCTATACCTTCAGCGAACCTAGTCTAAGACCCTTGGTCTGAGACTCTCCAAATTGTCACCAGATATGGGTGTTTCCTTTCACTGAATGTATTTGGACTTATTGGAGTTCATTTGATTGTTGATTTCAAATTGAGTTTCTCGGGGTTTATTTGACTTCTGGTTATTCTTGCGTATATAGAAGTCGAAGCGACCGAAGATCCTCCGGTTGATCCAGGACAAGATCAGCAAAACCCCGACCAAGGCGAGTCAACACTTTGATCATATTACACCTACCTTTTGCCAATTATGTTGTTTTAAATTATGAAATTGCATTGCTATATTTTATCCAACTATATTGGTCTAGCTCATAGTTAATGCCTTAATAATAATTGTGTATAAACTTCCAAACCTTGAATTTGGACATTATCCTTGTCACCCTAGAATTAATGGTTCACATACTAGTTAATAAGTCTATATCTAAGTGTCATGCTTAGCATTGCTTAGATACAATGTCATGCAAGCATTTAAATTGCCCGACCACAATCATTAAAAACTTTTTGAAAGTGATTTGGGGCAGTCAAGGCTGGGAGTTTGGCTGGTATGTTGGACTAAAGAATATTTTCAAAACAAAGAAAACCTGAAAACTGTTTTCGACTCGGGTGGCTGGAGAGAGTGGCTGGTGCCGGGGGCACGAGAGAATGTTGGTATGTGGATGTACCACTCGAGTCAATTAAGGACCGAATCTTGGAATGACCTCTCATGTAAAAACAGCGCAACCACAAGTCCATAATGGGTACGACCTGGCCAACTAATTTGCTCGCCTCGTGTAACATCCCAAAGTGTTGTTACAAAAATAAGAAATAAATAAAGTTATTATTTTATTGGACTTTCTGAAATTTTAAAGAGTTTTATTGCTTTATTTGAATTTATGAATTTTTAAAAGTCAAAAATAAAATTTATTAAAGTTTTTTTAATTCAAAGTTGAAAAATAAAAATTTAATTAATTTCTAGAGTTTTATGGAATTCTAAAAGATTTTTCCTAATTATTTTAAAGCTAAAATAAATTATGTGCAAAAACTATTACCCATTTTAAGTTGGAAATATTTTATTTAAGTCCAAAATAACTCTAGGAATTTATGTGAATTTTTCTAGAATTTTTTAGACTTAATTTGCTATTTTCTAAACCCTTTTTGAATTAACCGATTTGTTTTAATCTTTAAACTATTTAAATCTAGGAATTTATGTGATTGGGCCAAATCTCACCGGCCCGAATCAACCTCCCGCGTGTCTGGCCCATTTCGGCCTGCTCCGTGCCGCACGCTCTTCATCTCAACCATTGGATCAATGACCAACTGTCCGATTTTTGTTTACACTTCCGGAAGGTCCATTCGGCACAACCAGTAGGGACCGTCCGATCTAAATCAGACGGCTCCTACTCGCATGCACGCGGGGCCCGCTTGCCCATTCGGCCTTCCACCCCGCGCAGCCGTCGGATTAAAATACAACGGCCAGCCATGTAATACCCCGTTCTTGTTTAGGAAGAATTATGTTCGAATTCGAACTTAAAAGAGAAAAGTTCGGCGTTTAAATGCATTCTTCGATTTTGGGCACAGGCTTTTGGCCAACAAACCCAAGAGGGGGCCCTGTGGGCCAAAGGGGGGCAGCCATGAGGCCCAAGAGGGGGCAGCCGTGAGGCCCAAGAGGGCAGCCGTGAGGCCCAAGTGGGTGGCCGGCCTAAAGGGCCTTAGGGGGGGTGGCTAACCCTAGCCGCCCAAAACTCCTCCCCCCTCACCTTGTCGCCTCCCCTCTCCCCTTGAGCAGCCACCACCACCTCTCCATCTCTGGCGCATCCCTCCCTACGACCAGCTGCTCGGCAATTCTTCCCCATTGGTGCTGCTCCAAGCTCCTGGCCAACGTGAGGGAAGGAGGAGGATAGCGGGACTGCCGGCAAAAGGAGAGGAAGGAAGAGGGACTTGGAGGAGATCTTCTTCGTGGGGGTTGTTCTTGATATTCCAGCGGTTCTACAAGGGTAACGCAAGGCGTTCCTCGCTGTTTAATTAAGAATAGGTGCGAAACCGATTAGAGTTGATTGGAGCAAAGTCTGTCCGCAGTAGATTCGATTCTGTCCAGTATGTTGCGCGGTCTGTTTCGACGTCTTAGAGGCAGAATCAGTAGTTTTGATCTCCTAGAGATATCTAGATCTTGTTCTTAACTTTCTGTGGCCACTGAGTTCACTTGATTCCGACGTTCGAGTCAAAAGATATGATAGATTTAGTATCTGCTGTCCAGATTTCTGACGAGATTAATCTGTTTTGTTATTTCGTAAAATATGAAAATGTAATTGAAAGAATCTGTGTTTTCACCCAACTAGGTTATTGTAGGTAATTTGATAACCTTTCTAGATTGATAAGGAACTATCAATTCGGAGTTATAGATTAAAAGTTATGATCGTTTTAGTGCTGCTGTTTATTCTGTTAGACAGTTTCTGTGCTAAAAGTTCATATGTCTGTTAGCATACTAATTTGGCCGAATTGGATTAGCTTGTCAACTAGAGTATTGTAGTTTTGTCAGTTAAGAATCCACAGAAACTGGGCTCATCACTTTTCGAGTTCTAGATCATGAGATATGTTAATTACCGTGCTGCTGTCCAGAGGCAGTTTATGGCTGAATGCGTTGGTTTTCAGTTTAGGGGTTCTAGTAAATCTTGATTCGCCGGGGAAGCGTTGTAGAATGTTAATCAGTAGTGTCGTGTTTATCGTATCCTTATTTTAGTTATTTAATTGTTTAGGCGGTGAAGCTTCGAGTTTAGGAGTACCACCATTGCCTGCTAACGCTTCGCTTCGCGGAAGGCAAGTACATTGCTTATCTTAATGATTGTGATTGATGAATGCTTTTATGATTATACTGTGACCTCTTATGAATCAAGAGAAGTTGAATTGTCTATGATCTTTCATATGTGTTGAATCTATGATTGAAGATGGTGACATTATTTATTCAGTAGTTCATGTCATGCATTCATTGTTTTTGACCGTCCACGGCAGTGGATGAGAATGGCCCATCAATTCCAGGATGGGTATGTAAGTCCCATTAATTCCAGGATGGGAAGTGTTGGACACCAGTATGAAACGTTCTTCATACGGGAAGTGGATCCCCGCATTTTTGTTAAGATGCGGGCTTGAGTGACACAAGCGGGTTTTGTCAGCTATCTGAGTATATGCATGTGAGCGATCCATTGAGTATTTCCATTCATCTCATTCATTCATAAATATTCAGTTGTTGTATGTTCATAACCTTTGAGGAGGTTGTCTTGTTCATGTTGATTGTCTGTTCTTATAATCAATGAGCTTGCTGGGTCTTGGACTCATACTTGCTTGTTTATTTATTTTTAGGTGATCGTTTATGAAGTTTCTCTTGGGAGGGAGTAGCCACGCACTACTCGAATATTTCACTCTACACTAGTTTGAATAAAAGAACTATTACTATCATTCATTCATTAATGATGAACTGTAATAAATAAATCTAGATGAGAAGGAAGGATACCTTCTCCATATTCTTTATTGATTTATTCTTGCTTGTGAATCTAGATTAACGATGAAGCTGTAATAAATAAAATTAAATGGTGAAGGAAGGATACCTTCTCCATGTTTTGGATGTTTTATTTATTCTTTTATATGATATCTTATTCGAGTTCTTCCGCCATGTGGTTGTATGTTAGTGTATTTAGGTGACATCTTGGCTTCCAAATAGCTAGGGTGTTACAAGCCATCTCCTTCTCGCCTCTCTCCCTTCCAGGTGGGACTGCCCGCATCTTCTTCTCCCCACCTCCTTCTTCTTCGTGCAAGCATGCTCGAGCCAGCCGCCATTACCGCCCGCTCAAGCTCCAAATCTAGCGCCATTTTCGCCCCCTTCCTTGATGGTTTTCCACGCATTCAAACCCTCCACTCATGTCGCGCCCGATCCCAGCACCTCTTCCTCTTTCGTGCGTGGTTATACCAAAATCGTGCCATGGCCGCCGTAAGGCCCACGCGCACGATCTCCTCCCTCACCCCTCCCTGACCCCTATAAAAGGGAGCACCGGGTGCGCAATGCTCCACACGCCATTTCCCCCTCAATCCCTCCTCCTCTCCCCTCTTCATTTGGTCGGATTTTGCTTTTGAAATCTCCCGACCGCGAGTGCTTTCTTCTTCAATTCCGACGCCGTCACCGCCGCCCCGCCATCGCCGTTTGCACCATCAGCACTGCCTCCCCCTCGTCGACGCCGTGCGCGCCTCGTCCTCACTAGAGCACCACCCGAACCATCCCACCGCCGTAAGCCCGAACTCAGCGCCGCCGTTCCTGTCACGCCCAACCACCGCCGTGGTTTGCAACACGTTCCCCACCTTCCCCTCTTCACATTGAGCCCCTCGCCAGAGCTCGCTGCGGCGCGTAGCGCCGACGAGCTCGGCACAGAGAGCACCGCCACCATTTTGCCAACATGGCACAACCACGTGGCTGCCACCTAGGTGCCACCTTAGAGACACGTAGGTGTGGATATCATGGGGATATTCCCATGATCTTAGGATGATGAAACAATTGGCAATGTGGCTTTTGGTTTGAAGTTTCACGCGTTTTCGGCAAAGTTAAAAGGCTGATTTTTAGTCATTTTGGAATTTTAGCTTTGGAATAGATTGAGTTCATAGACTATAATGCATATGTGTTGCATATTGCATGTTTTCACTAATGTGGGTCAAGTTGTGAAGAACTTGTTCTCGGATTCGTGTTTGCTTGTCTATTCTTTGTCTTGGTGGCTTGTAGGTCAACGACGGTCAGCGGCGAGGAGGATCGGGACTAAGCTTGGAGAGCTGAGGTCGAAACGATCATGGATGCGGGTGAGGTCAAGTGACTCAAGCGTGGCCTTGAGAATGGACAAGGATGACCGAGCAGACGATTCGGCGATTGGTTGATCAAGCGGTGCGGGGTCGGTGCAAGTGCCAAGGTGGTCTGGTGGGAACCGGATGGGAGAGACTTGCCGACACGATGAGAGCCGCTGGATCAACCGACACGTGGCGAAGCAGGTGATTGCTTCAACTGGATTGGACTTGGTCTTCGGAAAAGATCGAGAAGGGGTATTTTGGTAATTTTACCAAATTCCGCTTTGGTGACCTAATGCCAACCCGCGGCGCAAGACGGCGCGCCATGAAGTGGATTAGGTCAAGAGAATTGGAGACGACGCTTTAAATTGCGTGCATATGTGTTCTGTAATTGTTGGGCCTTAAGAGAGCCCATTAGGGTAAATCATCTAGAAAGTTTTTTTTAGGGTTTGAGGCTGCCCTATAAAAAGAACTGTAGATGGGTCATTTAGGGTTACTGCCCCAAAAAGAAGCCGTGCGACGCAGTTGTTCCATAGAGAGAAGTTGGCAGCGGCCTGCTCCCCATGAAGAAGATCCTTGGCGGCGGCGTCACGGGAAAAAATTAGATTCCTCGGGCGGTCTATTGAGTGGAGTGATAGAGCTCTAGGGTGGCGCTCCTGTAGTGGTCTTCCGTAAAGAAAACAGGAATCCTCAACTAGTGGTTGTCCCATCGATGTTTTTTTTTAATTGCAAGTAGTTCTGGTTTGGGATTTTTTTATTGCCTTGTTCTTGCTGCCATGGTGGTGCCTGAAAACATGGTCATGACCTCTGTGACCTACGCAGAAAGCAACTAGGGGTGGCTGCGGTTCGAGCATGAAAAAGACCGGCGGCGCCTTGTTAGCCCATAAAATCTGGAATTCATGGCGGCAGCCGATGTGCTCATAGAAACCGGATTCTGGGCGGAAAATCGTCAGAGTTCTGAGTGGCGGCTGTAGGGTTTACCGTCTTGCCATTTTTGCTTGTTGCGTGTAAGCAGATTGCATCTGTTTGTTTTGCTGTAGCAAAATCTTAGTTATTTGGATGCCACCTTTGATTATTTTATAGCTTGTTGGTTCTAGAGATTGTCTAGTAGTGTGAATTCCTGTTTGCTATTTAAGTCCTTTCTTTATTCGGCTGTTTTGATTGTTGCGAATGAAGCTTTGGTTAGCCAGCGAGTTGGTGATTATTATATTGTTTTGAATGTACTTTCGGTCTTTGCTGCTCGATCTTTGTGTGTGTGCTTGGAGTCGGCTTGTAGTGCAGAATTGAGGTGTTGATCTCAAGATCCATCAAGTTGGTGTTTTAGTTTTTATTGCTACTTTGTCTGCTAATTGATGCGTCTGTGCAGTTTGTTGCTTGACTTGGTGTGTGTTAATTTGCCAGAAGTAAACCGGGGCACTGTGGCGACCGCACAACTTCGGATGTCTGGCGGCAATGCCTGTTTCGGTTCTCGTTTGACTCTAGTTGTTCGCCGGTTCCTGCCTCAGTGTGTGAATGGATTGATTCTGGGCCACACCTGCTGTTTTGCTTGTGGTCTGCCGTGAGAGGATGCTTTGGATTTTGTGCATGCAGTTGTAAGGTGTTTTCAGTCTTATGCCTTGGGGTTTGATCATATTCAACACAGGTCATCCGCTGTGCCTGTATATAGATCTTCATAGCTTTTATAGCTATCGGAGTGAAAGTAGTGTTGAGTTTGATCAAATGGAAAAAATAGAGAAAGCGTCTATTCACCCCCCCTCTAGTCGCCTTTCCGGTCCTACAATTGGTATCGAGCCGGTTAGCTCTTCTCATAGATCTTAACCGGTCTTTGGAGCCATGGCGTCGACAAGTATTCAACCAAACCACTGTTTTTGATGGAGTTGATTTTGCTTCTTTGGAAGGCACGCATGCATACCTACATCGAGGCTCAAGGGCACGCTATTTGGCTTAAGGTCAAAAATCCATATGTTGTGCCAGCCAATGACGATGTGATCACTCCAGATGTTGAGGCTAATAGCAAGGCTAGGAACTTTCTGATCCAAGGTCTTAGTCGATCTGAGTTTGAGCGCATGGCTCATTTGAGGTCTGCTCACGAGATCTGGAGGACCCTTTGTGACTACCACGAGGGTTCGACTGCGATCAAGGAAGTGAGACAGAACCAACTCAAGAAAGAATATTCAAAGATTGAGCAAAGACCTGGTGAGTCTTTAGATGAGCTGTGGGGGAGATTCTCCAAGATTCTTCATGATCTTCGCGCTATTGATCTTGTTTTCACTGAGTCTGAGAATGCACGCCAGCTTTTGGGTGCTCTTGATGTGAAGATCTGGGGGATGAAGATCACATCCATCAATGACAACACTGTCATGAGTGAGCTTACCATGGATAAGCTTTACTCCAGGTTGAAGACGCATGAGATTGATTTCTTCTCGCGTCTCCCCAAGACAGAGTCGATGGCTTTGGTGGTCGACCCATCTAAGGGTAGCTCGACTGATTCCTTTGATTTTGGCTCATCTGGCTTTTCTTTGTCCGCTTTACACTCTTTGAGCGATGAGCAGCTTGAGAAGCTACCTGAGGATGATTTAGCCCTCCTATCCACCAAATTCTCGAGAGTTTACAACAAAGTGAGGAACAGGAGGAGAGGTGGCCATGTCACTTGTTTTGAGTGTGGTGAGCCGAACCACATTCACTCCAAGTGCCCCAAGCTGAAGGGCAAGGAGGAGAAGGACTCTCGGAGACGTCATCAAGCCAAAGACAAGAAAGGCAAGAAGCCCAACTATCGCAAGTTCGTCAGCCAAGTCCTTGCCACTCTTGAGAGTGTTAACATGAGCGATGTGGACTCGGAGACGGAGGACGACGATGATGACTCTCATGGCAAGAAGAAGGCCCAGGACTTCACCAGCATGTGCTTCATGGCTAGGGATAGCCATGACGTCGACTCCTCCAACGACGATGACCTTTTCAGCGATCCCGATGAGGTACGTCCTTCACTCACTAGTATAAAACGTGCTTTAGCCTATGCTGAAAAAAGAATGTATAAGCAAGAAAAAATGATTAGGAAACAGGATGCCATGATTGATGATTTGAACTTAGAGGTTGATAGGCTCAAATCCATTAATCCTGCTGATGATTGTGATTCTTGCTCTAGCTTGCTTAATGAACTAGCAAATCTAAAATCTGCTCATTCCTCTGTTGCTAGTCAACTAAAAGGTGCTTTTAATGAACTAGAAACTCTCAAGGCTAGTCCTGCTTGCATGAATGCCATTGCTTTAGATGTGACTACTGTTGATGCTATCCCTTTGCCTTGTTCAAATTGTGCTTTGCTTGAACTAAAATTGGATAATGCTACAAAAGAATTGATGAAATTTGATGCTAGTCACACCTGCTCTCATTGTGAGAAAAATAAGATTAAAATGAAGGAGATGTCTGAAATGATTCTTTACTCTAAAAGCGCTTCATGTGAAAATTGTGTAAAACTCACACTTGAGAATGATGCTTTAAACAAGACACTAGAAGAAAAGGCTAAAATTGAACAATCCATGTCCATATTTGCTTCCAAGAAAGTTGTTGATTCGATTCTTGTACTCTTTGTATTGAACTTGGGCATAATGTAGATAAGATACAAGAAGCATTTAGAGTTAAGTTCAAAGAAGCGGTTGGATAGGATTAGAGATAACTATTGTGTGTCTTGTGAGGCTTTGAAAGTGAGGTAGCTCACTATAAGGAAAAATCGATAGGGCTAGCAAGTCAAATAAGTGTGCTTCTTGTTATGAACTAGCCAAACAAAATGACTACCTTAAAGAGACTCTTGAGAGATTTATTGGTGGGAAGAAGAACCTCAACATGATTCTTGACAAGTCTAAGGTGAGTGTGAATAATAGAGGCCTAGGATTTGATTCCCTAGAGCATACCAAGAACCATCCACCTAAGGTTGTTAGAGCTGTTGAGAGTGGCCTGTTTGAGGTAGAACCACCTAAGCCATCCAAGATAGTCTTTAAATCTGCTGGTTTTGCCCAAACCATTTCTAGCAAGATAGGTGCTTCTACTTCATCAGGTCAGACCTCTCAAAAGGTCAAGTACCATTGCACCTTCTGCAAGAAGAATGGCCACATTGTTGAGTTCTGCTTCCGTAGAGCCAAGATTGAGAGGAAGGAGAGGATGCGTACCTTGAGAACCATTAGAGGAGTTTCTTCACCTGCTGTAGTCTCTAGAGCTAGACAGCCTGTTTTTCCTGCTAGACATAGGCCTAGGTTCGTAGAGGACTTCTTTGACTTCTTTGGTGGAGCTAGGCAGCGCTTTGGGTTAGGACATCGTGAGGAGAGACCACGGGTAGCATCTAGATAGGGGGAGTACCGACCTTTTGGTAGGTCGATTCGGAGAGGTCTAGGTGGTTCTCGTGTGTATTCTTATGATTTTGCTCCTAACCATTTTACTGCTGCTTCTTCTGCTTTGTCCAAGCATCGTGTGACTCAATACTGGATTCCCAAGTCTTTTATCACTAACTTGATCTTGAGGCACAGATGTTTCTGTTCGTGCTTTGTAGGTTAAATGCGATGCGAGGAAGGAGGACATATGGCTTGTTGACTCGGATGTTCTCGACACATATTTGGAGATTCTAGATGGTTCTCCTCCCTCACACATGCATCCGCAATGAATTGATCACATTTGGGGATGCTTCTCTTTGGGGACCGTGATGACCAAGGGCACAGTCGTGTCAACAATAAGTTCATGCTCAAGGGCGTCGCTTTGGTAAGTAAGGTGAGGTATAATCTGCTTTCTGTTTCTCAGCTGCTTGATGAGGGTCTAGAGGTGAGATTTAAGAGTGGTGAGTGCAGAGTTATAGATTCCTCTGGTGAGCTTGTCTTTGAGATCTCTAGGTTTGAGAGCATCTTTTGTCTTGATTTGACATCTCTTACCTTCTAGCCCTAGGTGTCTTGTAACCGACTCCCATGATCTAGTGTTGTGGCATCGTAGGCTTGGTCACATAGGTTTCGACCACTTGACTAGAGTCAGTAGCAGGGATTTGATTAGAGGTTTGTCTAGGCTGAAGGCTGTTAGAGACCTTGTATGCACACCTTGTAGACATGGTAAAATGGTTTATACTTCTCATCCACCTCTTACTGTAGTGATGACAGATGGACCTGGTCAGCTCCTGCACTTAGATATTGTTGGTCCTTCTAGAGTTCAGTCAGCCGGTGGGAAATGGTATGTGCTTGTGATTGTGGATGATTACTCCAGGTATTCATGGGTTTATTTTCTGGTTTCTAAGGACGAGGCATTTGGCTTCTTTAGAGAGTTGGTCCTTAGACTTGCTTGTTGAGCTTCTGGAGTGTTGAGAGCCATTAGGAGTGACAATGGGACAGAATTCAAGAATTCTTCCTTTGCCACTTTTTGTTCTGATAGGGGGCTTGAGCACCAGTTTTCTTCTCCTAGAGTTCCCCAGCAGAATGGAGTGGTACAGAGGAAGAACAGGACCCTTGTAGAGATGGCCAGGACCATACTAGATGAGCATTCCACACCTAGGAGGTTTTGAAATGAGGCGATCTCTCTTGCTTGTTATATTTCAATAGGGTTTTCTTGAGATCTGTGATTGGTAAGACTTCTTATGAGCTCAGATTTGGTGATAAGCCCAAAGTTTCTCATTTCAAGATTTTTGGTTGCAAATGCTTCATTCTTAAACATGGCAACCTTGATAAATTTGAATCTAGATGTTCTGATGGCATATTTCTTGGATATCCTGCTCATTCTCGTGGCTATCGTGTATTTAATTTTGACACTAACAAAGTTATTGAGACTTGCGAAGTCACTTTTGATGAGGCTAGTCCTGGTACTAGACCCGATGATGCAGGTACACAGGTTTCTGAGAGCATCTTTGTCGATGATGACTCTGAGGATGAGGACCCAATCCATCCTCAAGTCCCTTCTGACTTGGTTGGAGAGCCTGCTTCTACTACACGACTTGGATGAGCGACCTCATCCTACCTTCACCGACGATCAGAGTGGCTCTTCTCCTACCTCCATAGCCCATGAGGTAGAGGCCACTTCAGCACCAGGAGCTCCTCTTCGCATTCAGCGATAGCATCCACCTGAGCAGATGATTGGGGATCTTCATGAGCGAGTCACTCGCTCCAGGTTCATTTCTCCTGATTCCCATGCACATTCTGCTTTTGTTGCTTCTTTTGAACCCCGAGATGTCACCCATGCTCTTTCTGATGCCTCTTGGGTCAATGCTATGCATGAAGAACTTGAAAATTTTGAAAGAAACAAAGTTTGGACCTTAGTTGAACCTCCACCTAATCATAATGTAATTGGAACAAAATGGGTTTTCAAAAATAAGCAAAGTGAAGATGGGTTGGTAGTTAGCAATAAGGCTAGACTTGTAGCACAAGGGTATTCCCAGGTAGAGGGCTTAGACTTTGAGGAGACCTTTGCTCTCAGTAGCTAGATTGGAAGCCATTAGCATTTTGCTAGCATTTGCGGCATCCAAGGGCTTCAAGCTATTTCAAATGGATGTCAAAAGTGCTTTTCGAATGGCTTCATAGAAGAAGAGGTCTATGTCAAGCAACCACCGGTTTTGAAAATCCTAAGTTCCCAAACCATGTTTTAAACTCTCCAAAGCCTTGTATGGATTGAAGCAAGCCCCTAGAGCTTGGTATGATAGGCTTAAGAGTTTCTTGCTCAAAAATGATTTTAAAATGGGAATGGTTGATAAAACTTTGTTCACTCTCAAGCATGGCAATGACTTTTTGATGGTTGATTTATGTGGATGACATTATATTTGGTGGTTCCTCTCATGCTTTGGTGTCAGATTTTGATTCTATGAGCGGGGAGTTCGAGATGAGCATGATGGGCTAATTGACCTTCTTCCTTGGTCTTCAAGTCAAGCAAGCGAAAGAAGGTACCTTCATTCGTCAAAGTAAGTATACAAAGGACCTTCTTGGTAACCGACATGGGAAGCGATGAGGCCAATGTATACTCCCATTGCCACGACCACCGTCTTTGGACCCTAATGAGGATGGAGAGCCCGTGGACGGAAGAATACCGCATGACATGATCGGCTCCTCCTCTATCTCCAAATACGGCGTCGATTTGGACATCTGATTTCTTTGTGTGTGCATGCGCTCGATTCGAGCTTCCTCGAGCTTCTCATCGTCAAGCGGTCGTCGCATATTCAGTACCTTGAGACACTCTTGACTTTGGACTTTGGTATTCTTCTTCTTCTGCTCTCTCCATTCCCGCTTTTTCTAATGCTGATTTTGCGGGGTGCAGAGTGGATAGGAAGAGAACTTCTGGCACTTGTCATTTCTTAGGCACATCTCTTATCTCTTGGTCATCTAGGAAACAGTCTTCTATTGCACAGTCCACTGCTGAGGCCGAGTATGTAGCTGCAGCCAGTAGTTGCTCTCAGGTTCTCTGTATCTTGTCTACTCTGCGGGACTATGGGTTGTCTTTGGGTAGTGTTCCTCTTTTCTGTGATAACACTAGCGCCATTATATTGCTAAAAACCCAGTGCAACATTCTAGAACTAAGCACATTGATGTTAGATATCATTTCCTTAGAGACCATGTAGAGAAGGGTGATGTTGTGCTTCACTTTGTTGAGTCGAGCGGCGAGTTGCGGATATCTTCACTAAGGCTCTTGATTCTTCTCGTTTTGCTTCTTTGCGGGGAGAGTTGGGGGTTGTTAGTCCTCTTGGCCTGTTTTGAGGGGGAGTTTGCTCTTTTTGCATTCATTGTACCATAATGCATTTTAAAATTCAGCAACTTGCATTGTAACATAAACTTGTGGAGCTTTGATTATTATCCTTGTATGACTTGAATTCATGCTTTATACCCTGCCATGTTTTGTGCTAGTTTGCTAGACTTCTTTTATGGCTTTTTATGTATAGCTTAGCTTTTGCCATGCTAGCTTTATTATCTGTGAGCAAACTGAATCATATCATGACTTGTTGGATCTTGTGACTAGTTTTACTATAGTGATCTTCTCATGATTCATGCCATGTCATATAGGCTTAATTAAGTCTTGAACTTCTTTTGAGTTTTAATTTGAGCTATGCTAATTCTTAAGTCAAGGAAATGAAAAATGAGCTTTTTCTATGCGAAAAAACTGATCTCACCAATTCTTTCTCATGAGACGGCTTGCCATTGCACTAGGCATGAACTCAGAGGGAGTTTTGGATGACCCAGACTATTCTCTTAAGCTTTTGTTGCTTGGGATGGTCGTAGTGAGGCTTGAGATCTAGCACAATGCTAAGAAAACAAATTGGCAATTGGTTGAAGCTTAGAAGGCAGTTGTGGATGGCTCCTAGTCTAGGACTTGCTTTACTAAGATAAAACCAATCATTTTTAGCAAAGTGCTCAATGTGCTAAATTCTAAATGCTTGATCAAATTGTTTCAAATCTGAATGCTCAAACTTGACCTGACTCATTTTTGGATACCTTTAGTTAAACTATGATCTTGAGCACCTTGTCATGTTGTCGATTCATTTAATCTTAGATTATTGCTATTTTGGCCTTAGCTTTGCTGTACATGTTTTGCCATGATTGAATATAGCTTCTTCACATAATATGGCTTGGTGTAATACTTGTACAGTCTTCATGGATAATCTTCATGGCTCCTTTTACTCAAGTTAAAAACAAAACAAAAAAAATGAAAAAAATGAAAAATTACAAAATTGCAGCCATTTCATTACATTCATGCTCTATCTTCTTCCATGCACCTTGATGAATCCATTGTCAAAGGGGGAGAAAGATTGGTCAAAAATGTTGTTTCTTTCATATGGACCTTAAGTGAGATTTTGTCGATTCTTTGGAAATTGAAACTTTTGTGCTTTCTTTTGCTTTATCTCACTTGCTTATGCTATTCTGAAGCCAGCTTGGTCATTTCCTTTGCTTTTTCTTGCATTTGGACCAAGTTGTGCCTTTGCACGAAAACTACAAGTATTTTACTTTTCAAACCCCAAAACTACATTTTCTGAGAAATTGCCAATGTGTTCATCAAGGGGGGAGATTGTGGATATCATGGGGATATGCCCATGATCTTAGGATGATTAAACAATTGGCAATGTGGCTTTTGGTTTGAAGTTTCACGCGTTTTCGGCAAAGTTAAAAGGCTGATTTTTAGTCATTTTGGAATTTTAGCTTTGGAATAGATTGAGTTCATAGACTATAATGCATATGTGTTGCATATTGCATGTTTTCACTAACGTGGGTCAAGTTGTGAAGAACTTGTTCCCGGATTCGTGTTTGCTTGTCTATTGCTGTGCAGGTGGCTTGTAGGTCAACGACGGTCAACGGCGAGGAGGATCGGGACTAAGCTTGGAGAGCTGAGGTCCAGAACGATCATGGATGCCGGGTGAGGTCAAGTGACTCAAGCGTGGCGCAGAATGGACAAGAATGACCGAACGGGCAGTTCGGTGCGACTGGTTGATCAAGCGGTGAGGGGGTCGGTGCAAGTGCCAAGGTGGTCCGGTGGGAACCGGATGGGAGAGACTTGCCGACACGATGAGAGCCGCTGGATCAACCTACACGTGGCGAAGCAGGCGATTGCTTCAACTGGATTGGACTTGGTCTTCGGAAAAGATCGAGAAGGGGTATTTTGGTAATTTTACCAAATATCACTTTGGTGACCTAATGCCAACCCGCGGCGCAAGACGGCGCGTCATGAAGTGGATTAGGTCAAGAGAATTGGAGACGATGTTTTAAATTGCGTGCGTATGTGTTCTGTAATTGTTGGGCCTTAAGAGAGCCCATTAGGGTAAATCATCTAGAAAGTTTTTTTTAGGGTTTGAGGCTGCCCTATAAAAAGAACTGTAGATGGGTCATTTAGGTTCTTTGCCTAAAAAAAGCCGTCTTGTGTGATTGTTCTATAGAGAGAAGTTGGCGGCGGCCTACTCCCCATGAAGAAGATCCTTGGCGGCGGCGTCACGGGAAAAAATTAGATTCCTCGGGCGGTCTGTTGAGTGGAGTGATAGAGCTCTAGGGTGGCGCGCCTGTAGTGGTCTCCCGTAAAGAAAACAGGAATCCTCAACTAGTGCTTGTCCCATCGATGTTTTTTTTTAATTGCAAGTAGTTCTGGTTTGGGATTTTTTTTATTGCCTTGTTCTTGCTGCCATGGTGGTGCCCTGTAAGCAGCTGTAACACCCCAGCCAAACAAAAGCCTAGAATGCTACTAAATTAAATAAATTAACCGTAATTAAACTAAAACATCTTACAAAATTTCGGCAGAACCTCCTTTGTATAGTTACCTATCTGGGAGGTTCCAAGATAATTATAACATATAAAGATAATCCAAATTGCAATATGATCAAGGCGTAATCAAAATCGATTGTTCATTACTATGACATCCATAGCAACTAAACATCTAGAAATAGATCATGAGCATCTAAAACGTCTATTCAATTATTACAGATTACTCCAAGCAAGCAATAATCAATATGAGTACTTTAAGCAGTTCATTCATCTCCTAGTTAATTTTTCTTTCATTCCATGGTGGGTAATTCGTGCAAAAGTGCAAGAAGTCTAATCATTCCTTTCCCCATGCATCTTGATCTTGTAAAGGTACCTAAAATACAACAAATAACAAGAGGTGAGTCCAAAGACTCAGCAAATATAATAAATGGCATCAACAGCATACAAGCATGTAACTCATCAACTATACTTCACAAAACCACATATCAATCACCTTACACACACATGCTATGCAATATGCTCAAAAATGATCTTTTTCCTTCTCTTTCCCTTTTGCATTTTACCGGTAATGCAAAGTGTGCATCCGTCGATGCACACCCATGCCTGTGCCATCTGGCACGGGGACCATTGCCCATACTCCGCAAGTATGGGGACCAAAGCCCATGCTTTACAAGCATAGGGACCTTTAGCCTGTCATCAACATGACGGGGACCTTAAGAGTTGCTTGGTCATCACATGACCAAGACTTCAATAAGCCAACATGATGCATATGTATGAATTCTCAAATTAATACAACATGCATCCGCAACAACATTGCATATGAATATCCTATTCATACTACAAAAGCTCATAACATAGATTTCACAACTTTCAAACATCCACGATTAACACATAACTCATATCTCTAGCAACCATGAACATTACCGATTATGCCATCTTCACAATCATGAACACACAAATACTCATAATATATATCAAACATTGCCATTCAACAATATCTATTATAACCATCATTATACTTGCCATAACCGCGAGGAACGAGGACATGCGAAGGTGCTGCCCACAGGACTAGTCCACCACCTGAATAATAATTATAGCATGCGCTAAGACGACAGTAGCGGACCAAAAATAAACTATAAACAGCAACCATGAACTCGCAAACGCGTCTAACTCGATCCCAACCCCAATTCCTAAACGTCGATCTGTCCCCTCAGTGGACAGTCAACTTTTAAAATTCGTAACTTTCACTACATGGGTCCAAATAAGGTGTTCTTAGACTTAATGGAAAGGTAATTAAATTATCTAACTAAGTCTAGTTGGTGAGCCATCCTGAATCGGCCATCTAATATCCCTACCAGGCCAAATAATAAAATATCGAATTCACGTCGGGTTCTCTGGATAGTAAACTAAAACTACCATAACCTTCAGTACGAATGACCAAATCTCACGTTCTTGAGCTTTATGGAAATCTGAGATAATAATATACAACTTTTATTATATTGAGATTCTCTAATTTTCCCTTTAACTAATCTCTTAACCCAGTTTTCTACAAACTGTCAGAATGCTGACAGATTAGCAGGACAGCGACACTAAATAAATCATATCTCGCTGACCGTTAATCGGATTTGGGCGTTTTTGGCGGCCATGGAAAGCTAAGGACATAACCCAACTATCTCTAAGAGATGGGATCCTTAGAATCTGCTTCTAGGGACACGAAAACCACCGTTCAAAATTCTGGACAAATTGGGATCTAAACAACCGATCTACTAACGAATTCAAATACGCCTTAAATTCGAAACATACAACGAGGGAGGATCTTCGCTACCCTTGAAGAATTGCTGTAGATCATGAAGAACACCGCGTGATCTCACTTCCCCTCCCTTCTCTCTTCTTCCCTTCCTTCTTCTTCTTTTTGGCCGGCCACCACAATAGAGAGGCACCGGAGGAGAGGGGGCACCACCATGGAGAGGGGTGTGCTACAGTAGCCGTGCTACAGTGACAACGGTGGTACTGTAGCATTGGCACTGTAGCTGCCCTAGGGTTCCCCCTTCTTCTTTAGTTGGTGGTCTAGGCCATGGGCCACTATGCCTGTTTTTCCCCCACTTGACTATGGGCTGCGTGGCTTATTCCTCCCATAATTTCTGAATTTTCTCTTTTAATTCTCTTAATTCCCTCTCTAATTTTTATTGCATCCATTAACGGCAAACGGGATATTACAGCAGCATGGCTGCGGCCTCTGTGACCCTGTAGGAAAGCAGCTAGGAGTGGCTGCCGGTTCCCAGGCGTGAAAAAGACCAGCAGTGCCTTGTTAGCCCATAAAATCTGGAATTCATGGCGGCAGCCGATGTGCTCATAGAAACCGGATTCTGGGCGGAAAATCATCAGAGTTCTGAGTCGCGGCTGTAGGGTTTACCGTCTTGCCGTTTTTGCTTGTTGCGTGTAAGCAAATTGCATCTATTTGTTTTGCTGTAGCAAAATCTTAGTTATTTGGATGCCACCTTTGATTATTTTATAGCTTGTTGGTTCTAGAGATTGTCTAGTAGTGTGAATTCCTGTTTGCTATTTAAGTCCTTTCTTTATTCGGCTGTTTTGATTGTTGCGGATGAAGCTTTGGTTAGCCAGCGAGTTGGTGATTATTATATTGTTTTGAATGTACTTTCGGTGTTGTGGCTCGATGCTGTGTGTGTGCTTGGAGTCGGCTTGTAGTGCAGAATTGAGGTGTTGATCTCAAGATCCATCAAGTTGGTGTTTTAGTTTTTATTGCTACTTTGTCTGTTAATTGATGCGTCTGTGCGGTTTGTTGCTTGACTTGGTGTGTGTGCAACGCTGCGCCCGCAAGAAACTGGGGCACCTGTAGCGACCGCAAAACTCGGATGTCCTGGCAGCGGCCTGTTTCGGTTCTCGTTTGACTCTAGTTGTTCGCCGGTTCCTACCTCAGTGTGTGAATGGATTGATTCTGGGCCACACCTGCTGTTTTGCTTGTGGTCTGCCGTGAGAGGATGCTTTGGATTTTGTGCATGCAGTTGTAAGGTGTTTTCAGTCTTGTGCCTCGGGGTTTGATCAGATTCAACACTGGTCACCCGCTGTGCCTGTATACAGATCTTTATAGCTTTTATAGCTATCGGAGTGAAAGTAGTGTTGAGTTTGATCAAATGGAAAAATAGAGAAAGCGTCTATTCACCCCCTCTCTAGTCGCCTTTCCGGTCCTACAGTAGGCACCACCTTTGCCCTAGTGCACGCATGGCGCTGACATGGCAAGGCCCACGTGTTAAGGCAAATCTGATTTTTGTTCACAAAAATAATTCCAAATTCTGAAAAACCCTAATTACTTCATTTCATGTGATTTGTAAACTTCCCGGGGTTCGTTCTCCTTCATACGAACTCCGATTTTGTCGATTCAAATTTCTAAATTCATATAAATTCAAGATCTAGCTAACTAAACTAAAATTATTTAATTTTGAGTTCATTTGAATCTTCATTTGAATTTTGTTTGAATTTGGCTTATTTCGCGTATAGATTTCGACGATTTCGGAGAGTCAGATTTCAACGCCGTTTGAGAGCAACTAATTGAGCAAGGCAAGTTACATCTTTAATCATATTTGATCCCATTATTTAAATTCTATTTTAAATTATTGCATGCTTATTTATACTCAAGTTAATTTAAATTCCTGTTTTAAATTATAGTTATGCCTAATTCCTTTGTATTGCCAATTTTGACATTGAAATAAACCTACCTTGACACCTTAGATAAAAATCTAGTTTATGCAATAGTATGAACTAGAACATTTTGACAAAAATTGCGCTTGGCCATGCTTAGACCTAAAATACTTGATTTGGGAATTTTAGTCAAAAATTCAAATATTGTTTAATTTGTACCCTTGGCATTGGTGTTTCATGGGAGTTTTCAAATGATTTGAAAATGAAATAAAATTAAATGATGGTTTGGACTTGGGCAAAAATGGATGGTTGGAGGGTGTAGGTTTTTGCACGGGTTCAATCTGGGTAGGATTGAGACCCAGGGTTTTTGGAGGTGCCCAAGTCAGTTAAGGACCAGTCTTCGAGCGCATTTTGCTATGCCTCACCGTACTACCACATGTCTGGTATGGGACAGACTTGGCTAACTAATTTACAAAATTCCATCGTGGTTGTGCCATGTTGATGTGTGGGTGTCAGAATGACCTACTTTTATGTATTCCCACATGGCGCAAGAGGGGGCTTGAATCCGGCGGGTGGTTAGCCCAATGGAAGCGAAACCTTAGCGAGGCGGAACCACGGTGGGATGATGCATTGTAAAGGCCTCGTGATAATCACTTAGTCGCACACCTTTGGAAGTGTGTCAGACGGACATTGAAAGTTGATTATCTCTTGTGGGTAAAGCTGTAGAACCTCTGTAGAGTGTTAAGAACTATTCGAATAGCTGTGTCCACGGTCATGGACATGCTTAGCAAAGCCACTCAAAGTTAGACTTTGATTTTGTTTTCAAAATGTTTTGTAAAACAGTTTTGACATGGATGGGTATCCATGAGAAAAATTATGGGTTGAAGCCCCGGGTTGGTGCCCGTGTTTATGTTAGTGTTAGGTTGGTGCCTACACTAGCTTTATTAATTCAGCTAAAACTCAACTTTAGTTAATGTAAAATTTGAGCTTTTGAACTTAGTACTGTATTTAAATTGTCAAATATTGCTTTTGCACAAATAACCCTATAAGCCATCCTTTGTTACATCTATACATGCATTAACTCTGTTATTGGGTGTAACTTGCGAGTACGGAAGTTGTGCTCATCCTTGCTTTATGCAAATAAATTTCAGAGGAGAAGGACTTTCCTACCGGTGTGGATCTCGATGACTAGGCCGTTACCCCAGTCGATTGCCTGTGGCAGATCAGCTGGACTCCACTACTTCTTCGTCTTCTGTTGTGTTCTTTATTGTTGGCTTGTAAGCCTCTTTTGGTAATAAACTCTGTTGATTATTATTAATATTGTGTGATTTATGGATATTACCATATCTGTTACTGTGTGAACTAGCTACTGTTCATGGGACTAGTTCAAAAATACACAAAAGATTTAGGGTGTTAATCCCGGGTCTGACACCTCGGCGTGGCTCCGCCGTTGGGTGGAATGCGGGTGGACAGTCGGGGGAGAACGCAGCCACGGGAACCACACGACACAAGAGGGGGCCTCCTGGGAGCGTGGCTCCGGGTGGTGGAAACCTTAGTGTAGCGGATGGAGTGCGTTGAGGTTGAGCATTGTAAAGGCCTTGTGGTAATCTCCCCTTGATTCACATGTCTAAGGAAACGTGTGTATATATATCAAGACAATTACCTCTTGTGGGTAAAGTGTGCGAACTTTGCAGAGTAAGAAAACTATCTAGATAGCCGTGCTCACGGTCAAAAGCAGTGCTGAGAACTTGCTCGATATAGCTTTCATTTTTACAGAACCATTTGTGATGAAAAGGAGGGATGGGGTGGGACCCTAGGCATTTGAGAAAGCACAGTGGGGACCGATGGTAAATCTGAGATAGCAGAGCATTGGGTGGATGGAGCCACTCAATGGTATAGGAGGTGGGACCTCCACTAGTAATTTACAAATGAAAATTCATTTATGAAAACAGATTGTTAAAAATGCTAAGTCTCATGATTTTCTACTGCTTATCTAGTTCAAACTTTGCTTTGTGCAAATAAAAACTCTAAAACTTCCCTTGACTAGCCCTGCATCTATACGACTACATTGTGTGTTGGCTCGCGAGTACAGTTGTGTACTCAGGCTCGTCCAATATAATCTTTCAGACCCATGTGATCAAGACCCCTACTACTACCACTACCACTCGGAGGCTGAACCAGAAGATGGTGAAGATGATGAAGCTTAGGCCAGGACCCCCAGTTGCTTGCCTATGGCCAGAGTGAATGGATCCACTATGACTTGTTTTGCTTTCGCACTTATCTTTGTTTCTGTACTCTGACTTTTGTAAGATTTCTGTCTCGTGGCTTTTTTGTAAAACAATTGGCCGCACGTCCTGATATGTATAAATATATATGCTATGTTGCGGGCTTGTATTGCTCAATTGTTCATACGAGCACTATTCACCCCGAACACGGTCTACACTGAGTATAGTCATACCACCTACGACCGAGTGTGATCTCCAGGACCACTCCTCAGGACCTCCTCGGAACCTCTCCATGACCACTCCTCAGGACCACCTCGAAACCTCTCCAGGACCACTCTCTAGGACCTCCTCAGAACCTCTCCAGGACCACTCCTCAGGACCTCCTCGGAACCTCTCCAGGACCACTCCTCAAGACCTCCTAGGAACCTCTCCAGGACCGCTCCCCAGGACCTCCTCGGAACCTCTCTAGGACCACTCCTCAGAACCTCCAAGGAACCTCTCTAGGACCACTCCTCAGGACCTCCTCAGAATCTCTCCAGGACCACTCCTCAGGACCTCCTCGGAACCTCTCCAGGACCACTTCTCAGAACCTCCTAGGAACCTCTCCAGGACCGCTCCCCAGGACCTCCTTAGAACCTCCCTCTAGGACCTCCCCAGGACTTCTTCAGGACTTCTCCAGGACCTCTTCAAGACCTCCCCAGGATCTCCTCGGGACAACTCCAGGACCTCCCCATGACTTCTCCAAGACCTTTAGGACTTCTTCAAGACCTCCCCAGATTTCCTTTTATGACCAAGAATGGTCGTAACTATGGACTTGACCGTAGGTCTATTTCAAGCTTACATGGTTATGGGAATGGTTCAAGAATGTATCTATATGTGCTATCTATTGATCCAGAGAATGGCACAGTTTAACACAGTGGATTCCAAATTCCAAATTTGGGGTTCGACACGGCGTGGCCGTGGCCTTTTGTTTTAGAGCTTGGTTCGAGCTCTAGAGAAGAGATGGGGAGGGATGGAGAGGAGGCCGGGGCAAAGGGAGGTCAAGCGAGCTCAATGCAATCCTTAAATAGGCGGAATGGGTAGAGGACTCGGTGGTGGCAGCGATGGCATTGACGGCCGAACGGGACAGCGGCATGGGCAACGCTCGGGCGAGCGTGACGAGCGTAGGCGCGTGGCGCGCATGCGGGGGAACGTGACTGTGTGGGCGAGACCGTGAACGAATCCGCGGGCGACCGGCCAAAACGGTAGGCGGGGCTTACTGCATTGGCGTGAGCTCACGGCCGCATAGCCATGGCAGCCAGCACTAGCATGGTGCCGTGAAGGAAGATGCTTGTTAGTGAAAGAAGGGAGTGAAAAAGGTTTTCCAAATGTTATAAAACAATAGAGGGAGTTTAGTGAATTTTTAAGCATAGCTGCCTAACTCCAAAATTCATGAAAATTTTATGGGAGGCAGAGGACCCAGAGAAGATTCTTGTACAGTTTTTGCAGGGTTTTTTGTGTATCATATTTTTCTCTAGAATTATTTTAAGTTCCTTATTTAGTTGTTTGACTTTTGATTCACTACTTTGACTAGCCGTTTAAAAATAGCAAATTGATTCTAAAAATTATGAAATTTTTTAGGTGAGCTTCTTAGGTGTTCCAACACCTAGGAAAAATATTTTTAGACACTGTTCATATGATTTGATTGTAGTTTAAATTCAAATTCAAATTTGAACAAGCAAATTAAATGGGAACCAAATAACCTCCAAAAATTTCAGAAAAATTCAAACAAACATAACAGAGAAGACATAATCCAACTAAAATGTTCCCAGCTATGGGTCCTACTATATTTTAAAAATAAAAATCAATTTGCAATTCTGAGCTAGAGAAAGTATGTTTTCAAGTTCGATTTTGAGAGTTCTTTTGAAATTACCTCAAGCATTCTAGGAGTCTTTGAGATTTTACTGTTTTTAAGTTGAATTCCAAAATAACCATTCCCATACTTGAAACCTTTTCAGTTTTGGCCCAAATTCAATTTGACCTTTTGAATTGGAGGAGTATTGGATTTCTAGATTTAAATTCTAGTCTTCAAAACCACAAGATTTTCAACATATGGTTTACACAAAAAAGTTTTAAAAAGTCCAAAAATTTCACAAATGCACCTTAGATTCTTAGCTAATCCAACTTAGGGATTTTGGGTTGTTACAAATCTACCCCCCTTAAATAGAATCTCGTTCTGAGATTCTGGTAGTTTGGAAGTCGGAACGAAAGGCTGTGGCAAACCTAGCTAGGTTTGGTCACCGGGTCACACTTCAGATTTCATCGCAAACCGAACTCAAATCCGAATCAAGTGAGGTTCTTCATAAGTTTTAGGTCCTATGGTGGGAAGCTTTGTCGAAGGACTTTGATGATCCTTCTGTCATGTGTTTCCTAGGTGGTTCTTTCAACTCTAACGAAATGCACCATCTGCTATCTTGATTTTCTTCAACGAAAGAGCTGTGAGATCCTGACAAAGTACATGGCGTTGCTGACACATTTTCCTTTCCATTGCTTTGTTTAACCTTTCCTTTTTTGATTCAAAGGCACTTCCAACATACCAAGCTCCACATCATCCTATGGTAGGACGAAAGACTACCAACTACCTATGAGGGAAAGGGGCCACCTAAAGAGAGGGCTCAGATCCGGAACCAATAAGGTTCCTCAGAAATTTTAGGTTTTAGAAAGGAGGAAGACATGGCCCCCATTCAGTCGATTGAAAGAGGCATCGATCAATAGAACGGGAGGACTGATTAAATGGTAATCTAGCGTCAAAACCGGGATTTTGTGCAGAGAAGAGAAGTTAAAGCAAGGTTTATGGTAGTCTCACTTAACCCTTGCTTCTCTAGTTCTATTTGCCTAGCTTGGAGAGGAATGTACTGGATGAATGCATGAAAGGATGCATATATGCAATCAACTTTATGACAATTTTAGGTTTGGTTAGTGAGAGTGCAAAAGCTCACATGCATGCTTACATGATTCTATCATAATACAACACAATAAATTCATTTTTATTAGGTGAACATAAGAATCGACAAACAACAAGAATCCACACTACCATGACTTGGTCCTTAACCTAGCAATCAACAATTAATTTGACAACTTGAATAAACTCTCAGTAAGGCCGACACATGCTGGTACATTCATCTTAAAATTCACACACAACCAAGCCTAGCATCTAGTTCATTTCATATTCTGGTTTAAAGATTACTTGTGAGCAATTGAGTCTAGGTAAAATACTAAATTAGGTATAAAAATTCTAGAAAACTTCTGGGATGTTTCTGGGATGCTAGGAAACTTAACCCTACACATTATTCTCAGGTTTTGGTTGGTACAACAATTCAGACAAGGAAACAGGGCCTAGGGCTCAAACACTAGTGGAATTAAGTTAAAAAAATTCTAGAAAAATTCTGGAATGTTACTTAGGTGATACTCAACACCAGAAAATTGGGTTCTAGCATTTTAAACCCTCCTATTAGTTCCCAATTCAAAATTGGCCAGAACAGCCCTGTAAAGTGTTTGAGTTATCTTCTGGGCAAAACAAGTCAAATAAATTATGGAAAAAATTGTATTTGTGAACTACACACCGTCAGGTTCTTATGTGAATAATTTCAAGATTTTTGAGACCACCTAATGACACTAGATCATATTTCTTTCATTCTCACCAAAATCTGCATCACAACAAGAGAGGGTCCTACTTTACATACATGGCTGCACAAGCAACCTTAACAAGGTTTATCTCTTTAATATTAATTAAAGTTGAAATAAAGCTACACCAAAATTTATTGACAACAAGTTCATACTTCATCAATTAAAATGCAAACATGTTTCTTTAACTCCACAAACATCTAGCACATCGAGCTACAACATCCATGACATCCAAATGCAAGGAATCTATATGAGCAAGGCAAGTTGTTAAATTCCAATTTGGTTAACAATTTTAAGATAAAGCGAATTAAAGGCGATTTGAATTTATACTTCTACATGTTAGTTATTTTCATGCTTTAATTACCAAGATGAACTACTAACTATGCTTCTTGATTTATATATATCCTTTTTAGTTGTGATTCTTGCTAACAACTTGAGTAAAATGATATGCTTGAGTTAACTTAGAAACTATATGCACGATCAAAGTATATGAATGATGATGTTTAACACATAATTTAAAGTATCTTCTACCCCCCTTAACATTTTGGTGCATAAAAGATGGGGTGAGAAAGGATGAGCATAAGGTAAGTAAATGGACCGCGGTTATGCAATTTAATTTCTATCATGACTGAACCATCCCAAAACCTTGAAACTCAGGATCCAAATGGGAGTCCTAAAGCTCAAAGGCCAGCACAAGATACAAATAAACCACAATTAGTTTTCTGATATAGTTGCTATACATGCTGCCCGTAGGCGATACGCAACTACTTAGAACAAAAGAGAGCAAATGATCACACTACAAAATCCAACGTCTACAAGCTAATGAATATAAGTAGGGTGTATATAATCTGAGAATAATCTCTATCTTAATCCTAATATCGCAACAAGGCAACGTCTCCTCGTCCTTTCACCATTGCTCTTACCGGTGAATACTTAGCGTGTCTATTGTTGGAAAAGAGAGACGAGCAATAGCGAAAAATTATTTTGCACAAATCAAATGAATGGTGAGGTAAGAATTAGATGCTAGGATAGATAAGAAAGAAAGGAATTATATTACTTGCATTTTTGCCAAATCTTTGCTAGTTTAAAAATACTCTTTGCAACTCAAAATCCTAACAACGTCCATTGCTACGGTTTTAACCTACAGTCAGTATGGCTCTGATACCAAGCCTGTGAGTTCCCAGGCGATTTAACTTGTAATGCTTAACCTTTCCAACGGTTCTAGCATCACAAATTAAATTTCCTGCTCTCGATGTATTATGTATCTCCCAGGAGTGATACACATACACCTTCACAAACATCAAGACATATACAAGTTATTACAATACCGCAATCTTCATAATTTACAACATAATAAACATACAAGGTTCAGTTTTCATACATAAGGCCGACCGGCCAAATAGCATGATAAAATATCAAGTACGCAGTGGAAAACAACGAATAAACTGAAATAAAACCATGAATTAACCAGCATTAGGGTCCCAATGGCTTTCTATAACTAGTAAGGCAACTGACTGGGTTAAACCTTAGTAAATTGACGTTTCTTGCGCATCTTTCCTTACCCGATTCAATCTCAGCACCTGATGTTCAGATCAGTAAATAAAAGCAACAGTGAGTACACGAATGTACTCTGCAAGACTTTACCAAACCTATACATAGCTACATGGAAGCTCTACTCAATGGAGAAAGCTATAAGGTTCATTTTAAGCACAAAACAATATTTCATTTGAAGTACAAGTAGTAGATTTAAATTGCAAGTGAGCAAACATTTTTAATACTTCAAATAATAGCGACTAATTAATATTAGACAACAACTAACATCAACAGCTGGCTGCCCTTGCAGCACATAAACATAGCATGAGAACCCATTCTCAATACCACCCAATCAAGTTTTAAGTTTAAATTCCAAAATGTTGAGTCTAACTCTCGCAAGTCCAATTCCAAGCGTGTCCATAACCAAGAACGTGGCTATTCGAATAGATTATACCCTGCAGGGCTGTACAACTTTACCCATATGACAGACCACTCCTTTGCCAAGCTATATAGCACACTTTCTAAGGTATGCTGGCAGATCTAAGTCCTACGAGACGTTTTCCAATGTAATGCATCAACTTGGAGCCACCCATATGGGTGAAACCCTCCGTGAACCGCCCTTGTGTGTGCAGACAGGGCTCCCACGAAGGACCCATACGTTGTGTCAAAATCACCGATAAAGCCTCAGCAACTACCGATGCTCCTCAGGGGAGGAAACCTACTCGGATCCTACCCACATTCCCAACAACAATAGAACATTTCTCTCCCTATCAACTACCACCTGTCACTCAGAGTCAATGCACAACAAAGTACTAAGTCAAGAGGGGTCCCATATACCCTCATGTAGATGCACGCAATAATGCTTGGTTTTGGTGAAACAAGATGTTTGGTCCTTGTTGACCTAGGCATGACCACACCACACACCCAACAACACATCAACTTTCACTTGCCCAAGTCATAATTATTTTATTTGTACTTTTAATTTTCAAATTATGACATCACCGGGTGTTGGATATAGCATAATAAAAATGATTTATGTGATCAAGGTTATCGACAAAGTTGACAACCACCCAATCTACCAAAAGCTAAGCATTGCTAAGTATCACGTTGAATAAGCATAAATAGAACATATAACATCCACCGAGCACTAATCATTAGCGGGAATATTAACTTAAGCTAGTGGTAGGGGATGAATAATTTTAGGGAATTCATGCAATTGGATTAGATATCTCTAATCGCCAAAATAACTTGACAAATAAAGCATGCATACATAAAGTTGAAAAACAAGATAATAGTTTTGAATATAATAGGATCAACGTGATCAAAGGGGGGTTGCTTGCCTTGCTGGAGATAGTCTAGGTGCTACTGAGGATCACTCTCATAGACAATCTAATCTCTGAAATCTATCAAACGAACGAGAAGAACGAATAACGCCGAATATAATCAAAAATACAAATTCATCCAAAATGCATTAAAATTACACAGAAGGTATAGTATGATTTTATATGTATTTATAAATAAAAATCATTTGATTTGGAGTTTGCATGTGAGATTTATGCCCTTCTGAAAATCTGCTGGGAGAGAAAATGCAAAAGAATTTGCATCGATTATTGTAGCCGAAATTAATTCTTTTCGTGATTTTTTTGAGAAAAGTGGTGGAGATGAAATTTACATGGCATGGAAGAGAGTAAAGAGTTATGAACAAAAAAATTGGATTAATCTCTTTTGGAGTTCATATGAATTTTCAAAGTTAAATGAATTTTTAGTGCAAAAAATATTTATTTTCTGAATTTAATTCTAATATCAAAATTTTCTGTAACAGTAATGTCGGTGTTTTAGAACCAAACTTACGTAAAGATTGTCTGATTTGGGGGTTCCCCTAGTCTCAAAATCACGTAGAGAAGGAGACACGGGGATTTTTATACAGGTTCGGGCCTTCTCCTCAGAGAATAACAACCCTACTCCTGTGTGTATGTATTGAGTATGCTGGATTACAATACCAAGAGAAAGACTAGAAAGATGCTCCTTGTGCTCTTGATTTTCCTTCCCCCGATACTTCTGATGATTTTGCCTTTTATAGTACTCGGAGTGTGCTGCTGTTCTTCCAGTTCAAAGGGCACCTTAATGTTCCAGATTATGGAGCCGTTACTGGAGATTATTTTGGGAGTAGTAACGTTCCCACGTTGCGAGGCAGTTGGCACCATGACAGGGAGTTAAATCGTGCCATTATTCCAGAGAATAACAGTGTAGTCTACTGCCCATATCTTTAAATATGGTACGAAAGATTCCCTGGTTGATTAGGCCCACATATCTATAAGCCACATCGACTAGAGACTGGTCGTAGAAGAGCTTACGACTAGGTGGTGGTCGTAGAATAGCTTATGACCATAAACTGATCGTAGAAGAGCTTATGATCAAGACATAGTCGTAGAAAGACTTACGACTATAGGGTAGTCGTAGAAGGACTTACGACTATGGGGTAGTCGTAGAAGGACTTACGACCTCCAGCTTTTCCCTTATGAATATTAAGGGGTATACTTAAGAACCATATGACGTTATTATTATCCATAATATGAATTACAGATAAATAATTAAATGAGGATTATTATATCCTCGTCATCTACCCCCCAGCTTCAAGTGGAAATAACTTACATGGGAAAGGAGCAATAGATGATTTTACGACCATTAGCTGGTCGTAGAGAGGTTGTCGAAGGAAAAACTCTTCGACTGGTGTTTCATTTGACTAGAAATTGACTTGGTCAAGAAGGTTGTCGGGAGACTTATGACTTACAAGGTGGTCGTAGGAGATCTTACGATCACATAGTAGTCGCAGTACTGTAATCAGAAGAGAAATTCTTTTTGATTGTTGTTGCTCTTGACTAGAAAATGACTTGGTCAAGAAGGTAATTTCGCTTGAGGTGTGAAGACAGGCTCAGTTTTCTCGAGCAGACAAATTTAAGAATCTGAATCGACTCTCATAGACCTGTCTATTGGAGTAGTTCCCGAAGCGGTGGCAACCATTGGGTCGCCACGTCTTTAACTCAGGCGTGCGGTTATAAATACTTACCGGGGGTAAGACTTAGTTTTTTTACTTTTCCCCCAATCACTCCTACTATTCTTTGAGCTCTCGCCCTCTCCGCCGTTGACCAAATCAAGCATCCTCTTAAAATCTTTCCAAATCTAAATCCCCGACCCTTGAGAGAGATGGCTGGAGCCACTTCCCAATGGGCCGAATCGGAGATGGATGCAACCAAGATCAAAGCTTTGGTCGCCGCCGAGAATATTCCGACGAGTCAGTTCATGAAGTGGATTGAAGTTGCTGGGCAGCATTGGCCGTTGGAGGAGATTGGGCAGATCCCTATCTTCCAAGCGTTCTGTGAGTGTGGCCTCCAGTTGCTCGCTCATCCTTTCCTCACCCTTGTACTCGAACACTTCGGTGTGGAGTTGGTGAACCTTGTTCCCAATTCCATCATGATGTTGGGTGTGTTCGTGTACTTTTGTGAGGCCTACCTGGGGATTCCGTTTGACTTGGAGTTGTTCCAGTACTACTGTGGAATGACCAGGCTGAGCAGAGTCACCAGTAGCTGTAGTCTGAAGCTCTATGACGGGAAGTCGAAGGAGTATACTCAGATGTTCACCCAGTCATCGTGGCCGGGATGGAAGAAGAGGTGGTTATATTGGGAGATAACCAATGAAGATAGCCTCTCCTTCATTGGAAAGCTGGCCGAGAAGATCTCTACTTGGGATTCAACTCTCAAAGATTTTGGTCGGATTGCCCCCTTCATTCAAGCCATCAAAGACTTGAAGGAAGAGGGGCTTACTGGATGGCACATGGTGAAGGATTTCATCACGCACCGCATTAGCCCTCTGAAGAAGAGGGCTTATCCCATGTGGAGGTACTCGGGGCCGCAAGACCTGACTAGAGACTATGAGGAAGGTAAGTAAACTCCCAGCCTTAGCCTTTTTTCTATTAATTTTAGACTTGGCCTTTTTTCTGTTAATTTTAGACTTAGCTTATTGAAAGTTTACTTGCTCCTGCAGGCCTCTCGCAGGAAGAGATTGACGCTCGGGTCAAACTCATTTGTGAGAAGTCCCTGCCACCGAACATGGTGGCTCCTCAGATTTTGGCGGAACTATCCGTAGAGGACAAAATAGAGTGTCTAAAGGTAATCAAGAATTGATTTCATCTTTAGGAACTTATAGTCATGGAAGAACTTACGACTAGGTACTGGTCGTAGAAAAGCTTACGACCAGGGGGTTGTCGTAGAAAAACTTACGACTGCTTTGTAATATCTCTCTTTCTGATTCTTGCAGAAAGTAGGCATGGAAAACTGTTAGGACGACGAAGAAGTCGTGCTAATGGTTGTTGGCGCGGCGGGAGAGTGGTTTGATTCTCCCCTGGCCAAGAGGCGTTGGCTCGTGCAAGTCACCGACAAGGGAGGCGCAAGCTCGAGCACTTTTGACCCGACTAGGCCTTATGCAAAATTTGCTGCGGATTTGGCTTCTGCAGCAGAGGTTGCGGAGGTCGAAGTGCTCGAGCCTCTCAAGCGCAAAGCCCCCAAGACCAAGGTACCCTTTTATTACGACAATAAGACTTTCGCAGTTTCTGCCTCTCGTGGCTTTGTCAAGCGACTAGAAAAGGAGAACTAGAAGAGCTTTATGTCTTTTGTGAAGAAAACTATTGCCAATAGTACCTGTGGTCGAGGATGGTGCTGACCTTGAGGTGGTCGAGACAGGTCTTGACCATCCGGAGAGGCAAGAGGCCCAAGGAGCAGTCGTGCTCGCTCAAGACCCACGACCAGACGTGGTCGTGGCCATTCCTCAACTCGATTCTCGACCAGACGTGGTTGAGAAAAAGTCGAAGAAATCTTCTTTGGGGAAGGTTTCTTCCAAATTCAAGATTAAGTCCGACACATAAAGGTAAGTAGAAAGGCAAAAGTGTAAGAACAACATTTACCTTTTACTTTTTACCATCTAAGGTGTTTCCCTTTTTTTATGATCTTAGCCTGGCTCCTTTAGTCATCAAGGATGTTCCTGCCAAAGAACCCACTGCCACCTCCCCGACAGTTGGAGAAATGACTGTGGTGGTGGTCGAAGGATCGTCCGCCGTCCGAGTGGTGGAGGGTGCCATTTTTGCTGAAGTGGCTACGATTACTAAGGTGGTCATGGAGCCAGAGATGAAAGTGGCAGTGGTAGCGGCGGAGGCGTCCGGCCATGGGGGTGAAGCACTCGATCACCGTGCTGGGAAGGAAATCGTCGTGGATGATCCTCTTAGCTCCCAAGGTCAAGCTTCTGATGCCGTTACCGCCTAAGAAGAAGGGTCCGAATTCTATGACCGCTTGTTTTATGATGATGTCAACTCTTTTCCTCTGTAGGTTTAAGAGTGACGAGAAGACCTTAGCTGATTCGCTCAACTTTGAGAAAGCCGAGACGAAAAAGCTAAATGAGAAGAATAAAGACCTCCTGAATAAGCTTAGGAGGCAAACTCTACAATCCAAAAGTTGCAGGGACGAATAAACGGTAAGTGCTGAACTTAAAACCGCTTACGATCTGCTGAACTTAAAACCGCTTACGATCTTTCTAGTCTTTCTCTAACTCTTATTCTTTTTCAGAGAAAGACCAAGAAGTCCAATCGTAGGAGGAACGCTATACAAAGAGCACTGCCTCTCACGATGAAGAAGTCAATAAGTTAGATTCTCAACTAGTTGGTAAGCAAATCTTTACCTGTGATTGATTTTGTTTTCCTTTCGAGGTCGCTTTTCTGACTGGTCTTATTCTTTTCAGAGCAAGCAGTAGAAATAAAACGACTCCGCGAGGCTTCGACTCGCAATCAGGAGGAAATGAAGTCCTTGAAGGTCAACCTCCAAGGCAACATTTCTCTTCTGAACAATATACTCGGTGGGCTTCATGCTGAAAGAATCACTCCTCGTGAAGACACGATGATTGCCCACTCGACTGCCATTGGTGATCAAGTTGGAACTTTGCAAGAGTTGGTGACTACTCTGAAGACTAAACAATTCGATTCGATAAAGGTGGCGGTCAAAGAGGGAATAAGATTTGTTTTAACAAAACTTAAAGCTCATGACCCCAGCCTTAATCTGCAACCCGTCATAGACAATTTCGCCTGCCCTGAAGCAGAAGCGAAGCAGTTAATGACGGAAATGCAGCCGATCACCGAAGAAGTCATGGAGGATATGCAAATAAGATATCCTTTGCCAGAGTAGTCTGTACCAGAGTCCTGTAAAGACAAGTTTTTGTTGTTGTTGATATATAGTCATCCCTTCTTCCTCAAAATCATCTTGTCGAGTAGTTAGTAACTCATAAGATAATGAATGGAAAAAAGAGCAGGACTAAGAATTGAAGTCAAGTTAATAACTTTATCCTAGTCTCCGACTATTTGATTGGTTTATTTAGATAAACCAAGTAAATAGTGTAAAATGGGTCTTCTTAAAAAGAGAGGTTTAGCTAACTTGTAGTTTTTTTATCACGATTATCATGCACTGGTCGAAAGAGTAAGAACGAGTCGACACTAGGAAGTTCCTTCTAGTGGACAAGACCACATGCAAAGAGGAAATGCTTCGACTAGGTGATGTTACTATCTCTGACCAGATTAGTCAAACCAAGAACAGTCAACTTGAGTTAGATAAATGTCTAGAGTGCCTTTTAAAAATTCGTTCAACTCTTTCCAGTGCACTCAGTAGGTTCGCTCTGGTAGCAAGAGTTAGAAATAGAACGACGCTAGGAAGTTCCTTCCAGTGGGCAGGACCACGTGCAGAGAGGAAAGTCTTCGACTAGGTGTTGCAACTTCCTCTGACTAGTTAAAACGAAGCGAGTTTACCAAAAGTAGTCGAGCAAATTTGAAAAGTGTACTCGGCTTAATTTATTTTCAAAAATCAAAGAATAAATAAACTAAGGTACTAAGAGTCGGCTTGACATTATTTCAACCATGTTTTAAACCCAAGCTCTTTGTGCTGGCAGCAAAAAGGGAGGAACGAGTCGACACTAGGAAGATCCTTCTAGTGGGCGGGACCACGTGCAGAGAGGAAAGGCTTTGACTAGGTGATGTTACCATCCTTTCGACCAGTGTAAAGATGAACTGGGTACTGGTCGTAGAATGTCTTACGACCAGTGTAATGTCGTAGAAAAGCTTACGACTAGGAATTGGTCTTGGGCGGACCTTTGACCAGGGTATGGTTGAAAAAAATGTCAAAACCCTACTCAAAGTACGACAATAAAGATGGAAAGAACCTGATGCTTTATTGCAATGTTGGTTGATTACACATAGAATTTGCGTAACTGGTCGATGTTCCTAGAATTAGAAAGAATTCGGCCGTCTTCCATTGCGGTCGTCTGCGAACACAGTGCATAACCCGACCCTTTGTGTAAGGACCTTCCCACTTGGAGGAAAGTTTGTTTCGATTAGACTGGGATTGAATTTTCCTCGATACCAAGTCACCTATAGCAAGGCTGCGAGGTTGGACCTTACGATCGTAGTATTTACGTAGGGCTTGCTGGTAAACAGCTGAACGGATTAAGGCTTGATTCCTTTTCTCTTCGAGCAGGTTAATGTCATCCGCTCGAAGTTGTTCTTGAGCTGAGTTGTTGAAACTCTCGACCCTTGTTGACCTGATCTTTAGTTCTGGAGGAAGCATGGCTTCAGCACCGAAAACTAGGAAAAAAAGGTGTTTCACCTGTAGCCCGACTAGCAGTCGTACGAACTGCCTATAGTACTGAGGGTAATTCTTGTACCCAAGCCCCCGAGCGCTTAACAAGCTGGTCGAAGACTTGAGTTTTAATTCCCTGTATTATTTGGCCATTTGCTCGTTCGACTACCCCATTGCTTTAGGGATGGGCAACAGAGGCGTAACACAGCTTGGTGCCCAACTCGTCGCAAAATTTTTGGAATTTTGCTCTCGAAAATTGTTTACCATTATCTGTGATTATTCGACTTGGGACACCAAATCGAGTGATGACGCTTCTCATCATGAACCATTTTGCTGCTTCTGTTGTTATCCCAGTTACAGGTTCGGCTTTGATCCATTTTGTGAACGTATCAATAGCCACAAAAGGAACTCGAAACCTCCTGGAGGGAACGGTCCTACGATATCAAGACCCCAGGTCGCAAAAGGCCAAGATAGAGGGATTGTTTGAAATGCTTGAGCTAGTTGGTGTATTTGCCTGCTATGAAACTGGCATTGTACACATTTATTAACCAACTCTTTGGCATCGTAGAGAGCTGTTGGCCAGTAAAATCCTTGTCGAAAGGATTTTCCGACCAACGTTCTGTAAGAAGCATGAGTTCCATAGATACCCCCGTGTATGTCGTGAAGGAGGATTAGTCCTTCTTTCTACGATATGCATCGCATGAGTGCCCCTTGAGTGCCTCGTTTGTAGAGGACTCCTTCGACCACAGTATACATTTTGGCCTTTCGAGATAAACGATCCGCCTCGAGATCATCGTCGGGTATGGAACCCGTCTGAAGATACTCATAGATGGGATGCATCCAGGTATCTTCGTATTCTAGAGAGGCTATCTTAATAGGAGGTGTCTTTGGTGTTTCAACCAGAGACGACTTCTGGAGTTGTTCCAGGAATACTCCTTTTGGTACTTGCGATCGGGAAGAAGCTATTAGAGCAAGCTAGTCTGCGAGGAAATTATCCTTTCGAGGGATGAATTGTACCTCGAAATCAAAAAAATACTTTTCAAACTTTCGAACCTCTAATAAGTACCGAGACATAGTCGGATTAGAGCACTGGTGCACGTTTCCAACTTGATTCACGACTAGTTGAGATTCTCCTCTCATAAGTAGTCATCGAATCACAAGCGCTTTTGCAGCTCGTATGCCAACTAGCAAACCTTCGTATTCTGTCACATTGTTAGTGGCCTAAAAGTTTAATTGAATGACATACTTTAAGGTCTCTCCATTAGGATATTCCAGGACAACTCCAACCCTTGAGCCTCTTAAAGTAAGTGACCTATCAAAGTACATTGTCTACTGGTCTTGGGAATTTTACTAGGGATCCAGAACAGGTTCACGATTTATCCATTCGGCGACAAAGTCTGCCAAGATCTAGGATTTAATAGCCATTTGGGACACGAAATGAAGGTCGAACTCCCCAAGTTCTACTGACCATTTAGACATACGTCCCGCTGCTTCCCTATTCTGGAGGATCACTCCTAAGGAAAACTCAGACGACACAATTATCTTGTGCGCCTGAAAATAATGCCTTAGTTTCCTCGAAGACAAGAGGAGGGCATAGAGAAGTTTTTGGACCTGAGGGTAACGCTCCTTAGGCCCGTGCAAAACTTCACTTATGTAGTAGACTGGTCGTTAGATGTTTTCACGCTCTACGACCAGTACTGCGCTCACTGCCTATGGCATGGCAGCTAGATACATTAAGAGCGTCTCCTCTGGTTTCGGGGAAACCAAAACAGGAGCACTCATAAGATATCTCTTGACATCCTCAAAGGCATCGTTTTCCTCTTCTGACCACTCGAAACCCTCGTGCTTCCTTAGAAGTTTGAAGAAAGATAGTCCTTTTTCTCCCAGTTCTGCGATGAAACGACTTAAAGCCACCATACACTCTGTGAGTTTTTGGACTTCTTTCTTCATGGTTGGAGGGCGCATTTGCACGATGGCCTTTATCTTTTCGGGGTTTGCTTCGATCCCTCGTATAGAGACCAGGAATCCAAGCAATTTTCCCGAAGAGACTCCAAACACTCACTTCTCAGGATTGAGTTTCAGGCGGTGTTTTATGAGGTTGTCGAATATCTCCTGCAAGTTTGAAACATGATTAAGCCGTTTGATGCTTTTTATGACTAGATCGTCAACATAGGCTTCCAAATTTCGGTCTAGCTGATGTGAAAAAGTCGATTGCATCTAGCGTTGAAAAGAAGCGCCAGCATTTTTCAGACCAAATGGTATTTTGATATAACAAAATGTACCAAATAGAGTAATAAATGCGGTCTTTTCTTCATCTTCTAGACACATATTAATCTGATGGTAGCTAGAATATGCATCTAGAAAACTTAATGTTTCACAACCAGCAGTAGAGTCAACCAACTGATCGATACGAGGTAAAGGGAAATCATCTTTTGGACAAGCTTTATTAAGGTTAGTGAAGTCTACACACATTTGCCACTTGCTGTTAGACTTCCTAACCATTACAGGGTTGGCCAACCACTCTGGGTGGTCGACTTTTCTTATAAAGCCTGCTTTAAGTAGCTTTTCCAATTCTGACCTTATTGCATCTCGTCGATCAGGGGTAAATCTCCGTAATTTTTGTTTTACGGGTACTTTGTCAGGCCGTAGAGCTAGCCTGTGCTCGATTACTTCCTTGGGTACTCCGGGCATGTCGGATGCTTGCCAAGCGAAGACATCTGCATTTGCCCAGAGAAAAGTAATGAGAGTGTCTTCCTACTTGGGGTTATAACTATCCCCAATGCGAACAGTCTTTGAGGGCTCCTCCAGATCCAGGAGAACCTCTCTGACTTGGTCATTCGGCTTAGGTGCAGCTTTAGGCTTCGACTGCTTGGTCGAAGGCTACCCTTTTTCTTCCTGAGTTAGCATTTGACCAACCATCTCGAGGGATCGACGGTCACACATATGCGCCATCTTCTTATCACAGTGAATTGTGATTACTCCTTTGGGACCTGGCATTTTAAGACATTGATACCCATAATGAGTTGCCATTAAGAATTTTGCCAAAGCTGGTCGTCCGAGTATGGCGTTATATGCCATATCGAAATCGACGACATCAAAGGAGATCTTCTCCATTCTGAAATTACTTGGTGAACCAAATGTTAAAGGAAGAGAAACTTGACCAATGGGTTTGGTCGAAGACCCTGATACGATACCATGAAAAGAGTATCGTACCAGTGTTACCTTGGTCCTGGGTACTTGCATCTCATCTAGGGTACTCGTAAACAGAATGTTTAACGAGCTACCACCATCAATCAATACTCGATTTACTCGACAGTTGTTGATGGTGGGTTCGACCACGATCGGAAAGGGACCTAGTCGAGTGGAAGGGATCGGGCAGTCAACCTTCTCAAAAGAGATGGTGACTTCCGACCACTTCGGTATTTTATTGACAAGAGGAGGGTCAATCGTGTTTACCTCGCATTCGACCACCTTAAGCTGTCGCTTTGACTCGTATGCCGATGATCCCCCAAAGATATGGTCGATGGTGTGCTTAGGATCTTGAAACGGCATCTCCTCGTTGTCGTCCAACTGTGTACGACCACTAGCTTGCCCTACCTCTTCGAGGGTAGGAAGTGGTCCTTTACCATTATAGTAGTCCTCGAGTTTTCGTTGGAAAACTCGGTAGTTGCGAATGTCATGTCCTTCCTTTTTATGGAAAGGGCACCACCTAGGCTTATCATTCTTCCATTCAGGGTGCTTACCTTTCCCTCGATCACAGTATGGTTTGGAACTTCGTGGTTCCTTATTGCTTACGGCCAGGACCTCCTTAGAACCGTTGGCTTGAGGCTTTTGGCCCTTCGCCTTGTTCTTGGATTTCTTGGCCTTTTTGTCCTTCTTTTTGCTACTTTCGCTGGCCTCTTGAGGATGCTTGTCATCTCGATCAATGATTTTGGTCCACTCATCGCTTCTTGATGATCGCGTATCGATCGACCATCTCGAAGAGTTCGAAGGTGATGGCGGAGGATTCAAAGCGATATCTTCTGTGATTCTTCTGTTGCGGACTCCCTGCTTGAAGGCTATGATAACAGATGAGTCAGAAACCTTAGGAATTGAATTGCGAACCTGACTGAAACGCCTGATAAATTGGCGTAATGTCTGATGGTCGTTTTGTCTTATCCTGTGCAGGTCGTCCTCCTTCCCGGGGTGATGACAGGTGCCCTGGAAATTGGCTAGTAGAAGGTCGTAGAGGTGTTGCCACGAGTAGATCGACTCAAGCGGTTGGTTTAACAACTATGATCGAGCAGACCCTTCAAGCACAATTGGAAGGTAATTCGCCATGACGCGCTCCCCTCATCCTGCTACTCGGACAACGGTCGTGTAGATCTAAAGAAACTCGATGGGATTTTGAGACCCATCAAACTTCTCCATGTTCCCTGGTCGAAACCGCGGCGACCAGTGAACTGCTCGGAGGTCAGGCGAGAATGCTCGGCATTCGGTAATCACATCATAACGCCTTCTTCACAAGAAAGAGGGGTTGATGTCGCCGGGCGATCGTTCATGACGATACCCAGCAATGGGTGAATCTGACTTATGATAAGTCTCGATCCTACATGGGTAATACTCGTATTTTGTCTGCTGTTGCAGACCTCTGGGTCGGATTGGCGAATGATCGCCTCTCCTGGGAGCTTTTTGACCATCAGGCGTTCGTGGAACCCTTTTTCGGTTTGGGGAACGATGCAACTTGCGGCGATATCCATGCGGTGAGTTATTCGAACGACTGGAGGCTGTCGGGGCCGTACTGCTATGACTTCCAGAATGATGCCGGTGAGGATGCTCGAGTTTGCTCATCGTACTTTGCAGCCTTCGTGCGATCTCTTCGGCGAAGAGGTCGTAACCAGGCGCTCGGGCAAGTTCTCGAGATGGGTTCTCAAGCGGATCATTGATATGTTGGAGTTCTTGAACTTCTTCCGACTGGTATTGAACACGCCCAAGCAAATTTCTCTGAGCTGCAATTCGTCTCCGTCAGGTTGTTTCAGAATCGTCCATACCTGATCCTTGAGCTTTCCTCAATGAAGTGCGATGATCTCGAGGATTTCCCGCATGTTCATCAGAGTGTTGACTCTGCTCATCGCCAGAGGTGTCCTCGCCATTGCCACGAGCGGTCGTAGGGTATGATCGTCGGGCAGCGTCCTCAGTCCTGCCTCTAGGAGAGTTATTGCTACCTGAGGGAAGGACGAAGACCTCCCGTTGATGACCTCCACTTGCGCTTGAGGCCTCCTCGCTTGAGGAGTAGTCGAATGACACCATCTGGCGACTTGGAGTAAACCCCTCCAAGAAGTGGAATTCTGGGTTATAGCCGTCTCCGTGCGTAGGTGAGCCCTGCATTGGGATGGTCGAACTCACAAGAGAAGCATGTTTGATCACATCCTTGGCTGGGTTAACCGAAGAGAGAGGACCACCAGATGCTGATGAATATCCGGGATTATGACTTCCAAGACTTGTCGTGCCAGGTCGGACTACCTTAGATGGACTTGAACATTTGGAGAGAGAACCCTCGCCATGCTCTGAGCCTGCCTTAGGACAGCCCTTGTTGTGGTCGAATGGACCCTTGCCCTTTGAGGAATCTGGTTCCTCATCTGGACGTATCGTTGTGGGGGATAAAGATCCCTCCTCAACTCCATCGATGGTAGAGTCTCCTGGAAAATGATCTCTGGGGGTGACATCACCATCGAATGATGCAGTACTTGGCTCGTAGTTGAAACCGGCATCCATGTCGATATCTGCGTAATCGGCCAAGTCGAACCAGTTCTCCTCGTTCCATTCTCCTGCCATGAGAGCATGAGAGTTGGAAAAACAAAGAAAAGCTGATGACTCGAAGATCCCCACGGTCAGCGCCAACTGTCGGTGTTTTAGAACCGAACTTACGTAAAGATTGTCTGATTCGGGGGTTCCCCTAGTCTCAAAATCACTTAGAGAAGGAGACACGGGGATTTTTATACAGGTTCGGGCCTTCTCCTGAGAGAATAACAACCCTACTCCTGTGTGTATGTATTGAGTATGCTAGATTACAATATCAAGAGAAAGACTAGAAAGATGCGCCTTGTGCTCTTGATTTTCCTTCCCCCGATCCTTCTGATGATTCTGCTTTTTATAGTACTCGGAGTGTGCTGCTGTTCTTCCAGTCCAAAGGGCGCCTTAATGTTCCAGATTATGGAGCCGTTACTGGAGATTATTATGGGAGTAGTAACGTTCCCATTTTGCGAGGCAGTTATCACCATGACAGGGAGTTAAATCATGCCATTATTCCAGAGAATAACAACGTAGTTTACTGCCCATATCTTTAAATATGGTACAGAAGATTCCCTGGTCGATTAGGCCCACATGTCTGTAAGCCACATCGACTAGAGACTGGTCGTAGAAGAGCTTACGACTAGGTGGTGGTCGTAGAATAGCTTACGACCATAAACTGATCGTAGAAGAGCTTACAATCAAGACATAGTCGTAGAAGGACTTACGACTATGGGGTAGTCATAGAAGGACTTACGACTATGGGGTAGTCGTAGAAGGACTTACGACCTCCAGCTTTTCCCTTATGAATATTAAGGGGTATACTTAACAACCATATGACATCATTATTATCCATAATATGATTTACAGATAAATAATTAAATGATGATTATTATATCCTCATCAAGTAACATGTTTCAAACCTATTCTAAGCTAAAGCACATTAAAAATGGAAACCAACAAAATTGGTTTCACTCAATTTGGAGTTAATTTGAATTAGTTATGAATTTTATTCTATGTATATACTAATGATTCTTAATCCCTAATTGCTTTGCCAATTTGTATTATCTATCTCATTGACCTAGTGCCACTATTTCTATTATCATAACCCTGGCCTAGGGTTTGCTATGATTTAGACAACCATATTCCAAATCTTGACTTCTAATTAGTTTTACTCTTTTAGATTAAGAGCCATTGGTTAATAAATTGTTATATTCTCTAATCCACTACTTTGGCATTTGCCAAGACACTATCTTACTGATCTCTTCAAGATTTTCCTACTGTTCATCCATCTTATTAAGAACTTGCCTAATTAAAGTACCCTCTAGATTATTTAGTTCATCAACCAATCTTTTATCTACATAATGGTCTACTTATTATTTGTTAATAACCTTTCTCAAAACCCGTTTTCCATATTAGTGTGCTCTTTTAGGATCAAACTCTAATGACTATTTAATCTAATAAAGCTTTTCCATTTACTTGTATTTGAACTGTCATTAGCCTACTGACATTTCAAGTTTTCATCTTGATACTTTATTTGTCCATTCATCCTATTAGAGGAAACATTCTGAGTAAGAGTGTTAGTTAACTAGGCCTTCCTACTGTCATTAGCCGCGGTCGGGGTTCATTGAGGTGGCTGAAATGGCGAGATAGCCCTAGCGGCGCTGCCATGGCCTTCAGTTTTTGAGCTCAGTTCGAGCTCTGGAGAAGAGATGGGGAGGGATGGAGAGGAGGCCGGGGCAAAGGGAGGTCAGGCGAGCTCAATGCCACCCTTAAATAGGCGGAATGGGTGGAGGACTCGATGGTGGCAGCGATGGCATTAACTGCAAGACACGACAGCAGCATGGGTGACGCTCGGGCAAATGCGACGGGTGCAGGCTTTGTGGCGTGCATGCGGGGGAATGCGGCCGCGTGGGCGAGACTCTGGGCGAATCCGCGGGCAGGCAGCCAAAATAGTGGGCAGGGCTTGTTGCGCTGGTGCGAGCTCACAACCATGTGGCCATCGCAGCCAGCATTGGCATGGTTCTGTGGAGGAAGATGCATGTGTAACACCCCAGCTCAACATTGAGCCTGGAATGCTACTAAAATTAAATTAAACAAAACTAAACTAAGACCATTTACCAAAATTTTCAGCAGAACCTTCTTTGTATAGTTAACTATACCGAGGTTTCAGCAATTAAATATAACATTAACAATAATTCAATTTCCAAATTTATCCAAGCATGCAAGATAGTCTATTCCGATAAAGTAATAATAAGCATAATCCAAATTCGCTAATCTCATTATTACAAATAAGCCAAAGCATTCAACCAAAGCTATGAATGAATCTCAATCGGTTTGCTTATTTATAGAGTATGAACTAAATGCTATTCTTTCTTTAGGATGAAAGGTAGTGAGTGCATTCCAACAAAACTACTCCCTCCCATGTATGCCGTCCTTGCTTGGGGTACCTAAAAACACAACAAAGCAAGGGTGAGTCTAAAGACTCAGCAAGTATCTATAAAAGAAGCATTAAACAGACAGATATGGCATCAACATGTCAAAAGAAGCATTACACTAAAAAATAACTCCCATACTTATGTAATATGAACATGCAATGCATCTTTTAATCTTTATCTCTTTTCGCATTTTACCGGTAATGCGGGGTATACAACCGTCGATGTATACCCTTGCCTGTGCCCTCTGGCACAGGGACCAAGAGCCTATACTCCATGAGTATAGAGACCATTGCCCATCATCTTCATGATGGGGACCTCTCCTTAGTGCCCACATTCCACGAATGTGGGGACCACAAGCCCGTCATTTACATGACGGGGACCTCAACTATATATACTTGGTGACCACGTGACCAAGTCTCAGGTATGCTTTCAGTATGCGTATGTACTATGACCCTATCTTTCATACATATGAAACAAGTACATACTACAACTTCAGATCTCACATAGCATGTAAGGCATTAACAACATACATAGGAAAGCTTTAGCCATAAACATGCATTCACCAAATTCTATTCATATTCATCACACTATCATCCATGTATGACTAACACGAGTAAACGCAAGCAATCACATCAACCAATCATAATTGTGCTACAAACATGATACTTGCCTCAACCGTGATACGGAAGACAACGATAGGAAGCTCTAGCCCCGGGGTTCACCACCACCTGGCAGCCGTAAAATAATATACTAAGTACACCAACCAAAAGTGTACAACAAAGCAATGAAACAAAAAGAGAACAAGTGTCCCTATTCGCAATCCGAACATTTAATCAAAATACTCTCAAATTTTCAAGTCTGTCCAAACGAACAGCTGTTAAGGAAAAATTCATAACTTTTGAGTCAAAACTCCAAAATCCATGAATCTAATTTTACTAGAACGTACACAAGCCTAGCTGCAACTTCTCAGGTGATCGAAAGATCAGACTAGTTCATCTAAGCCTTTATTTTTAATCCTGAAGACCGATCTGTCATCTCTGGTATTACTAACTTGTGAATTTCATAACTTTTGTTTGGCTCAACCAAACACATTGTTCTAAAACTTTCTAGAAACTAAAGGAAACCAGCTATCTCAATAAAATTATCTCAAATATATCTGCTATGCAACGAAGGTTGCAAATAGTCAAGTAAAACTCTTCTGTCCACAATAGAGAGACAGATTACAGCCTTAGCTTCCAAAATTCATATCTTTTGATCTAGAAATCTAAAAATTATGAAATTTAACTTTCTGAAAACATAATGAAAGTACCTACAAATCTCAAGGAGACCAACTGACCTGATTCGGCTATCTCTCATATCAAATTTACAGATCTATGTTCGCTGCACAAGTCGTGAGACTGATTTAGCACCATATCTTGCGAAATTCATAACTAATTAAACGTTTATCCAAAAATTATGAATTAGCACTTTCTGGAAAGGTAACGAAAATTACCATCTATCTCTAGGAGACACTAATCCCTGAATCTGCACGGATCTAACTCCAAACTGCACGTCAACCGATAGACAGATTCAACCGGTCTACACAGCAGGAGAATAATCTGACAATCGGAGACAAATCACACATGAACGATCTACAAAAACTAATGGGGAACAGGGGTTTACCCACAAATCCTTCACTGGACCTCGCTGGATCCCTCATGAAGACCTCCCTTCTTCTTCCCCTTCCTTCTTCCCTCTCCTTCCTCTTCCTTATGGCCTGCCAACTGCAGGGTTGACAGCACCGGAGATGGCAGCGAGGGAGCTCGGTTGGGAGAGGAGATGGTGTGGCAGCCAAAGGGGAATGGTGGGGGAGGGGTGGCGGCCAAGGGGGGTGAGGGAGGAGGAGAGGGGTGGCCAAAGAGGTGGAGGGAGGGGTGGCAAGGGTTGGGGAAGTGGCGCCCCCCTGGACCACTAATGGGCCGGCCCACTATGGCTAGATTGCCTCGGCCGAAGCCCACGATCCAAAACTCCCAAGAGTTTCTGAATTTTTTTCTTTAATTCATTCTCTAAACTTTATTGTATACACTATTGAATCATCGGATATTACATTCTAAACCCCTTAACAGAATTCGACCTCGAATTCTAAATGACGAATTAAACAAAAGAACATCTGCCACTGAAACAAAATAACAAACAACACGTACTAGTCGTGAATAGATTCGGATGCTGCTCGCGCATGCGAGACTCTTATTCCCAAGTCGTTTTCCTCTTGGAATTATGGGACCACATCACATTTGATGGATACCCACATCTACGCCTCAACACTCGTCTCGACCTTGACAGGTTCTCTCAACACACAGGACTCAAAGCTAGGATCTTACTCGTTGACCAACGGCTCTAACGTAATCCCAAGCCGCGGACCTCTCAGGTACTCACTCAGCACCAGAACATACCAAACGTTGCGTAATTAGCGTATGGACCCGAGACGATCAGAGCGATATGCTAACTTCCTAATCCCCACAACTGTTGAAAACGCACGCAACAAGCAGAACACACACGGAACACTTGTCCTATTTCTCAATCGATTTCTTCATCTTAACAAGGAGAAACTTCGTTAAGCAGGGACGCGCAACACAACTTAATCAACCTTCCTCCAAAACACTCAAATCCAAACTCGACGATTCATCAAGAAAACCTTTTCATATTCCAACTAAGCACTTTGTGAATAAACACCACATAAGCCAACAGAGAATTCGCTCAAATGCCTAAATCAAACACTTCATTTATACTCCTGAACCGGAAAGAACCACCTTGCCGATCATAAAGTCAGATCAAATTGTACATGATCTCCATCATAAAAACCCAACTCATACAAGAACCAATTGAGCACTTCTATACTCGAGAAAACTTTTTTTTAGAAGTTCTTTTAAGAAATAAATCCTTTCCCAAATCATGGGCTTCCAAATCATCACACTAACTCATTCTCTTAACTGTCAATTCCAAAATGATCATCAATTGAAAGAACAACCATTTCCTTTCTTTGTCTTAACTGAAAAGAACCATGCATACCAAGATGAATCAACTCAATTTATAATTGGCACCTGTCATAGAGACAAGGCTCAAATAAAAACCAGGATAATATTTCATCATCCGAGAGTACAACCCCTTTTTTTTCTCAAACTTTCTTTTAAGAATTCAACTTTCTCTTAAATCATGAGATTCCAAATCACCGCATAACACACTAATTCATTTCTTTTAATTTGGCAAGCCTCAAATCTATGCTCAAACTGAACACGAAATCCACATCTAGGAAGAGAGTCTTCCAATCCACAATAACATAATGTGATCACCTTCTCTACCAAAGGAATTCCCAACACACCTCAATATAGATTTCAGCTACAATCACATCACCTCAATCTTTTAAGGATAATCAATTTGAAATTCACCGCATACACCCTCATTTATTGCATCCAAAAGATCCTATCAAAGATCACCATAACTCTTGGAACCTAATAATGGGAAACTAAGATGCTAGTATAAAAATGCCAAGCCCGAATTCCCCCTTTAAGAATTCCACACTGAACTTCCGGTATACTTGATCTGTAACCCTCAGATCTGATGACTAAAATTTCACACAGCTCAACAATAACCTCAGTTATTAATGTCAACATTCCTCACTCATCACGTAACCGCCCCAAGGCGATTTATTTTACCAATCTTGGACCTCCTCTAATCCACACCAATCCAATTCAGTTACACAACCACAATATACACATTCGCAATACCCTAACTGATTGACCAAGATTCAAACAAAGGATATTGGATCATAATTTGCCATACGTCCCACTAGTTGTAACACCAATCAATTGTATTTCATCGACAAACATTCCATTTAGCTAGAACCCTCTCCAGGTGTTATAGGTCAAAACCGAATCACTATCTACTGCTCTTCAAATAGCTTGGTTCCCAAGATTTCACCACTATCATATACTTGTCCACCACCAACGATCGACGTTCTACACTTTATAAGACTTTGGCAACACAAGTTGGTTAATTCCTTTCTCAAAAGGAAGAAACAAACAAATACAAGTTTCAACGCACAAGAAAACGTTGCTCCTCGGGTGAGTACGAGACCAAGAGAAACAATCAAATATTAATGATCTCAAAAAAACAAAATCTGAGTCCATGAGATGAGGGCACATGTCCCACCGAAGGAACTTCCAAATCCCCATAAATCAAAATAAAACATTGCTATGGAAACCCAAGAAACTTTTAAGCTGTAACAACAGAAAAGTTGTAGATTACAGTTCTTAACTCCAACCTCAAATACTTAGGGCACACATTTTCCGTTAACAAAGAAAGCAATTTTCTTTGATTACAACATTACTTACCATCCCATGCAAGAAATGCCTTTAAAATCAAATCAAATTAATCACTTAGAAACCAAACAGAAACTTTCCATACGTCACATTGCTCAACTAATCTCATCTACTACATAAATCATGATCTCCCAAAAGAGCACGTATGCAAAACTCCAAACATTTCATTTAACCGGTATTACGAAAAGCAATCAACTTACTTCCTCTCTAGAAGAATCATTACCACTCCAACGCGTCACATTCTATTATCGACAATCTTACTAATATCAAGAATAATTCACTCTTAACAAGATTCGTTATTGTCAACTCTTCCTTTATAAAGCTCCTAACGGCTTACCAAAGTATTACATACCACTTTATCATATCATCCTCAATTGAGAGTATACCAAATTCTTACAATCTCATTGCAACAACCACTTTATCTTAGAGGGGACCTACTACATAATTTAAGACGATATTCCAAAGTCCTCTCATCAAACGCATACTATTATCCGACAATTTCACCATCATGCAAACACAGGTCATCCCCATGAAACACACATGAGTAAATCACTTTTGACTTTCAACCTTTCACTTATTAGGAACGCTCACACCAATTTAGTACACTCTAATTCTAATCTGGAGGTTATCATAACCCATTGATGATTATTCAATTATGGACGAATTGATGGTCATTCCTCTATTTGTATTCCCACGAGCATAAATAAGATCATCAAATAGTCAATTAAAGAAAACCCCATATTATTATCTACTAAGACCACAGTCGAACACCTCCTTATTTTTCTCTTGTTGCGTAGTTAGATTAATCCATTGAGACCAAATAATCCAATAAGTTTAGCAAACTAAACAATTCTATTGATCAACCATTTCATCAATGTTCCACACTTCTTAATAACTCTATTGATTCTGACTAAATATAGTTATACTCATAGTCACAGCTCATCAAAAACTACTAGAGGACAACCTCAACTTATTCAACTTTCCTTTCATATTCATTAGCTAAGATCGATCATGCACACACTGCAACCCAATCTTGATAATCCATATCATATTCATTAAGTGCTTTGATTATAACATCTCATCTTATCATGACAAAACACCGCTACAACTTCTTTCATTAGGAAGAACCATTAATCTTCAACACTCAAAATACCCAAGAGAGACACATTGAGTAAAAGCCTCCACGTACTAAAGGACTTGCAAAAGGAAAATTTCATTAACCCAAAAACATCAAGCAAATAAATGGATCAAGTTTTCCCATGAGAAAGACAAAACATCAATATAAAGGTCAAACTTGACCATCAACCAAGTTCACCAGCCGCAAGAATAACTCATCGGTTGGGAAAACAATGATTGCTTTACAGGAGAAATTCAGCCCAATTGAAACACACTATCCTTTCTCAAAGCAACCCATCAACCGCAATGAACTAATAACCCAAGAGAAACTCATCAGTCACAACTGGACAAGAGTTGACCAAATTCAAAGAAGAGAACAACTCTTCTAAATGTAACACCCTAACCCAACATGAGCCTGGAATGCTACTAAAAAATGTAATAAACTAAACCTAAGACATTTCTCTAAATTTCGGTAGAACCTCCTTTGTATAGTTGGCAATACCGGAGGTTCAACGGTTTAATAAACATCATTCAATATTCCAAACAACTAGTTGTAACGAATTATCAAAGAATGTCCAGAAATATGCTGATCAACTATAAGTAATCAATAGGGCATCCATATCCATATAATCAACGCTATTACAATTTATTCCAAGCATAAGGCGTAACCATAAAAGGAATCCTTTAAGCAATTTACTCAAAATTAAATCCAATATCCAATTTTATTCAATATGTGTGAACCATGACTGTGTGCACAATTCTTAGATTTATTCCCTCCCATGCATGTCGTTCGTACGAGGAGTACCTAAAAACACAACAAAGCAAGAGTGAGTCCCAAGACTCAGCAAGTACAATAACTGGCAATAATAACATAAACAAAACTTCATATCTTTTAGTATAGAGGTCCAAATGGAGTGTTCTTATACTTTCTGGAAAGCTTATCAAAAACTCCAACTAAACCTAGTTGGTGATCCTTCCTGATTTGGCCATCTACCACCCATACCAAGCAGGTTTACAGAACTGCAAATTCACGTCAGGATTCTGGACAGTGACTTTAAAAGTATCATAACTTTCAGTATATTTATCCAAATTTCATGATCTTTAGCTTTCTAGAAAGATGAGACAATTATCTACATCTTTCGTTATAGTGAGATCTCCTAAAAATTCAATTAACTATCCTCTACAGTTCAATTTCCATTATATGTCAGAAAGATTACAGAATTGTAGAATAGCAACGCTAAACAATTCGTAACTTTTGAACCGCTCATCCAAACGACATGATCTAGCACTCTACGGAAAGGTATCGACGTCACCTACAACTCTCTAGGAGGTGCACAAAACAGATTCTACCGTTAAAATCCTCAAACATGTCGGCCAACCCTATCTGTGCTAAACAGATCTAATACCGACATTGATAAATTAATCAAAAACAACACTAATCAAAGGGGAATTGGGGTTTACCCTTGAAGAACCGCTGAAGATCACGAACCGAGGTCGCGATCTCTCCCTTTCCTTTCTCCCTTCTTTCCCCTCCTTCTTCTTCCTTTCTCTTCCTTGGCCGGCAGCACCCGAGGAGGCTTCTCCCTTCCTCCTTCTTGGCCGGCAGCGAAAGCTAGGGGTGGGAGGGCACTGTAGTACGGCGTGGCACTGTAGCACGGCGGTGGTACTGTAGCCGTGATACTGTAGCAACCTTAGGGTTGCCCCCTCTCCTTCTTATGTGGTCAGCTGCCCCTTCCCCTTGGGCCTAAATCTTTGTGGGCGGAAGCCCTGACCAAAGTTGTCCAAATTAGGCATAAACCCCCTCTAATCTCCTGTTAAAACACTTTTTCTAATTGGTCCTTCTCCCCAATTTAAATATTCTCTCTCGAATACTCTTTCGAATCCATCTGGGGTATTACATTCTACCCCCCTTAAACTAAATTCGACCCCGAATTCTATCCACGCTTAACATCAAAGAATAAACACAGCTAAAAAACTTACTGACATTACCATGCACCTGCTGTGGATAATTCTGGATATGAGCTTGCACAAGCGAGACTCCAACTCCCAAGTCACCTCTCTCTCGGACTATTGGGCCAAAGGCACCTTGACGCAAACCAACGATTTGTGCCTCAGCACTCGCTCTGACCTCTCTAGAAAACGCACGAGATGCTACTTAAAGGTCAGCGGCTCCCACGAAACTTCAAACTTTGGACCTCCCTAGTACTCACTCAGCCCTGGAACAAACAAGACGATGCGTACCCTACGCATGGACTCAATATGGTTCTAGCGATTTGCCAACTTCAAACATCCCCACAACTTCGAAAACAACCCAATGTACCTTGAGCTATCCTTCCCTTTGGTACCAAACTACAAAATTTGCACATAAACATATGGAACTCTTGTGCCATCTCTCAGCCGATCTCTTTATCATAACAAGGAGATCCTCCATTAAGCAGGGACGCGCCACACAACTTATTTTAATCAAACTTTAATAATCAGATTCAACTGAAAACAAAGGACTCACAATGCAATTCCAACTTTCCTCCAACACTCAAATCCAAAATCAGAGATTCTTCACGAAAACCTTCCATCCTTCCAACTCGGTAGTTTGCCACTAAACACCACATAAGCCAAAAGAGAATTCGCTCTAATGCCCAAATCAAATACTACATTTATTTTCCTAAACCGGACAGAACCACCTTGTCAACATAAGTCATCTCAAATTGTACATGATCTCCATCATAAAAAAATCCAACTCAAACAAGAATCAAGAGAGCACTTCTCTACTAGGAAAACATTCTTTTCTCAGATATTCATTTAAGAAATAAATCTTCTCCCGGATCATGGGTTTCTAAATCATCACTGCTTCCTTCCTCTTAGCGACAACCCCAAAAGCGATCTTCAAACCAAAAGATAAAACACACTTATTTAAAGGGACTCTACTAATCCACAGATGGATTCTCTAGTCCACTCCGATACCAAAGGAATTATTTGACAAATGGTTCCCAACACATAATAAAGACCTTTCACCCACAACCACATCATCTCATTACATTAGGGATAATCAAGCTGGAACTTCTCAACAAGACACTCTCATTTATTACAACGAAAAGGGCCTATCAAAGATCGTCACACTATTGAAATCCACTTTTTATTCTACTACTTCTACACGGTCATTGAGCAACTAAGGGCCTAGTATAGATCACCAATCCACAATTCAATTCCCAAGGCTCCCACAAATATAATCCGGGTAAGCGATCTGAAACTCTCAAATCTGAAGACTAAAATTCACACAATCCAAACATACTCAATCATTAGCACCGACATGTAAACATATTATCGACCAAATTATCTTTAGAAAGGTTCTAACTCCCAAAGGATTACTCACTGAAGCCGAGGTCATACTTGACAACGACTTCACAATTCTGTTGTCTCTTTAATTGCCATAATGATTAAATTACATTGCTAAATCCCACTCATTAAACCACACCATCATAAATCACCTACACAACCTCATAAAGTTAATTACCCAATCGTGATACTCTAATAATTTTATCAAGATTCCATACTTTCGTTAATCCCATCATTCCAACATGGACGAAGGTTCTTAGATTATAATTCGCCATAGTTCCACTAGTTGTAACACTAATCAAATGTAGTCCATCGACCAGCATTCCATTTAAATAGAATTCTCTCTAAGAGTTATAGGTCAAAACCAATTCACCTTCTACTGTTCTTCAACTAGATTGATTCATAAAATTTCACCACTACCATATACTTGTCCACCCCCAACCAGTCGCTATAATACACTTTATAAAACTTGGCAACACAAGTTGGTTAATTCCTTTCTCAAAAGGAAGAAACAAACAAAAACAAGTATCAACGCACAAGAAAAACGTTGCTCCTCGAAGTGAGCACGAGACCAAGAGAAACAGTCAAATACTTATGGTACATATTTTCCGTTAACAAAGAAAGTAATTTTCTTTGATTACATCATTACTTGCCAACCCAAACAAGAAGTGCTTTTAAAACCAAGTCACATTAATCACTTAAGAACCAAATAGAACCTTCCAATACGTCACATTGCTCAAACTAATTTCATCTACTACATAAATCATGAACTCCCAAAAGACCACGAATGCAAAACTCCAAACATTTCTTTTAACCGATATTTCGAAAGGCAATAAACTTACTTTCTCTCCAGGAGAATCATCACCACTCCAATAAGTTAGAATCTCTTATGAACAATCTTACTAACATCAAGAATAATTCACTCTTAACAAGATTCGTTATCGTCAACTCTTCCTTTATAAAGCTCCCAAAGGCTCACCAAAATGTTACATACTCCTTTATCATCTCATCCTCAATTAAGTGTATATCAAATTCTTACACCCTCGCTACAACAACCACTTTATTTTAGAGGGAACCTACTACACAATTTAAAGGGGGCGTATCTGGTGAACAAGAGCTCCTTTGTGCACAAGTGAACAAATCGAATCCGGGCGCTCCGTTCGAAATCCGACGGCCACGTCGCTGCCTTGTGCGAAGGCCTTGACGTCATGTGAGCTTGGCTTTTTTCGTTCGGCCCCGCGCATCGCCCACTTCTTTTTGTGTGGCGCTCGCTCCCCACCCACGCAGCCCTAGCGGCGGTTGTTCCCCACCCACGCAGCCGTATCAGCCAAATCCACTCTCGTCGTCGAGCGTGGCGGTGCTTCTCCATCCTTTGAGCAACTCGCCGCCGACGCCGCCTTACCTTGCGCTCCTACCAGGGCTCCCCTCCCACAAATCGACTATAGGGTTAGGTCCATGCGCCTCCCCTCCGCGAAATCGACTCTAGGGTTAGGTCCGCGTGTTGCCGAACCATGGAGAAGACGAAGAATCGCGGGGAGGCGTACTCCGAGTTGTCATCGACGGCGAGAGCGCCTAGCAGTGGGCTCCCTCTCATGCCTTGCCCCAAGTGCGACGTGTAGATGATATGGGCCGTGTCGGGGAGCTCGAAGAATCAAGGAAAAGAGTACTTCAAATGCCCTAGGAACGAGGGGGTAAGAAACTCCCTTTGCTATTACTTTTGATGTTCAAATTTGGGTTTATACATTTTGGTTCGTCCAGATGTATTTGGGGACGTGCGACACATTCATGTGGAGAGATCAATACATGAATCATTTGAGTCGGTTGCGTCTGGTGGAACAGCAGAGAAGGGAGCATTCGCCTGTCAAGCTGAGCAACGGAGACCAGCGTGTATTGGATGATCTGGACCAGATGAAGACCTGTCTGCAGCAGATGAAGAGCTCTCTGCAGCAGATGAAGACCTCTCTGGACCAGATCAACAACGCACTGAGGAAATCAAGTGATGGAGATGAAAAGTTCAAAATGGTTGTAGTTGCAATTTTGTTCTTTTTGTTAGGAATTTGTATTGAGAATATTGTGAACTGAGATTTTGATTTTGTTATCTTCCCAGTCTTTTGTCATGTAATCTGGATGAATGGATTCTGAAATGGATGTATGGTGTGATGAATGGATTCAATATTATGACTGTACATTGCAGAAATCAATATGTGCCTCTGTACATTCAATTATAATGCCTCAATCTGGATGAATGGATTCTGAAATGGATGTATGGTGTGATGAATGGATTCAACTATATGAATGGATTCAATATTAGGACCTGGCTGTGAAGAGCACCTTTTGTAGAGAAAAATGTGAATGTATCAGGAATGTGAATGTATGAGGAATGTATTAGAAAAAGTGCAGGATGTCGACGCAGGTGACAAGAGCTGCTCGGTGAGGATTAAGACCTCATTGAAGAGATTATTTCAGGAGCTACTGATGGAGTTCACTGTGAAGGGAGCAGATTGTGACATTCCTAGCCGAGAAGGCAAAATCTGGAGCTTCTAGAGCAGATTGTGACAAATTCCTATCTTGTCTATGTAAATATCTTGACAAATTCCAGAACATGAGCATTACAAGCTCCAGAATCTGATTCATGTGCCCAGAGCAGGAGTGAAGTTATGAAAAAGCATGTGTGATTGATGTGCCCAGAACATGAGCATTACAAGCTCGAATCTGATTGATGTCCATGTATGATTGATGTGCCTAGAACATGAGCATTAGAAGCTACAGTCCAGAATCTGAATTCCTTGGTACAGTCCAGAACATGAGCATTAGAAGCTCCAGAATACCTCAACTCTAGAATCTGATTGATGTGCCGAGAGCAGACAAAAGCGTCAAGAGATTTCAGCATCCAGAAATCTGATGGAAAATCACAGTTACAACACATTTGATAAACAAACAACTAGCCAAAATTACTGCCCACATAAAACAAACACAAATGTTGAGTTAGTATGTAATAAGAGGAACCACAAGTGAAGTGAAAGAAATTAAAATGCTACATTACATCATTATTTGCTTGTTTTCTTAAAGAACGATTCTTGGTATTATGGGTGCCGAGCTCATTACAAGTCCTGCACATCTGAGCTACCTTTCCTTCAACTTCTTGGTTTGCTCTCCCGGGCCGATTCCTCTTGCATTTGCCTCTAGTGAGATTGTCTGTAGGCGGCAATATATCGATGTCATGAGGGATCTCACACCCAAGATATGATTCGACCTCCTGCACTCTACTTTGTGGTCGAGCAGGAATTTTTTGGTTTATATCTTGCATAAACTGCTTAAGTTTCTCTCTCGCATTCTGCATGTAAGGTAGTGAAGGTGTAGCTCGATGTATCAATTCTTCTAAGTCCTTGCGCATCTCCGAAGCCAACTTTTTAATTTCTTCCTCCGTTGGATCTTTCGGTTTTTCCTCTAAAACATTGCCATTCTCATCAAACACAACCTCCCTCTTACAATTTGCAGTCCACCTTTTCAAAACATAATGACTTGGAAGCTCATTCAGCAATGCACCTCGTATCTGAGGATAATATGACGACAAGGAATCCCATGAGTCTTGAAACAACATACATGAGCACTCGGCAATCATGGTGTTAGTGTCACATGTGACTTTTCTCACCTTCTTACCATCCTCATTAACCGCTGTTACTTTAAGGTCACATACTTGTGCCGTGCTGTCAACAACACACGTGTCCCTGGCCGCAATAACCTCCTTCTGAAATTTAGCGAACACCATATGGGTGAATACTTCTTTGCCATCTTTGCTCTAATGCCCATGGTGTCTTCAACTGAGGCTTAGTGTGAAAGGTGGCATGGTCTTCTCGTAGCTCCTTTTGCCTTTGTTCCTCTACGGCAGTGTCGAACCGGATCCAGAACTCAACCAAAGCATGTTTGTAACCAATAAAGCGATTGAAAAAAGAATTGGCGCTTTCAGATCTTGAAGTTGTTCTAAGAATTCCTGCCAAGGGTATGTCCATAAAGTAGGCTGGTACCCAAGAAGCACGAATCCTATACCGACCAGCAAGCCACTCATTATCTTGCAAACCGAACTCAGAAATAATAGCTGCCCACTGTGACTCAAATTCTTCTAGAGTTTCTGAGGGATATACACATGAATTGACACGCCTGTAAAACATTTGGTTATCCCTCAAATCTGGTCTTATCTTAGTTGGGAGTTTATTCAATATGTGCCACATACATAACCTATGCGTGCTAGTTGGTAAGACATGCTCAATTGCCTTCTTCATGGCCGCATCTTCGTCAGTTATTACAAGTCTAGGGGCAACACCTCCCATACATCTTAAGAAAGTACGGAACAATCATTCGAACGTTTCAATAGTCTGATTCAGCAGCAATGCAGCCCCAAATAGAACACATCCCCATGGTTATTCACTCCCATGAATGGTGCAAATATCATATCGTATTGGTTTGTATTATATGTCATATAGAATGAGAGCAACTCACCAAAATAAACGTAATTCTTCCTAGAGGTCGCATCCGCCCAAAACACATGCACCAATCTACCCTTGTCATCGATAACATAGTCAAAGTAAAATGCCGCATTATTCTCGTTCTTTCTAGCTAGATTATCGAGAAACATCTGAGCATCTGATGACTTTATACTCTCTCTCAAAGTACGATGATAATTTTGCAAGTCCCTCCTTGTGCATCCTACATTCTGAAATCCACCCTCACTGAGATGAAGATATCTAAATGCCCCGGAAGTGCCAATGCTAGCCTGATGGCATGCGAACAATGTAGTCTTTGCCTTCTCAGTTACTTGTCTATTAGAACGTATCAAGTACTGCTTACTAGGTGACACAAGACCATGGTTATGGACTTCGACAAATATCTCCAATCTGAACTTATTGTCCTTAGTCCGTTTGATACCAAACATGGCCTCACAACCGCACCTACTCAATTTAGACTCATATGTCTTCTTCGCTTTTACCTCCACCTTGACCTTACCTCTTTCTTCCTTCCACCCACGCCTGGCACAATAGTACCGCCTCCATCGCAACACCCCATCAATAATCGTCCGCTGTCCAATACGAACGGAGAAGACCGCAACATGCGCGTATGCTTTGTAAAACTCCAAGGCTGCGTCCTCATCTTCAAAAATCATCCCCTTCACAGGTGTCAAAGACTCAGTAACTACCGGTGTGGATGACGATCCTTGCAGCGGTAACGACGATTTAGCCCTAGAACGATATTAATCATGCAAATTAAAAATTATGCGCGCACTCACGCAGAATGGGATGCTAGCCGCCTTCCGAGGGGTTTTACAATCCGATATCGCAATGAGAGACTGTGCATCGGCCGTATCAGGTTCGGGTTCAGATCTAGGCAAAGCTAGTGGCCGCATCAAGCTACTAACATCTTCCATTTCGTCCATGCGGCTGCAGATCGAAACAACGATAAACAATGCATATCAATTGTAAATATCAGACACCACAATCAGTAATAAGACAACAATTCGTATGCAACAACTTACATATCAGAGAGCAGGACGGGGCTGCGTAGGGGAGACTTGGGCTGATGGTCTTAGTAATAATACAATGACCTGTACAAAATAGGTAGTTTGGCATCATCCATGTACATATTGAATTAACATTTTACTTCACTATTTTCAAAAGAAATCCCCAAAGTTAGGGATGCAGGCATGCAGCTCAATTGACTAATATAGGACTAGATTAGCAATTGCAACTTCCAAGTATTTCTTCAATAAAATAGGAGCACACAAACACTCAGTTGCATTAAATTTAGGATTGAAGGAGAAGCGTGATCTAGGAAACTAAAAGAACAGGGGGCATGTAGCACTTGCCTCAGTACTCTACAATCAAGGCAACTACATAGATTTCAGCAAATCATATTAGCATCTAGAGCCATCAACAGTACTCTTCTTCCTCCCTCCGTTCTTCAATACTTTGAGAGAGGGAAATTGACACTCCTGGCAACATGTCAAATAATAAAGTAAGCATTAATAAAATGGACAGCACAATATTGGAGAACATTCATAAAATGGACAGCACAATATTGGAGAACTTAACCACATAGTGGTACTGGGTTGTAGATCGCTGAATGTTACAAGATGTTCACCTTGAGAGCTAAATCTTCATCAATGTCAACAACGCGGGAGTGGCGGCGCGACGTAGGGCGGGACTCGGGGCGGGGCGACACACGGCGGGGCTCCGACTCGGGCCGACTCGGGAGGAGGGCGACGCAGGTCGGGGCTCCGACTCGCCTTGACTCGGGAGGACGGCGACACAGGGCGGGCCTCCGACTCGCCTTGACTTGGGAGGACAGGACGCAGGCGACTCGGGAGGAGGCGGCGGCGGGGCGGGCGGCCCAAGACGCAGTGGCGGCGCGCTGACGAGGCGTGCGGCGTCGCGACGGGTGGGGGAGCGGCGTCAAGGCGTGAAAATTTGCCGCCTCGTTCGAAGGCGAAGGGGGGGGGAACGCAAAATTTGGCGCGCCCCAAGTCTCAAGCCTCGCGTCATTTGGCGCACTTTCGCCCAGGCGACGCTGGCCGTTGAGTTCGAGCAGGCGCCGGATTCGATTTGTTCACTTGTGCACAAAGGAGCTCTTGTTCACCAGATACGCCCCCCAATTTAAAAGGTTATTCCAAAACCCTTTCACCAGAGGCATACTATTATCCGACAGTCTCACCATCATGCGAACACATGTCACCTATTAAATCCCATCATAATCCTTTCCAAAGTTTATTTCTTAATATTGTTGCTATCTCAAAAAGATTGCAGCAATTAGCCTGTTGTAGAGTATATATAATACACAAACCACACTATCGCAGCAAACCTCTTCTAGCAAGGGCATGCAACCACAAGTCATCCTCATGAAACACACATGAATAAATCACTTTCAGATTTCAACCCTTCACCGATTCGAAATGCTCACACTAATTTAGTACACACTAATTCCAATCTAGAGGTTGTCATAAACCATTGATGATTATTCAATCATAGACGAATTGATGGTTCTTTCTCTATTTGTTTTCCCACGAGCAAAAATAAGATCATCAAACCACCATTTAAAGAAAATGCTATATTATTATCTACTAAAACAACAGTCGAACACATCCTTATATTTCTCTTCCTACACAGTTAGATTAATCCAATAAGACCAAATAATTTAATAAGTTTAGCAAACTAAACAATTCTAATGATCAACCATTTCATCAATGTTTCACACATCTTATTAACTCTATTGATTCCAGTTAAGTATAACCATACTCATAATCACGGCTCATCAAGAACTACTACAAGACACTTTCAAATTAATCAACTTTCCTTTTAAGGATCTTAGTTAAGATCGATCATGCACACACTACATACCCAAACTGATAATCCATATCATATCCATTTAATTGCTTTGGTTATAACCTCTCACTTAACCATGACCAAACATCGCTAAAGAGTTTAACATCTTCCTTCATAAAAGAGAACCATTAATTTTCAACACTCAAAATACCCAAGAGAGATACATTGAGTCAAAGCCTGCACGTACTTAAGGACTTGCAAAAGGAAACTTTCATTAACCAAAAACATCAAGCGAATAAATGAGTCAAGTTTTCCAATGAGAAAGACAAAACTCTAATATAAAGGTCAAACTTGACAATCAGCCAAGTTCACCAGCTGCAAGGATAACTCATCGGTTGGGAAAATAATGATTGTTTTACGGGACAAATTAAGCCAATGGAAACACACCAACCTTTTTCAAAGCAACCCATTAACCATAATGAACTAATAACCCAAGAGAAACGCATCAATCACAACTGGATAATATTTGACCAAACTCAAATTCAGGGAAGAGAACAAACTCTTCTGAAGATACTCACTATCAACACCTATACTAAGATATCTGAGGTAACCACTTCCCTATTCTCATACCACGAACGGTGGTGTAACCTGGTAAAGCCCAGGGCCACAACCACGACCTCAACCTCTCAACATGGGTTATCCCCACACATAATTATCATATAATCAATTAAAGAGCAATCATACTCAATTCATATCAGCAATCATCAATACGATATAGCGGAAACGTAAATGCAATGATTCGCCCTTTCCCATCCTACTGTGCACCAGTGTGTCAAATTTTTAAGTTGATAAGACATTAGCAAATTTTAATTAATCTATTCACCACGGACCTAAAGCCCGCTCTGATACCAACTGTAACACCCTAGCCCAACATGAGCCTGGAATGCTACTAAAAAAGGTAATAAACTAAACCTAAGACATTTCTCTAAATTTCGGTAGAACCTCCTTTGTATAGTTGGCAATACCGGAGGTTCAACGGTTTAATAAACATCATTCAATATTCCAAACAACTAGTTGTAACGAATTATCAAAGAATGTCCAGAAATATGCTGATCAACTATCGTAATCAATAGGGGCATCCATATCCATATAATCAACGCTATTACAATTTATTCCAAGCATAAGGCGTAACCATAAAAGGAATCCTTTAAGCAATTTACTCAAAATTAAATCCAATATCCAATTTTATTTAATATGTGTGAACCGTGACTGTGTGCACAATTCTTAGATTTATTCCCTCCCATGCATGTCGTTCGTACGAGGAGTACCTAAAAACACAACAAAGCAAGAGTGAGTCCCAAGACTCAGCAAGTACAATAACTGGCAATAATAACATAAACAAATATAATCATCAACAAATCTCCATTACAAACATGTCATATGCTCATGCTATGCAAGATGCTCAAATGCACTTTCTCTTTCTCTTTCTCTTTTGCATTTTACCGGTAATGCAAAGCATGCATCCGTCGATGCATGCCTATGCCTGTGCCATCTTGCACAGGGACCATTGCCCATACTCCACAAGTATGGGGACCTAAGCCCACACTCCACGAGTGTGGGGACCATAAGCCCGTCATATTCATGACGGGGACCTCAACAAAAGAATGCTTGGTCACTGGCGTGACCCGGTCTTCAATATATCGGCATGATGCATATGAACAAATCTTAAATCATCATAATCATGCATTCTCAGCAACAACACATATGAATGAACTTATTCGTACATCTATCATTCATGTTCATTGTCATTCATAACATTAATAAGCATGACCATTGACATCCATAACACTCTAGCATCCATGAATATCACATATTCTCACAAAACAAGCAAACAAGTTCATTCACCCATAATAACCCTAGCAAACAAGTACTTGCCTTAACTGTGTGAGCGCGGAGGACGAGAAGAAGGCGCTGCCTCCGGGACCAATCCCCCACCTGAATATATTTAATAGGCACGCTAAGACAACAATACTAGACAAAACAAAGCTAGAAACAATTACGAAGTAGCTACACTCTCTTGCGCAACCCCAATTCCAAAATCCTAAACAGCAGTCCGTCCTCTCGACAGATAGTCATAATCAAAAATTCATATATTTTAGTATAGAGGTCCAAATGGAGTGTTCTTATACTTTATGGAAAGCTTATCAAAAACTCCAACTAAACCTAGTTGGTGATCCTTCCTGATTCGGCCATCTACCACCCATACCAAGCAGGTTTACAGAACTGCTAATTCACATCAGGATTCTGGACAGTGACTTTAAAAGTATCATAACTTTCAGTATATTTATCCAAATTTCATGATCTTTAGCTTTCTGGAAATATGAGACAATTATCTACATCTTTCGTTATAGTGAGATCTCCTAAAAATTCAATTAACTATTCTCTACAGTTCAATTTCCATTATATGTCAGAAAGATTACAGAATTGCAGAATAGCAACGCTAAATAATTCGTAACTTTTGAACCGCTCATCCAAACGACATGATCTAGCACTCTACGGAAAGGTATCGTCGTAGCCTAGAACTCTCTAGGAGGTGCACAAAACAGATTCTACCGTTAAAATCCTCAAACATGTCGGCCAACCCTATCTGTCCTAAACAGATCTAATACCGACATTGATAAATTAATAAAAAACACCACTAATCAAAGGGGAATTGGGGTTTACCCTTGAAGAACCGCTGAAGATCACGAACCGAGGTCGCGATCTCTCCCTTTCCTTTCTCCCTTCTTTCCCCTCCTTCTTCTTCCTTTCTCTTCCTTGGCCGTGACACAGGAGGCTTCTCCTTCCTCCTTCTTGGCCAAATAAAGCTAGGGGTGGGAGGGCACTTTGTATGCACGGCGGCAAGATCTGTAGCCGTGCTACTGTAGCAACCTTAGGGTTGCCCCTCTCCTTCTTATGTGGTCAGTGCCCTTCCTTGGGCCTAAATCTTTGTGGGCAGGAAGCCCTGACCTAGGTTGTCCAAATTAGGCATAAACCCCCCTCTAATCTCCTGTTAAAACACTTTTTCTAATTGGTCCTTCTCCCCAATTTAAATATTCTCTCTCGAATACTCTTTCGAATCCATCTGGGGTATTACACTAAAGGTACTCACTATCGCGCCTATACTAAGATATCCGAGGTAACCACTTCACTATTCTCTTACTATGAACAGTGGTGTAACCTGGTAAAGCCCAGGGCCACAACCACGACCTCAACCTCTCGACATCAACTATCATAATATATAACTAATATAATCAATTATAAGTGTATAAGATTATATCATACAATAAGCACAATGATCAACTAGCAACTGTAGCACGAAAGTAACTATTTACTCAATGGAAGCGTATATGCAATGCAAAAACCCAACCCATCTACTGTGCATAGTGTGTCAAAATTAATACTTTAAATACCACAGACCTACAGCCCGCTCTGATACCAACTGTAACACCCCAGCTCACCATTGAGCCTGGAATGCTAATAAAATTAAATTAAACAAAACTAAACTAAGACCATTTACCAAAATTTTCAGCAGAACCTCCTTTGTATAGTTAACTATACCGAGGTTTCAGCAATTAAATATAACATTAACAATAATTCAATTTCCAAATTCATCCAAGCATGCAAGATAGTCTATTCCGATAAAGCAATAATAAGCATAATCCAAATTCGCTAATCTCATTATTACAAATAAGCCAAAGCATTCAACCAAAGCTATGAATGAATGTCAATCGGTTTGCTTATTTATAGAGTATGAACTAAATGCTATTCTTTCTTTAGGATGAAAGGTAGTGAGTGCATTCCAACAAAACTACTCCCTCCCATGCATGCCGTCCTTGCTTGGGGTACCTAAAAACACAACAAAGCAAGGGTGAGTCTAAAGACTCAGCAAGTATCTATAAAAGAAGCATTAAACAGACAGATATGGCATCAACATGTCAAAAGAAGCATTACACTAAAAAATAACTCCCATGCTTATGTAATATGAACATGCAATGCATCTTTTAATCTTTATCTCTTTTCGCATTTTACCGGTAATGCGGGGTATACAACCGTCGATGTATACCCTTGCCTGTGCCCTCTGGCACAGGGACCAAGAGCCTATACTCCATGAGTATAGGGACCATTGCCCATCATCTTCATGATGGGGACCTCTCCTCAATGCCCACATTCCACGAATATGGGGACCACAAGCCCATCATTTACATGACGGGGACCTCAACTGTATATACTTGGTCACCACGTGACCAAGTCTCAAGTATGCTTTCAGTATGCGTATGTAACACCCCAGCCCAACTAAGGCCTGGAATGCTACTAAATTAAATAATTAAACGTAATTAAACTAAAACACCCTACAAAATTCGGTAGAACCTCCTTTGTATAGTTACCTATCTAGGAGGTTCCAACGACGATTATAACAAATAAAGATAATCCAGTTATGTAATAAACAAGATATAATCAAAACTGGCTATTCGTTACTATGACATCCATAGCAACTAAACATCTAATGAATAGACCATAAGCATCTAAAACGACTATTCATTTATTGCAGATTACTCCAAGTAAGCAATAAACAAGAAGAGTACTTTAAACAGTTCATTCATCTCCTCGTTAATTTTTTTCTTTCATTCTATGGTGGTTAGTTCGTGCAAAAGTGCAAGAAGTCTAATTCTTCCTTTCCCCCATGCATGCCGATCTCGTAAAGACACCTAAAACACAACAAACAACAAGGGGTGAGTCCAAGACTCAGCAAATTTAATAAATGGCATCAACAACATCCAAGCATGTAAATCATCAACTATACTTTACAAAACCACATATCAATCACCTTACACACACATGCTATGCAATATGCTCAAAATGATCCTTTTCCTTCTCTTTCCCTTTTGCATTTTACCGGTAATGCAAAGTGTGCATCCGTCGATGCACACCCATGCCTGTACCATCTGGCACAGGGACCATTGCCCATACTCCGCATGTATGGGGACCAAAGCCCATGCTTTACAAGCATGGGGACCTTTAGCCCGTCATCAACATGACGGGGACCTCAAGAGTTGCTTGGTCATCACATGACCAAGACTTCAATAAGCCAACATGATGCATATGTATAAATTCTCAAATTAATAAAAACATGCATCCGCAACAACATTGCATATTAATATTCTATTCATACTACAAAAGCTCATAAACATCGACTTCACAACTATCAAACATCCATGATTAACACATAACACAAATCTCTAGCAACCATGAACATTACCAACTATGCCATCATCACAATTCATGAACACACAAATTCTCATAATATATATCAAACATTGCCATTCAACCATATATATTATAACCATCATTATACTTGCCTCAACCGTGTGAGAACGGTGGACGCGAAGAGGGCGCTACCCCTGAGATCATGCTCCCACCTGAACATAATGATAACCCAAACTAACAAGCATACTGGACCAAAAGCATAAATAAGAACACAGCTGAACTCGCTAAACTCCCAAGCGTTTCCAATCTTCCAATTTCTACCGATCGATTTGGTGTTCACTGCGGACAGTCAACTTCTAAAATACATAACTTTCTGCTCAAGAGTCCAAATAAGATGTTCTAATACTTTATGGAAAGATACTTAAATTACCTAAATAAACTTAGTTGGGGAGCCCTTCTGATTCTGCCATTTACTACCCCTACCAAGCCAATCTACAGAACATCAATTATCACGTCGGGTTCTCTGGACAGTACACTAAAATTATCATAACGTTTTCTACCAAAGTCCAATTCTTACGTTCTTTAGCTTTCTGGAAAGGTGAGAAAATTACCCATCTTTTTTATTATAACAAGATCCTCTGATTTTGTCTTTAACTAATAGATTAACTCAGATTTCTACAGACTGTCAGGATGTTGACAGATTAACTGGACATCGGCACTAAACAATTCATAACTTTCTAACCGTTAATCGGATCTGGGTGTTCTTGGTGGCCACGGAAAGCTAAGGACATAGCCCAACTATCTCTAAGAGATTAGATCCCCAGATTATGCTTCTAAAGATATGAAAACCGCAGATCAATCTACTGGACAGAATGACCTTTACATAACCGGTACCGCTAAAACAACAATTAAACATCTAATAGACGGGGATGAAGGTTACCCTCGACGAAACGACGAAGAACACCAACACCTACTGGTGATCCTTCTCCTTTCCCTTCTCCATTCTTCTTTTCCTTTGGCCGAACACCACCCGCGGACTTCTCTTCTCTCCAATCTGCCGGCAGCAAGACGCGGAGTTCGTCCCCGGCAGCGGGGGCTCCTTCCTTGGTGGCAGCGGGGAAGAGCACCAGGAGGAGGCGCAAGGGCAGGGGAGGCGGCCAAGGGAGAGGGAGCAAGGGTGGCGTCCACAAGTGGGGAGGAGGGAAGGAGGAGAGGCGGCTAGGGTTTGGGGAGGGTGGTGCCTCCCCCCCTTTTGGCCGGCCACTACAAGGCCAAATGGGCCAAGGCCCAGGCCCAGGTTACCAGCAAATCGCAGAAAACCCCCTTTAAACTCCTGATTAAACGTTTTTCTGAAAGAAACCCTCTCCCGATTAAATATTCTCTCCCGATTATTTATTCTCTCCCAGTTAATTCCTTTCGAATACTTTTGGGGTATTACAGCGTATGTACTATGACCCTATCTTTCAAACATATGAATCAATAAGTACATACTACAACTTCAGATCTCACATAGCATGTAAGGCATTAACAACATACATAGGAAAGCTTTAGCCATAAACATGCATTCACCAAATTCTATTCATATTCATCACACTATCATCCATGTATGACTAACACGAGTAAACGCAAGCAATCACATCAACCAATCATAATTGTGCTACAAAAGGATACTTGCCTCAATCGTGATACGGAAGACAACGATAGGAAGCTCTAGCCGGGGTTCACCACCACACAGCAAAGTAAAATAATATACTAAGTACACCAACCAAAAGTGTACAACAAAGCAATGAAACAAAAAGAGAACAAGCGTCCCTATTCGCAATCCGAACATTTAATCAAAATACTCTCAAATTTCCAAGTCTGTCCAAACGAACAACTGTTAAGGAAAAATTCATAACTTTTGAGTCAAAACTCCAAAAGCCATAAATCCAATTTTCCTAGAACCTACACTAGCCTAGCTGCAACTTCTCAGGTGATCGAAAGATCAGACTAGTTCATCTAAGCCTTTATTTTTAATCTCGAAGACCGATCTGTCATCTCCGGTATTACTAACTTGTGAATTTCATAACTTTTGTTTGGCTCAACCAAACACATTGTTCTAAAACTTTCTGGAAACTACAGGAAACCAGCTATCTCAATAAAATTATCTCAAATATTTCCATTGTGCAACAAGGTACTTTCATTATGTTTCCAGAAAGTTAAATTTCATAATTTTTGGATTTCTAGATCAAAAGTTATGAATTTTAGAAGCTCAGGCTATAATCTGCCTCTCTGTTGTGGACAAAAGAACTTTACTTGACTATTAGCAACATTTGTTGCACAATGGAAATATTTGAGATAATTTTATTGAGATAGCTGGTTTCCTTTAGTTTCCAGATATTATTATAAAAATGTGTTTGGTTATGCCGAACAAAAGTTATGAAATTCACAAGTTAGTAGTACCGAAGATGACAGATCGGTCTTCGGGATTTAAAACAAAGGCTTAGATGAACTAGTTTGATCTTTTGATCACCTGAGAAGTTGCAGCTAGGCTTGTGTAGGTTCTAGGAAGATTGGATTCATGGCTTTTGGAGTTTTGACTCAAAAGTTATGAATTTTTCCTTAACAGCTGTTCGTTTGGACAGATTTGGGAATTTGAGAGTGTTTTGATTAAATGTTCGGGTTGCGGTTAGGGACGCTTGTTCTCATTTTATTCAATTTCTATGCTGTACACTGTTGGTTAGTGTACTTAGTATTGTTTTACGGCTGCCAGGTGGTAGTGAACCCCGGGGCTAGAGCTTTTCATCATTGTCTTCCGTCTCACAGTTGAGGCAAGTACCTTGATATTCTGATGATTAGAAAATGTTGAATGCTTGATGTTGACACTGTGTTTTTCTAAGATCCATGATAATGTTTAAAGTTCATGTTCCTTCCATATGTGTTATCTCCATGATTAGAGAGCATGTCTTTTCAATATACATATTTCATACCATGCGTTCATTATTCATGTTTCATCCACGGGAGTGGATTAAAAAGACCCATCAATTCCAGTATGGGCACGTAAGACCCACCATTCCAATGTGGGCAGATTGGGACACTCGTATGAAACGTTCTTCATACGGGACTTGGATCCCCACATTTTGTTAAATGTGGGCTTAAGTGAACACCGACGGGTGTGTCACTAGCAATACCGGTATGTGCATGTGTGTAGTCCCTTCATTTCATTCAATCCATTCATTCCATTCATTCAAATGTTCGTTCTGTGATTTATTCATATTATTCAATGATGTTGGTTTGATCATGTTTGTTGTTTGTTCCATTTACTCACTGTACTTGCTGAGTCTTGGACTCACTCTTGTGTTTTTGTTTATTTTAGGTAATCACTGATGTTGGCTCAATTGGGAGGGAGTAGACACGCACTACTCATGCACATCACCCTATTCAAATTCAAGATTATGATTTAGTTCTATCTTTCATTCGTTATTGATGCTGTAATAAATAAATTTAGATGATGAATGATGCCTATTGCTATGTTATGGTTGATTCAGTAGTACTTGTGATCCTTGATTATTCCTTCGATAGTTGTTGCTTAGATTCGGACCAAATTCATGACATGGTTCTTTTGAATATTGATCTCTTTATGTCATTAGATGAGGGTGTTCTAATTCTTCTGCATTATGGTTGTTTGTTAGTTTATTTAGGTGACATCTTGGCTTCCGAATAGCCAGGGTGTTACAGTTGGTATCAGAGCTGGCTTTAGGTCCGTGGTTAATAGAAATATATTTAAATGACACACTGTGCACAGTAGGTGGGATGGGTAATTCGTTGCTTCCGCATTTCTATTACTATGTTTCATTCGTTGAGCAATTGTTGAATTACTTCTGTACTATCTTTCTTGTTGTTAATCTATGATATGATGTGATATCTTATATCTATGAATTTATTCTATAATCGTCATGAGATGATCTTATATATTCATAACTGAATACATTGGTTATGCACGTTGATAACGGATGATAAGAAGTGGAGGTCGTGGTTGTTACTCTGGGATTCACCAAGTTACACCACTGTTCGCGGTATGTGGTTAGGGGAGTAGTAACCCCGAGTACCATGGTTTCAGGTGTTAAGCGTGAGTGGCTTTAGAAAGTTGTTCTCTTCCTTGATTTCTGAATTTGGCAATATTTGTTCTGTGGTGGTTGATGAATTTCTTCTGGGTTCATGATTCATGTTAGTTGATGGTTTTCAATAGATCTCTAATGGTTCTTTGAATCAATTATTGCTTTTCGACTGTTGAGTTGCTTTCACTATTTGTGATCGTTGTCAATTGGCAAGATTGAGGTTTCCATGGTTGTTCCTTCTTTCTCGTTGGAATAGAATGACTCATTTATTCGTTTGATATTTTGGGTAATGAAAGTTTTCTGTTGCCAGTTTGTTAACATGTGAAAGCTTTGGCTTTATGTATTTCTTTTGGATTATTTCGAGTGTTGAAGTTAATGTTTTTTTTTCTAAAAAGAGTTAAAATCATTTTGGGAGGTCCTGTTATGTTTAAGCGAGAGGTGTTAAACATAGAAATTTGTGGATAAGGTTTGAGCTATCAAGTCAAATCTGTAGCATGGTGCATGATTAATCTTAACTAGAATCCATAAAAGGAAAATTGATTAATTTGAAATGTCATTGTATTTGGTACATGATAAATTTTAGATAAGAGTTGTCCACATCTGTTCAGAACCTATTGATGTTAAGAAGTGTGGAAATATTGATGAACTGGTTTGATCTTTACGATTGAGTAATCTGCTAAATTGGTTAGATGAATTGGAATCTAAGTCCTCCTTCGGTTATTCTAACCGCTAGTGATGGTTAAGTTAAGGATGTGTTCGAATGTTGCCTTGGTAAATATTAATCTTGGATCCATTCTCATAACTGTTGTTGAGTTTGCAATCAGAGGTAGGATCTTGATTGAGCCCTTGTGTGGCTAGACAGCATTTAGTGTGTGCTATTTTGGCGTTGAGTGTCAGTAAGAGTTAAATGGATGAAGTCTAATAAGATATTAATGTTGGTGTACTTTTGTGATATGGTCATGTTCTAGTATCATCTTGTTGAAAGAGAGTTTGTTTCAATCTTGTGGCTTGTGTTCTTTCGGAAAATCTTAGGATGGAGTAGTAATGTTTGATGATTCTTGGTAAGAGTATATGATTTCGACGCCAGCAATTGTCGGTAATTTGAGAGTGATGTTGATTCACTTATAGAGAAAGTAATTTGAGCGTCTCTCGTGTTATTGAGTAAATGAAAATATTCCATGTTTTGCGTTCACAATCTTTTGGAGTTCATGATTTATGTGGTAGCTGAAATTGGTTTGAACACAGTGACGTGTTGGAAAGTTCAATTGGTTCGAAAGTGGTTCATGTGATTTGGTGTTAAATGTTCCTCTTGTGCTGACGTTACAAGGTGATGTTGTAACCAAAGAAAAATGGTTTTCTTCATTAAAGGAAAAAGTGTAATTGTAGTATTTGAGGCTGGGGCAAGCTTTGTAACGCACCACTCAATTGAAGTGTGTATGACCTTTCTATTCGTTGCATGAGAGTTCCTCAAGATTCGAAAGTAATGTTTTGTTCTTATGGGTTGAGGTTTAGAATTCTCTTCTTGTGGGACTTGTACCCTTACTGTTGACTTCCCTTATATTTTTCTAGTTCATTGCTTAATTGACTACTTTCCTTGGTCCTATGCTTATTGCGAGTGGTATACGTTATTCTTTGTGCTGGGAATCGTTTTCAATTGCCTTTTCTGTTGAGAAAAGAATAATGGATTTATTTCACAAAACCTTTCAGAGTGTATAATGGCAGATGGTTGGTGGTGATCAACTAAATGACTTGTGAGACTTTGGAAGTCAAGTTGATTGAGACATTAAGTGATAAGTTGATTTCTTGGAGTAATCCTTGGAGAGGGTTTGACTTAGATAGAAGTTTGGTCTTTGGGGCCAAACTGATGGCATTAATGCAAATACTAGAACCTATAGTGGTTTGTGGTCCAAGATCTTTCGTTCATGCTAAGTGGAACATTAGGATTGTTTAAAGTATGGAAAATCTTGGTAAGTTCTGAGGGTACCACGGTTGGGTACTTTACACAGTTGTGTAGAAGATTTGTGACGGTGTAGTTCAATGATGATGGAATTGTGAGAGATCTAATCGTTACGGCAACAATGGAGATGATAGGAAATGTTGAGTTACTGTAATACCCTGGCTATTCGGAAGCCAAGATGTCACCTAAATCATCTAACACACAACCATAATGCGGAAGAATTTGAATAATATCATCCAATGACATAAAGAGATCACTATTTAATAGAACCGTGGCATGAAAATATTCTGAATTCAAGCAAGTATAACGAGGGTGATCAAGATCACAAGCAATACTTAATCAACCATAACATAGAGAGGGTTATCAACTCCATCTAAATTTAATTATTACAGTTCATCATTAACGAATGAAAAATAGAACTAAATCGTAATCTTGGACTTGATTAAGGTGAAGTGAATGAGTAGTGCGTGTCTACTCCTCCCAATAGAGCCAACATCAATGATCACCTAAAAACAAACAACGCAAGAATGAGTCCGAGACTCGGCAAGTCTGAGAAAATAAATGGGACATACAACAAACATGATCATGACAACATCATTGAAGAATATGAATAAATCACAGAACGAACATTTGAATGAATGGAATGAATGAATTGAATGAAATGAAGGGACTACACACATGCATATACCGGTATAGCTGGTGACACACCCGTCGGTGTTCACCTAAGCCCGCATTTAACAAAATGCGGGGATCCAAGTCCTGTATGAAGAACGTTTCATACGAGTGTCCCAAACTGCCCACATTGGAATGGTGGGTCTTACGTGCCCATACTGGAATTGATGGGTCTTTACATCCCACTCCCATGGGTGAATCATGAACCATGAATGAATGAATGGATGAATATATATGAATTTGTAAGAAGAAAACTCAAGAAGCATGATTCACATACATGAAACGAAGTAGAAGTCAACGAAACCTACTCACATACCATAGTACCCAGTCATGGCATGAACTTAAAACATTATGAACAATCGACAGCAGTACATCACACAATGTACTTGCCCATATTGGAATAATGGGACTTCACTACCCACTCTCGTGGGTGAACAGGAGCGAAGGAATGAATGAATGTAAGGAACGTAGTCTTATTATTGAAGAATCATGGTATATCAACTATGAAGGGAAACAAGGAATACCGAAATTACCCATTCATATTCATCAATCAAGTGGAACAAACAACAAACAAGACAAATCAATTGTACTTGCCTCAACCGTGATTCGAAAGTCAACGATAGAAAGCTCTAGCCCCGGGGTTCACCACCACCTGGCAGCCGTAAAACAATATACTAAGTACACCAACCAAAAGTGTACAACAATGCAATAAAACAGAAAGAGAACAAGCGTCCCTAAACGCAATCCCAACAATTAATCAAAACTCTCTCAAATTCTCAAATCTGTCCAAACGAACAGTTGTTATGGAAAAATTCTTAACTTTTGAGTAAAAACTCCAAAAGCCATGAATACAATTTTCCTAGAACCTACACAAGCCTAGCTACAACTTCTCAGGTGACCAAAAGATCAAACTAGTTCATCTAAGTCTTTGTTTTTAATCCCGAAGACCGATCTGCCATCTCCGGTACTACTAACTTGTGAATTTCATAACTTTTGTTTGGCTCAACCAAACACATTGTTCTAATACTCTCTAGAAACTACAGGAAACCAAATATCTCAATAAAATTATCTCAAATATTTCTATTGTGCAACAAATGTTGTAAATAGTTAAGTAAAACTCTTCTGTTCACAACAAAGAGGATGATTACAGCCTGAGCTTCTAAAATTCATAACTTTTGATCTAGAAATCCAAAAATTATGAAATTTAACTTTCTGGTATCACAATGACAATACCTACAACTCTCAAGGAGACCAACTGATCCAATTTGGCCGTTTCCCATATCAAATTTACAGATCTATGCTCCCTGCACAAGTCCTGAGACTGATTTAGCACTCTGTCTTGCGAAATTCATAACTAATTAACTGTTTCTCCAAAAATTATGAATTATAACTTTCTGGAAAGATAACGAAAATTCCCATCTATCTCCAAAAGACACTAATCCTTGAATCTGCTCGGATCTAACCCAAAACCGCGCGTCAACAGGAAGACAGATTCAATCGATCTACTACAGAAATCTCAGAACATCTAATGAATACGAATCGCATACGAATTATCTATCAAAACTAATTGGGATCACAAATTTACCCACAAGAACGACGCGAGATGCCGCTGAAGCCTTCGCGAAGCCTTTGCGAAGATCACCCCCCACCTTCTTCTTCTTCCTCTCCTCTCTTCTTCCCTCTCCTTCCTCTTCCTTATGGCCAGCAACAATGGAGAAGCACCGGAGGGGAGGGGTGTGCTACAGTAGTGCCGTGCTACAGTGACGGCAGCGCTACAGTGCCCCGTGCTACAGTACTTAGGTGCTAGGGTTTAGTTCCCCCCACATGGGCCCAAAGAGCTATGGGCCAAAGGCCCGAGTTCTAAAACTCCTCTAAAATTCTGAATTTTCCCTTTCTAATTATATTTAATTCTAATACTAGTCACTTATATGTTTTATATTTGAACGGGATATTACATTCTACCCCCCTTAAACAGAATTCGACCTCAAATTCTAACCGTCAAAATAAACAGAAGAAGAACTGCCACTGAAATGAAACAAGAAATTACACATACTAGTCGTGAACAGACTCGGATATTGCTCGCGCATGCGAGACCCTTGCTTCCATGTCGCTTTCCTTTCAGACATATGGAACCACATCACAAATGATGGATACCAACGGCGTATACCTCAACACTCGTCTCGACCCCCACAGGTTCTCTTAACATGCAGGACTCAAAGATAAGGTTCTACTCGTTGGCCAACGGCTCTAATCGAAATCCCAAGCTTCAGACTGCTCGGGTACTCACTCAACACCAGAACATACCAGACATTGCGCATCAGCAGTATGGACCCGAGACGGCCATAGCGATACGCCCGCTTCCTAATCCCCGCAACTGACGAAAACAAACTAATGTACCTCGAGCCAACTTTCCCTTTGGTACCAAAAGCACAAACATGCACCACACACATGGAACTCTTGTCCCACTACTTAATTGGTTTCTTCATCTTAATAATGCACAACGGAACTTGTTTTTAAACAACTGTTTTAAAAAGAGAATCCAACTAAAAATAAGGAGTTCTCATCTCAACCACGTAATGCCATCTCACCACCAAAAGGGTCAAATCCCAAAATTGACAATTCATCACGAAAACAATTCCACTTTCTAAATAGGCAGTTTATGAATGAACACCATGAAAGCCAAAGGAGAAATCACTCGAATGTTCAAACCAAATAATTCTTTTGGTTTGTTTGAATTGGAAAGAATCAAACATGCCAACACAGCGCCAAATCAAATTGCGGATGACCTCAGTCAACAACACAAAACTCAAACGAGAAACAAGAAAACGCTTCACTACCCGAGGAAACATCCTTTTCTCAGTTTCTCTTTTAGGAATATAACTTCTCTCAAATTATGAATTTTGATTTCATCATATGACACTATCTCGTTTTCTTAAATTGGCAACCTCAACGCCAAGCTCGAACGAATACATCGACCACCGGCTTAAAGGAAGGCTCTCTTGACTCCACAAGACTTATTCTTACCAACTCCTCATCGATGTAATTACTTTGACAGATGACTCCCAAAGTATCTCAAAATAAATCTCACATTCAATCATATCACCTCAATCCTTTAATAATAACCAAATCATGGTTGACATCACGATTCTCACGTACTACATCAAAAGGGTCCTATCAAAGATCATCCCACAATCTCGAATCCACCCTTATTATACTTTCGCTACACAAAATCTCGGGCGACCAAAGCCCCAAAGATATAAAAGGCGAAGCCCAAAATTTAACCTCCAGGACCCTAGAATAAACTTCGGTGTAAAAGGGTAGGGAAATCATCGATTCGATGAATAAAACTCCCACAACCTAACCATACTCGACCAATAAGGTCAATAGACAATTATACTCTTAACCAAATTATCTTTTGAAAGATTCTAACTCCAAGAGAGTTACTCATTGAGACCAAGCCATACCTGACAAATAATCCCACAATCTCTACTATCTCATAAATTGCTTTAACGATTAGATTACCTTGCTAATCTCTCCCTCGTTACGCTACACCACAAAATGAACAAAGAATCTTGGTCCACAAATCACTATAGGTTCTAATAGTTGCAACAATGCAATTAATTCAGCCCAAAGACAACCATTGGGTATACTAAGATTCTTTCCAAGAATTATACACGAAACCAATTCATCCTCTAATGCTCCTCAAATAGCTCACAACCCAAGATTGCACAACAACAATTAATAAACACTTTGGAAGACCCATGTGAAACGAATAGGCAAATGAAAACAGTTTTTCACCATCTAGAAAAACATTCACCACTCGCAATGAACACAGGACCGAGGAAAAAAAATCGATTAGGCAATGAACGCAGAATACATAAGGGAGGACCACAATTGAGGCACAAGCCTCACAAGAAGGGAATATCAAACCTTAACTGATAGGAGCAAACGAGCCTTCAAGATCAAGTCACTTGAATCACCCAAGAATCAATAGAGCTTTGCAACATGATGCTTTACTCGATAAAAATTCAACTACCATAAAAATATTGAACACCAAGAGATCATGAATGCAACTTTTGAAATATTTTCATTTAAGAGATATCACAAAAGACGATCAAAATTCTTTCTCCATAAAAGAATCAACATCACCCTCACATCACTGAACATTTTATTAACATCAATAACATATATTCTTGGTAACATTCATTATACCTTACCATCACATCAATAAATCTTCCAAAAGGAACACAACAAATCATGTTATAGAATTTCCATCACCATATAAGATTGTAATAACAACTCATTCTAGAAAAGAAATCTAGTGCGAAAGCCACAAAGCTGAAGCAAACCTCTTTTTAACAAGCTCACTCTAGAACAAGACAACCTAATAAAACCCACCAAGTTAAATCACTTATTAGATTTCGCTCATATACCCTTCTTGACGCCAATGCCGATAAAGCAAACACTAATAGCACTCTAACAATTAATACTAACAACTGATGATTATCTAATCATGGAAGCATTCATAGTCCTATCTCTGTTCAGAAATTAGAATGAAATATCTTTAATCTTCAACAATGGAATATTTATAAGACAAGATTTTGTGAGTCACTACAACAACTATCATCCTTTTCTCCATACATATAACAATAATTTAGCATGGCAAAAACAGGTGAATCTAGCATTTGTACAAAATCATCATGTATTTGAAATAGAAGACAGAGTCAAGATTAATAGTTACCGAGGCAATAGCCTAACACACCCGTAATTATCCATGAGTCTCAAACATGTATAGACAAATTCTTATTCAACAATGTTCAAGAGATTACTACAGGACAACTTGAAATTAATCAACTTTATCTCTAAAGATATTAGCTAAGAATCGTTGGTTTGCACCACGCTAATGTCCCAACCTGATAACTCATACCATATTAATTCATTTAATTAAAACCTCTTAGTTTAACATGACAATAAAGGGTTTTATCACACTCTTTCATAGAAGAGAGGTACTAAACTTCAATCTTCGAATTAATCCAAAAGAAATACGCAAGGTCAAAGCTTCCACATAATAAAGAACTTGCAAAAGAAACCTTCCATTGCCCAAATACCAAGCGAATAAATGAGTTACGATTTCCAACAGGGAATAAAAATAGAACTTTCGTGAAAAGATCAATCTTGCAAACTAACAACATTCACAAGTAGCTGAAATATCACACTAGTCGAAAGAACAATACTTGCTTCAAAGAACAAATAGAGACCAATTGAAACTTGCCCACTTCATTAAACCACCAATCAAAGGAAGTTCATCAATGGCAAGAAACTACAACCAGAAGACCAAATACAAGCTCAAGGAAGACAACATCTTCATTAAAGAACTCATGCCCAACACATAACTATGGAATGGGGGTAAGTACTTCTCTATTCCCATACCACGAACGGTGGTGTAGCCTGGCAAAACCTAGGACAACAACCACGATCTCAACTTCTCAACGTCCGTTACCAATACGCATAACCAATATAATCAATTATGAATATAAGGTCATCTCATAGTAATCATAGAATAAATTTATAGATATAGAAGATCATAGCAGAGCATAGATTAACAACAAAAATGATAGTACATAAGCAATTCAAGAATAGTTCAACATGTTGAAACATACCACTAGAAATGCGGATGCAATGGATTACCCAAACCCCACCCCATCGCACAAGTGTGTTATTTTAATATATTTCTATTAACCACGGACCTAAAGCCCGCTCTGATACCAATTGTAACACCCTGGCTATTCGGAAGCCAAGATGTCACCTAAATCATCTAACACACAACCATAATGCGGAAGAATTTGAATAATATCATCCAATGACATAAAGAGATCACTATTTAATAGAACCATGGCATGAAAATATTCTGAATTCAAGCAAGTATAACAAGGGGTGATCGAAGATCACAAGCAATACTTAATCAACCATAACATAGAGAGGGTTATCAACTCCATCTAAATTTAATTATTACAGTTCATCATTAACGAATGAAAAATAGAACTAAATCGTAATCTTGGACTTGATTAAGGTGAAGTGAATGAGTAGTGCGTGTCTACTCCTCCCAATAGAGCCAACATCAATGATCACCTAAAAAACAAACAACGCAAGAATGAGTCCGAGACGGCAAGCACTGAGAAAATAAATGGGACATACAACAAACATGATCATGACAACATCATTGAAGAATATGAATAAATCACGAATCTAACATTTGAATGAATGGAATGAATGAATTGAATGAAATGAAGGGACTACACACATGCATATACCGGTATAGCTGGTGACACACCCGTCGGTGTTCACCTAAGCCCGCATTTAACAAAATACGGGGATCCAAGTCCCGTATGAAGAACGTTTCATACGAGTGTCCCAAACTACCCACATTGGAATGGTGGGTCTTACGTGCCCATACTGGAATTGATGGGTCTTTACATCCCACTCCCGTGGGTGAATCATGAACCATGAATGAATGAATGGATGAATATATATGAATTTGTAAGAAGAAAACTCAAGAAGCATGATTCACATACATGAAACGAAGTAGAAGTCAACGAAACCTACTCACAGACCATAGTACCCAGTCATGGCATGAACTTAAAACATTATGAACAATCGACAGCAGTACATCACACAATGTACTTGCCCATATTGGAATAATGGGACTTCACTACCCACTCCCGTGGGTGAACAGGAGCGAAGGAATGAATGAATGTAAGGAACGTAGTCTTATTATTGAAGAATCATGGTATATCAACTATGAAGGGAAACAAGGAATACCGAAATTACCCATTCATATTCATCAATCAAGTGGAACAAACAACAAACAAGACAAATCAATTGTACTTGCCTCAACCGTGATTCGGAAGTCAACGATAGAAAGCTCTAGCCCCGGGGTTCACCACCACCTGGCAGCCGTAAAACAATATACTAAGTACACCAACCAAAAGTGTACAACAATGCAATGAAACAGAAAGAGAACAAGCGTCCCTAAACGCAATCCCAACAATTAATCAAAACTCTCTCAAATTCTCAAATCTGTCCAAACGAACAGCTGTTAAGGAAAAATTCTTAACTTTTGAGTCAAAACTCCAAAAGCCATGAATACAATTTTCCTAGAACCTACACAAGCCTAGCTACAACTTCTCAGGTGACCAAAAGATCAAACTAGTTCATCTAAGTCTTTGTTTTTAATCCCGAAGACCGATCTGCCATCTCCGGTACTACTAACTTGTGAATTTCATAACTTTTGTTTGGCTCAACGAAACACATTGTTCTAATACTCTCTGGAAACTACAGGAAACCAAATATCTCAATAAAATTATCTCAAATATTTCTATTGTGCAACAAATGTTGTAAATAGTTAAGTAAAACTCTTCTGTTCACAACAAAGAGGATGATTACAGCCTAAGCTTCTAAAATTCATAACTTTTGATCTAGAAATCCAAAAATTATGAAATTTAACTTTCTGGAATCACAATGACAATACCTACAACTCTCAAGGAGACCAACTGATCCAATTTGGCCTTCTCCCATATCAAATTTACAGATCTATGTTCGCTGCACAAGTCCTGAGACTGATTTAGCACTCTGTCTTGCGAAATTCATAACTAATTAACTGTTTATCGAAAAATTATGAATTATAACTTTCTGGAAAGATAACGAAAATTCCCATCTATCTCCAAGAGACACTAATCCCTGAATCTGCTCGGATCTAACCCAAAACCACGCGTCAACAGGAAGACAGATTCAACCGATCTTCTACAGAAATCTCAGAACATCTAATGAATACGAATCGCATACGAATTATCTATCAAAACTAATTGGGATCACAAATTTACCCACAAGAACGACGCGAGATGCCGCTGAAACCTTCGCGAAGCCTTTGCGAAGATCACCCCCCGCCTTCTTCTTCTTCCTCTCCTCTCTTCTTCCCTCTCCTTCCTCTTCCTTATGGCCAGCAACAATGGAGAAGCACCGGAGGGGAGGGGTGTGCTACAGTAGTGCCGTGCTACAGTGATGGCAGCGCTACAGTGCCCGTGCTACAGTACTTAGGTGCTAGGGTTTAGTTCCCCCCACATGGGCCCAAAGAGCTATGGGCCAAAGGCCCGAGTTCTAAAACTCCTCTAAAATTCTGAATTTTCCCTTTCTAATTATATTTAATTCTAATACTAGTCACTTATATGTTTTATATTTGAACGGGATATTACAGTTACTGTCAGGTATAACTTGGTTTCAATGAGTAACTTTCTTGGCGTTAGAATCTTTCAAAGGGAATGTGTGGCTTCGAAGTAAAACCAAATAGTGGTATGACCAAGTAGAACCTATGGTATGGTGTAATTCCAGAACCTTAGTTCATGTTAAAATATTGGGGATTATCGAAGGTATGGAAACCTTGATCAATTTTATTGAGTAATTTAATTGGAAAGTGTTGTGATAATGTGTGGGTGATTCCTGATGATGTCAATTAGAGAGTATGTTAGATTTGTGGGGATGTTAGAGATTTAATCCGATGATTTCACTCTCTGTTATAAGAGAAATTCGTTGTAGAGGTCTTGGAGGTTAAATTTGGGCTGTGCATTGTTTTATGCTAAACTTTTGGTCGCCCAAAGATTGTGTGTAGGGGAGATAGGAAACTGGAGTATGCTGAGCAGTGGAATGATTGTTGATAGAACCCTTTTGATGTAGTACACGAGCGTGGGTCCTGGTGATTCTGAGTTGTTTATTCTTAAAATCTTGAGGTGATGTGATTGTGTGAGATCTTTTCTGAGGTGCTTTGGGTGCCATCTGTTAAGTTAATTTCATCAGTAGAAGGAGTTGTTTAGAGTGTTTCGGTGGGATCAGTAGAGCCTCTCCGCAAGGGTGTGGATGATGTATTTTTCGTCTGAGCATAAATTTTGAGAATGCTAATTTAAGAGATTTGAGCTCGTGTGGTATGTGATGAATTCGAATTCCAAAGTTTGATATGAAGTTTATTTCTTAAAATAGAAACTGAGAAAAAAGGATGTTTCCTCAAGTAGTGAAACGTCTTCTTGATTTTCGTTTGAGCTATGTGTTGTTGACTGATGTCTGTGGCAATTTGAGTTGGAGCTGTACTGGCATGTATGATTCTTTCCAATTCAGACAAAATAAAAGAAAATTTTCATTTGGGCATTCGAGTGATTTCTCCTTTGGCTTTCATGGTGTTCATCCGTAAATTTCCTAATTAGAAAGTTCAATTGATTTCTTAATGAACTGTCAATTTTGGATTTGACCCTTTTGGTGGAGAGTTAGCATTGCGTGGATGCGAAGAGAACTCTTTATTTTCAGTTCGATTCTCTTTGTAAAATAGATGTTTAAGAACGAGTTCTGTTGTGCATTCTTATTTAAAGGAGGTGCTCCTTGTTAGATGAAGAGTTCGATTTTGAGCAAGTGGTGTGCTTTCGTACCAAAAGGGAAGTTGGCCCAGGTACATTGGTTCGTTTCGACAGTTGCAGAAATTAGGAAGTTAGCGTATCGCTCTGACCGTCTCGGGTCCATACGCGATTTACACAACGTTTGGTATGTTCTGGTGCTGAATGAGTACCTGAGAGGTCCGCGGCTTGGGATTACGTTAGAGCCATTGGTCAACGAGTAAGATCCTACCTTTGAGTCCCGTGTGTTGAGAGAACCTGTCAAGGTCGAGACGAGTGTTAAGGCGTAGACGTGGGTATCCATCAAATGTGATGAGGTTCCACAAGTCCGAGAGGAATGCGACTTGGGAGCTAGAGTCTCGCATGAGTGAGCAGTATCCGAATCTGTTCACGACTGGTACGCGTCGTTTGTTATTTCGTTTTAGTGGCAGATGATCTTTTGTTTAATTCGTCGTTTAGAATTCGAGGTCGAATTCTGTTAAGGGGGGTAGAATGTAATATCCCGATGATTCAATAGCGTATACAATAAAGTTTAGAGAATGACTTAAAGAAAAATTCAGAAACTCTTGGGAGTTTTGGATCGTGGGCTTCGGCCGAGGCAATCTAGCCATAGTGGGTCGGCCCATTAGTGGTCCAAGGGGGGGGCACCACTTCCCCAACCCTAGCCGCCCCTCCCTCCACCTCTTTGGCCGCCCCTCTCCTCCTCCCTCACCCCCCTTGGCCGCCACCCCTCTCCCTCCATTCCCCTTTGGCTGCCACACTATCTCCTCTCCCAACCGAGCTCCCTCGCTGCCATCTCCGGTGCTGTCCAACCTGCAGTTGGGCCATAAGGAAGAGGAAGGAGAGGGAAGAAGGAAGGGGAAGAAGAAGGGAGGTCTTCGCGAGGGATCCAGCGAGGTCCAGTGAAGGATTTGTGGGTAAACCCCTGTTCCCCATTAATTTTTGTAGACCGTTCATGGGTGATTTGTCTCCGATTGTCAGATTATTCTCCTACTGTGTAGATCAGTTGAATCTGTCTATCCGTTGATGCGCGGTTTTGGGTTAGATCAGAGTAGATTCAGGGATTAGTGTCTCCTAGATATAGATGGGAATTTTTGTTATCTTTCCAGAAAGTGCTAATCATAATTTTTGGATAAACGGTTAATTAGTTATGAATTTCGCAAGACAGAGTGCTAAATCAGTCACAGGACTTGCGCAGCGAACATAGATCTGTAAATTTGATATCGGAGACGGCCGAATTGGGTCAGTTGGTCTCCTTGAGAGTTGTAGGTATTTTCATTATGTTTCCAGAAAGTTAAATTTCATAATTTTTGGATTTCTAGATCAAAAGTTATGAATTTTAGAAACTCAAGCTATAATCTGCCTCTCTGTTGTGGACAGAAGAACTTTACTTGACTATTAGCAACATTTGTTGCACAAAGGAAATATTTGAGATAATTTTATTGCAATAGCTGGTTTCCTTTAGTTTCCATATATTATTATAAAAATGTGTTTGGTTATGCCGAACAAAAGTTATGAAATTCACAAGTTAGTAGTACCGAAGATGACAGACCGGTCTTCGGGATTTAAAACAAAGGCTTAGATGAACTAGTTTGATCTTTTGATCACCTGAGAAGTTGCAGCTAGGCTTGTGTAGGTTCTAGGAAGATTGGATTCATGGCTTTTGGAGTTTTGACTCAAAAGTTATGAATTTTTCCTTAACAGCTGTTCGTTTGGACAGATTTGGGAATTTGAGAGTGTTTTGATTAAATGTTCGGGTTGCGGTTAGGGACGCTTGTTCTTGTTTTATTCAATTTCTATGCTGTACACTGTTGGTTAGTGTACTTAGTATTGTTTTACGGCTACCAGGTGGTGGTGAACCCCGGGGCTAGAGCTTTTCATCATTGTCTTCCGTCTCACGGTTGAGGCAAGTACCTTGATGTTCTGATGATTAGAAAATGTTGAATGCTTGATGTTGACACTGTGTTTTACTAAGATCCATGATAATGTTTAAAGTTCATGTTCCTTCCATATGTGTTATCTCCATGATTAGAGAGCATGTCTTTTCAATATACATATTTCATACCATGCATTCATTATTCATGTTTCATCCACGGGAGTGGATTAAAAAGACCCATCAATTCCAGTATGGGCACGTAAGACCCACCATTCCAATGTGGGCAGATTGGGACACCCGTATGAAAAGTTCTTCATACGGGACTTGGATCCCCGTATTTTGTTAAATACGGGCTTAAGTGAACACCGACGGGTGTGTCACTAGCAATACCGGTATGTGCATGTGTGTAGTCCCTTTATTTCATTCAATCCATTCATTCCATTCATTCAAATATTCGTTCTGTGATTTATTCATATTATTCAATGATGTTGGTTTGATCATGTTTGTTGTTTGTTCCATTTACTCACTGTACTTGCTGAGTCTTGGACTCATTCTTGCGTTGTTTGTTTATTTTAGGTAATCACTGATGTTGACTCAATTGGGAGGGAGTAGACACGCACTACTCATGCACGTCACCCTATTCAAATTCAAGATTATGATTTAGTTCTATCTTTCATTCGTTATTGATGTTGTAATAAATAAATTTAGATGATGAATGATGCCTATTGCTATGTTATGGTTGATTCAGTAGTACTTGTGATCCTTGATTCTTCCTTCGATAGTTGTTGCTTAGATTCGGACCAAATTCATGACATGGTTCTTTTGAATATTGATCTCTTTATGTCATTAGATGAGGGTGTTCTAATTCTTCCGTATTATGGTTGTTTGTTAGTTTATTTAAGTGACATCTTGGCTTCCGAATAGCCAGGGTGTTACAGCTACCGTAACACATTGCTATGCGAAAGCCAAGATGCTACCTAAACTTCTAACACGAATCAACACAAAAGTTGTTTTCAACAATTTAACAACTGCTGATAGCTAAACTTCAGAACACAAAGGTACTATTAAATTAAATAACCTAAATTTCAGTAAGCATATATACTCTAAATTTCAAATTACAATAATTCATTCAAGAGGAATAATATCAAGAATATATCCGGTAAATGTAAACCATTAACTAGTGCAAATAAAACTTAAGGACGAACAATAGGAAACATCATGATCCAATTATTACATTCCATAGTTCTCAAATGAAAGGTAGTCACAGAATTATTATCTAATTTGTGAAATAAGTGATAGCGTGAGTTTCTCCATGTGACTACTCCCTCTCAAAGCATGTCGTCCTCAAAGTTTACCTAAAAACCAAAACTTGTAAGAATGAGTCCATGACTCAGCAAATACAATTGAATAGCACGAAAAGCATCGAATCAAATACATATCATTCACAATATTTCGAATACAAAAGAAAATGCTATGCATTTTATGTAAGTATGAATGCATCCACTTCTCTTCTGTTTATACCGGTAGAGCCAGTGAACACCCGTCGGTGTTCACTCAGGCCCGCATTACCAAAATACGGGGATCCAAGGCCCGTATGAAGAATCTTTCAAACGGGGATCCAATAGCCCATATTGGAATGATGGGACTTATTTTTCCCATATTGGAATGATGTGACTTTCATTACCCACTCCCGTGGGCGAGGCATGAATGAATGAAATGAAATGAATAACATTAATTGTATTCTCTCATAGAAGCAAAAGAATATCATCAATGCACATAATCATATAAGAACGGTAATACTCATCATTTATAGAATTCAATCATGACATTCTCATACTCTTGAATTGAACCAAACATACATTCTAGATTATTCAATCTATACTTGCCTTTCACGTTGCAACCCGTTGGAAGGTAGGGAAGGTGCAATTAACCCCAAAGATTCTCCTCCTACAACAATATCTTACTAAAAAAAGCTTGAAAAGGTAATATAACACTAATTGCAACGCTCTCAACCGCATTCCCAAAACCCATGATTCGATTAATCAATCTAATCAATTATGACAACGAACTAGCAAAAACCTAAACTGGACAACGACCCTTCTAAAATTCATAACTCCTAACCGTTAATCATAAAAAGTCATACTCAGTCTCTCTGCAAACAGTATGCAACCATCTTCAAAAACCTAGTTGGCAAGATCTCCTAATTTTGCATTTAACTAAATATATCATACAGATGAAAACCTTGTGTCAGAAACTGATAGACAAAAATGGACAGCAGCACAAGCAAAACTATAATTTTCAATTGGCTAAACCAAAATTTATGTTCTTTAACAATCTGGGAAGCTAAGAGAATTTCCTACGAAAGTCGTGTTGAGAGACCTCCCTGAATCGGCCATTAACAAAACCTTATCTATTAATTAAAATGACTACTGTATTTTGACAGGGTTTCTGGACAGCAGTAAATAAATTAACGTATCTCCTAAACTACAACTCCGAATTAAGTGATCTCAGAACCTATAGAAACCTGAAGATAATCCCCACAATTCTCTAGGAGGCCCAAAACTCAAATTTCTCTCTAATCTAGACCTAATCTGACGAACAAGAAGACAGCAGAATACTGACTCAATTTCAGCAAGAACAACAAATCACTAAACGACATCATCTCCTCGAAAATACTTAAACCAACAGTGAGGATTAGAGTCCTTGGCAGCACAGAAGATCCCAGCAGAAACATACGCCTCAACAATAGCCAGTAGCACTCACGTAAGCCATACATGCAGTCTCTCCCTCTCTCTCTCACACACACACACAGAGGAAACATTGTAGGGAATCTGCATACTACATCTTCTTTTCTCTCTATCCAAAGATGCAAGATGCAAGGAGGAGTCAGAAGTCTGCATGCAAAGATAGGGCTAAAGCATTGCATGCAATCGGCATGGCTAAAAAGCACAGCATGCAGATGCACAGGAGGAAGCTAGCAGACGTGCAGGGGAAACAAATGCATGCAAGCGAAAGCAAAAATAATCGACCGTAGAGAAGAGCAACACGCATGCAGGGGCGGCTGGCGCAAGGCAAGAGCAAAGGCGAGCGGCGGCTAGGGTGCAGGGGCAAGGAGTTGCCAGCTAGGGTTTTAGGTGCAGCCAACCCCTCTCTTGGGCCTTGGGCTGAAAGCCCACCTCTATTTCCCCCTCTACTTTCTGAATTAAATCTTTAATTACTTCCTCTAATTTGTCGAGTACACAAATAATTAAATGGGATATTACAGCTACCGCTAACTATTAATATGAGGCTATCTCCTGCAACCACAGCCTCATGCAACAATGATGATATTGCCAGCTTTAGTCAGTGGATCATAGATCTTGGCGATGGCAAACTACCTACGACAACCTATACAAACGATTCTAACACATGCTGGATAGATATTCCATCTGAATTCCTCATTAATACAACAGATGATAAAGTAGTTGCCATAGTAGACGCTATTTACACAGGTTTTCAAAACAATTTTTTCTACAGCTCTATATCTAAGCAATCGTGCCATATTATCTCCCACCAACAAAGTTGTAGATGAGATAAATTCATTCGTTCTAACTAGAGTACCTAGTATTGCAACTAAATATCTAAGCTGTGATACTATTTTAGATTAACAGACACAACAAATGATGTTGATCTTTTATACCCCTTAGAACTTTTAAATTCTATTGATGCAAACAACTTCCCTCAACATAGATTATTGCTAAAACTAGGTGTGCCCATTATGCTGCTTAGAAACCTCAACCAATCTGCTGGTCTATGTAATGGGACAAGGCTTATAGTTTCGAAGCTTCCTGATGTTATAATAGAGGCTGTTATTATGATAGGATTGGGTATGGACAACACCGTATATATCCCTCGAATAACACTAAATACTACGAATGCAAAATGGCCATTTAGACTCCAACGATGCCAATTCCCAGTTAAGCTATGCTATGCGATCACCATTAACAAAAGTCACGGACAGACTCTACAAAGTGTAGGTGTCTACCTAAAGAAACCTGTTTTCACACATGGATAGTTATATGTTGCTGTTTCACGTTTTACGTCCTGAAAAGGCCTCAAAATACTAATTGAAAATGAGGACGGAACATGTGGATCAAAAACAAAAAATATTGTTTACCACAAAATTCAGCAGTCAGCGTGATGCATAAAACTTGCTTTTTTTCCCCTATTGCAAAAAAATGGTTTTTGCTTACGTTTTATCTTGTGCTTTATAAACATACCATCTTGCCCTCCTTAGTGTTTGTACAAGTGTATTCATAATTTTTTTCTGTGTTATCTAGAGAAGGTTCTACTTCGTTGTAATATCTCATTTAAACATAAAAAAATAAGTGATTAGTACTAAAATTAAATATAATTAGAAAGGGAAAATTCAGAATTTTAGATGAGTTTTAGAACTCGGGCCTTTGGCCCATAGCTCTTTCGGCCCATGTGGGGGACTGGCTTAAGAGTGTAATATCCTGTATAGCATTAGAGAAAGAATTAAATAAATCAAATTTAGAAATTCAGAATTCTAAGGGTGAGTAACAAAACCTAGGCTTTTGGCCCACGGTGTCTTTGCCCATTTGAGTCGGCCGGCCTCAAAAGGAAGGGGGAAGGCCACCCAAACCCTAGTCATGCTACTGTAGCTCCCCTGTGGTACTGTAGCACCGCCACTGTAGCACCTCCCCTCCCAGGTGCCTCTGCCTCCTTGCAAGTCCAGTAGAAGGAAGAAGGTGGAAGAGAAAGAAAGGAGGAAGAGAAGGGGGGAAGAGAGAAGGAAGGGAGGAAGAAGGAGATGGGTAGCGCTGGGATTTCACATTCTTCATCTTGATCTCCAAGGTTAACACCCAATCACATTCGATTTGTCGTGTATTCATGTATTTAGGCAATGTCGGTATTAGATCGGTTTAGGGCAGTCTGTAGTGGCCGACTGTTTTGAGGATCATAACTGCAATTTATGATCTGGCCATCTCCTAGAGAGTTGTGGGTAGCGTCACTAGCTTTCCGTGGGTTCTTGGATCATGTCGTTTGGACGAGCGGATTAGGAGTTATGAATTTTGTAGCGTCACTATTATGTAATTCTGTTATTATGCTGACAGTTTTTGTTAATCTGTCTGTATAATATAGTTAATGAATTTTATGGAAGATCTCACCAAAATGGAAGTTGTAGGTTATTTCCTAAGGTTTCCATAAAGATAAAGATCATAATTTTTGGATGTCTGGACTGAAAGTTACGTTAGTTTTAGTCTCACTGTCCAGAACCTCTGACGGGATTTAGCAGTTTTGGAAATCTGATTGGCAAGGATAGATAAAGGCCGAATCTGGAAAGCTCACCAACTAGGTTTCTGTGGGGAATTTTATAAGTTTTCCATAAAGTCTAAGAACACTACATTTGGATCTCTGGTCGAAAAGTTATGGATTTTAGAATGTGACAGTCTGTTAAGGGAACAGATGGCAGTTTAGGAATTTTGGGGGTTAGGTTGCGTTAAAGACTGAAGCAGGTTCGTTTGTGCTTCTAGTTTTGTTTCTTTGTCCAGAAACGCTATCTTAGATGCTTATCAATTTAATTCAGGTGGGGGAGTGGTTCCGGGGGCAGCACCCTCTTCGCATCTTTCATCGTCGCACGGTTGAGGCAAGTACTTGTTTTGCTAGAGTTGTTTTGAGTGAATGACCTTGTTTGCTTGTATTGTGAGTATATATGATATTCAAGGATGCTAGAGTGTTATGGATATTAATTATCATGTTTATTAATGTTAAGAATGACTATGAATATGAATGATAGAAGAATGAATAAGTTCATTCATATGTGATGTTGTTGAGAATGCATGATTATGATGATTTAGGAACGATTCATATGCATCATGTTGATATATTGAAGACTTGGTCACGTGGTGACCAAGCATTCTTTTTGTTGAGGTCCCCGTCATGAATATGACGGGCTTTTGGTCCCCACACTCGTGGAGTGTGGGCTTAGGTCCCCATACTTGCGGAGTATGGGCAATGGTCCCTGTGCAAGAAGGCACAGGCATGGGTATGCATCGACGGATGCATGCTTTGCATTACCGGTAAAATGCAAAAGAGAAAGAGAAATAGAAAGTGCATTTGAGCATCTTGCAAAGCATGAGCATATGACATGTTTGTTATGAAGATTTGTTGATGATTATATTTGTTTATGTTATTATTGCCAGTTATTGTACTTGCTGAGTCTTGGGACTCACTCTTGCTTTGTTTGTGTTTTAGGTACTCCTCGTACAAACGGCATGCATGGGAGGGAATAAATCTAAGAATTGTGCACATAGTCACAGTTCACTCATATTGAATAAAATTAGATATTGGATTTAGTTTTGAGTAAATTTCTTAAAGGATTCCTTTTATGGTTATGCCTTATGCTCGGAATAAATTGTAATAGCGTTGATTAGATGGACATGGATGCCCCAGTTTGATTACGATAGTTGATTAGCATATTTCTGGATATTCTTTGATAGTTCGTTATAACTGGTTGTTTGGAATATTGAATGATTATTAAACTGTTGAACCTCCGGTATAGCCAACTATACAAAGGAGGTTCTGCCGAAATATAGAGAAATGTCTTAGGTTTAATTTATTACTTTGTTTTTTTAGTAGCATTCTATGCTCATGTTGAGCTGGGGTGTTACAAAGAGGGTGGGGGGAAACCAAACCCTAGCACCCCCATGTACTGTAGCACGACCAGGGGGTACTATAGTGACGTCAGTTACTGTAGCATGCCCATGTACTGTAGCATTCCCCCTTCCCTGCTGCTATGCCAAGAGGAGGAGGAGATCAACAAGAAGGAGAGGAGTAGGGAAGGAGAGGAAGGAAGAAGAAGAAATGAAGGAAGAGAGTAAGAAAGAGAGGGGATCCTCGTGAGAAGTTCAGCGTATTTCAGTGAGGTACAAGGATGTTTTCGTTTTCTTATGTTTTAGATTAATTCCTTTCTTTGCGACTGAGTTTGAGTAGCAGATCGGGTTGTGCCCTACTGATAGTTGTACTGTAATTTTGAAGATCAAAATTGCGAAATTAGGGTAGATCATCTACTGAAGATTTGTCGGGAATGTCATTAGGTTTCCATAGGATCTGATTTCACCTTATTTGGAGTTGTAGTTTGGGAGATATGATAAATTCTTTGCTGCTGTCCAAAAACCCTGTCAAGTTATAGCAGTCGTAGAAACTAGCAGATTAGAAGTTGTTAATGGAAGAATCAAGGTTGTCCACCAACATGACTTTTGGAGGAAATTCTTTTAGCTTTCCATATTGTTAAAGAACACAATTTTTGCATTAGCCAATCAAAAGTTATAGTTTTTTTAGTGCCGCTGTCTAGGTTGTCTGTCAGTTTCCGATAGTGGGTTTCATCAGTTTGTTATAATTAGTTAAATTCAGATTTAGGAGATCTCACCAACTAGACTTTTGTAGATAATCTCGTGATCTTTCCAGAGAGACAAAAAAAAATTCCTTTTTATGATTAGCAAATTGGGAGTTATGTATTTTAGAAGGTCACTGTCCAATTTTGGTTTTCTGCTAGATCATCGTCATACTTGAGTAGAATAAATAACTGAACCATGGGTTGTTGGGTGTGCGGATAAGAGCTTTGCGAATAGCGTTGTTGTTATCTTATCAAAATTGTTTTGAGTAAATTACTTGTTGTAGGCGGAGTGACCTTAGAGTTGGTTTCACCTTCTTTACCTTCCAACGTGCTGCAGCGAGAAAGGCAAGTACATGTTGGATTGTCTTGTAAGGATGTTGTTCAATCCGGTTATATATATGTTCATGAAATGATTACTTCTTGTGAACTATGTGTATTTTCGTTCTTTACATGATTCTGTTAATTGGTGATATCAAACTGTTGCTATGAGAGAATGCATTCATTTCATTTCCTTCATTTCATTCATTCATGCCTCACCCATGGGAGTGGGAATTGAGAGTCCCGTCATTCCAATATGGGCAAGTCCCATTATTCCAATATGGGCAACTAGATCACCGAATGAAAGATTCTTCATACGGGCCTTGGATCCCCGTATTTTGGATAGTGCGGGCCTGCGTGAGCACCGACGGGTGTATCACTGGCTATACCGGTATATGAAGATGAGAAGTGGGTGTCATTTTCATACTTGCACCAAGTGCATAGCATTTTCTTATGTATTCTATATATTGAGAATGGTCTGTCTTTGATTCGATGTTTCCTATGTTATTCACTTGTATTTGCTGAGTCGTGGACTCATTCTTGCCAATTTTTTTTTTAGGTGATCTGTGAGGACGACATGTTTTGGGAGGGAGTAGACCACATGGAGAAATTCACTTTATCACTTATCTCACCATTTTGATAATAATTCAGTGGCTACCTGTCATTTGAGAACTTTGAATTGTAATAATTGGCTTCATGGTGTTTTATTGTTCGTTCTTAAGTCTTACTTATGCTAGTTGATGGTTGAAACCTTTCTGGACATATTTATGACATTGTTCTTCTTGAACGAAATGTTATAAGCTGAAAATTAGGGCGTACATGCTTGCTGAAATTTAGTTTAACTAAGTAAACAGTATCTTTTTCTGATGAAGTTTAGCTATCTTCAGTTGTTATTTTGTTGAAAACAATTTTATAGGGTTGTTGATGTTAGAATTTTAGGTTGCATCTTGGCTTCTGCATAGCCAGGGTGTTACATTTGTTCTGTTTTTCTGAAGTACTTCAACAGCGAGTTAGCTTGAATGTAAAAAATAAATCTGCCTACTTCTTGCTTCCTGCAGATTTACTTGAGGTGTAATGTCATATGCTTTCAGCAGCTTCCATATATATATTAAAAATTCTGTTAATCATACTCTCTTTCTATAATCGTTCAGATGGCGTACAACCTATTATCGGAGATATACCCAAGTTGCAAACATTGGACTATTTGTGTTAGAGTATCTAGGTTGTGGGAGTACCATGGCAGTGTAGATGATGCTGCCATTCAGCATCTTGATCTTGTTTTGGTCGACGAACAGGTCATGTGCTCCCTTTCTTTAACACTACATCTACTTGCTACTTTTATTTCCAGCATAATGTACATGCTCTTTATTGTAGGGTGGCGCCATATATGCTGAGGTACCCACAGAACATGTTGAAGTAAAACGACCTCTATTGCAAGAAGGGCACGTTTATAATCTTAGCAAGTTCTTAGTATGTGCAAATAAAAAATATATAGATATGTGGATACTAATTACATGCTTCAGATCACGTACTACACTATAATTCGCGAAAAAACTGACATTCCAAACAACTTTCCACTATACACATATAATCTTGTGCCCTTTGAAAATCTCTCTACCTATGTTGGCGAGACCAGATCATTCCTTGTTATGTTGTTTCTCACTCGCCTACTTATATGTTTTTCCCAACTATACTCTTTTACAAAATGTTCAAATGCGTCGTTCTGTCATATCACATTTCCGCTGTATTTTGTCACAAATATTATAAGTTTTATTGTCAGCGTATCGAATACTGTTGCCATTCAAGGTGCAAACCAAAACGCCCCTACAACAAAAAGACTTCATTGAAGTACGTTTTGACTTTACGCACTTCTTTTGGAGTAGTTGGAATGTTGAAGTTTAGTGCATCTTCTTTGAGAGAAAGTATCAAAGCTCTTTTGAATTGTTTTGTTGTGTTATGTGGGAGGTTTTAAGCATAAAAGATAAATTGATATTGTATGAGTTATCAAGTTGGGTCTGCAGTGTGGTGCGTAGTCGATCTTAACCAAGATCGTTGGAAGTGAAGTTGATAAACTTGATGTTGTCATGGAGTAATTACATGATGAACTTGTTTAAATGGTATGACCATTCATACTAGGAATCCAAGACTTATTAAGAGGTGTGGTATATTGATGATTTTTGTCTGATCATTAAGATGGTGGAATACGATAGATTTATGGGATAATTCGAAGTAAAGTATCTCAATGGATTTGTCTACCCATTAGTGATGAATATGTTATGGATGTGATTGAACGATGACTTAGAGGATATTAATCTAGTAATTTTCATAAGCTGACTACTGATTATACTTAATTGCTAGATTGAAACATATATATCGGATTAGATGAATGTTGAGGTAGTACCTCGTGAAACCCAGTGATTTAAGGAGATGATGTTATTAAATCCTTAATTAAACTCTGAGCATAAAGTGGAATGTTGACTCGGTGTTTATAGATGGTTCAGGTGATTACAAATAGACGTAGGACCCTATTTGCATACGTTATAGTTACAATTGTCAATTTTTAATGATAGTTGAAGTGGGTGTTGAGCAACACTCATGGTTGAGTAGATGAATGAATAAGTGGTCTCTGATAGTGTGCCTTGCGAAATTATTATTTGATAGCATGATCTAGTTAAAAGAGGATTGTTTCAACCTTGTGGCTTGTGTTTCTTTTGGAGAGGTTTATGATGGGAAAGAAGACTATGATGATTCTCGCTAAGAGTGTAATATTGAATGTTTTGTATAAAGGAATTGGATCGCTCGCCTGATCTTGATTAAGTGAAAATGTTTCTAGTTTCGCATTTGTGATCTTTCAGACCTCATGTTGATGTGGTAGCTGAAATTGTTTTGAGCAAAGTGATGTGTTGACAGGTTTTATTAGTTTCTAAGTGGTTTATATGTTGTGGTCTTGAAATCTCTTCTTGTTGGAGTTGGCATGGTGATGCTGTAACCAACGAAAATCGTTTTCTTTGTTAAAGGAAAGAGTAAGTAGAAGTATTTGAATTTGAAGTCATGTTTTGTAACTTGCAGTTTATCGATTTTTGCCTAAACTTTCTGTTTTGCCCAAAAGAGTTTTCTGAATCCCAAAAGCAATGTTTTATTCTCGTTTGAGGTTTGATACTCTCTGCTTGTGGGATGTGTGCCCTCAACTATGATCACATCTTTTATTTTCCGAGATCATTGCTATTTGATTGCTTCTCTTGAACTTGTAACTATTGTAAGTGGTAACGTTTTTCGTATGTGCTGAAATTTATTTCTATTTGCCTCTTTTTCTAAGAAAGGGTTAACCGAACTGTATTGCAAAGTCCCTTCGGTTGTGAATTGGCGACTAGATAGTGGTGGTCTAGTAGATGGTTTTGTGAACCTTTAGGTGTCAAGTTGTTGGAGAGGCATTGAGTAATAAATCGATTTATTAGAATAGTCCTTGGAGAGGAATTGATTTAAATAGAATGTTGTCTTTGGAGTTAACAGATTTTGTTGTCGCAACTAGTAGGACCTATAGCGAGGTGTGGTCCAAGATCTTGTGTTCATTTTGACAGAACATTATAATTAGCAAGTATGGAAATCTAGATCAGTTTATCAGAGTATCGCAATTGGGTACTCGGTAAGATTGTGTAGAAGAATTATGATGGTGTAATTTAATGAGAGTAGCAGTGTAGAGAAATCTAGTAGTTGTGTTAATTAATGGGATAGCAGTGATTATTGAGTTATTGTTAAGTATGACTCGACCTCAATGAGTAACCCTATGGAAGTTAGATTATCTCTAAGGATAACTTGGTTAAGAATATAATTATTTATTGATGTTAGTGATTGAGTATGTTTGAATTCTGGTCAATCAGTTAGGGTTTTGCGATTTGGTATATTGTGGTCGAGTAACTGCATTTGATTGGTGTGGGTTAGAGAAGGTCTAAGATTGGTGTAATAAATCGCTTTGGGCGGTTACTTGATTAGTAAGGAATGATGACATTAATAACTGAGGTTATTGTTGAGCTGTGTGAAAATTTAGTCTTCATATCTGAGGTTGAATTGGGCTTTGCATTTTTATGCTAGCATCTTAGTTTCCCATGATTAAGTTCCAAGAGTTATGGTGATCTTTGATAGAATCCTTTAGATGCAGTAAATGAGTGTGAATGTGGTAAATTTCAAGTCGATTATCCCTAAAAGATTGAGGTGATGTGATTATGGCGGAAGTCTATATTGAGGTGTGTTGGGAATTATTTGTCAAAGTAATTCATTTGGTAGAGGAGTTGGCTAGAGCATGTTATTGTGGATTAGTAGAGTCTCTCTATATGAGTGTGGTTGTTGCTTTCGGGTTCAGCAACGCTTTGAGGTTGTCGGTTAAGAGGAAGGAGCAGTGTGATAATTTGGAATCCTAGGAGTTAAATGAAAGTTTATTCCTAAAATAAGGATTGAGGAAAAAGAATGTTTTCTTGGGTAGTAGAATGCTCACTTGAAACTTGTTCGAGCTGTGTGTTATGACAGGTGTCATTTGCAATTTGAGTTGGCTTTATGTTGGCATGTGTGGTTCTTTCCGGTTCAGAAAGAATAAAGGAAAGATTGATTTGGGCATTCGAGTGATTTCCCCTTTGGCTTACATGGTGTTTATTTGCAAACTGTCTACTTGGAAAGTGGAAAGGTTCTCGAGATGAATCTTCAATTTTGGATTTAACTCTTTTGGTGGGGAGTTGGTAATGCGTGGTTACGATGAGAATCCTTTATTTTCAGTTGGGTTCTGTTTGCAAAATAGTTTGTTTAAAAACGAGTTTTGTTATGCGTTCCTGGTTAACGGTTGTGCTCCTTGTTAAGGTGAAGAAATCGATTGAGACATGGAACAAGAGTTCCATATGTTATGTGTTGGTCGTGTGGTTTGGTACCAAAGGGAAGGTTGGCCTAAGGTACATTGTTTTGTTTCTGGAAGTTGCAGTGATTTTGGAAGATAGAGTATCGCTAAGACCGTCTCAAGTCCTAGCACAAGGTACACAATGTTTTGTGTGACCCAGTGTCGAGGGGGTACTCGAGAAATCTAGAGTGTGAGGTTTCGTTAAAGCCGTTGACCCACGAGTAAGACCATGCCTACGAGTCCTGTCCGTTGAGTGACTCTGAAAAGATCGGGACGAGTAATAAGACGTAACACGCCGCCACGTCTAAAAGCGGGGTCGATCGCATCGAGCGAAAGCGACTTGGGAGCTGGAGTTTTGCATGTGCGAGCGATATCCAGAATTTTTTTTCACGTTGGGTACGTGTTAACTGTTGGTTTTTTCAATTGCAGTTGTTCTTCGACTAGAACAACGAGTAGAATTCGGGGTCGAATTCTGTTTAAGGGTGGTAGAATGTAATACCCGCTTAATCAAATGACTAGAAGGAGATTAATTAATAGAATAAAATTAATTATTGTCAATTGGGCCAAGTGGGCCATTAGTGATCTACTTTTAACCCCGATCAATAACAGTTTTAGCAAAACCTCGCCTTGCCGACGCCCTATCCACCCTAGCTACCAGCCTCGCGGCGCTCGCCTCCTTGTAGCCGCCGAAACTCTTCGCTCCGCCGTCGCATGTTCACCAAAGATCGGTTTTCGCTTGTTTCGCTAATCACCCCGCTGTGCGCAGGCGTGAAGGCTACTATGGGACTGTGCACTCGGCCGAAACCTTCTGCCGGCTGCCCGCTGGAGGCATGTGCCCGCTGCCACGTGTATTTCCAGCCATTTGAGTTGCAGCCGCTGAGCCGCGTGAAGCTTCTGGCCGTTTGTTGTTCTGCCGCTGCAGTTCATGCATAGGTAAAGTAGTTAATTAAGTTTTGTCTTATTCTATGACTAGTTAATGGGTACTACCTACCATGATTAGTTAAAAGGTGTAGCATGCATACGTTTAATGGATTAGTAGGGGAGAGAGACTAATTTGGCTGTTGTGTGATTAGTTAATTGCTCTACTGCTATTTGGCACTAGCAAAATTGCTGCATGCATGCGTTTAATGGAGTAGTTAGAGAGAGAGATTAGTCTAATGTTGCTGCGTTAGTAATTGATTATTTATTGGTGCACTGCTAGTGATTGGATTTTTTCTAGTAGTGAACTTTTGCATGCAATGGTGGCAGTAGTAGTTGTCTAAGTTGTGGGCAACGTTGCTTTATGCATGGCTAGATATTCTAGTGCTGGTTACTACTTGGTAGTTAATTAATTGTGGGAACAGTAAGGGAAGTATTAGCATGTATCTAGTCAGGGAGAAATCGAATAGTAGATCTGATTAGTCTGCTATTCTGTTGTATGATTTATTCGCGCACCTTAATGGCGGATTTTGGGAATGTCATCTGCTAGTTAATTGTAGATTATTGTCTCAGCTTTCCAGAAAGCTCAAGAACGCAAAATTTGGACAATTGTACTGAAAGTTATGGTAGTTTTAGTATGACAGTCCAGAAAACCCGATGCAAATTCGATGTTTTGTTAATTAGCTTGGTAGGGGTTTTTGGTGGCCGAATAAAGAAGGCTCATCAACTAGTATTAGTTGGATAAATTGATAACCTTTCCAAAAAGTCCAAGATCACCCTATTTGGACTTCAGTACTAAAAGTTATGGATTTTAGAATGTGACTGTCCACAGAGGGGACAGATCGACCTTTAGGAGTTGGAATTGGGAATACGCTAGAGAGTAGAGTGAGTTCGTATGTACTACTAGTTGTGTTTTTGGTCCAATATGATTGTCTTAGCGTGCTTTATAATTATATTCAGGTGGGGGATTGGTCCCAGGGGCAGCACCTTCTTCACATCCTCCGTTCTCACGCGATTAAGGCAAGTACTTTGATTTTCTTATGATTAGTGAATGCTGAATGCTTGATGTTCGTATTGTGCTTTTCTGTGATCTATGAGATTATTCAGAGTTTATGTTCCTTTCATATGTGTTATTTCCATGATTAGAGATTATGTCTCTTATTATTCATATTTCATTCCATGCATCCATTATTCATGTTTCATCCACGGGAGTGGATTATAAAGACCCATCAATTCCAGTATGGGCATGTAAGACCCACCATTCCAATGTGGGCAGATTTGGACACCCGTATGAAACGTTCTTCATACGGGATTTGGATCCCTGTATTTTGTTAAATGCGGGCTTAAGTGAACACCGATGGGTGTGTCACTAGCTATACCGGTATAAGCATGTGTGCAGTCCTTTCATTTCATTCAATCCATTCACTCCATTCATTCATATATTCATTCGGTGTTATGTTCATATGTTTCAATGATGTTGTCTTGATCATAATTGTTGTATGTCCAATTATTCACTGTACTTGCTGAGTCTCGAACTCATTCTTGCTTTGTTTGTTTATTTTAGGTGATCATTGATGTTGGCTCAATTGGGAGGGAGTAGACACGCACTACTCATTCACTTCACCATATTCAAGTTCAACATTACGTTTTAGTTTCTATCTTTCATTCGTTATTGATGAACTGTAATAAATAAATTTAGATGATGAATGATATCTAGTGATATGTTATGGTTGATTAAGTATTACTTGTGATCTTTGATCATTCCTTCGATATACTTGCTTTGATTCAGACTATATTCATGCCATGGTTCTATTGAATATTGACCTCTTTATGTTATTAGACGAGATAGTGTTCAAATTCTTCCGCATTATGGTTGTATGTTAGATTATTTAGGTGACATCTTGGCTTCCGAATAGCCAAGGTGTTACAAATTCAATGACAAACTCGATGTCCCGAATTAGAGGCATTCCAGGAAATTCTTCCGGAAATACATCAGCGAATTCACACACTACTGGGACTTCATGAATATCCAGAGCTGGCTTCGCTTCAAGCATGAAAAGATGTGGTTCTTGTAGTTTTGGCACAATTCCAACTTGCACACTAGAGGGATTTGTGAGAGAGATGAATTTCTTGGCACAGTCGATTTGTCCCAAGTGTTGGGATAACCAAGCCAAGTATCACATCCAAACTTGCTGATTTGAGGAGAATAAGATTTGCCAGAAAACCCACTCCTTCGATCTCAATAGATACTTCCCGGCACTCCAGTTCATCTCTTATTTCCGACCCCGTGGAGTGAATAATCAAAGGGACATGCATAGGAGCAATAGGAATATCATCACTTGCAGCAAAAGATTACGACATAAAATAATGCGAAGCTCCAGAATCGAATAAAACTGTAGCAAGGCAAGAATTGACGAGAAGCGTACCCAACACGACGTCGGGTACCTCTTGCGCTTCCTCGGTCAACATATGATTGACTCGACCATGAGCAATCTTCTGAACTGGCTGGGCCACCTTCTGAGCTGGAGGATAACCACGCCCTTGCCCTTGCACTTGCCCCTGTTTAGGGCGAGTGGCCGCTTCATGCTTCACAGGGTAGTTGTTAGCGTAGTGCCCCATGTTATGGCAATAGAAGCAAATGACCTCAGCAGCTAGATTACGGAGGCCTTCTTGCTGTCCTACAGGTGCACGTGGTTGCAACACGGCTTGTGGAAGGCGAGGTGCAAACGTCGGCGGCTTCGGTGGCGGTGGAGCTTGAGGACGGGGCACTGGGGCTTGCCTGAAGCGAGGACGGGGATGGCTACCCCCTAATGATATCTGTGCCTCCCACATGCGCTTGCAGGATTAGCCAAGTGCTTTTCTCTTGTACTCAGCGACAATGGCCTTTTTCACCAATGTCTGGAAGTTGGGGAAGTCCATGACTGACAGCTTGTCCTGCAGCTCCTCGGACAAGCCATCCATGAACTTTTCTTGCTTGGCGGCATCGGTGGGTACATCTTCTGGAGCATACCGAGCCAAGTGGTTGAACTCATGTAAATACTCTATCACTGATTTATGCCCTTGCTTGAGTGCCAAAAACCCCTTCTTCAGCTTCATCAGACCAGCGGGGACATGAGCCCGTCGGAAGGCAGTATGAAACTCCTCCCAGGTGACAACTTGGTGTGTGGGCTACATGGCAAGAAAATTCTCCCACCAAGAAAGTGCTGCCCCCTCCAGCTGATGAGAGGCGAAGAGCGCCTTCTCATGATACTGGCATTGGGCAATGCTGAGCTTCCGTTCGACCAGATGCAGCCAGTCGTCTGCATCAAGTGGATCTTTAGATCGCAAGAATGTCGGTGGCTAAGTGCGAAGAAATTCTGAGAGTCCCTCCGCGGTTGATGTCCACCCCCTCCTGATCTAGAGGAGTTTGAAAGAACAGAAGTGTTCCGAGCAATAGCCTCGAGGATCTGCGTCTGAACCATCCAGTTCTGCTCAATCTGAGCGAGAACCTCAGCCATGGTGGGTGGAGGCGGAAGTTCCTCATCATGGCCAGCTTGCTGACCTTGCCCACTGCGGGTTCGACCAGCCATCCTATTCCAGCAAATAGGGTTAGCAACATCACCCAAACAGTGGATGCAAAAGACAGCAGCTGAAGAAGCAATCTACTAAATATTAATGCGATATTACCCTACCATATTTACATACAATTTACTTAACAAGAACAAAACTCCAAACATAAGTATGAAGATATAAAGGCCAGCACGAAAACCAAATTTTTATCACATTAGTAGGGTAAGGTGGATTTAACTAAGGGTACCTTTTAACACTAGACTTCTATACTAACACCTTCTTTGAATCCCCCTAATCTGAATTGAAACGTATACTCTAACTTTTGAAAAGAGATGAGAGGAGGAAACATCTTTTTGCAAATTAAATCAGAACCAGGTAAGATTAAGAAACTAAGATAGGTAAGGAGTAAAATCTGAGAACTTACTTAAGTTTTCATCAAAGAATTGATATTTTGAAACTAGGTTTTTTAATTATTCTAATAACGATCAAGCTAAGGGTTTCTACGGTCAGTATAGCTCTGATACCAACTCTTGTGAGAGCTGCCGGACAATTTAATTTATAATACTTAACCTTTCCATTGGTCCTAGTATTACAAATCAAACTTCTCCGCCCTCGGTGTATATGTACTTTCCAGAACTGCAGTACACATACACCTTACAAAAATTGAGCATCACTTCCATACATAAGTTTTTACATTACCGAAGTTTTCATAATTTACAACATATTTAACATACATCAAGGTTTATACAAAAGAGTTAAGTCTGCAACAGAAACACCTGCCATAAGATGGCTATAAACTAAAGCCATCCGGCTGCCCTTACCCACAAGGCAACCGACCGGAAACACCGAGCTAGTCGTCAAGAGTAAAGTCAGCCTCACAAACATCAACCCCTTGGGGGGGGGGTCAACCTCCTCTACAGCAAATAGACAATGCAGTTGAGTACAAACATTGTACTTGCAAGACTTACGATTAACAAACCTATACATAGCTACATGCAGGTTTAAATCAATGGAGATGGCCATAGAGTTCATTTTTAGCGTAAAGCCATATTTTATTTGCAATAGTATAATAGATTGAAGGCAATTTGTTAAAACAGTTTTTAATAGTTCAAATACCAGTGTGACAATATTTATAAATGTAATTAATATCCTAGAGATGACTACCCACAGCCACCACATCAATAGCACGAATTGTCCATTCGCACCACCCATTCTCAAGTTTTATCAAAAAGTTATAGTCTAACTCTTGAAAGACCTCCCTAGGCATGTCCATAACCAAGGACGTGGCTATTCGAATAGTTTAAACCCTACAGGGGTGTACAACTTTATCCACATATCAGACCGCCTTTTTGCCAAGCTATAGAGCACACTTCTGTAGGTATACCAACAATGCTAAGTCCCACGAGATGTTTTCCAATGGAGTGAGCTAATTAAGAGTCGCACATATGGGGGCTAACCCTCCATGAACCGCCCATCCTGGGCTCCCACAAAGGACCCATACATTGTTTCAAAGACAATGGCCCAGTCGTAGCAACTGCTAATGCTCCTCGGGTGAGGGAACCAACCTGGAACTCACCCCGCACATGCCCGACAACAACATAACACATTTTTATCCTCCTATACCTACCACTAGCGACTCATTAATTAACACACCCCAAAGTACTACGTTAAGAGGGGTTTCCAATACCCTCATGTGGTTGCACGCGATAATACTTGGTTTAGTGTAACAAGATGTAATATCCCAAATATTCAAAGAGGAGAATTATTATGTGGTTGAGAATTTGTTTTAGAGAGTGTCTTTAACCAAAAGTTCAGGGGTTTTTTTTTAGGTTTTCAGAGAACCTGGGCTATGGACCGAAAGCCCACAGCACCTCAGCCCATGTGGGCAGCCTAAACCCTCTCCCTTGCTCCCTCCTCTCCACCCCCTTTGGCTGCTGCCCCTTCCCCCACTTTTTCCCAGGCCGCCCCCTTCCTCTCCCACTCCAGCACCTCCCCTCTCATCTCCTCCCCTCCCTTGGTGGTGCCACCCCATGTCCCTGTGCTCCTCCCTACTGCCGATCAAGGGGAAGATCGGGAAAAGCTGTTTTGGGTGCTGCTGATCAAGGAGAAGAGGTAGAGGTAGAAGAAAAGGAGAAGAAGGGGAATCCTCGTAGGAACCTCAATGAGATCCAGCAGGGTTATTCTAGGGTAAATTCGTGTTCCCCATTAATTATTTCAATTCTTTTATATGTGATTTGTTGCTGAAATTCATATTAGTACCCTTCTATTGTAGATCGATAATTGTGCAGTTCTAATGATCCATAAGTTTGAATTAGTTCCAAGAGAAATCAGGGTCTCCTAGAGTTATGTGGGTAATTGCGATAGCTTTCTAGAAAGTCTTGGATCATAATTTTTGATGGGTAAATATTTAGTTATGATTTTTCAATCCGAATGTATGTTCAGTCTCTCGGATTCGGGCAACGAACCTAATTTTGCAAATTAAAGTTCAGAAATGGACGAATCTGGACTTTTGGTACCCATCACTTAGGTAGTTAACTTCATAATGATTCCAGAGAGTCCAGGTTCATATTTTTTGGACAAGTAGAACAAAAGTTATGGGATTTTGAATTGTTCGTTGTTGTTTTGTCCTTCTGTTAGGGACAGTCGGGAAAGTTTTCTCTGTTTACAACTTTTGTTGCACCATGGAAAAATTAGAATAAATTTATTATGGACTTTAGTTCTCTGTAGATTCCAGAATGACTTAGATCATTGTGTTTGCTTGTACCAATTAAAATATATGTAATTTCTAAGTCAATAGTACCGAAGATGATAGAACTGTCTTCGGAGATAAAAAAAAAGGGATTAGATGTAATAATATGAACTTTCGGTCACCTGGGAATTTTTGGGTATGTGTGTGTAGATTCTATAGAACTTGAGTTCATATTTTTTGGAGCTTTAAATCAAAAGTTATGGTTTTTCCTTTGGTGACTGTCTGTTTTGGACTGACTGGAATTGGGAATGTATTGGTATAGTTTCGGGGTTCCATATAGGAGCGAATGAGATCATTTTGTTTTATTGCTTTGATGTGAGCAATTGAATGGTATTCTTAGTATGCTTTACGAATGCTAGGTGGTGGTGAGAACCCGGGGGTAGAGCCCTCTTTTCGTCATCACCTGTCTCGCGGTTGAGGCAAGTGCAAGCAGTGTATTGAATATGCGGAGTTAGATTCATGAAAATTGTTATGGTTTATTTGTATGCAATTTTTTTAATTATGATTTTGCCGCTGTCGACGATCGAATCGCCGATCTTACGAAAATAAACGAGGAAAATGACGTGGAATATCCTAGAATGGAATGGGGGTCGCTCTTTATTGATATGAACTGGATTTACAAGATGTGGCTAAGTACTACCTGAATTACATCGAATGGAGGAATGCTTAACCGGCGATCGACTTAGAATATGAGTCTAAGGTGATTATCTAGCTTCTAATTCCACCGCTTAGGCTTCAGGCATATCTTTGCCTTGGCCTTGTTTTGTGTGTCGCCTATCGCCTCCCCTTGTTGTCCCTTGTTATCTCAGGCTTCACCTTTAAATAACTTCCGAAGAGATGGCGATTACTCTGGAGAAGACGCCTCGTGAAGCGCTACGACCGGTTTGAACGGTAGAGAAGTTAGCAATGTGCTAACTTCCTTGCGTTGCTTGTGAAAAGCTTAACCGTAGGGTGGTTAATAGTCATGTCTCGGGGTTGTACCATCGCATGGTTTGGAACGATAACACGGTTCCATTCATCATACGATAAGAAATACCAGTTCAAGAATTTTACGAGCGGTTATCCGGTCGGGATTAGGCACAAAGCCTCATCCCACTGTGGTACCCATTAAGTAACCTTCGAATACTAACGCACTGTGGAGGTCGTTAGTCTTAGGGTTACGACCATGAAGACGATGGTCTTTTACTATGCATTTAAAATAATACATAGAGGTTTTAATCTCGCCACCTAGCCCCGAACTTTAAATGAACCGGTCGTATATACCTTTTCCGATGAAATCAGATCGCGTAACCCATTTAATGTCGTGGTATACGGTGGTCTGTGTTCACTTTAAAGTTGAGAACTTGCCTTGGGAAACGAAGAGTTCTTCGTCTCGCTTGAACAAAAAGAAGCTTTTTGTCGCTTGGACTTTGTGGAATCCTTGAAAGTATCTAAGTTTATAAAATCTTCTCTCATTGGGCTCTTAGAATTTTTATGCTTCCAAAATCCCCTTCGATCCCCTTTAGCTTCTCGCCAAGAAATCCTCCGAGTCTTTTCTCGTTCTTCCGACCACAAAGTCTCCAACTTTTGCTACTCATTCTTGAGGATTTTCGCCATGCTCTGAGCAGACACAAAGTGGTTGCCTTCGAATTGGGCAAGAAAAGCTTGAGGCTTTGGCAAAGATGGGAATGCTCCCAGATAGGAATCTGATTAATTGGAGACCGGCGACTGGAGAGCATTTTCCGAGCCGTGAAGATGGTGAAATCCTTGTTTTCTTGCCTACATCGAATGTGGGCTGAGACTACCGGTACACAAATTCCTCCTCGCGCTCTTGAACATTACGGGTGGAATTGGTGAATTTGGCCCCAAATTCGATCGCAAATATTAGTATTTTCAGATATTTGTGCGAGGCATACCGAATACAACCGAACTTGAAGCTCTTTAGTTATTTCTACCGCATGGTGATGGGAAAATCGGCGAAACCGAGGCGCTCTCCGGGAATGCACATTGCGCCTTCATGATGGGAAGGCCGATGAGTACATCTTCATGTACGTGAAATCTTCGTGGTCGTCGTGGAAAAATCGGTTTTACATGACGGTTACGAAGACGATGGCCTCTACTACGAACTAGAGCAAGTGAAAACTCCAAGTGGAAGGAAACCAGAAGAAGACAGGATAGTCAAAAGATGGACGGATGCCATCTATGACTTGCAAGTCGTGGGCCCGACTGCGTGGCATGTGGTGAAGGATTTCACCTTTCGCCGATTAGCCCATTGAAGCTCGGACTCATTCCTCGCCCGTGCCTTGATCGTGATGAAGCTACCTCGTAAGGTGGTAAGTCTTTGAGATAAATTCGATCGGTATTTTGATTTGATTAATGTATTACCTTAAAATCTGTCTATTCTTCCTTCATTAAAGCTCTTTCCCGGGAAATTAGAGATCGAGTCGATGATCTGCGCGGGGAGCTCGAGAAAAGGCCAATGCCCCAAGATCTTAGCCAGAACTCCTATTGAAGGAGATCGGCAAGGCTTAAGGTAATTTAATCAAAATTCCTTTTACCATGTGTATACATATATTCCACCAGATTTCCAATCGTGTTTACTTTTGCAATCGGTCGGATTGCGAATCATACAACTGGTGAGGATCAACGCCCCACCTTAGTTCCGACCGAGTCGTGCCTCGAGGCACTTGAAGGAGATGAATCCTCGAGGTAATAGAACATTTCGAATCATATATGTACGAATTTTTTAGATAAAGGATTTCTTCACCCAATCAAATTTGTTCTTTGATTTAGGTGGATAAGTTCGAGGGCCCGCAGAATGTAATCAGGAGGTCAGAGATTCCAGAGTGGTCGTGGCACGACCTTATGGTTGTTATGAAACAATCGATCCGAGATTGATGAAACCACTCCTCCCACCGTATAGTCGAATGCGGTCCTTGATGAACCGGTCGAGGACATAGCTTCCGACATCTTGTTGGAGGATGTGAGGGTTCCAACAAACCTTCTTTGGTCCGTAACCGGCAAGATTGGAGGAGAAGAAAAGGAAGGCTAGCGGCATGTATTTCTCTCTTGCGCTTTCAGAGTCAAATCCTGAGATTAACAAGGTATGTACAAATGAAAGTGATCGATAAGTATGTACCTTTAATAATTCCTTGATGATTTGATACTTTGAACTTCCCATCTTTGGTTTGCATAGGTCTTCGGTGTTCCGGCCAAGCCCACTGTGTTCTTCCCGAGGACTCGCACTGTGGAAGTTCCCATCAGAGCACTTCTCGTGACAAAGTTCCCGAGGGAATAGTGGTCGAAGAAGCCCCGAGCGGTGACAAGGGCAACGGTTGAGTTGGATCCTTTGGTGATTGAAACCCCTTCAGGAGGTAGATGCCTCGAGAAGTCTCAACAGTTTCGATCATCGCCGATAACCCTTCCCAACCTAACAAGTTCCTTTTCGCCCCGATTCATCGAGGATAAGGAGCTTGATGAGGCGTGGCGTAAAGTATCGGATACTCACTCAAGATGCACCTCGATTTGATTTTTACCTGTTATAATGACCAGCAATTCGGGTAAGTATTCTACTTACCACTTCATAGCTCTTCTTTAAAAAGTTTATAAGAAACTTAAGAAAGAGAACGCTATTTGTGTAGCATTTGGTCGAGAACTTTGTCAGGATCGGAGGACCGACTCAAATGAAGTTAAGGACTTGGAGCAAAAGCACTCCGAGTTGGAAAGTAAGAACTTTTCCCTTTGAACTTTTGTTTCTTCTTCATTACTTTGCTCCTCTATAATTATTCTCCTTATCGCATTCGATAGATCCGGAGAAAATAAAAGAGGAGGTTGTGGTCGAGAAAGCCAAGATAGCTTTTCTTGAAGAAGAAATAAAGCTAAGGATCACTATTTGTCAAGCAAGTTCATTTAAAGACCGGTTGATCGTGAAGCAACGATCAAATATGAAACACTTAGCAAAACAAATGAAGGTAATATGTTGTAAGTTTGATTTTTCCTTCATTTATGCTTGTGTTCATTAATCGACGAGTTTTTGCAGAGCAAACGCAAATGCCGAACAGAGTAAAGAAAACTCAAATTTGAGCAGACAAGGGGGCTCTTGCTCAAAATATTGATGAAAAGATTCATGCTTTGAACAAGATGATCTTTGATATGGGATCAGATCAAGCCCGCCTTCCTTAGGAGATCCAATAGAGAAAATGAACTATTTGGGTCAACTTCTAGGGATCTTAAAGTTCGCTCAAAACTACTCGATTTAATTATGCCTGTGCCCTAAAAACAAAGCGTTGTAGTGGAGTTAGTTTTGCTTTGGCAAACTGAAAGCTTCCGACCTCCATAGATCTCCAAGTTGTTAAAGATGACTTCAATCGCCCACTGAGGAGGCTACCAAGTTCATGGAAGAACTCAGCCACACTGAGATATAGTTGTAGAGGAGATGGAAGTCTAATCTCCGACAAAAAAGAGTTAGGCCGAATATTTCTTAGAGTAGGTTCTCGCAAGTGTAAAAATATTTGAATATCTATGAAAATTACCTTTTATGTCATTGACAAAGCTTTTGTTTATCCTTGTTTGACTTTTTTAAAAAATTTCAGATATTTCCTAGCCCCGATCGCCAGATAGTAGAAGAACGCATCGCACAAGCAAAGGAGCCAAGAAAGAGAATAAAAGAGGTCATAACCATGTATGTGAGTTTTTGAAGGTATGTTTGGACATGTAAGACAAAACTGATCGTTAAAGATTAGGAAATCAAATGTGGTCAGACCAACAGATGATTTCGACTAGTTATAGATCTTTGTTTGTCATAATGGAAATACCCATAAAAACACTATATATGGTCGGAAAAAGACTTTGTCAAACTTGACATAAGAAGAAATGCAAATATGTATACAACAAATTATAAGTGAACTTTGTTTATATCTATTGTCCCATAACTGCTCTGAACTAATGCTAAGACTCAAGGCATACGACACATTTCTTGAAACGTGTTCAAATTTTGTATCCGATCGTAGCGAGGATCGAAGAAAAGAACCGCCGCTAGAAGCTCCTTCCAAAGGTGACCACGCATAAAAAAAGAGAGACTTCGACTAGGAGGCTTTCCGTGTCCCACCAAGAGCTGACAAGAATAGAGCAGAATCTTAAAATAATGAAGCATAATCTTCAGAATCGTAAGCATATCATTCATGAGATAGTTAGTTGTGTGGCGCTCTGATTACTCATTTTCTTTGAGAAAAGAGTGTAGTCGCGTGGGAATCATTTGAAGAAAAATGCTCACGACTAGGACCATAGAGTATCGAGATCCTTAAAAGGATATCGGAGAGAAAAATGTCTTCTCCCACTGCACTAACAATAATAAACTAACGGAATGTAGGTGTATATATATAAGTAAAGTTGCACTTCTTAATTAATTAATGAATTTAATGAAATTTGAAATTGAAAGAAATGAAAGAATGAAAATTAAACATAGAACTTACGCAATTGATCGATGTTCCAAGAATTTGACAAAATTTGCCCATCGACATAGCCAACAGACGAACTCGGTCGGGTTACTTCGACCACGCAGTAAGGACCTTCCCATTTAGGAGAAAGTTTATTGCGATTTGTTTGGCTCAATTTTTCTCGAGAACCAGATCACCTACAAAGAAGGTCAGCGAGGTCGCACCTTACGACTATGGTACCTTCGCATGGCTTGTTGGTAGACCGCCGATCGCATAAGGGCTTGGTTTCGCGTTTTCAAGGAAATCGACGCTGCCGAAGTCGTTGCTCATTCTGATCATTTTCACAAAACGATCGGCCGAAAGCAGAGCCAATTTTGAGTTCGAGGAAGCATAGCTTCAAAGACCATAAACCAAAAAGAATGGAGTTTCACCGGTCGCACGATCGGGTCGTGGGTTCAACGCCCATAACACGTAGGGAAGTTCTTAACCCAAGCGCCGACCGCTTGATTAATCGTCGAATACTCGGCGCTTGATCCTCGCATAAGGATACCATTAGCTCGCTTAATCGCTCCGCTGTTTCGCGGATGTGCAATGAAGCAAAATGACTTTGACACTAAGTTCATCGCAGAATTCCTGGAATTGACTGCTGGAGAACTGGGAACCATTGTCTGTGATGATACGACTGGGTACACCAAATCGCGTGATCACATTTTTCAGGAGAAATCTCTTAGTGGCCTCAGTTGTTATTTTAACGACTGGCTCGGCTTCAATCCATTTTGTAAACGTGTCAATCATGACGAAAAGGAATTCGAAGCCCCCGGGTGCTCTTGGGAAAGGTCCCGTAATGTCCAAATCCCAAAGTTGCAAAAGGCCAAGAAAGAAGAATTGTTTGTAAGGCTTAGCCGGCCGATGTACTTGTCGGCTATGAAACCGACATTGTACACACTTCATCACAAGCTCTTTTGCATCATGAAGGGCGCTTGGTCAAGAATAGCCTTAGGAAGGCTTTACCAACCGTGGTTCTCAGAGGAATGGTGTGCTCCATGACACCTTCATGGATTTCGTTAGCAATCTAATGCCATCCGCTTGAGATATGCATCTCATCAACACTCCATGAGATCCTCGCTTATACAAGGTACTTTCGATTAGAGTGTATGATTTGGCTTTTCGTATATACGATCGGCCTCTACATCATCTTCTCGAATTGTGTCATGTCAAGATAATTGTAGATCGATGTCATCCATTCTCTACCTTGATCGTGGCAATACCAACCGTCAACGACTGTGGAGCATCCATGTTCCCTTGATTAGTTTGTTCAACTTGCAAAGAATCATGTATGTTCTCGGAAGGCTCAACTACCGAGGGTGAATTGAGTTGCTCGAGAAAAACTCCAAGGCGGGACGGCCGACCTCGTGGAGGCCATCCGCGCTAACCGGTCCGCCAGAAAGTTTTCCTTTCTAGGAATATGTTGATCCGAAACCGAAGAAGTGCTTTTCAAGTTTTCACTTCCGCCAGATAAGATGACATCTTGGTACTAGAGCATTGATACTCTTTCCCACTTGATTCGCTACTAGTTGAGAATCGCTTTCACTAGTCTGCGAATCCGAGCGAATGAGTCGCCGAGTCCCGCCAAGAAACTTCATATTCTCGCCACATTATTGGTGGCGGTGAAAATTTAATCGATGGCGTGCTTGATGTGTTCGCCAAGAGGATATCAAGACCACTCCATTTCGATACTTGTAACATCAAGGAACCGTCGAAATACATTGTCCACTCGTCATGGTGTTCAGACTCGGGTCCTTGGGTGGGTTCAGGTTTGTCCATTCGCAATGAATTTCGCTATTGCTCGACTTTATTGTCGTTCGTGAAATAAAATGGAGATCGAACGCCCTAGCTCGACCGCCCATTTGGCTATTCGCCCCGATGATTCCTGCTTCAAGGACTTGACCAAGGATATCCGTAGGTACGACCACTTTGTGGGCCTCGAAAGTAGTGCCTTAGCTTCCTTGAAGACATAAGGAGGCCATAGAGCAACTTTTGTACTGTGGGTATCTTTCCTTTGGTCCATGTAAGACTTCGCCACGTAATAGACCGGTCGTTGGATATTATTCCTTTCTACAACCAAGACACCGCTAACTCGTCGTGGTGTTGCCGCCACGTAAATTAGCAATGTTTCTCCGGCCTCTGAGAAACTAAAACCGGTACTTGTAAGGTACTTTTTGAGTTCCTCAAAGGCATCGCTTGCCTCTTTAGTCCACTCAAACTCCCATGTTTCCAAGAAGTTTAAAGAAAGGTAATCCTTTTTCCCTAATCTTGCTATGAACGGCTTAACGCCGCCATACCCGATTAGTTTTTGGACTTCTTCTTGGTGGTGGGAGGGCGATCCGTCGATGGCCGCAATTTTGGCCGGATTAGCTTCAATACCTCTAGCCAAACTAGGAAACCAAGCGGTTTTCCAAGTGAAACTCCGAACACACACTTTTTCCGGATTTAACTTGAGGTTATGTCTTCTCGTTGTTAAAGGTTTCTTGTAAGTCAGAACGTGGTCGCCGGCGTTGGTGGTCTTTACGACCAGATCGTCAACATAAGCTTCTAGATTCCAACCGATTTGTGGACTAAAAGTTTTTGCATCAACCTTTGAAAAGTTGCACCAAAGATTTTTGAGACCAAATGGCATCTTAATATAACAAGAAGTACCACATGGGGTGATGAAGGAAGTTTTTCCTCATCTTCTTTACACATACTAACTGGTGGTACCTCAATACGATCTAAAAACTTAGTAACTCGCACCCGTAAGTAGAGTCTACTAGTTGATCAATGCGGAAGGGGAAAGTCATCCTTCGGACAAGCTTTATTAAGATCTCAGAAAGTCGATACACATTCGCCATTTCCCATTATTTTTCCTAACCATTACAGATTAGCAAGCCACCGTGGGTGGTCGACTTCACGAATAAATCCCGCCCGAGAAGCTTGTCAATCTCCGATCGATTGCTTCCTTCCGATCGGGTGCAAACGTCGAAGTTTCGCTTGATCGGTTTTTATCGCCGAGAGCAAGCTCGTGCTCGATCACCTCCCGGGACTCTGCATATCGGACGCTGCAAGCAAACACGCCTTGATTTGCTCGGAGGAAGGAGACGAGCGACTCTTCCTATTTAGGGTCGAGTCTTGCCCCGACCGTAATCTTTGCGCGGTTGATCTGGTTGTCCGACCCATGTGACGACTTGACGCCGTCCGAGAAGCGCTTTTGTCGAGTAGTACCTCCTTGGTCCGGTCGGATGGTTTGGGCATCATCTTTGGTTTCGAGTGCTTGACCTGCATGGGAGACGGATTAACCTCTCTGGTCGGAAGTTCATCAACCAGTGCAAAGGATTTCCGATCGCATATGTAAGCCATTTTCTGATCTCCTCGAATTGTGATGACTCCCTTTGGCCCCGACATTTTCAAACTTTGATAACCGTAATGCGTGGCTATCAAGAATTTTGCTAATGCTGGTCGACCGAGGATTCCGTTGTATGCGGATTCGAAGTTTACTACATCAAACGGGATCTTCTCTATTCGGAAATTGTCAGGTTTTCCAAACGTCACCGGTAAGGAAACTTGTCCTATCGGTTTAGCGGTAGAACCCAAACTATGCCATGAAAAGCATATTTCATGTGTTTCACCTTTGACATGGGGACCTGATTTCTTCTAAAGCTCCTACAAATAATATATTCAAGGAACTACCCCATCCACTAAGACCCGATTAACCCGACAATTATTAATAGTTGGTTCAACGACGATGGGGAACCTACCCGGCCGAGTCGATGGGATGGTGCGATCGTCTTTTGTCAAGGAAATTATGTGTCCGACCACTTCGAGTGCTTGATTACGCTTGGAGATTCGACGAGGTTGACCTCCGCCCATGGCCTTCGATGACGCTCGACTCGTATGAAGAAGATCCTCCAAAAATCATGTTGATCGTGTGTTGGGGATCCTGGTACTCCATCTCCTCGCCGCCATCCTTGTCCTTTTGGAGCTCGTTTCTCCATGTTCCTCAGATATCGAAATGGTCCTTACCGCATAATAATCCTCCGCTTTTCTTACGCCAGACACGACAAAGCGCAGATCATGCCCCTCGCCTGGCCGTGAAGTGGACACCATTTCTTATTCGTCTCGAATCCTTTGGTCGAAACTTTTGCTTTGCTTCGACCGCATAGTCCTTCTTGCCCTTCCTAATCTTGTGCGAACGGCGAGGACTTCTTTGTCGTCGGGTCTGCGGTTCTTTTTCTTCTTGAGAGACTTCTTGTTCTTTTTCTCCGCTTGTCCGCATCGGTGGGGAATCTTGTCTTTCCGATCGATGGCTTCACACCACTCGATTGCTTCACTAGCAAATGGCATATTTGTCCGCCATATCAAAAAGCTCAACGGTTGTTCTTGGAGGGTTCATTGCTATGTCCTCCGTGAAACCGCCGATTCCTTAGACCTGTTTTGAAAGCTTGAATAACAGAGAACTCGCGACTTGGTATAGAGTTACGAACCTGGTCAACCTCTTGATATATTGACGTAAAGTCTCATCGATCCTCGCCGATTCTATGGAGATCGTCCTCCTTCCTGTATCGTCGACGCACTCGAAGTTGGCAATCGAAGATCACAGAGTTGTTCCCAAGTATATATGGATCCGACCGGTAAGTTTAACAACCACGACGCGCACCCTTCGAGCACGGTGGGTAAATAGTTGGCCATTACATTCTCATCGCCACCAAAGCAGCCTCGATAGCGGTGGTATATATTTGGAGAAATTCCAATGGGTTTTGAGTTCCATTGAATTTGTCCAAGTTGGCTGATCGGAATCCGGCTAGGCTAACGCATGACTTGGAGCCCGCAGAGAAGGCTCAACAACCCGTGATTGATTCATGGCGCTTCTCTCCGAAGGTGTCGGATTGTAATCGGCCGGAGACCGATCCCTAAGATTGGAACGCTGGAACTCCGGTAGTCGATCCGGTCGTGGACATTGATATGATGTCCACGCATCGCCCACTTGGTTCAAACGATGTCGGAGATCGTTAGGTCCTAGTGGTGGTGGTTCTTCTCGACGCAGCGGGGGAGTACCTCTTGAAATAGCCTTCTCCCTCGTGACTCCTTGGTCGGAATCGCCGAGGAGGTCTTGGTATCGACTACTCTCTGGTATGACCGTCTTTGCCCCTACCGAGGAGGAGGCGCTGGGACGAAGTCCTAGTCGACTTCTGAACCCCTCGTTCTCGTGACGCCTGCTCATTGCATGGTCTGCTGGAGAATTTCTGGATACCGACCCACGAGTTGTATAAAATTAGGCGTTTCGCTAGAGCAGGATCGAATTATTTAACATGTTTTGAATACGTCGCAAGTTTTGTATAGTTACCGAAGGTCTCAGGTGGTTCATACTGGTCGAGGTGTACGCCGTCTCAACCTCCCCGACCTTCGGATTTGTTCGTCTGTCGCTACCACTGGGTGGGCAAGCTAAGCGAGTTAACCGATTGACGCCGATTAGTTCCGCTGCCTCCGAAGTTGGTGCTTGACGGCCCGGATCATCTCTAACAACACGTGATGGCGTGGTAGAGAGTGTAGGACCGCAGAGCATCTTGATCTTCATCTCCGATCGCTGACCTCGTGCTTCCAAAGATTGATCTTCCGATGAGCTTCCATCATAACTAATGGAGAGCTTGTCGGTAACCGCCGTAATCTTCCACAATGGAGATCGGTCGGAGATGAGCACTTCTCGAGGTCTTCACCGATCCGACGGACCGCCGATCAGATGTCGAGTGTGATCATCCCCACATGGCCTACGCATCAGTCAGGTTTCATCGACACCGCTATCAGTGACGGTTGACTCTGGAATTGCCGGTCAAGGAGAGTATCTTTCACCATGATTTCATCAATGGTATAGAGTTTTCCGGTGATGGAGCTGAAATTTCTTCACTGTTTCACGGCCGAGAAGACGGGCTTGAAGAGATCCTCCGCATTCGAATCGGTCGGAACGGCCGGTTCTCCGGTTGCGCCACCGTAGTGGCGGCGATCTTCATCCATCCGACGACTCGCTAACGCGGCGCGACGGCGAGCCGCGGAGGAGGATGAGGAGGATGACCTGCCATTTTCTTCCATGGCGCGGATACATCCTTCCATGTCGAGGTTGGCGTAGTCCGCCAAATCGAACCAGTTTTTCTCATCCCAAACTCCGGGCATAGTCGCATGAGCGATTGCAGAGTTTTTGGGCGAGGATTTTCTTGAGCGAAAAAGAAAATTTCTTCAGGAAACTTACGCCTTCTTCCCCACGGACGGCGCCCATTTGTCGACGATCGAATCGCCGATCTTACTTAAAATAAACGAGGAAAATGACGTGGAATATCCGGAATGGAATGGGGTCGCTTTATTGATATGAACTGGATTTACAAGATGTGGCTAAGTACTACCCTGAATTACATCGAATGGAGGAATGCTTAACAAGGCGATCGACTTAGAATATGAGTCTAAGGTCGATTATCTAGCTTCTAATTCCACCGCTTAGGCTTCGTGCATATCTTTGCCTTGGCCTTGTTTTGTGTGTCGCCTATCGCCTCCTTGTTGTCCCTTGTTATGTGCTTCACCTTTAAATAACTTCCAAGAGATGGCGATTACTCTCGGAGAAGACGTCCTGGTGAAGCGCTACGACCGGTCGGAACGGTAGAGAAGTTAGCAATGTGCTAACTTCCTTGCGGTTGCTTGTGAAAAGCTTAACCGTAGGGTGGTTAATAGTCGATGTCTCGTGGTTGTACCATCGCATGGTTTGGAACGATAACACGTGTTCCATTCATCATACGATAAGAAATACCAGTTCAAGAATTTTACGAGCGGTTATCCGGTCGGGATTAGGCACAAAGCCTCATCCGACAGTGGTACCCATTAAGTAACCTTCAATACTAACGACTGTGGAGGTCGTTAGTCTTAGGGTTACGACCATGAAGACGTATGGTCTTTTACTATGCATTTAAAATAATACATAGAGGTTTTAATCCTCGTCAGCCGCTGAATGTTATTTTCTCATGATTGATTAAGATTATCATGTTCATTTGCATCATGGCATTCATTCTTGAATCTTGGTCTACGTGGTAGCCAAGAATTGATTCTTTTGAGGTCCCTGTCGTGCATTGGACGGGCATGAGATCCCTGTCATGCATTGGACGGGCATGAGGTCCCCACACTCTTAGAGTGTGGGCTTGAAGTTCCTGTGCCTGAGGGCACAGGCTTGAGTATGCATCAATGGGTGCACTACTCCGCATTACCGGTAATTGCAAAGAAGGAAGAAAGTTGCATTCTTGTCATCTGCATCGCATGAAAGTAGAAGAGATTCAATTATGAATTCCTTGTTGATGTTTATATGAGGATTTGTTATATTCATTACATGATCTTGATGTTCTGTCTTCTACACTATTGTACTTTGCTGAATCGTGGACTCATGATTGTTATTGATATTTTCTTTAGGTACTCCTCGAGGAAGCGACATGCATGGGAAGGGGTAGACCTTTGGTGCACATCACTCAGGATTACACATGGCAAATAAAAATGTTTATCACATATGCTTAATTTAAGTGAACCAGTTAATAATTCTGTTATAAGTTTGGGCTCATCCTTCGTGATGATTGGTTTACCTGTAATCGGAATAGCCAAGTTTTTATTTTGGATGTTTCTATTTATGCTTTTAAATATCAGATCTTGATTTATTTATTCCTTCATGCTAGAATAATTATGAGTGACTTGTTTAGACTTACATCCAAGTAACACTAAAGAATCTAGATGATCCATCTATATTTGATAAAGAACTATTCTCTTTACGTACAAATATTCTTTTGGATCGGTTGTTTGATGAGTAAGAGCTAGACCCATGCCTAGGATCTTGTTATTCAATACGTGATACACTTTAACTTGACTATTTTGTAGCCTGTGCTAGTTTTGTTGAGTAGAACTAGTTTATTCGTTGTTGTATGTTTTGTTGAATTTTTTTAGTGAATTAAAGTACATAGGTTTCGTAAGGTAGTTTAGTAGCATCCTAAGCTCTATGTTGGGTTGAGGTATTACAGAAGATGTTCGGTCTTTGTTGACTCGGGCACACAACCACACACCCAACAATCATACCATCAACCATATGCCCAAATCAAAATCCTTTTTGTTTTCAGTTTTTAGTTTTTCCAAACATAATACATATTTGAGTACCCTGACTCAAGTATTAAAAGTGACGTTGCAATGACCATCGCCGAAGCGATGATCCCCAGACCATCGTTCTAAGCATGGCTAAGTGTTGGACCGAAAAGGCGACTAGAGGGGGGGGGTGAATAGGAGCTCAAAAACTTTTTCACTTGAATGGATTCAACTTGTAAATCACTTCAATAGCTATGAGAGCTATGAAGATCAATGATTGCACAGAGGAAGTCTTGTGTTGAATCCTCTTAACCCCCAAAGCTCAAGAAACAAAATCGAAGAAGTGCTGAAAAATCAGGGAAATCGGAACAACCGCAGGCAAACGGGCGATCGTACCAATGTGCGGTATGACCGTAGGCAAATGAGCGGTCGTACCGATGTGCGGTATGACCGTAGGCAAACCAAGCGGTCAGATCGATTGTCCCGAACAAACCCGACGACGAAAACCAAAATTGGCACAACTTTTGATCCACTTGGCCAAACCAAAAGAGCCCGATTACCGCCTCTCTTGATCTCATGAGTTTTTAGCTTGCTATAAAGCAGCTCCAAAGTGAGATTAGAGAGATCGACGTTCTCCTCTATGACAGTTGCCTTCATCTCCCACTCCTTGGTGTTGATTGTACCCAAGAGGTGGGTGGCATTCTCAGATTGAGAGTACTCAATGTCAATGACTTTCATCCGATTAATCACCTTGTTAAAACGAGTAAAGACGCCATCGATGCTCTCACCAGACGCATCTCGAATTTGTTGTACTCTCGCTTGTAGACATTCTCGACGCACTTGTTTGATCCGGGACGATCCTCATGGTAAGTTTCGAGGGTGTGCCAAATCTCATGTCGGTCGCAAGATTGCAAATCCTATCATACTCTTGCCTACCAAGCCCAAAGATATAGAAGGTTCTTTGCCTTGTTGTTGTTAGCCAAGAGGGGCCTGGAAGCAAGAGTAACTTCGGCAAAACGAAGCGGAGATCGAACAACCTCCCATATAGCTTGTCCTTCGCTCTCAAGGAAGACTCGCATGCGATTCTTCCAATAGGCATAGTCGAGCCCATCAAGACATGCGGCTTGGTCGAGTACTTATCCATCGCCAGTTCAAAGGACCGGTTAAGATCAAGATTGAACTAACCGGCTCGATACCACTTGTTGGACCGAAAAGGCGACTAGAGGGGGTGAATAGGAGCTCAAAAACTTTTTCACTTGAATGGATTCAACTTGTAAATCACTTCAATAGCTATGAGAGCTATGAAGATCAATGATTAAGCACGAGAGGAAGTCTTGTGTTGAATCCACTCTTAACCCCAAAGCTCAAAGAAACAAAATCGAAGAAGTGCTGAAAAATCGTGAAATCGAACAACCGCAGTAAACGGGTGGTCGTACCAATGTGCGGTATGACCAGAGGCAAATGAGCGGTCGACTGGAGTGTGGTATGACCAGAGGCAAGCGGGCGGTCGTACCGATTGTCCCGAACGACTCGACGACGAAAACCAAAATTGGCACAACTTTTGATCCACTTGGCCAAACGCTACGAGATTTGAAACACACCTTCCCAAAGAGGTTAGGAACCTATTCCAAGCAAAGAATGACTAGATCCACGTCAAAGTTCCTACCTTTCTTGAATTGAACGAAAGAGGTTTCAAAACCGAAGTTTCAACCTAAACATGATCTAAACCTTGCTCGTGGGTGATGGATGATCAAGATGATCCTAGATGAGTTCCCACATGTCACAGCAAGTTAGATCACAAGAAGAAACCAAACAAAAACTCATGGATCAAAGAAACACCTCAAATCATCAAATAGAGAGAAAGAAAGCAAATAGACTCATCTTGGAGAGAACTTTCTTTGGATTGATTTGATATGGTATTGGTTCTGACCACTTCATCAAGGAGGACAAAGACTCAATACATGAGCACGAAATCAAATCCAAATCTCTAGAACCCTAACCTCCACTAATCCTCTCCCTAAGCAAACTAGGGTTTCAAACACAATGAAAGGGTTGGGGTGGCTGTCCAGCACACCCCCTATTTATAGTGGAGGCTTAGACCTTCTAGAAGAGTAACCCTAATGGGCTCCCGTTAAGGCCCAAAACAAACGGGTCACACACGCACGCATTTTAAAGCGCCGTCTTCAATTCTCTTGACCTAATCCACTTCTTGACGCACCGTCTTGCGCCGCCGGTTGGCATTAGGTCACCAAGGCAGTATTTGGTAAAATTACCAAAATACCCCTTCTCGATCTTTTTCGAAGACCGAGTCCCATCTTCGTGAAGCACCTCCCATGCTTCGCCACGTGTAGGTTGATCCAGCTCTCTTCATGTCGGCAAGTTCTCCCATCCGGCCCCACCGAAACCACCATGGCACTTGCACCGACCTCGCCGCTTGATCGAACTCCGTCGACCGAATCGCCTGTTCGGTCACCTTTTGTCCTTCTTGTGCCATGCTTGAATCCATTGACCTCACCCGCATCCTCGATCGTTTCGACCTCGGCTCTCCAAGCTTAGTCCCGATCATCCTCGCTGCTGACCGCCATTGACCTCCAAGCAACTCGCACATCAATAGACAAAGAAATCGAATCCGGAACAAGTTCTTCACAACTTGACCCACGTTAGTCAAAACATGCATCATGCAACACATATGCCATGACACCCATGAACTTGACCTAACCCAAAAGCAATTCTCCAATTGAAAAGACAATCAAGACAAAATCGGTATTACCGCCATGTTATGGCTTCTAGATTATCAAGATCAATGTAGTATCAAGACTCCATAATCGCGGTTGTACCGCTACCCAGAGAAAACCAAAACTCAAATTACACTCGTTCTGGAAATATCAAACCGCCACCTAAAACTCGAACGACCGGACTCGGTCATACCGCCAAGTATCTTGCGGTCAGATAATGATGCGGTTGCATCTGATGCGTACATAGCGCCACGCCGGTATGACCGAAAATCCTGACACTTGCAGAAAACGCTGTTTCAACAAACCAAAAACGACATTGCCAATTGTAACATCATCCTAAGATCTCAGGCATATCCCCATGATATCCACAATCTCCCCCTTGATGAACACATTGGCAATTTCCCACAAATGCAAATTTTGAGGTTTGAAAAGTAAAAACTCTGCTATTCAAAGGCACAACTTGGTCCAAATGCAAGAAAAAGCAAAAGAAATGACCAAGTTGGCTCCAGAAAAGTATCAGCAAGTGAGATACGGCAAAAGAAAGCGAGAAAGCTTCATTTTCCAGAAACGAGTCAAAATCTCACTTAAGGTCCATATGAAAGAACAATTGTTCGATATGACCTTTGATCATTGTGAGGATCAAGAATTGTAATTCAAGTTCAGAAGTAGCAATAAAACCATAAGAATGCAAATAAGAAACTCCCTCTCACTATGATCCTCAGAATTTCAAATTTTCTCCAAGTAGCTCCCCCTTTTTCAAAACTCCCCTTTTTCAAACAACTTCTCCCCTTTAACACAAAATTTTGAAATATCTTCTCCCCCTTTGACAATGGAGTCATCAAGGAATCACGCCTTCCTCTCGTCCAGAGATGACAAATGCAGAATGAGGAAAAAGCATAAGATGGAGCATGCATGAAATGCAATGGGGTGGCTTCAAAATTTTTTTTTTTATTTTTCAATTGTTGAGTACAAGAAGCTTTGGAGATTACCCAAAAGAACAAGTTAGCATTTCTAAAGTTGCACAAACAACATATCAAGCCTAACAGTGCTAGCAAGATCATGATAAGACATATATAACAAAGCTAAGCAAGAAGGCTCAATATAAAGCAATGAGTTTTAGCATTTTAAGCAAAGCTTCAAATCTAGCAAGTTCATCAACAGGGATCCTAAAATGATACTGGCCATGTCAAAATGTCAAAGTTAGATCAAAAAGCTAACAAAGACCACATTAAGAGACAAACAAGTCCTGAATTGAATCATTTTGCTCAATTTGCCCATTTTTCAACTGTTTTTCATTTGCAAAGAATATTGAAGTTGACTAATGGTCTAACTTAGTGACAAGATCCTGGACTAGGAGCCATCCACAAACTCATCCTAAGCTTCACTGTATGCACAAATCTTGAGGTTCATGTCACCAGACAAGCGGTCCCCATGAGATCGTCTGAATCATCAAACTATCTCCAAGTTCATGTCTTTGACATGCAGTCTCGTAAGAGTAGTTTGGCACAATTTAAGCATAAGACAATCTTGAATATTGATTTTTCATTTTTCACAAGAGCAGTTTTAGATTCTCAAGAACACAAGAAGCTCAAGTAATGATCAAAGCTAGATTCAAGAGCTAACAAAGCAATTTTGACAGGCCAATGTCACAAAAGGAGCACTAATTAAGAATCGCTAAACAATTCACAAATTGCTAGTTTCTTAGTTCAAGTTGTTTTTCAAGTTCTAGCTCATACAGCAAAGACTTAGCTACACATGTGAAAGCATGATAATTCTAGCAAGTCAAAGAACTAGACATGGCATTGAGCAAGAATTGAAACACTAAAGCTCCAAAGGGTAATAAGCAAAGCTTCATCAATTTTAAAAGATAAGTAGAAAAGCTTATATTACAATGCATCTTTTTGGATTTTTCATATGAATGCAATATGATACAATGAGATGCAAGAAAAGCTCAAAAGACCTAAAAGATCAACAAGTTCAAAAGAAGATCAAATAAAAGATCAAATGAACAAGGAAAGATCAGAAAAGATCCAACTCCCCCTCAAACCAACCCATAGGGATAAATTACCCCTAACTCACTCCTCAAGGTGGCAAACCTTGTTGGGTCTAAAGGCTTGGTGAGGATATCGGCTAATCGAGCCTCTGACTCCACAAAATGCAAAGACAATATCACCTTTCTCAACGTGATCTCTAAGGAAGTGATAGCGAATGTCTATGTGCTTGGTCCTAGAATGTTGCAATCTTGGGTTTTAGCAATGTTAATAGCGAAGTGTTGTCACGTAAGAGAGGAACACTAGCAAAAGTTAACCCAAAATCCTTAAGAGTGGAGACCATCCACAAAATCGACTACAAAGAACTAGCAAAGACTACATATTAAGCTTCAAAGTGGATTGTGCAATGTAAGACCGCTTCCTAGAAGACCAAGAGACAAGAGAAGTGCCTAAGAAATGACATGTGCCGATGTGTTCTTCCTATCTAGCCTCTGACCCATAAAATCGAATCAAAACCCCGAATGGACAAATAAGAAGAACAAGAATACCAAATGCCATAATCAAGGGTAGAGTGTAATACCAAGATGCGCTTAACGGCTTGGCGATGTGAAGTCCTCGGTGACGCTGAAACCTCGCAAGCAGAGGCGCATCGAAGTGAATGTCCGGTCTTGAGGCCGTCAGTATGTAAGGGAGCCGATCATCTCATGCGGTACTCGCGCTGATCCACGGCTTCTCCTTCCTCATCCGATCCAAAGCAATCGAAGTCGCCATGGGAGTGGCGATCGACTTGCAATCACCCATATCAAAACGCTTGAGCAAATCCTTGGTGTACTTCGCTTGATGGATGAAGATCCTTCCTTGCATTGCTTGATTTGTAGCCCCGAAAGTAATTGAGTTCTCCCATCATGCTCATCTCAAATTCCTCGACATGGTCTCGGAAAAACTAGAAACAAGAGCATGAGAGGAACCACCAAAGATAATATCATCTACATAAATCAACAAGCAGAAGTCATTGCCATGCCTAAGGATGAAAAGAGTCTTATCAACTTTTCCCATTATAAAATCATTCTTAAGCAAGAAGGTCTTAAGTCTATCATACCAGGCTCTAGGGGCTTGCTTAAGACCATACAAGGCTTTGGATAACTTGTAAACACGATCAGGGTGCTTGGGATCCTCAAAGCCGGGGTTGCCTAACATGCACTTCCTCCTCTATAAAACCATTCAGAAAGGCACTCTTAACATCCATTTGATGCAACCTAAAACCTTTAGATGCAGCAAATGCAAGTAAGATGCGAATGGCTTCTAATCTAGCAACAGAGCAAAGGTCTCATCAAAGTCTAACCTCAACTCGCTAAAGCCCCGAGCTACCAACCTAGCCTTGTTTCTAACCACGTAACCATCCTCATTTTGTTTATTTTTGAACACCCAACGGTTCCTATAACATTATGACCACTAGGAGGTTCTACAAGGTTCCAAACTTTATTTCTTTCAAAATTCTCTAACTCCTCATGCATGGCATTGACCCAACTAGTATCAGATAAAGCATGTGATATATCTTTGGGTTCAAAAGAAGCTACAAATGCAGAGTGAGAGAAAAGACTCGGATCATGATACCTGGAGCGAGTGACTCGCTCATGGAGATTACCAATCATCTGATCCGGAGGGTGTTGCTTCTGAATGTGCAAAGGAGCGCCTGGGGGAGATAGCATCTCCTCAACCTCCGCAGGTACTGCTGATGAAGAAGATGCAGCAGGAGCCTCAATTGGAGGTGAAGCAGTCGTGGCAGGTTCTGGAGCTGAAGTAGGAGCATTAGCACCAGGTGAAGGAGCATCATCAATTTCATCCTCATCTTCCTCAACAAAAATGCTCTCTGTCACTTGTAAGTCACCTAAAACATCGGATCTAGCTCCAGGGCTAGTCTCATCAAAAGTAACATTACATGTCTCCTGGACAATGTTAGTTTCAACATTAAAAACCCGAAAACCCCTCGAATGAGCAGGATAATTCAGAAATAAACCATCACAAGTCCTTGATTCAAATTTATCTAGGTTCCCTGTCTTGAGAATAAAACACTTCGATCCAAAGACTCGAAAGTGAGAGACAGAGGGTTTTCTACCAAAACGAAGCTCATATGAAGTCTTGCCCAAAGACGGTCTCAAAAAGACACGGTTTCGAAATATGGCAAGTCAGAGCAATAGCTTCGCCCAAAACCTCCTCGGTGTGCTATACTCATTCAAAGATCGTTCTAGCCATCTCGACTAGAGTCCTGTTCTTCCTTTCCACAACGCCATTTTGTTGAGGGACGTGTGGAGAAGAGAACTGATGCTCAATACCACGCTCAGCACAAAAAGAGGCAAAAGAAGCATTTTTGAACTCCGTGCCATTGTCACTGCGGATCGCTCTCAAGGCACCAGGAAGTTCAGAAGCCAAACGAAGAACAAGGTCATGATAATGATCAAAAGCCTCATCCTTCGAAGCAAGAAAGAACACCCAAGAGTATCTCGAAAAATCATCGACTATGACAAGAATGTACCAATTGTCACGACTGACCGAACCCTAGCAGGACCAATAGTATCCATATGAAGCAACTGTCCCGGTCCGTCAGTCATGACCATAGTCAATGATGGGTGTGAAGCGGCAACTTGCTTGCCATGCCTACAGGGGGCACATACAGCATCCTTGACAGCTTTGAGTTTAGGCAAACCTCTCATGAGATCAAGGCCGCTAACTCGTGTCAGATGATCAAAACCAATGTGCCCCAAACGTCGGTGCCAAAGCCGACATCGAAGAAGAAGCAATTAAGCACTTAAGGGATCCAAAGAAGAGATTAGAAAAATCAGCTCCAAAAATTCTACCAACTCTAGAAATCCCAAAACGAGCTCACCAAAAGAATCAAGCACACGACGTGCATTCTTCTTAAAACGAGTCTCATAGCCATCATCGAGAAGTCGTGAAATGTAAAGGAGATTGTACCTTAGCTTAGACACAAGCGCGACGTCCTTGAGAATGAACTTGTCGCTCACCCTAATCATTCCAGTTCCTTCAATGCGCCCTTGTGTATCATCTCCAAAGGTGATGAAGTCATCACCGCTGATCGCGTGAAGGAGGTGAACCATCTTGAGTCTCCGGTTATGTGGCGTGAACACCGAGTCGATTTAACCATGTGTTCTTCCCCTTCGCGCCAATCTCAAAAATCAAGGAACAAAGAGCGATGTGTCTCAACATCAAGTTAGTTAAAAGCGACTTGGGAATCCAAGATCGAGACACTCGCTCATGAAAGTAGTATGCAAAGCGATGTGCTATCCTTGACTTTATTAGCGTTCTATTATGAGCAATGGTAACAAGAACATGAGATGCATCCTGTCTAGGAACATGGTGATGAGCATGTGCAACAAATCCTAGATCGGGTTTCTTCTTTTGGACGTGACCATGTCTCATAAAAGCTCTAGGTTGATTAGATGACATTCTAGCAATATTTTTTCTTAGCGTTCTTCAACCTACATGTGAGTAACTCAACCAAATGTCCACTCTTCTTGCAATAGGTGCAATGGTATTTTGTACCACTGGGAGAAGCACCTTTTGCCTCAAAAGAAGGTTGGACAAACCCTGCAGATTTAAAGACAGTTTTTGCAGGTTGGGTTTTAAATTCAACTAAGCCATTTTCCAAGACCTGAATGACATTAGGCTTTGACATGTCCTGAGCAGAGTTGTATCCTAAGCCTTGCTTCTTAAAAGGAGTTTTAGATTTATCTAGAATCATGTTTAACTGTTTTTCACCATTAGAGAATCTTTCTAAAGTATCCTTGAGATAAGCATTCTCTTTTTCAATATTAACACATGATTCACAAGTCTTGCCCTTAATGGCTCTAGCATGTTTCTCCTTAAGATGCAACTTCAAGCTTATAGGCGCACAAGAGGCACAAGATGTAGAATCAATTGTGTCCTTAAGCTTGGCAAATTTAGCTCTAACTGCTTCTAGAATATCCTTAACTTCATGTTCGCGTTCTAAGCAGAAAGAGCAAAAGCTAGATTTCACATTACCAGAAGCATCCAACTTGCTAGACTCTAAGCATTTTTCACATGGAGCAGATTTAACATCAATTAGCTCGGTTCTAGCATTTTCAAGTTGATGCAAAGCAATATCATGAGCAGATTGCGCTTAGACATTTCGAGTGCAAAGCATGGCAGATGAACATTCATCAACATCTAGACTTTTAGCATTCACAAGCTCTAATTTCAAACTCTCGACTTGTGACTCTAGATCCTTGTTCCTAGCCATGGTGAACTTTAAAGCTTTATCTTGACTAAGCAATTGCTCATACATGTTATCGCATCTAGCGTAAAGAACATCATAGGAGAGAGGTACCTCATCATCGTTATCGGCGCCGACGAGTCGGCCATGAAGCACATGCCTGAAATCCTTGGCCTTCCCTTCTTGTCTTGAGGAAACTCCTCCTCCTTGTCCTCCTCGCTCCCGAGTCCACATCGCTCATGGATTGATCTCCAAAGCGGCAAGAACTCGGTGAGCGACCTTCATGAGCTTGGCAAGATCATACTTGGGCTTGCCCCTTGAGGCTTCTTCACCGCAACCTTCTCATGATTTCCCTTACCTTTCACTTGGGGGGTTGGTTCGGATGTGATATAGCTCTCCACACTCATAGCATGTCACAGGCCACTCTCTTTCTATTTCGACATTGTTATATGCCCGTGTGACTTTCTTGGCTAAAAGAGCTAAATCAGCCTCAGAAGACTCTCAAACTCTTCTTCTTGAATAGCAGATAAACACGCAAGAGAAAAACCGTAAGAAGACTCGGAAAAACCATCGAGTCCTTTGAGAGGATCACCACCAAAGCCATGTTATCCTTCTTAGGATTACCGCTCTCTTGATCTCATGAGTTTTTAGCTTGCTATAAAGCAGCTCCAAAGTGAGATTAGAGAGATCGACGTTCTCCTCTATGACAGCTTGCCTTCATCTCCCACTCCTTGGTGTTGATTGCACCCAAGAGGTGGGTGGCATTCTCGATTGAGAGTACTCAATGTCAAACTTTCATCCGATTAATCACCTTGTTAAAACGAGTAAAGACGCCATCGATGCTCTCACCAGACGATATCGAATTTGTTGTACTCTCGCTTGTAGACATTCTCGACGACTTGTTTGATCCGGGACGATCCCTCATGGTAAGTTTCGAGGGTGTGCCAAATCTCATGTGCGGTCGCAAGATTGCAAATCCTATCATACTCTTGCCTACCAAGCCCAGCATATAGAAGGTTCTTTGCCTTGTTGTTGTTAGCCAAGAGGGCTGCTGAAGCCGGCGTAGCAACTTCGGGCAAAACGAGCGGAGATCGAACAACCTCCCATATAGCTTGTCCTTCGCTCTCAAGGAAGACTCGCATGCGATTCTTCCAATAGGCATAGTCGAGCCCATCGAAGACATGCGGCTTGGTCGAGTACTTATCCATCGCCAGTTCAAAGGACCTGCTAAGATCAAGATTGAACTAACCTGCTCGATACCACTTGTTGGACCGAAAAGGCGACTAGAGGGGGGGTGAATAGGAGCTCAAAAACTTTTTCACTTGAATGGATTCAACTTGTAAATCACTTCAATAGCTATGAGAGCTATGAAGATCAATGATTAAGCACAGAGGAAGTCTTGTGTTGAATCCACTCTTAACCCCCAAAGCTCAGCAAACAAAATCGAAGAAGTCTTTGAAAAAATCGGAAATCGGAACAACCGCAGTAAACCAAGGTCGTACCAATGTGCGGTATGACCGAGGCAAATGAGCGGTCGATCGACAAAGCGATATGACCGTAGGGCAAGCAAGCGGTCGCATCTGATTGTCTGGAAACGACCGACGCAAAAAACCAAAATTGGCACAACTTTTGATCCACTTGGCCAAACGCTACGAGATTTGAAACACACCTTCCCAAAGAGGTTAGAAACCTATTCCAAGCAAAGAATGACTAGATCCACGTCAAAGTTCCTACCTTTCTTGAATTGAACGAAAGATGTTTCAAAACCGAGTTTCGAACCTAAACATGATCTAAACCTTGCTCGTGGGTGATGGATGATCAAGATGATCCTAGATGAGTTCCCACATGTCACAGCAAGTTAGATCACGGCAAGAAACCAAACAAAAACTCGCGGATCAAAGAAACACCTCAAATCATCAAATAGAGAGAAAGAAAGCAAATAGACTCATCTTGGAGAGAACTTTCTTTGGATTGATTTGATATGGTATTGGTTTCTGACCACTTCATCAAGGAGGACAAAGACTCAATACATGAGCACGAAATCAAATCCAAATCTCTAGAACCCTAACCTCCACTAATCCTCTCCCTAAGCAAACTAGGGTTTCAAACACAATGAAAGGGTTGGGGTGGCTGTCCAGCACACCCCCTATTTATAGTGGAGGCTTAGACCTTCTAGAAGAGTAACCCTAATGGGCTCCGTTAAGGCCCAAAACAAACGGGTCACACACGCACGCATTTTAAAGCGCCGTCTTCAATTCTCTTGACCTAATCCACTTCTTGGACGACCGTCTTGCGCCACGGTTGGCATTAGGTCACCAAGGCGATGTTGGTAAAATTACCAAAATACCCTTCTCGATCTTTTTCAAGACCGAGTCCCATCTTCGTGAAGCACCTCCCATGCTTCGCCACGTAGGTTGATCCAATGCTCTCTTCATGTCGGCAAGTCTCCCATCCGGCTCCCACCGAAACCACCATGGCACTTGCACCGACCCCGCCGCTTGATCGAACTCCGTCAGACCGAATCGCCTGTTCGGTCACCTTTGTCCTTCTTGTGCCATGCTTGAATCCATTGACCTCACCCGGCATCCCCGATCGTTCTGGACCTCAGCTCTCCAAGCTTAGTCCCGATCATCCTCGTCGTTGACCGTCATTGACCTCCAAGCAACCTCGCACATCAATAGACAAAGAAATCGAATCAGGAACAAGTTCTTCACAACTTGACCCACGTTAGTCAAAACATGCATCATGCAACACATATGCCATGACACCCATGAACTTGACCTAACCCAAAAGCAATTCTCCAATTGAAAAGACAATCAGCACAAAATCGGTACTACCGCCATGTTATGGCTTCAGATTATCAAGATCATGTAGTATCAAGACCCATAATCAAGGGTTGTACCGCTACCCAGAGAAAACCAAAACTCAAATTACACTCGTTCTGGAAATATCAAACCGCCACCTAAAACCTGGAACAACCGGACTCCGGTCATACCGCCAAGTATCTTGCGGTCAGCGTCATGATGATCTTGGTCGCATCTGCTACGCGTTACACGCCGGTATGACCGAAAATCCTAACACTTGCAGAAAACGCTGTTTCAACAAACCAAAAACGACATTGCCAATTGTAACATCATCCTAAGATCTCAGGCATATCCCCATGATATCCACACTAAGCGACAACAACTCGCATACTAATTATAAAGTGATTAGAGCCCATCCATTGAGCTCTAAATCACAACGGTTATAAACCTAGGCTCAGTGGTAAAGGATGGATATTAACCTACCGTTCATTTAATTATTCAGGTAAACTATCACGAACTGAGAAAATACTTGTCAACATAGCATGCATACATACAGTTAAAATTGAATATTAGAATGCAAAAATAATAGGATCAACGTGCATCACAAGAAGAACTGCTTGCCTTGCTGGAGAAAATCCAACTGCTGCTGAGGATCACTCTCATATTCAATAGAATCGTCAAAACCTATTGAAAGAATCGAGAAGAAGCAACAAGAACGAATGACACTAAAAATACTCAAAAATTAAAAATCATCCAAAAATCATGAAATTCACACAAAAGGTAGAGCATGATTTTAAATGAATTTAGAAATTAAAATCATTAGATTTTGATGACGAATGCAAAAGTTATAGCCTAAACAATTCTACCGGGAAAAGAAAATCATGGAATTCAACTTTCGGTTACAGTTCATGTGATAAATTTCCAGAGATTTGGTAGACAATAAAAGTTAATGGTAGATAGAGCATGACACTCTAAGAACAACAAAAATTGAAACGCTTCATTTGGAGTTAGAATGAATTTCTTATGTATTATTAAAGTTGTGCCATTAGAGTGCAAGTAATTTGTAAAAACAAGATTTTCAGAGATAGTAACATGCTTAAAACCTATTCTACATTAAAGTACATTACAAATGTAAACTACCAAAACTGGTTTTACTCAAATTGGAGGTACAGAGAAATACTTATGCATTTTTCAAGGTAAAAGAATTTTTAATGTAAAAATAATGACATGCTGAAATTAATTATATTAATAAAAATTTCTAGGACAATAGCATGATTCAAGCCATTTTTATATTAAAGATCATTTAAAAAGGAGACCAACAAAATTTGAATCATCCAATTTGGAGTTAAAAAGAATTACTTATGCAATTCTGAAGCTTAACCAATTTTCAGTATACAAATAATCCATTTCGGAAAATATAAAAGCATTTAAACCTTTTTATACCGAGATTGAATCTAGCCATAGTCACCGACCAGCGGGCCCTAAGCAATAATGTCCTTTTATTTTAAAATCGGGAATTAAAATGCTACTAACAAACAGGACCCACTTGTCATACTCAAGGCCCATACGCACAGTACGTAGACTACAAGTTCACGGCACAATAACAAGGGTCTATGGACCATCGAGGTTTACTGTGCAAACCGGGCCCACTTGTCTGTGACTCAATTCATAAAACAACGCATTAAACACTGATATTTCTGTGCCGGGTCACACGCGTCAGCGGCTCTAAGCGAAAACTAAATGGTTATTTACAACAGATTAGCATTAACTTTGTCCTAAAGACAAAGATTACGCCTTAATGGCCTGCTACAGTTCCTATCGGTTGTCCAACAATGGAGCGTGTCCAGCCGTGAGCTGCTCCGGCTAATCACCAGCGCAGGGGGCCAAGGCGGCGCGGATCAAGGGCTAAAATGGGACCCCCCCCCTCTCTATTGTGCACCCATCGTGTAACACCCTGGCTATTCAAAAGCCAAGATATCACCTAAATAATCTAACATACAACCATAATACGGAAGAATTAAATAATGTATCGTCTAATGACATAAAGAGATCAATATTTAAAAGAACCATAGCATGAATATAGTCTAAATTCAAGCAAGTATATCAAAGGAATGATCGAAGATCTCAAGCAGTACTTAATCAACCATGACTTAAAGGAGGTTATCAACCACAGCTAACTTTACTTATTACAGCTCATCAATTAATGAAAGATAGAATCAAGTTCTGTTATTGAAATTGGAGTATGGTAAAGTGAACGAATAGTGTGTGTCTACTCCCTCCCAATAGAGCCATCATCAATGATCACCTAAAACAAACAAACAAAGCAAGAATGAGTCCGAGACTTGCAAGTACAGTGAATAATTGAACATACAACAATTATGAACAAGGCAACTTCTTTAAAGAATATGAACATAACACCGAATGAATATATGAATGAATGGAATGAATGAGAGGAATGGACTGCACACGTGCTTATACCGGTATAGCTGTTGACACACCCGTCGGTGTTCACCTAAACCCGCATTTAACAAAATACGGGGATCCAAATCCCGTATGAAGAACGTTTCATACGGGTGTCCAACTCTGCCCACATTGGAATGGTGGGTCTTACGTGCCCATACTGAAATTGATGGGCCTTATAATTCACTTCCGTGGAAGGAACATGAAAATGGATGCATGTATTGAAATATGAAAGACATCATGTCTACACTTGGAATTAACACATAAGAAAGGAACATAAACTTTGAGCATTCTCATGGATCACAGAAAAGCACAATACGAATATCAAGCATCCAGCAATCATAATAACATCAAAGTAGTTGCCTTTCTCGTTGCGACGTGTTAGTAGGCAATGAAGATGCCCCTAAACCCGAAGCCTCTCCGCCTACACAAGTAAGTACTCGAAATAAGAATAACATGGTACAGGACACTACTAGTAACATTCTACAATACCTTCCCAAACACCCAAGAAATAGCCATCAACCCTATTCTAAAAACGAGCAACACAACCACGGAATCAAATCTGGACAGCAGAACGGAAATAACCATAACTATTTACCTGGGACTCAGAACAAGGTGAGCCCAGTTCATAAAGAAACTTAACGAACATATCTACAACATTCTAGTTGGCGAGATAATCCAATTCGGCCAAAATAAAATGCTAACAGGCAGTTGAACTCAGAAGACAGATTCTGCCTAGACGAAACGGATAGCAGTAAAGAACAGATCATAACTTTTGATCTACAACTCCGATTAGGGCGTTATTTATCATTCTAGAAAGGTTATGAAAAATTATAAAATAACCTAGTTGGGTGAAAACCCTGAATCTGTCATTAACATAATCATAATTTAGGAGACAACTTAACAGATCAATCACGTCAGAATTCTGGATAGTAAGAATAAAGCTATCATAACTTTTGATCCGTATGTCGGAATTAGGTGTTCTTAGTGGCCACGGAAAGCTAAGAACATTATCTAGATATATATAGGAGATTGACATCCCTAATTCGGCCTCTAAGAACCCGAAATTGACCCCGCAAAGTACTGGACAGAAGTGAACATCTACCGGCAACAAAGCGATCCAACCCAATTAATCGAATTCGCCTCTAATCATCAACAAATAGCGGGGAAAACACTTCGTTACCCTTGAAGACCCGCGGGAAGATGATGATCAAGCCTCGAAGAAGACGATCCTCCTTCTTCTCACCCTCCCTTCCCTCCTTTTTGGCCTGCAAAACTGCTGCCCTCCTCCTCTTCTCCTCGTAATGGCTGGCAACGAGGAGCTCCGATGGTGAGAAGGCGTAGCACCACAGCAGGGGTAGCACCCAGGGGGAGGCGTGGCACCAAGGGGATGAGATGGGGGCAGCACCCAAGGGGAGGAGGCGGCTAGAAGGGGGGAAAAGGGGGGAGGACAAGGGGGCGGCTAGGGTTTAAGGGGTGTGGGGCGGCTTGGGCTAAGGGCCCAAGGGCGCCACCCTCAAATGGGCCTAGTGGCCGGCCACAAGGTAGAGGAGGCCCAGGCCGGGGACCCAATTCCTTAAATCCCCCAAAATTCCTGAATTTTCACTTTTAAACTTCCCCCGATTAAATTCTTTCTACTCGGAATGCAGGGTATTACATTAAACTTTGAAGCAATCGAATTTGAATTAATTCTCCTCTCCCGAATATTATTCTCTCTAATTTGAGGTTCGGAATATTAACACTAAAGCCGGAGGCCCAAGCTCTAAGTTTCCCCCAAACTCTGAATTTGGAACTTAATTTCGAATCTAGAATTTGGTTGAGTTTGAAATTGAATAAATTTCACTTTCCCGAATGATATTTTCTCCAATAAATGTTTGGGGTATTACACATCGGTGGTCGGAGCATCACCGGTGGTGAGCTAAAGTGGCGGCACGACGAGGTGGAGTGGTGGTGAAACTACGGTGAAAACAACAACGCCAATACGGCTGCTCATTGAGCCATCTAGAGCGTGCGTTAGCACCAAAGGAACTTAGGGACTTTATTGGAGGGACGCGGAGACGAAGGGCTCGTCGGAGATGGGCCGGTGGTGAGAAGAGCACTCATAGCCGAAGACGAAGAAGAAACCCAGAAACGACAGCTCCTGTGATTGAAGCATGGAATTAAGTTAGGGGAAATGATGGTATGGTTCAAGAACATAATGTGACATGGATAATAGGGGAAGGGCAGCGCTAGAATGGCCACGATGAGGAGGTGGCACGACAGCCGTGAACCGGACTTCGGCTTATCCTCAGTTTTGAGCGAAATTATGAGAGGAGAGGGACCAGGGGGTAGGGATGCTTGGTGGCATCTAAAGGAGGAAGAGGACGCTCTAGGGGAGTCTTTATAGCTACTTGGGCAAAGAAACGAGAAGAGGCAGCTCCGCAGGTAGTGGCGACGATGCACACGGCGTACGGGTAGTGGTGACATGGCCGGGCAGGGATGGGGCTACATGGGAGATGCAGGCGAGCTGAGGATCCATAGGCGCTCGCGAATTCCTGTGGGTGTCACTTAGGTGCGGTGGCGCACTTGGAGCGGCTGGAGCAGCCATGGCGCGGGTGAGCTGGCACGCAGGCGTTAGTCGCATGGAGAAGAAGAGCTAACTAGCAAGCTCAGCTGGTCAGTGGTATAGGAAAACGTGGCTCGGGTTTGGTGCAGTTGTTCAAGCTAGGCTCGGGTCCGATTCCAACAAGGTGGGGCGATCGGACTAAGATATGTCGGACGATCCAAACGACTCCAATCAAATCGGACGGTCCAAAAATCTTGAGATCAAATCAGACGGTCTGAATAGCTTGAGTTAGTTCGGACTGGTCCGAATGGCTTCAGCCAGATCGAACGGTCCGAATGGCTTCAATCAGATTGAATGGTCAAATCAGGTTGAGCTAGGGTTTGGATTTTAGTTTTGACCGAAAATAAAACTAGTTTGACTAGGCTGTTAAAAATAGCAATAAAATTCTAAAAATTTTTGGAGGTGTTCTCAGGTTGAACTAAGACTTAACAAAATTTATTTCAGCCACGGTTCATATTCTATTTGTCTGAAATAAATTCCTTTTTAAAACTGCATTAGTGACTTGGTTAGGTTTTTAATGAGATCAATTTGACTTCTAAAAATTTACGAAAAAATAAGTTAATTCAAGATAAATAATCTAGTATCTTATAAAATTATTTTCAGAGACTTTTATACACACATTTTTCTAAAATCAATTAGAAACTTGATTTCAAGTCAAAAGTTTGAAATTCAATGCAAACTTTAGAAAACCAAGTGCAAACTCATGAATTTCATCAAAAGTTTTTGGAAATATCATACTTTTATACATTTGAAACACAAACCATTGTTTAGGACATTACACAACTACTATTTCTCCGACAGTCGGAGGAATGATGGTGGCAGTGGTTGAAGGGTTGTCCACCGTCCATGAGGTGGAAGGGGTTGTTTTTCTTTGAGCGGCACGACCACCGAGGTGGTCGAGAGCCGTGGCTTAAGACAACAGAGGTAGGACAGAAGCATCCGGCCATGGTGGTGAAGCATTCGATCATCGAGCTAGGAAGGAAGTTGTTGTAGACGTTCCTCTAGGCCCCAAGGTCAAGCTACTGATGCCGCCACCACCGAAGAAGAAGAAGGGTCTGATTTCTTCAACCATTCCTTTGGGTTCTTTGGCCCCGCATATGTTGTGGGATCTCGTGCGTTCAGATCTCATGATCGGGTTTCTCACCCTAAGGACATTCCTAACAGGGGAAATGTTTTCGATGACGAGCGTCTTGAAAAGGTGTGGTGGAACCGAGTTCAAGAGATCGATGAAGTGAAGAACCCTTCAAGAGTATTCTCTTTATTTACTCGAACGAGCATGAATGTAAGTACCTGCCTCCCAACATTTATATATGTGTCTTTTCTTGCTTCTCACTGTCTTTCTTTATGCAGAATGCTTTAGAACAAATTGTCACTGTTGCATAATACAACCGACAACTTGTGCAACTACGACAATAGAAATCGGAACTCTGTGAGCAGGCAGAGAGATGGTAAGTCACTGCTACTCATAGTCGTTTATTTTTTGACCACTTGCACAGTGATTATGGGGATTGTCGTAGAAAAGCTTACGACTAGGTATTGGTCGTAGGACTTACGACCAAAGAATTGTCAGAGAAAAACTTACGACTAGGTACTGGTCGTAGAAGAACTTAAGACCAGATAATCGTCGTAGAAAAACTTACAACTAGGTACTTGTCGGTGTTTTAGAACCGATCTTACATAAAGATTGTTTGATTCGGAGGGTCTCCTAGAATAGAATCACGCAGAGAGATTGACACGGGTATTTTTATACAGGTTCAGGCCTTCTCCGGAGAGAATAACAACCCTACTCCTATGTGTCTATGGTATTGAGTGTATTCTGAACAATCAGGAGAAAAACTAAGACTATTATAAATGATCCTGCTTGTCTTCCTGATAGCCCTTGATAGCGTGTCCCTGCCTCTGTTTGATCGTTGTCTTTATATAGTCGTGAAGGAATAGCCGTTTTCCCTATTTGAAGACGCCTCATCAAATCAAAGAATGTGAGCGACGCTTGTAGTAATCATCGGCCGGTAACTCCTTCACGCCGCATGGCGATTACTAATCGAGATAATGGGGTATTATGTGTTATCTTTTCGCATAATAACGGTAAGATATTGATCGTTTAGATTCCTTAATCAATTGGACCCACTTGCTGTAGGTTTTATTGATCATAAGGTAGTCGATGGTGACACAGTCGTAGAAGAACTTACGACCATAAGATAGTCATAGCAAGACTTAAGACTATAATGTAATCGTAGCAAGACTTACGACTATAAGGTAGTCGTAGCAACACTTACAACTATGGGGGTGGTCGTAGAAGAACTTACGACCACCTGGTAGGCTTCTCCCTTATAAAATTAAGGGAATACCGAGGGTATGATGACATCATATTTACTTATAATAAGAATTATAGATAAAAGATAAAATGAGGATTATTAGATCCTCGTCATCTAGCCCCCCAGCTTCAAGTGAAAGCAACTTACTTGGTAAAGGAGTTATAGATGGTCTTACGGCCACGAGAGGGTCGTAGAAAGATAGTCGAAGGAAAAACTCTTCGATATTTGTGTACTACTTTGACCAGAAATATGCTTGGCCAAGAAGATTGCTTACGACTATCAAATAGTCGTAGAACACTTCTACGATTACGAGATGGTCATAGTATGGTGATCAGAAGAAAACCTTTCCGATTAACGTTTCCTTTGGTCAAAAAGATCTGACCAAGGAAGTAATTTCGCTGAGGTGTAAAACGAACTCGATTTTCTTGAATGAGACAAGTTAGGGAATTTCAAACGACCCACATTAGTCTGTCCGTTGAGCGGTTCGAGCGATGGCAACCTTTGGAATGCCACGCCTTTATTTAAGGTACGGTTATAAATACTTACCGGGGTAAGACTTAGATTTATACTTTTCCCCAAATCGCCCCATTGCTCATCAAGTTCTTGTCTTCTCCGCCACCAACTCAATCGAAAATCTCCCCCTTCTGAGAGAAATGGCTGGGAGAGTTTCTGAGTGGGCCGAGTCGGAGATGGATGCGGGGAAGATTCAAGCCCTGTTCAACGCCGGGAAGATTCCAGAGAAGATCCTCGTGGAGTGGTTCACGGCGTATGGGCAGCATTGGCCGTCGGGGGAGGCTGAGCAAATCCCCATCTTCCAGGCATATTGTGAGTGTGGCCTTCGACTGCCTGCTCACCCCTTTCTCACACTTATACTCGAGCATTTTGGGGTGGAATTGGTGAATCTCGGTCCTAATTCCATCACAATGCTTAGCGTATTTGTGTATCTATGTGAGGCATACCTGGGAATTCCAACGGACCTTGAGCTCTTTCAATATTTCTACGGAATGCCTCAACAAGCTGGGATAGCTGGAAGGTGCAGTCTGAAACTCCATGACGGGAAGTCGAAGGAGTATATTCAGATGTTTACTAGATCTTCGTGGCCGGGATGGAGGAAGAGGTGGTTTTATTGGAAAGTCACCTCAGAAGACAGCCTTACTTTCGAGGGGAAGGCTGCCGAAAAGAAACATTCGTAGGATTCAACTCCCCAGGACATCAACCGAATTGCCCCCTATATTCAAGCCATAAAGGACTTGAAAGAAGAAGGATTAACCGGATGGCATGTAGTGAAGGATTTCATCACTCGTCGAATTAGCCCTTTGAAGAAACGAGTACCTCCTATGTGGAGGTATACGGGGCCAAAAGACCCGACCAGGGACTACGAGGAGGGTAAGTAGTTTTTCGACTTAACTCTTAGTTTGGTCTTCTTCAAAATTGTCTAATGAATATCTTTATCTGTTTTATACAGATCTTTCACAGGCAGAGATTGACGCTCGAGACAAACTCGTTTGTGAGAAACCTCGCCACTCGAGCGGCGGTTCCTCTAATCCTTGCGCTTTATCCGCAGAGGAAAAGATGGAGTGCCTAAAGGTAATCAAAAGTTGATTTTATCCTTAGGACTTCATAGTCGTAGAAAGAACTTACGACTAGGTAGTGATTGTAGAAAATCTTATAATCAAGGAAATATCGTAGAAAAGCTTACGACTGGATACTGGTCGTAGAAAATCTTACAACTGGTCAGTGATTCTTCTTTTTCTGTTTTTCTTTGCAGAAAGTAGGTATGGAAAATCGTCAGGACGACGAAGAGGTGGAACTGATAACCATTGGCGTAGGGATGATAGTGGATAAGGGTTCATCTCCTCCGACTAAAAAGCGTTGACTCTCAAAAGTCGCCGACAAGGGAGGACCAAGCTCAAGTTCCTTCATTTCGACCAGGTCCTCGGCAAAAGTCTGCAGACGCTTGCAGTGTAACAGAGCCGAGGTTGAAACAACTGAAGCTGAGGAGGCTGAGGAACCTCTTAGGCGCAAAGCCCGTAAGACCAAGGACGTGGCCGTAGCAGAAGCCGAGGCTGAAGCAGCTGCAGCTGAGGAGGCTGAGGAGGTTGAAGAACCGTTTTGCCGCTTCCGTTGTTATCCCAGTCACAGGTTCGGCTTCAATCCATTTTGTGAACATATCAATAGCCACAAAAAGGAACTCAAAACCTCCTGGAGCTTTGGGGAACGGTCCTAGGATATCGAGACCCCGGGTCGCAAAAGGCCAAGATAGAGGTATTGTTTGTAATGCTTGAGCTGGTTGGTGTATTTGCCTGCTATGAAATTGGCATTGGACACACTTTTTAACCAACTCTTTAGCATCGTAAAGGGTCATTGGCGAAGAAAACCTTGTCGAAAGGCCTTCACCAGGCCGCCGTTCAGTAGGAAGCATGATTTCCACAGATGCCACTGTGTATGTCGGGAAGGAGTGTTAATCCTTCGCTCTGTGGAATGCATCGCATGAGCACCCCTTGAGTACCTCGTTTATAGAGGACTCCTTCAACCAAAGTATACATTTTGGCTTTTCGGGATAAGCGATATGCCTCGAGATCGTCTTCGGGTACAGAACCCTTCTGAAGATACTCATAGATAGGTGCCATCCAGGTATCCTCGTATTCTAGAGAGGCCGTCTCAATGGGAGGTGTCTCTGGTTCGTCGACCAGGGACGGCTTCTGGAGTTGTTCCAAGAAGACTCCTTTTGGTACTACAGATCGGGAAGAAGCTATTCGAGCAAACCGGTTCTGCGAGAAATTATCCTTCGAGGATAAATTGTGTCTCGAAACCTAAAAATGCTTTTCTAGCTTACGACTTCGATAAATCTTGAGACATTGTTGGGTTAGACCACCGGTACTCTTTCCCGACTTGATTCACGACTAGTTGAGAGTCTCCTCTCACGAGTAGTCGGCGAATCGAGAGCGCTTCATTGCTTTCGTATGCCGCCTAGCAAACCTTCGTGATACGCCACGTTGTTAGTGGTGAAAGTTTAATTGTATGGCATACTTTAAGGTCTCTCATTAGGAGATACCAGACCTGACCCAATTTCGAGCCACTTAAAGTAAGCGACCCATCAAAGTACATCGTCCACCGGTCGTGGGAATCGTCTTGGGGATCTGAGCAGTTCAGATTTGTCCATTCGGCGACAAAGTCCGCCAAGATCTGGGATTTAACGGCCGTTCGGGACATGAAATGGATGTCGAACTCCTCAAGTTCGACTGACCATTTTGCCATGCGTCCTGCTGTTTCCCTATTCTGGAGGATCGCTCCCAAGGGAAACTCAGACGGCACAGCTATTTTGTGCGCCTGAAAATATTGCCGTAGTTTCCTCGAAGACATGAGGAGGGCATATGGAAGCTTTTGGACCCGAGGGTAACGCTCCTTAGGCCCGTGTAAAACTTCACTTACGTAGTAAACCGGTCGTTGTACGTTTTCACATTCTACGACTAGTACTGCGCTTACTGCCTGTGGCGTGGCAGCTAGGAAAATTAAGAGCGTTTCTTTCGGCCTTGGAGAGACCAGAATAGGAACACTCGTAAGGTACCTCTTGACATCCTCAAAGGCAGTGTTTGCCTCTTTCGACCACTCAAAACCTTCGTGTTTCCTTAGAAGCTTAAAGAAAGGTAATCCTTTTTCTCCTAGTCGTGCGATGAAACGACTTAAAGCCGCCATGCACCCCGTGAGTTTCTAGACTTCTTTCCTTGTGGTTGGAGGGCGCATTTGGAGAATGGCCTTTATCTTTTCGGGATTTGCTTCGATTCCTCGTATAGATACTAGGAATCCAAGCAATTTTCCTAAAGAGATTCCGAACACACACTTCTCAGGATTGAGTTTTAAGCGATGTTTTCTGAGGTTGTCGAATGTTTCTTGTAGGTCAGTAATATGATTAAGTCTCTTCATGCCTTTAACAACTAGATCATCAACATAGGCCTCTAGATTTCGGCCTAATTGAGATGAAAAAGTCACTTGCATCAAGCGTTGAAAAGAAGCACCGGCATTTTTTAGACCAAATGGCATTTTGACATAGCAAAATATACCAAATGGTGTAATAAATGCGATCTTTTCTTCATCGTCTAGACACATATTGATCTGGTGGTATCCAGAATATGCATCTAAAAAACTTAACATTTCACAACCTGCAGTAGAATCAACCAACTGATCGATGCGAGGTAAAGGAAAATCGTCTTTTGGACAAGCTTTATAAAGATCAGAAAAGTCTACGCACATACGCCATTTGACATTTGACTTTCTAACCATTACAGGATTAGCCAACCATTCTGGGTGGTTGACCTCTCTTATAAAGCCTGCTTTAAGTAGCTTATCCAATTCTGATTTGATAGCATCTCGTCGATCAAGGGCAAATCTTCGTAATTTTTGTTTTACGGGTACTTTGTCAGGCCGTAACGCTAGCCTGTGCTCGATCACCTCCTTGGGGACTCCAGGCATATCGGATGCTTGCCACGCGAAGACATCTGCGTTAGCTCGGAGGAAGGTGATGAGGGCGTCTTCCTACTTGGGGTCGGAAGTATTCCCGATCTGAGCGATCTTGAGGGCTCCCTGCCCGTCGGAGGAACCTCTTTGACCTTGTCGTTCGGCTTTGGTGCGACTTTTTAGGCTTTGACTTGTCGGGTCGAAGGTGACTTTCTTCTCGAGTTGGTATTTGTCCAACCATCTCGAGGGATCGACGGTCGCAAGTATGCGCCATCTTCTTGTCACAATAAATTGTGATTACTCCCTTGGGTCCTGGCATCTTAATACATTGATATCCGTAATGAGTAGCCATTAGGAATTTTGCCAAAGTTGGTCGTCCGAGTATGGCGTTATATGCCGTATCGAAATCGACCACATCAAAGGAGATTTTCTCTGTCCTAAAATTACTTAGTGAACCAAATGTTAAAGGAAGACTTGGCCAATTGGTTTGGCTGAAGATCCCGGTACAATCCCATGGAAAGAGTATCGTACCGGTCTTACCTTGGTCCTGGGTACTTGCATCTCGTCCAGGGCACTCGTAAACAAAATGTTTAACGAGCTACCACCATCAACCAAAACTCGATTGACCCGACAGTTGTTGATGGTAGGTTCGACCACGATCGGATACCGACCTGGTCGAGTCGAAGGAATCGGGTAGTCACCCTTCTCAAAGGATATGGTGACTTCCGAACACTTCAGTAATTTATTAATGAGAGGAGGATCTATGGAGTTTACCTCACGTTCAGCAGCCTTGAGCTGTCGCTTTGATTCATATGCCGATGATCCCCCGTAGATGTGCTCGACGGTGTGTTGTGGATCCTAAAATGGCATCTCTTTGTCATCTGAGGACTTATGACCACTCGCTTGTCCTACCTACTCGAGAGTGGGAAGTGGTCCTTTGCCGTTGTAGTAGTCTTCAAGCTTTCGTTGAAAGACCTGGCAGTTGCAAAGGTCATGTCCTTCCTTTTTATGGAAAGGACACCACCTAGGCTTATCATTTTTCCGATCGGGGCGCTTACCTTTGCCTCGGTCAGAGTGCGGCTTGGAGGTGCGTGGCTCTTTATCATTCACAGCCAAAACCTCCTTAGAACCGCTGGCTTCGAGTTTTTGACCCTTCGCCTTGTTCTTGGACTTTTTTTCTTTCTTATCTTTCTTTTTACCAATGTCGCCTGGCTCTCGATAGGTATTATCTTCTCGATCTATTGTGTTGTTCCACTCGACCGCCTCAGAGGCGATCAGATATTGATCACCATCTCAAAGAGTTCGGTGATGAGTGGTAGGCGGATTTAAAGCAATATCTTCGTTATCCTTCTACTACGGACTCCTTGCTTGAAAGCCCCGATGACGATGAGTTAGAAACTTCCTAATTGAATTACTGAACCCGACTAAAGCGCTTGATGAATTGGCGCAAGGTCTCGTTGTCGCTCGTCTCATCCTGTGCAAGTCGTCCTCCTTCCTGTATGCGATTGTAAGTGCCACGAAATTCGCCAGTAGAAGGTCGCAGAGGTGTTGCCAAGAATAGATCGACTCGAGTGGTTGGTTCATGTAGGACCGGAAAGGCGACTAGAGGGGGGGTGAATAGACGCTTTCCCTATTTTTCACCTCGATCGAACTCAACACTACCTTTACTCCAATAGCTATAAAAGCTACGAAGATCTGTATACAGACACAGCGGATGACCTGTGTTGAATTCGATCAAACCCCGAAGCAAAGGCCTAAACAACTCAAGGCTGTAACAAACACATCAACAGGACATAGCCGCAAGCTTCTGCTACTAGCAATAAACTAATTCAACAGTAGCAGTCAATCACAATCGCCTCAAGAAAGCAGCCACAGCAATTACCAAACCAAACTTAAAGAATAGAAATCGGTTCCATACTGAAGGGACAAGCAAAAAGAACCGGTCACAGTAGCAAATTTAGACCAACAGTGAATCGAGATTTTAATCGTAAGGCTACAAGCTGCTACAGGCTCACGTACAGGGAACAAAGACCAAAGCCTCAAGTGCATCAAGAAGACAGCCAGAGAAAGAAATCAAAATCAGCAAAACTGCCGAGCAAACATTTCAGTTCATTACAGCCACCTCCCTGAGGTTCCTATGCTCTACCGGGCCACACAAGAAGAACTGCAGTCAAAGCAATACAATAATCAGAAATCAAACCGCAAGCTTCGGTTTTTACCAGCTAGAGACCGGCCGCCGGAAATGATCTGATTTTTACTGAGGGAGCTTCACGCCGAAACGACCGCCGCTACAAACGCCTCAGATCCTGCGGGACGCCGCCACAAGTTCAGATTTTCCAGCGGCAGCACAGGAAAAACAGCAAAACACTTGGAGATAAAAACACCACTCGCATCAAATCAAGATGGCACAGACCAAGGCAAAATAGCAACCGACTAGAAACAGCGATCACTTTCCTATCAACACTCAAGACTCCAGATTGAGCACAACCGCTGCCATGACCCAGATCAACTGCTCATCCGCATAAAAAGATGACAGCCAGCAAAACAGCAAGGAGGTAAAATAGGAAATCAACTGCAGCCGCTGCAAGAGAAATCACAGCCATCAACTACAGCCCCTCAAACCTGTTTCTGCGGGAGGACAAGCCGATGCCAAACTCTGATTTTCGGATCTTGGGGGCACAGCTACAGCTTCGGTTTTTTAGGGGTGAGGCCGCAGCCACAAATCAGTTTCTGAGAGCTCCTACAGCAAATTTCTGAGAATAACCAAAACTACATATACGCACAAGAACAGCCGCATCAATGAGCAGTTACCAGGTCTCCTGATTTTCCACGGTTAAAAGATCACAGCAAGAACAGCTGCTAGCAAACAAGACACAAAAGAACTGCAGCTCATTGCAAAAAAAAACTAATCCAAACAAAACATCAAGCCGCACCTTGGTCGGATCAATTGGTAGCAGCCCAAGGGAAAATGATCTAACACAGATGAGCGCATAGACCGCCGCAGCTCCGGATTTTTCAAAAGGCAGCTCTCCAGACGCTACACTACAGCCGACTAAAAAACCATCTTGACACAACAAACAAGCAAATAGCCAGATCTACTCATTTTCAACGCGATACAGGGATCCTCAAAGCTGCCGCCGCCTAGATTTTGCAAAAGCAGCAGCAAAGGATCCTTTTTCCCGGACAGGCCGGCCGCCGCCTAGACCAGGTTTTTCGCAGGGAACACCAATCAAGAAAGTAGCGGCCCGAGCAGTAAAAAAAATGAAGATCACATCAAACAATGAATCAGCAGAACTTGGATTGACTCGATTTTTGAACAAGCCGATATGAATATGCATGAGGCAAAACGCCATATTTTGTTTCAGAGGACACAGGCTCTCAATTTTTGGGGGACGCCGCCACCCTACCAGATTTTTCCAAGGCAGTCCCCAAACCTAAAGCTTCTGCATTTCTTTGCAGGGTAGAGCCATCTCCCAGCGGCCACAACAATATTCCAACTCCAATTTCTTTTATAGGGCACCCCAAACCCTAAAAACCTTAATGGGCTTCCGTTCAGGCCCAACAACAACAGAACACACGCACGCATCTCAAAGTGCCGTCTTCATCGTCGATTGATCTAAACCGCTTCACCATGCGTCGACCCATGCCGCGGTTTAGTCAAAAGGTCACCAAGATGGTATTTGGTAAAATTACCAAAATACCCCTTCTCGATCCTTTCCAAAAGACCGAGTCCAACTGTTGAAGCAATCGCCTGCTTCGCCACGTGTGGGTTGATCAACGGCTCCATGTCGTCAAGTCTCTCCCGTCCGGATCCCACCGCACCATCGAGCACTTACAGAACGACTCGCGCCGCTTGATCCAACCAACAGACCAACTTGAATTCGGTCATCCATGTCCATTCTGCGCCATGCTTGAGTCCTTTGACCTCACCCGGCATCCATGATTGTTCTGGGCCTCAGCTCTCCAAGCTTAGTCCCGATCCTCCTCGCCGTTGACCGTCATTGACCTGCAAGCCACCTGCACAGCAATAGACAAGCAAACACGAATCCGGGAACAAGTTCTTCACAACTTGACCCACGTTAGTGAAAACATGCATCATGCAACACATATGCATTATCAACAAGGATATGACCTATCCCAAAATCAGTTCATCACTTATATCAACATTCAGCACAAAAGCCGGTCAGACCGCCGCTGACCTGACAGATCTGAAACTTTGTCGAAAACGCGTGAAACTTCAAACCAAAAGCCACATTGCCAATTGTTTCATCATCCTAAGATCATGGGCATATCCCCATGATATCCACAATCTCCCCCTTGATGAACACATTGGCAATCTCTCAGAAAATGTAAGTTTGTGGTTTGAAAAGTAAAATACTCATGATTTGCAGACAAAGGCACAACTTGGTCCAAATGCAAGAAAAAGCAATGGAAAAGACCAAGCTGGCTCCAGAATAGCACAAACAAGTGAGATAAGGCAAAAGAAAGCACAAAAGCTTTCAATTCCAGAGAATCGACAAAAATCTCACTTAAGGTCCATATGAAAGAACAAGTGTTCTATTTGACCTTAGATCATTGTGAGGCTTCAAGATTTGCAATTCAAATTCAGAAAAGGCAATAAGACCAAAAGAATGCAATATGAATGCTCCCCCTCACTATGATCATCATTTTCAATATCTCCATTTCTCCCCCTTACAACACTTCTCCCCTATAACCAAAAAGCTCTTTATTAACATTACATTTTCGCTATATCTTCTCCCCCTTTGACAATGGATTCATCAAGGAATCATCCCTTCCTCTCATCCAGAGATGACAAATGCACAAGAAAGGAAGAAGCAAAAGAAAGAGCATGCATGAAATACAATGGGGTGGCTTCATTTTTGTTTTGATTTTTCAGTTTTTAGGTAAAAAAAAGCTTTGGAGATTACTCAATTGAACAGGCTAGCATTTCTACCATTACTCAAGATACAACAAGCCTGATAAAGCTAGCAAGATCATGTTAAGACATATATAGCAAAGCTAGGCTAATGAGCTCAATATATCACATGTTGTTGGATTAAATTAAGCAATGCATCAAAATTAGCAAGTTCAACAACAGTTATCCTAAAGTGATAATGCCCATGTCAGAATGTCATTGTGAGATCCAGAAGCTAGCAAAGACCATCTAGGAGACAAAAGTCATGAAATGAATCATTTAGCTCAATTTTTGTCAAAAGCCCAAATTTCAACTATTTTTCATTTGCAATGAATATTCAAGTTGATTAAAAGGTCTATCTTAGTAAAGAAGATCCTGGACTAGGATCCATCCACAACCTCTTCCTAAGCTTCAACTACATTTGACAAATTGCATTTTTAGCCATGTGCTAGATGTCAAGCCTCACTGCGACCATCCCAAGCAACAAAAGCTTAAAAGAGTGGTCTAGGTCATCCAAAACTCCCCCTGAGTTCATGCCTAGTACAATGGCAAGCCGTCTCATGAGAAAGAATTGGTGAGATCAGTTTTTTCGCACAAAAGAGATCATTTTTCATTTTGCACAAGGGTTGTTTTTGATTCTTTAAAGAACCTGAAAGCTCAAAGATGTTCAATACTAGATTCCGAGCTAACAAAGCAATTTTGACAGGCCAATGTCACAAAAGGATCACTAATTGTGCAACTAGCTAAAAGATCCACAATTGCAATTTTCGTTCAAGTTAATTAAGTTCTAGCTCATATAGCAAAGACATTCTTTGCACATGTGAAAGCATGATAATTCTAGCAAGTCAAAGAGCTAAACACGATCTTGAGCAAGAATTTGAAATACTAAAGCTCAATAGGGTAATAAGCAAAGCTTCATCATTAAAAGAAAGAAGCGGTAAAGCTTATATTACAAGTATCTTTTTGAGATTTTTCATTTGTATGTAATATGATACAATGAGATGCACAAAAGATGTAAAAGCCTAAAAAGATCACAAGGATCAAAAAGATCCAAAGAAGATACCACTGGAACAAGGTATCAGAAAAGATCCACAAAAGCTCAAATAAACAAGGAAAGTTCAGATGAACAGAAAAGGTTTCGAAAAGAACCAACTCCCCCTCAAACCAACCCATAGGGATAAATTATCCCTTACTCGCATCTCAAGGTGGCAAACCTTGTTGGGTCTAAAAAGCTTTGAGGGGAAAAACCTGCCAAAAAGCCTTGGACTCCACAAAAACTAGCACAAAAACTTCAAACACCACAAGATCTCTAGGGAAGACAACTCGAAAAGCTAGGGAGCAAAACACCAACACTAAAAAGCTCACAGGCAACTCAAAAACCTGCTAACACTAGTGATTGGGAGACAAGCTCGACCTAGGCTGTGAGAAGAATGCATCCTAGCAAATCATGGGATAAGAAGAGTGCCTAGAAAAGACACGTGCTAGAACAGAGCCTCCTATCTACCCTGAACCCAACAAACCCAAATGCTATGCAAGGTAGACTAGGGATACCATACACAAAAGTAAGGTATAGAAGCTCGAACCTGAGTCGCACTGCTTGGCAGTGAGATGTAGTCATGATGGATGAAGATCCAATCCTTGAAGCTTCAGAAAGTAGTTGCGCTCACTCATCATCCTCATCTCAAATTCCTTCATCTCCAAAAAGTGATAGTCATCATTGAAGGTACAAATGAAGAAGAACCAACAACTGGAGTCTTTGACCACTGAAAGACTACACCAAAGAGACAGAAAAAGTCTATGCCTTGGTACTGGGTTAGTGAGACAATATCTGAAGAAACAGTACCAAGACACATGACTAGCAAGGATAGCAGCAAATGATCCAAAACTCATTTAAGCATATAATCAACAGTTCAGGATATGAGCATGAATATAGACAAATCAAACACAACACATGCTATCCAAGACATGATAAAGCTCAAACTATCCTTAATCCACAATAAGGCATAGGAGCAAGCAAACAAGCACATAGCATATCACCCATCATATACACAGTCAAAAGTAAAGCATGCTAGTGAAAGCTATGGCAAGACACATGCATCCACAATTAACAGTAAAGCACAATAACCATGTAAGCATAAAGCATTTTAGAACAAATCATGAATAATGAATGCTAACATGGATATCAAGTGAACATGTGGATACACAAGACAAAAATCAACAAGAGCAATATGATAAATGTATGAAAGCAGTACAAGCTCTTGGAGACAAAACCAAGCTTATACACCCATGGAAAATAAGAACAACAATACGATACATGGAAGTACAAGCAAGGTAAAGGCATGATGAAATATATCACAAGAGAAACACATGCCAATATGATACAAGTGAGCACAAAGACAAGCACAACATGCCAAGTATGAATAATCATGAAGATAAGGGCATGAAGGTATATGATTGCTCACAAAACAGGTGTAGATGCCGATCATTAAAGCACATGCCTCTTGGAGGCCATCATTGGAGTGGAGAACCATCAAGTGTCTTGATCAAGTAATGGAGCAAAAGATCAGAATCCTTTAAGTCCATGTTCTCCAATCCGCGTTCTTGGTACCTACACATGAGAAAGGCAAGGTGTCCGAGTCTTGGGTCCCGAAGGGTTAGAGAGCAAATGCTTGGGAACCCAAACCTTGGACACACCACCACCAGAAGCAGTCGAAACATTATGTGAGTTAGCATGATGCAAATGATGGTTCATGCAAGAAGATCCAATCTCATCCTTGAAGGCACGCCGCGAGTGGACAGCTCGATGAGGAAAACGAGGTCCAACTCTAGAAAAACGGCAATGGCCTTGCTTGAAAGCACCAAGATGAGAACCAACAAAAGCATCAAAGAAACTCACACAACCTCGCCGTGGGTGTGTACCTCGATGAACAAAACGAGGTCCACCTCTTGGAAAAGCAGCGGAAATCCCGCTAGGGCAGCTTGTGGACCAAAACCAAAACTATGCAAACCATGTCCACGGTGCTGTCCGACACCACTAGAAAATGTGTCAAAGAAGCCATCAACAAATCGAGTCTTCGTGCTTGGCTCTTTAGTGTGCATGTCATGAGAAAGACTATGCCCACTAGGAGACTTAGAAGCATGAGCTCGACGCATCTGTTTTGCACGCCGGAAACAAAAATCTACATGATGTCCATTCTTCCCACAAAACGAGCAATGGTGTAAAGGTCTACTAGTAGACACGGTCCGAGAGGACGAAGCACCATTATCGCTCAAAGAACAAGTTCTGGAAAAACTAACATCATGACTCGTCCTCGTATCGACACTACACCCACACATGCCATGAGAAAGGCTATGTGTGTTCCTAGAGGTACGACGACGCACTCGACGCTCATGTTTCAAACGGCGAAAGCAAAACCCAAGAGTGTGTCCATTCTTCTTACAAAATGTGCAATGGTACTTCTTTTTTGAAGATTTAGTATCATTTGAGAAAGAAGCACATTTGTCTTTTGAAATCTGTTGGACAACACAAGAAGAGTCCGAAAGAGTCGAACTCACCAAAGAAGAGCTATCCAAAGCGATGCCACAAAGACCAACATCAAGTGACTCACATTTAGCATAAAAAGACTCCAACTCCGAATACAAAGATGCAAGAGAAATCTTAAAAACATCAATTTCGGAGTGAAGGCAAATACAAGAGTCACAAGATTTGGCGCTCATATCATCGCGCAAAGACTTAACCTCGCTCTTCAATGAAATGCAAGATGTGCAAGAAATTAATGATGCTTTTGAATTAAGCTTGCAGTTCAAAGCATCAATTTCAGTTTCTAAACAAGCACAATTCTTGCAAGAGACTAAACCATCCTTAAGCAATTTTTCATGTTCTAAGCACATGCTACAAGGCCAAGCTTTGATATCAATAATTTCAGCCCTAGCATTTTCTAATTGCTCAAGATGCATGGAATTAGTCAATTTAAGCTTATCAAAATCAGCAAGCATGCCTACACAAGAATCACAATTATTTCTAGCCATAGAACTAAGATTGCCTATTTCTAACTTAGCATTGTCAAGTTCATGATGTAAGGCAATACAAGAATCACAAGGCATAGAAACATTTGATTTCAAAATTTCATTTTCAAATTTTAGGCATGCAAGAGAGTTATTCAGGTTCTCCATGTCTACAAGCAATGAATCATAAGCATTCATGGAGGTTTTCAATTCAGAGAGCTCATGAGACAAATCACCCTTCTCTTTTTCTAACAATTTGACTTTCTTCCTAAGAGCAAGCAGTTTAAGATCATATGAATATAAGACATTAATGAGTTTTTCTTTGCTCACCTTGCTTAGCTCAAGTAAGGGATCGTCCTCATAAGAGTCATCACTATCATCAAAAAGCTCATCATCAGAATCCTCTCCATCATGTTCATCCTCAAAAGCTGCTGTACATATGTCACTGGGCTTCTTCTCCTCGGGCTCCAAAAGTGACTCATCCCTGAAACTAGAACAATTAAAACAAAAGGATTCGCCACAAATATCACAGGAGAAATCCTCCTCCATCGCCATTAGACTTATCATGCATTCAAATATTTTGTTCCGGCCAACACCATTGGTAAAAGAACCACGACAAGATGCAAGAAAACGCTCACAAGTCCTCATATTTGTCGCCATGCTCAAAGATCAATAAAGATCACAAAAGAGCAAACTTGGCTCTGATACCAATTGTAGGATCGGAAAGGCGACTAGAGGGGGAGTGAATAGACGCTTTCTCTATTTTTCACCTCGATCGAACTCAACACTACCTTTACTCCAATAGCTATAAAAGCTACGAAGATCTGTATACAGACACAGTGGATGACCTGTGTTGAATTCGATCAAACCCCCAAGCAAAGGCCTAAACAACTCAAGGCTGTAACAAACACATCAACAAGACATAGCCGCAAGCTTCTACTACTAGCAATAAACTAATTCAACAGTAGCAGTCAATCACAATCGCCTCAAGAAAGCAGCCACAAAGAATTACCAAACCAAACTTAAAGAATAGAAATCGGTTCCATCTTGAAGGGACAAGCAAAAAGAACCGGTCCACGAGCAAATTCGGACCAACAAAGTGAATCGAGATTTTAATCGCAAGGCTACAAGTCGCTCTGAGCTCACGACAGGAACAAAGACCAAAGCCTCAAGTGCATCAAGAAGACACCAGAGAAAGAAATCAAAATCAAGAAAGCGCCAAGCAAACATTTCATTCATTACTGACCACCTCCACGAGGTTCCTATGCTCTCAGGGCCACACAAGAAGAACTGCATCAAAGCAATACAATAATCGAAATCAAACCGCAAGCTTGGTTTTACTACTAGAGACCGCCACGAAATGATCGATTTTCTTGAGGAGCTTCACGCGAAAACGGCCGCCCTTCTGACGCCTCGAGATCTGCGGACGCCGCCACAAGCTCAGATTTTCCATCTGACCTGACCTGTAATAGGTTGACCTGACCTGTAATAGGTCTCGGTCCTACGAGGGGAATACTCCTCGTAGTTCATCTGCTGTTGATTTCCATGCCGGAATGGTGAGCGATCACCTCTCCGAGGAGTTTGTTGATCATCTGTCATTCGAAAGACATTTCTCCAAGTAGGGGATCGATGCGACTTACTGTTGCGTCGATTCCTCCGTGGTGATATGTTCGATCGACTGGTAGCTGAAGAAGTTGTATTGCTACGACTTCCTGAATAATGTCGGTGAGGTGCTTCCAATCTTGCCATCGTGGACCGAAGCCTTTGTGCGATCTCCTCGACAAAGAGATCGTATCCTGGCGCTCGGGCGAGTTCTCGAGTTGGATTCTCGAGCAAGTCATTGATGTGCTGGAGTTCTTGAGCTTCCTCTGATTGATATTGGATGCGCCCAGGCAAATTCTTCTAGGCTGCAATCTTCTTTCGTCGAATAGCCTCAAGATCTCCCATATCAGACTCTTGAGACTGCCTCAACGGAGTGCGAGTATGTCGAGGATTTCCCTCGCGTTCATGAAGGTGTTGGTCCTGTCCGCCATCGGTGGTGCCCTTGCCATTGTCACGAGGAGACGCTGTTCGTGATCTTCGGGGAGTGTCCCTAGCTCGGTCTCTAGAAGAGTGACCTTGATCTGAGGGAAGGACGAAGACCTCCCGTTGATGATTCTCACTTGCGCTCGAGGCCTCCCCGCTTGAGGAGTAGTCGAGACACCATCGGCAACTTGGAGCAATCCCTCGGTAGGGGAACTCGGGTTATAAGCGTCTCCATCCGCAGGTGTGATCTGCGGAGAGATGGTCGAATTTGCAGGAAACGCATGCTTGATCCCACTCTCTCTGGCATCATCCGGAGAGAGCGGATCACCATATGCTGGTGGAGTCCTGGAATTGTGGCTTCCAGAACTTGTCTCACCAAGTCGGACCGCCTTAAGGGGACTCGGACACTTGGAGGAAAAACTCTCGTCGTGTTGTGAGTCCACCTGGGTGTAGTCCTGGTCAGATTGACCCTTGTCCTTTGAGAGGGTAGATTCCTCCCTTGGACGTACTATTGTGGGGGATAAGGATCCCTCCTCAACTCCATCAGCGGCCTTGTTTCCTGGATCTGTGGGAAGATCCCCGGAGGCAGCAACACCATCGGATGAGTCAATACTCGGCTCGTAATCGAAACTGGCATCCATGTCGACGTCGGAAGATCCCCACGGACGGCGCCAACTGTCGGTGTTTTAGAACCGATCTTACGTAAAGATTGTTTGATTCGGGGGGTCTCCTAGAATAGAATCATGTAGAGAGATTGACACGGGTATTTTTATACAGGTTCAGGCCTTCTCCGGAGAGAATAACAACCCTACTCCTGTGTGTGTATGGTATTGAGTGTATTCTGAACAATCAGGAGAAAAACTAAGACTATTACAAATGATCCTGCTTGTCTTCCTGATAGCCCTTGATAGCGTGTCCCTGCCTCTGTTTGATCGTTGCCTTTATATAGTCGTGAAGGAATAGCCGTTTTCCCCTGCTGAAGAGACGCCTCATCAAATCCAGTAACGGGCGCACGTTTGTAGTAATCATCGGGCTGGTAACTCCTTCACGCCGCATGGCAGTTACTAGTCAGAGATAATAGGGTATTATGTGTTATCTTTTCGCATAATAACAAATAAGATATTATCGTTTAGATTCCTTAATCAATTGGACCCACTTGCTCGTAGGTTTTATTGATCATAAGGTGGTCGTAGCTGACCTGGTTGTAGAAGAACTTACGACCATAAGATGGTCATAGCAAGACTTACGACTATAAGGTAATCGTAGCAAGACTTACGACTATAAGGTAGTCGTAGCAAGACTTACGACTATGGGGGTGGTCGTAGAAGAACTTACGACCACCTGGTAGGCTTCTCCCTTATAAAATTAAGGGGAATACCTAGGGACCGTATGACATCATATTTACTTATAATAAGAATTATAGATAAAAGATAAAATGAGGATTATTAGATCCTCGTCAGTACTGGTCATAGAAGGACTTATAACCAGAGAATTATTGTAGAAAAACTTACGACTAGGTACTAGTCGTAGAAGGACTTATGACCAGGGAATAGTCGTAGAAAACGACCGCTTGTTCTATGCTCATGCCTACTCTTTACCTCTGTAGGTTCAAGAGCGACGAAAAGACCTTGGCTGATTCGCCCGACCATGAGAAAGTCAAAACAAAAATGCTAAAGGAAGAGAAGGAATCTCTTCTAAAGAAGCTTCAGGAGGCAAACTCTGCAATTCAAAAGTTGCAGGGACGAATAAATGGTAAGTTCTGAACTTAAGACCGCTTATGATAATGACCTTCTTTTCTTTTTCTAACTCTTATTCTTTTTCAAAAAAAGTGGCCGAAATGGGGAAGCTCAAAATCAAGGACAAAGAAAAGACCTTAGTTGTTCATGAGATTTCCCGTATCGCCAAAGAAAAAGATCAGGAGGTCATGTCATGGGAAGAGCGATATGCAAAGAGCACTGCCTCCCATGACGATGAAGTCAAGAAGTTAGATTCTCGACTTGCAGGTAAGCAATTCTTTATCTGCGACTAGTTTTCTTAGTCCCTTAAGGGTTATTTTGGCTGACTAGTCTTACTCTTTTCAGAGCAAGCAGTCGAAATAAAACAACTCTATGAGGCTTCGACTTGTAATCAGGAGAAGATGAAGTCGATGAAGATCAACCTTCAAGACGACATTTCTCTCTTGAACAATGTATTTAGTGGGCTACGTGCTGAGGAGGTCACTCCTCGTGAAGACACAATGACTGTCCACATGAGTATCATTGGAGAACAAGTCTGGACTTTGCAAGAGTTGGCGACCACTCTAAAGACCAACCAAGCTGATTCAATAAAGAGGCGGTCGAATGCGCAGTGAGTTTGTTTTGGCAAAACTCAAAGCTCATGACCCTAATCTTAATCTGCAGTCAATCGAAGCCGAATTCGACTACTCTGAAGCAGAAGCGGAGCGGTTGATTAAAGATATGCAGTCAATCAGCAAGAAGGTCACAGAGGAGATGCAAATAGGATCTCCCTCGTCAGAGTAGTTTGTAGTAAGGAACTTGTAAAGACAAGCTTTTTGAGTATGAATATATGAATCCGCTTTTTCCTGCAAATCATCTTATCGAGTAGTTAGTAACTCATAAGATAATGAATCGAAAAAGAAATTAAGACTAAGAATTGAAGTCATATTAATAACTTTATCCTAGCCCCCGACTATTTGCTTAGTTTATTTAGATAAACTAAGTAAATAGTGTAAAAAGGGTTTTCTTAAAAGAGAGAGAGAGGTTTGGCTAACTTACAGTTTTCGATCACGATTATCATGCACTGGTCGAAAGAGTAGGAACGAGTCGACACTAGAAAGTTCCTTCTAGTGGGCAGGACCACGTGCAGAAAGGAAAGGCTTTGACTAGGTGATGTTACCCTCTCCGACCAGGTTAATCAAATTAAGAGCGGCAACTTGAGTTAGACAAACGTCTGGAGTACCTTAAAAATTCGTTCGACCTATTCTAGGTCACTCGGTAGGTTTGCTCTAGTAGCAAGAGTTAGAAATAAGACGATGCTAGGAAGTTCCTTCTAGTGGGCAGGACCACGTGCAGAGAGGAAAGACTTCAACTAGGTGTTGTATCTTTCTCCGACCAGTTGGTACGAACCAAGTTTACCAAAAAGTAGTTGAACAAATTACAAAAGTGTACTCTGCTTAGAGTATTTTTCAAAATGAAAGAAGAAATAAACTAACGTGATAAGACTTGGCTTGAAAATATTTTGACCATGTTTTTTGAACCCGAGCGCTTTGTGTTGGCAGTAAAAGTGAGAAACAAGTCGACATTAGGAAGTTCCTTCTAGTGGATAGGACCACATGCAGAGAGGAAAGACTTCAACTAGGTGATGTTACCATCCTTTCGACCAGTGTAAAGAAAGATTGGGTACTGGTCATAGAAGGACTTACGACCAGGAAATAGTCAAAAAATTATCAAAGCGCTACTCAAAGAAAGACAATAAAGATAGAAAGAACCTGATACTTTATAGTAGGATTGATTGGTTACACAAAAATTTTACATAACTGGTCGATGTTCCAAGAATTAGAGAGAATATGACCGTCTTCCATTGCTAGTCGTATCGAACCTGGTCGTGTAACTTCGACCACTGTGTAAGGACCTTCCCGCTTGGGGGAAAGTTTATTCCGATTAGACTGGGATTGAATTTTCTTCAATACCAAGTTACCTACAGGGATGCGAGGTTGGACCTTACGATCGTAGTATTTACGCAGGGCTTGTTGGTAGACTACTGAATAGATTAAGGCTTGATTTCTCTTATCTTCGAGTAGGTTGATGTCATCTGCTCGAAGTTGTACCTGAGTAGAGTCGTTAAAGGTTTCAACCCTTGTCAACCTGATCTTTAGTTTTGGTGGAAGCATGGCTTCGGCACCGAAAACTAGGAAAAATGGTGTTTCACATATAGCCCGACTAGCACTCATATGAATTGCCCATAATACTAAGGGTAATTCTTGTACCCAAGCTCCCGAGCACTTGACAAGCTAGTCGAAGACTCGAGTTTTGATTCCTTGAATTATTTGGCCATTTGCTCTTTCGACTGCCCCATTGCTTTGAGGATGGGCAACAGAAGCGTAACACAATTTGACACCCAACTCGTCACAAAATTCCTGAAATTTTGCGCTCGAAAATTGCTTACCATTATCTATGATTATTCGACTTAGGACCTCAAGCCGAGTAATCATGCTTCTCATCATGAACCATTTTGCTGCTTCCGTTGTTATCTCAGTCACAGGTTCGGCTTTAATCCACTTTGTGAACATGTCAATAGCCACAAAAAGGAATTCAAAACCACTTGGAGCTTTTGAGAACGGTCCTAGGATATCGAGACCTCGGGTTGCAAAAGGCCAAGATAGGGGAATTGTTTGTAATGCTTGAACTGGTTGGTGTATTTGCCTGCTATGAAACTGGCATTGTACACACTTCTTAACCAACTCTTTGTCATCATAAAGAGTTGTTGGCCAGTAGAAACCTTGTCGAAAGGCCTTTCCAACCAGTGTTCTATAGGAAGCATAAGTTCCACAGATGCCCTCATGTATGTCGTGAAGGAGGTTTAATCCTTCTCTCTACGATATGCATCGCATGAGTACCCCTTAAGTACCTCATTTATAGAGGACTCTTTCGACCAAAGTATACATTTTGGCCTTTTGGGATAAGCGATCTGCCTCGAGATCATCATCGGGTATTGTACCCGTCTGAAGATACTCGTAGATGGGATTCATCCAGGTATCCTCGTATTCTAGAGAGGCTATCTCAATAGGAGTTGTCTCTGGTGTTTCGACCAGAGACGGTTTCTGGAGCTACTCGAAGAAAACTCCTTTTGGTACTTGTGATCGGAAAGAAGCCATTCGAGCAAGCTGATCTACCAGGAAATTATCCTTTCGAGGGATAAATTGTACCTCGAAACCGAAAAAATGCTTTTCAAGCTTTCGAACTTTCGATAAGTACCGAGACATGGTCGGGTTAGAGCACTAGTACTCTTTTCCGGCCTGATTCACGACTAGTTGAGAGCCTCCCCTCACGAGTAGTCGTCAAATCGTGAGCGCTTTCGTGGCTCCTATGCCAACCAGCAAACCTTCGTATTCTGTCACGTTGTTAGTGGCCTGAAAGTTTAATTGAATGGTATACTTTAAGGTCTCTCTGGTAGGAGATTCCAGAACCACCCCAGCCCCCAAGCCACTTAAAGTAAGTGATCCATCAAAGTACATCATCCACTGGTCATGAGTATTGTACTGGGAATCCTGAACAGGTTCAGGATTTATCCATTTGGCGATAAAGTCTGCCAAGATATGGGATTTAATGGTCGTTCAGGACACGAAATGGAGTTCAAACTCCCCAATTTCTACTGACCATTTTGCCAAGCGTCCCGCTGCTTCCCTATTCTGGAAGATCACTTCTAAGGGAAACTCAGACGGCACAATTATCTTGTGCACTTGGAAATAATGTCGTAGTTTCCTCAAAGACATGAGGATGGCATATATAAGTTTTTGGACCTAAAGGTAATGCTCCTTAGGCACGTGCAAAACTTCTCTTACGTAGTAAACTGGTCGTTGGATGTTTTAACGTTCTACGACCAGTACTGCGCTCACTGCCTGTTGCATGGCAGCTAGATAAATTAAGAGTGTCTCTTCTGGTTTCGGAGAAACCAAAATAGTAAGATACCTCTTGACATCCTCAAAGATAGCGTTTGCCTCTTCTGACCACTCGAAACCCTCGTGCTTCCTTAAAAGTTTGAAAGGTAGTCATTTTTCTCCTAGTCGTGTGATGAAACGACTTAAAACCACCATGCACCCTGTGAGTTTTTGGACTTCTTTCTTTGTGGTCGGAGGGCGCATTTGCACGATGGCCTTTATCTTTCCGGGATTTGCTTCGATTCCTCATGCAGAGACTAGGAATCTAAGCAATTTTTCTGAAGAGACTCTAAACACACACTTCTCAAGATTGAGTTTCAGGTGGTGTTTTCTGAGGTTATGGAATGTTTATTGCAAGTCGGAAACATAATTAAGACGCTTGATGCTTTTTATGACTAGATCGTCAATATAGGCTTCCAAATTTCGGCCTAGTTGAGGTGAAAATGTTGATTGCATCAAGCGTTGAAAAGAAGCGCCAACATTTTTTAGACCAAATGGCATTTTGACATAGCAAAAAAATTCCAAATGGAGTAAGAAATGCGGTATTTTTTTCATCTTCTAGACATATATTAATCTGATGGTAATCAGAATATGTATCTAGAAAACTGAAAGTTTCACAACCAGTAGTAGAATCAACCTTCTGATCGATACGAGGTAAAGGGAAATCGTCTTTTGGACAAGCTTTATTGAGATGAGTGAAGTCTACACACATACGCCACTTACCATTAGACTTCCTAACCATTATAGGGTTGGCCAACCACTCTAGGTGGTCGACTTCTCTTATAAAGCCTGCTTTAAGTAGCTTGTCCAATTCTAATATGATAGCATCTTGTTGATCAGGTGCAAATCTCTGTAATTTTTGTTTTACGGGTATCTTCTTAGGTCGTAAAGCTAGCCTGTGCTTGAACACCTCTCTGGGGACTCCAGGCATGTCGGATGCTTGCCACGAGAAGACATCTGCGTTAGCTCAGAGGAAAGTGACGAGGGCATCTTCCTATTTGGGGTCGGAAGTATCCCCGATAAGAACAATCTTCGAGGGCTCCTTTGGATCCAGAGGAACCTCTTTGACCTAGTCATTTCGATTTGGTGCAGCTTTAGGCTTTGACTGCTTGGTCGAAGGCTGCTCCTTACTTTCTTCTCGAGTTGGTATCTGGCTAACCATCTCGAGGGATCGACGGTCACACGTATGCGTCATCTTTTTATCACAGTAAATTGTGATTACTCCTTTGGGATCTGGCATCTTAAGACTTTAATACCCATAATGAGTAGCCATTAAGAATTTTGCCAAAGTTGGTCGTCTGAGTATGGATTATATGCCATATTGAAATTGACCACATCAAAGGAGATTTTCTCTATCTTGGAATTACTGGGAGAACCAAATGTTAAAGGAAGAGAAACTTGGCCAATAGGTTTGGCCGAAGACCCCGGTACAATCCCATGAAAAGAATATCGTACCGGTCTTACCTTCGTCCAGGTACTCATAAACTAGATGTTTAACGAGCTGCCACCATCAACTAACACTCGATTTACTCGACAGTTGTTGATGGTGGGCTTGACCACAATCGAAAACCAACCTGGTCGAGTAGAAGGGATCGGGCAGTCACTCTTCTCGAAAGACATGGTGACTTCCAACCATTTTGGTAATTTGTTGACAAGAGGAGAGTCAATGGAGTTTACCTCACGTTCGACAGCCTTAAGCTGTCGTTTTGACTCGTATGCCGATGATCCCCCATAGATATGCTCGATGGTATGCTCTGGATCTTGGAATGGCATCTCCTCGTCATCGTCCGACTGCTTACGACCACTCGCTTGCCCTACCTCCTCGAGGGTAGAAAGTGGTTCTTAGTCGTTGTAGTAGTCCTCGAGTATTCGATGGAAAATCTAGCAGTTGCGTTGGTCATGTCCTTCCTTTTTATAGAAAGGGCACCACCTAGGCTTGTCGTTCTTCCACTCGGAGCACTTATCTTTGCCTCGACTAGAGTATGGCTTGGTGCCTTGAAGCATCTTATCACTTACGGCCAAGACTTCCTTGGAACGGTCGACCTGAGGCTTCTGGCCCTTGATCTTGTTCTTGGATTTCTTGGCCTTCTTATCCTTCTTCTTACCACTTTCGCCCGCTTCTTGAGGAATTTTATCATCTCGATCAATAGTATTGTTCCACTCGATTGCTTCAACAGCAGTCGCATATCGATCGACCATATAGAAGAGCTCAGTGACAGTGGCAGGAGGATTTAAAGCGATATTCTCTGTGATTCTTTTACTACAGACTCCTTGCTTAAAAGCTCTGATGACAGAAGAATCGGAAACTTCAGGTATAGAATTTCGAACCTGACTGAAACATCGGATGAACTGCGTAGAGTCTCGTGGTCGTTTTGTCTCATCCTGTGCAGGTCGTCCTCCTTCCCAGGGTGATGGTAGGTGCTCTGGAAATTAGTGAGTAGGAGGTCGTAGAGGTGTTGCCATGAATAGATCGACTCGAGTGGTTGATTTAACAACCACGAATTAGCTGATATCTCGAGCACAGTAGGAAGGTAATTTGCCATTACATACTCTCCTCCTCCTGCTGCTTGGACAACAATCGTGTAGATCTGAAGGAATTCGATGGGATTTTGAGATCCATCAAACTTCTCCATGTTCACTGGTCGAAACCAAGGCGGCCAGCAAACTGCTCGGAGGTCAACTGAGAATGCCCGACACCCGGTAATGACTTCTTGACGCCTTCTTTGCGAAAAGAAGGGTTGATATCACCAGGTGATCATACGCGACGATACCCTTTTGTGGTGGTCCCGACCTATGGTAGGTCTCAACCTTACGAGAGAAATACTCCTCGTATTCCATCTACTGTGGTAGATTTCTGTGTCGGAGTGGTGAACAATCACCTCTCTTGGGAGTTTGTTGATCATTAGGCGTTTGAAGAACTCTTCTCTGACTGGAGTTAAGGTTAGAAGAGCGACACGACCTGATATCGCACCAATCTCCACGTGGTGTAACATCCCAATTTTCAGGTCTTTTTGAAAATTTTCAAAAATTAAAAATAACCATTTGATTTTATTAAGTTGCTAAAGCTTAACTTGAAATTTAGAAATAAAAAACAATTTAACTTGAATTAATCAAACTTCAATTAATTTAAAATTTGGTTTATTGGAGTTTTCTGGATTTCATTGGATTTAAAAGTCAATTATTATTTTAAGTATTTTCTTGGATTTTCTGGAATTTTAAATGGTTTTTCCTTTTGTCCCTAAGCTAAAACTATTTTATTTGAAAAATTAAAAGCTAAAGTTAAGCTGAAAGTATTTTTTTGAAGTCCCATTTATTCAAGGAGCTTCTGTGAATTTTTCGAGAATTTTTGGATGGCTTTAACTATTTTATGAAAATCCTTTTTGTTTTCTGGTATCTATTTAAATCAAAAAGTATTTAAATCCTCTCTTAAGCTTTGGGCCGAATTCCCCCTTCGGCCCACTCTCTTTCTCCCTCGCATGGCCCACACTGGCCCAGCCCCGCCGGCCTTTCTTCGTGCGCACAGGCCCACGCCCCTTTCTCCTCTCGCCCTCGCTAACCAAGCGGCCCCACCGGCCAGCCTCTGCGCCCCCTTCTTCCCCGCTCCTTTCTTCCTTCTCGCACGGCCCCTGAGTCCGCCATTTCCATGATGTGAAGCTCCGTTAATCCCTGGTTTTCTTTGTCAAATCTCCACGCGGACGCAAGCGTTGACATCCCGATTTCATGCTGACTCCATTCCCTCAGTCACCTCCCCTCTTCTCCGTCCTAAACCCCGGAACATGCCAAGCCTCCTCCGCGATTCCCGCCGGCGTCCCGTGCACGATCTCACTCCCCTCTCCTCCCCGAGCTCTATTTAAGCGAGCACCGGGTGCCCATTGGCCGTCTCTTGCTCCTCCCCCAACCCACTCTCTCCCTCTCGCTCCGAATTCACCGGGTTTCGCGAAACGCCGCCGCCGGCCGTGAAGCATGCCGCCTCCGAGCTTCCTCTGCCGCCCCGACTCCACCTCCGGCATCACATGAGCGCCAGCCTCCCCGTGCGTGCCTCCCCGCCCTCTGAAGCCTACCGGAACCCCATCTCCACCTACGGCCACCGCTGCTGCCACTTCTTTGTTCTCGCCGCCGGCCACCCCATAGCGCCACGTCCTCGAGAGCTAGAGCGCCAAGATCACCGTGAGCTCTCCTTCCTCCTGGTGTCCTTACCGCCGGCCGCCGCACTGCCAATCGCCGACGAGCCCTCGGCTCCCATGCGCTGCCGCTTCAATGCCCACGTGGCTGCCTAGGTGACGCCACATCAGCGCCCTAGTCCCACGTGGTTGCCAACATGGCAATTTCTTTCATTTTCTATTAAAAATCAATTCGACCGGAAATCTTAATTCAACCACTAACGTCATCCGACGCATTAATCTAAATTTCCTTTGCAAAAATAATTCAAAAAATCCCAAAAGCCCTAATTTCATTATTTCATGTGTTTTTCAAACTTCTAAAGACCATAACTTCTTCATTCGAACTCCGATTCGAGTTATTCAAATTTCTAAATTCATCTAAATTCATTATCTTGCTATTAGTGCTTATTTGGTATTTGTTTGGATTTTATTTTATATTGTTTTATTTATTTGGCTTTGTTCGCGCGTATAGATTCCGGCGTTTCAGAAGACTTTGTGGACCCGATTTAATCAAGCGGCTCAACTCTTCAATGAAGGCAAGTCGTAGGCCTTTGATCATGTTGAACCCAATCTATAAAAGTATATTGTTTGATATAAACATACATGGCTAGTTGTACAAAAATGGTTTCAAGGGTAGTTAATTACCTAATTGCCATTATGCCTCCTTGATAAATTGAGAATGACATGTACCCATGAATGACATAAATCCTTGGACACCATAGGATGGTTAATTATTAGTTGGATATTATTTTACCATCAACTTGGGTATCGTTTATGCTTAGCCCTGCTTTAGCGATACGATGGATTCTTGATCACATACTCAAAGAATGATTAAATCTGACTTAATGATATATAGAATTATGGCGCGATACCACTGTTGTGCAACTGCGGTGCGAAGTCACAGTTGTGTCAATTGTGGTGCGATGCCTCTGCTATTAAAATTTGTTGTGCCATGGCAAGGGTTGCCATTTGGGCGGGTTGAACGAAAATGATTTGCGCTCGGGCGAGTGGTCGGTGGCAAAGGAGGAGTGCGCGAAGCACAGTGCGGAAAGTACTTTATTGGGTGCGGGAAGCACTTAGGTGCGCAAAGCACATGGAATGACGTAGTCTCGCCTGAGCAACCAATAAGGACTAAACTTCGTAAGCCATTGATCTGGGCCATACCGTACAACCACATGTCCAGGATGGACTGGGTCTGGCCAACTAATTAGCAATGCTTTGATTTGGTTCTATTTTGGTTGTTGAATTGGCACAAGAGGGGGCCAGGAAGGCGAATCCTTAGCGAGCAAATCCAAGTCAAAACAGAGCTTTGTAAAAGCCTTGTGATAACCACTTAGTCACACACCTCGGAAGTGTGTTAAACGGATAGTATAAGATTATTATCTCTTGTGGGTCAAGCTGTACAACCTCTGTAGAGTGTAAAACTATTTGAATAGCTGTGTCCCCGGTTATGGACAATGTCTGGTGATTTCACACGAGGGGTAGACTTTATCAAAAATGTTCGAATGGTTTGGTTGGAATGGTTGAGAAGTGACGGGTTGTTCACTGCTTGTTGGTTGGGATGTGAATGGGGTGTTCACTAGTTGTTTCAAAGAAACTTGATTACTTATGTATTAAACTTTTAAACTGTACTTTACAATCTACTTACTGTATTTACTATCAATATTGTTTTATGCAAAATAGCCATAAAGCTATCCTTGTCAAGCCTTGCATGAATATTATTTATATACATTTCCCTACGACTTGCTGAGTACTTTATGTACTCACGGCTATACGCCATTTGTTGATCAGTCACTGAGGAAGAACTAGGGACTATAGAGCTCTTCGAGGAGGAATATTTTGAAGACTATGCGAACTAGGATGTGTTCTCCACTCGATTGTCTATGGGCATGTCGGATGGCTACCATGAGTTATTTTATTTTCGCTGCAAGTTTACTCTGCTACCTTTAGCCCTGCGTGGCAAATTCTGTAAAACTTGACAATAAGGTCCTTTTGCTACTAAGTAATATTAATTTATTTGCTTCATCTATAGTTTGTTGTATGGATATGATTACATCAATGTTGCAACTGTGTGAGCTAACTACTGATCTATGACTAGTTCAGAATACACAGAGGGTCTCGGAGTTGTATATCCGGGATCCCGACACGTGGTGAGTTGTTCGAACGACTGGTAGCTGATGTCGTACTGCTTCAACTTATGGGTCGATGCCGTTGAGGGTGCTCGAGTCTGACCATCGTGCTTCGAAGCCTTCGTGCGATCTCTTCGGCAAAGAGATCGTAGCCGAGCGTTCGTGCAAGTTCCCAAGATGGGTTCTCAAGTAGATCATTGATGTGCTGGAGTTCCTGAGCTTCCTCTAACTGATACTAAACGTGCCCAAGCTGATATTTTTGAGCCGCAATTCATCTCTGTCGGGTTATCTCAGGATCGTCCAAATCTGCTCCTCGAGTTTGCCTCAATGGAGTGTGATTATTTTGAGGATCTCCCTCATGCTCATTAGAGTGTTGACCTTGTTCATCACCGGAGGTGTCCTCGCCATCACCACGAGGGGTCACAGTATGTGATCGTCGGGGAGCATCCTCAGTCCTTTCTCTAGGAGAGTGAGCATTATCTGAGAGAAGGACGAAGACCTCCCGTTGATGATCTCCACTTGCGCTTGAGGCCTCCTCGCTTGAGGAGTAGTCGAAAGACACCGTTAGGTGACTTGGAGTAAGCCCCTCCAAAAAAAATTCTGGGTTATAACCGTCTCCGTCTGCAGGTGAGCCCCGCGAAGGGATGGTCGAACTCGTAGGAAAAGTGTGCTCGACCCTATCCTCTGTGGGGCTAACCAGAGAGAGATGACCACCAGATGCTGATGAAGATCCAGAATGATGGCTTCTAGGACTTGCCTTGCCAGGTCGGACTGTCTTGGATGGACTCGAACATTTGGAGGGGGAACCCTCGCCATGTTAAAGTCCGCTTGGAACGATCCGACAGGGTCGGATGGACCCTTGCCCTCTAAGGAAACTGGTCCCTCAATTGAACATACTGTTGTGGGGGATAAGGATCCCTCCTCAACTCCATTGGTGGTATGGTCTCCTGGATTTGATGAATGATCCCTGGAGATGGTATTACCATCGGATGATACAATACTCAGCTCGTAGTTGAAGCCGACATCCGTGTCGATATCTGCGTAATCGGCCAAGTCGAACTAGTTTTTCTCATTCCACTCTCCTGCCATGGAAGCATTAGAGTTGAGAAAAATGAAGGAAATCTATTGACGAGAAGATCCCCACAGTCGGCGCCAATTGTCGGTGTTTTAGAACTGATGTTATGTAATGATTGTTTAATTTGGGGGGTCTTAAAGACTCAAATCACGCAGAGAGAAAGATACATGGATTTTTATATAGGTTCGGGCCTTCTCCGGAGAGAATAAACACCCTACTCCTGTGTAGCTATATTGAGTATGCTGGTTACAGATCAAGAGAAAGACTCAAGTCTAATGTCTTGTGCTCTTGATTGCCTCTCGATCCTCCCGCCTGCTGATTCCGCCCATTATATAGTGCTCGAAGTGGGTGGTGGTTTCTCCAATCCAAAGGACACCTTAACGCTTCAGATGATGAAGCAATTACCAGAGATTATTGCCGGAGTAGTAACGCCCCCACATCACCAGGCGGTTATCATCAGGGTAGAGAGTTTAATTGTGCAATTATTCTAGAGAATAACAACGTATACTAACTATTTAGATGCCTAAATCAATTGTGCCTACTTGTCTGCAAGCTCAATCTGTTGGGTTACGGGTAGGCTACAATAGCACAAAACAAAAAATCTACCGCCCAACCAAGGAACCTCCGCTAGTAATAGATCATGAGATTACCACTAGACGCGCCGACTCGTAGCGGAAGTAGAGTCGATGTAGCGAGTTGATACAGTCGTAGTCATGCTCGCCGCGCGTCTTCTCCTCCTGCTCCTGTGATTGTCACAAGTTGTGGATCGTCTTAGTACTGATGCTTCACAACAACACCTCGAAGGTACCCACACATACGGGGCAGGGACACCATGCGCTGGAGTGCTAGCGCTGACGACGTGGTTGAGGAAGGGGTGGTTGTTAGGCTTTCGGGAGTTCTTCCAAAAGATAATCATCCCACCCCATGCCATCTCCCCTAGATATATATAGGCATCCATGATGGGTCACGAACTTGAGGCCTATTAGGAACTCGTGGCCTACGAGAATTCAGATCACTATCCAAATCAAATCCTAGCCCTTTAAGTGTGTGACCCTATAGGTTCATGTGTAATCGGTTGTGACTTAGAAACTCTTTTTCGACCACAAATCGTTAGCGGTACCTAGCAAGACATAACGATTCCCGAACATACATAGAATATATCGGACGAACCTTAACGCAATATGATCTATGACCATGTCCTTATCACTTATGACCAGCTCGTATCTAGTCACGACTAGTCCATATTTAGTTACAACCAGTTCGTAACTCCTTACAACCAATTAATGATTATGTTCAAGTAGTTTGTGATCAGCTCGTATCTCCATACGACCAGTTTACGACCAGCTTTGACCAGTCTATATCTAGTCGAACTGAATGACCTGCGTGTGTAGTCTCTCTTTGCCTCACAATATCTGGTTGAACTCCAGGTCAGATAATTTATCATCCATGGACTGTTCAATACTTTCTCGATTAAGTGTCGAAAAACTTCATGTGGTCGATACTTCGACCACTAGTGGCATGGCCACGCACTTTCTTTATTCGACCACAACGAGGGGCCTAGAGACATCTCTCCTGTTATGTTAGGAGGGGCAAATCCCATAGCCGACCAGTCACATCCCTCCGCATGTTTCATAGCATACCCGAAAGCTACCTTTATAACTACCCAGTTACGAGTAGCGTTTGGCAACCCCTAAGAGTGCTATTACACATGTAGAAAACCATGCTGATCTCAAGTCTAAGGATTATACATCATCATTGCTCGAGACCAACTGATGACACATGAAATCATAACAATCTCAACAGTGTCTCAAAGTGGGTCAAACCAACACCATGTTCTCTAACATGTGTCCATATTATTGGTTTGATATCTCCATATCTATGACCTGTGAAATATAGTCATCAACCAATACATATGTTAGTCTATTCATATGTGTTCTCATATGTTTCCGACTAGGGAACGTTTAAGAAGAATTTTCGCAAAAATATAGAGTTTCACAATCAAGTCACATATTTGATAATAAATATTAATAATATTATTCTAGGAACAAGATAACATATTATCTAATGTTATGAACATAACAAAATATAATCATCTCTTTGATTGCCTCTAGGGCATATTTCCAACAGTCTCCCACTTGCACTAGAGTCAATCATTTAAGTATCTAATACCGATAGCTCTTGTGTGCACCTTATGCTTTGGCTGTGTGAGAGGCTTTGTAAACGGATCAGCAACATTTAAATCCGTATGAACTTTGCATATCTTAACATCTCCTCTATCCACCAATTCATGAATAAGATGATAACGCCTGAGTATATGCTTAGACTTCTGATGGATCTAGGCTCTTTAGTCTGCGCAATGGCTCCATTATTACCACAATAGAGATCCATTGGGCTCGAGGCACTCGGAACCACACCCAACTCAGCAATGAAATTCCTTATCCAAACACCTTCTTTCGCAGCTTTAGAAGCCGTAATGTACTCGGCCTCCATCGTAGAATCAACAATCGTCTCTTGCTTGGAACTTTTCCAGCTCAGTGCTCCTCCATTTAAAATGATTACAAAACCAAATTGCAAATGATAATTATCTTTGTCGGTTTGGAAGCTTGCATCGGTGTAACCATTTACAACGAGCTCTTCATCACCGCCATAAACTAGGAACGCATCCTTAGCCCTTCTCAAGTACTTAAGAATATTTTTCACAGCTGTCCAGGGACCTTCACCGGGATCAGCTTGGTATCTGCTTATAACACTTAGAGCATATGATACATCTGGTCGAGTACATATCATGGTGTACATGATAGATCCAATAGCTGAAGCATATGGAATACCATTCATAAGGTCTCGCTCATCAGTTGTCGAAGGACACTAACTCTTGCTAAGACTTATGCCATGTGACATAGGCAAGAACCCTTTCTTGGCATCTTCATGTTGAACCGAATCAACATCTTGTCAATATAAGTACTTTGGCTTAATCTAATTAGCCTTCTTGATCTATCTCTATAGATCTTTATCCCTAAGATATATGTTGCCTCTCCTAGGTCCTTCATAGAAAAACTATTTTTCAATGATGCCTTAATGGATTCCAGCATAGGAATGCCATTCCCAATCAATAATATATTATCTACATATAAGATTAGAATTACAAGTGCGCTCCCACTAACCTTCATGTAAACACAAGGTTCTTCTTTATTCTTGACGAAACCAAACCTTTTGATCTCCTCATTAAAACGTATATTACAACTCTGAGATGCTTTCTTCAACCCATAAATGGACTTTTGAAGTTTGCATACTTTACTAGCATTCCTTGGATCAACAAAACCTTCAGGTTGTGTCATGTACACATCCTTACTTAGGTTTCCATTGAGGAAAGTCGTTTTGACATCCATTTTCTATATCTCATAGTTGAAATATGCAACAATAACTAGAATGATCCGCATAGATTTAAGCATCGCTACCGGTGAGAAAGTCTTATCGTAGTCAACCCCTTGAACTTGTCGAAACCCTTTTGCGACTAGTTGAGCTTTATGAATGTGAACATTTCCATCCATATCAATCTTTTTCTTATAGATCCATTTGCATTCAATGGTTTTAACGCCATCAAGTGGATCGACCAGGTTCTAAACTTGATTGTCACTCATGGAGTCTATCCCGGATTTCATGGCTCTAAGCCATTTCTCAGAGTCTGGGTCCATCATCACCTCCTCATAAGTCTTAGGCTCATCATTATTCAATAATAATACGTCATGCCCATACCTTATAGGCAATTGATATGGCCTTTTAGATCTACGTGGAGCTGATGCCTCGTCTATAGGTTCAACAATATTTTGTTCATCCTGTGGAGGTTTAGTAGGAGTTGAAATACTTTCAGACGTTTTCCAAATTTCTTTGAGTTGCACCTTTCTCCTACTAACTCCTTTTGAAAGAAATTTTTTCTCCAAAAAGACACTATTTCGGGCAACAAAAACTTTGCCATCTTCTCGGTTGTAGAAGTAATGTCCTTTGGTTTCTTTAGGATATCCTATAAAGAAGCATTTATCTGACTTGAGTGTGAGTTTATCAGATGTTAAACAATTAACATAAACATCACATCCCCAAATCCTTAGAAAAGACAAACTAGGCCTCTTCCCAGTCCACATCTCACATGGTGTTTTATCTATTGATTTAGATGGTACCCTATTTAAAGTGAAAGCGGCAGTTTCTAGAGTGTAACCCTAAAAAGACAATGGCAGATCTGATTGGATCATCATCGACCGAACCATGTCTAACAAGGTCCGATTACGCCGCTCGGACACCCCATTCCATTGTGAAGTGCCCGGTGGTGTAAGCTGTGGAATAATTCCACATTGTTTCAAATGATCACCAAATTCATGGCTCAAAAATTCACCTCCACGATCAGATCGTAAAGATTTGATTATCTTGCCAAGTTTATTTTGTACCTCACTCTGGAACTCCTTGAACTTTTCAAAGGATTCCGACTTGTGCCTCATTAAATAGATATATCCATATCTACTATAGTCATCGGTGAAAGTAATGAAGTATTGAAAACCACCTCTAGCGGTCATGCTCATTGGTCCACACACATCAGTATGTATGAGTGCCAACAAGTCGAACGCCCTCTCAGCTCGACCAGCGAAAGGTGTCTTGGTCATCCTACCGAGTAGGCAAGATTCGCACATTTCAAATAATTCCAAATCAAATGAGTTTAGAATTCCATTATCATGGAGCTTCTTCATACGTTTCTCACTTATGTGACCCAAATGACAATGCCAAATAAAAGTAAAATTCATATCATTAGGCCGAAGACTCTTTGTATTAATATTATAGACAGGTGCATCATCAAGATTTAAAATAAACAACACATTCGAATTAGGAGCATAGCCATAAAACATCTCATTCAAAAATACAGAACAATCATTGTTCTCAAAAATGAATTTATAACCAACTGCCATCAAACATGAGGCAGAGATAATATTTCTACTCATGGCTGGAACGTAATAACAATTATTCAATTCCATAATAAATCCTGAGAGGAAAAGTAATGGCAAAGTCTCAACGGCTAATGCAACAACCCTTGCTTTATTCCCGACACGAAGATCCATATCACCTCTTGCAACTCTCCTAATCCTTGTTAGACTCTGCATCGAATTGCAAATATGACTAACCGATCCGGTATCAAATACCCAAGAGTTAACAGAAGAATCAACAAGAAAAATATATGTAACATTAATACCTGGAGTGGAAGGTTTAGTCCTACCATTCTTTTTCAAATCAGCTAGGCATTTCTTGCAGTTCCTTTTCCAATGGCCTGGCTCTTTGCAGTAAAAGCATTCATTCTCTTGAGTCAGGCCAGACTTAGTCTTGGGCTTAGGCTTGTTAGTTTGGATCCCATCCGAAACTTTAGCCTTGCCCTTTTCTTTGACCCAAGTCTTAGCCTTCTTCTTGAAACTTGTACTCTTTTGCACTATCATCACATGTCTGTTGCTTTTCTTAATGCTGTCCTCTGTAGTCTTGAGCATCATATGCAGCTCAATGAGATTCTTGTCTAAGTCATTCATATGGAAGTTCAGAATGAACTACCCATAGCTTGTAGGAAGCGAAGCAAGAATCAAATCTATAGCAAACTCTTGACTAAGTGAAAAACCAAGTTTTTCTAAGCTCTGTGTGTAACCAACCATCTTAATTACATGTGGGCTCACTGGACTACCCTTAGCTAGCTTACTCCCAAACAACTTCTTTGAGATCTCATATCTCTCAGTTCTTGCTTGTGTCTCAAACATGCCTTTGAGCACCACAATCATATCGTAGGCCTCAATGTTCTCAAACTGCTTCTGAAGGTCTGAGTTCATGGCAGCAAGCATGAGACACTAACATCAAGGGACTCATCACATGCCTTTTTATAGGTGGTTTTGGTAGTAGCAGCAGCATTTTTAGCAGGCACATCAGGAATTGATTCATTTAGAACATGTTCCTTTTATCTTGCCTAAGAACAATTCTTAGGTTGCAGGACCAATCCGTAAAATTTGTTCCATTCAGTTTTTCCTTATCAAGTATCGAACGTAAAGCAAAACTAGATATAGGTACAGCAAATGGTGACATGATCTACAACATAAAATATGCAAAACTAAGATATATGTTCAAGAAAAGTAACTTCTATTAAACAATTTAATAAAGATACTCCCACTAAATACCATATCCCTCTTATGACATTTATTGACTCAAGACCCACAATCAATTAATCTACTAGTAAGCTTTGGCATCACTACTAGAAGATTAGTGAAATTGGTAAGCAACCCTTTGATAATCATATCTCTATATGACTCTTGTTGTTGGGCAGCATCTCTATGCTCCGGCACCCAACCCTATGCCCCAAGGTCCATAACCGTTATGATGACCTTGTCAAGTTAAACCAATGCTATGCGTGTAAGTGTCCGACACAAATTCATCTAGTCAAGGAATATTAATGGCACTCTGATTTAGCAAGACCTACCATTAAAATACATGACTTTGGATGGTGCAGCTAATTGGGAGGGCGTCAATTTAACTTAATATTATGTGAGGGAATTTACTTCTACCATGTTAAAAGCATTTAAAGCAATTAAATAACATGCATAAAAATAAATGAACAGGAATATAAAGGCATTCACAGACAATCAAATTGTATTGTGATATAGTATGACCCTTCCACATGGTGATCTCCATCGCCGTGCTTCCTATTCGCTATGTCTCCAAGTGACCAATTCCTCCAAGTACTCCCACTAAGCCATTAATCCTAATACAATTAGTAATAAATTATAAGGAGTGAAGAAGCATCACAAGTCGACACAGAGGCCGTTATACAAATATAGATAGCCTTGGGCTGCAATAAGCATGACACGCAGGTTATGAACATTACAAATATATATGCATCTCATACATCATGGGTCATACTATTCATAAAATCTTGCAAAAACAAGTTAGGCATAGAATCACATTCTGTCTAACGGATGGTGTGAAATTTTTTGGACTACGTAGATCTAATCTAATGTTCTGTCCATGTAAATCGTATTGGATTAATCACATTAACCCTTTATTATCGTAACTCTGATTCGATCAACCAGATTGATCTTCGCTGCTCTATGGATTTACGATCACTGTCTGCCCCGATGGCAGAAACCGACCGGTAGAGGTAAGTCGTGATACGACCATGAATATACGATCATGGAATAACGATCATGAACCCATCTCGTGACCACCGCGCATGGACGATCATATCGACCATCGCCAAAAACAATCTACGACCAACAAAAACATAAATAAATCACATATATGACTTCCATAATCACAATATGCATCTAATCCTAATCTAAAACTAGACGGAGTGGCTCTGATACCACTATTGGGTTACGGATAGGCTACGATAGCACAAAACAAAAATTCTACCACACAACCAAGGAACCTCCGCTAGAAATGGATCACGAGATTACCACTAGACGCGCTGACTCGTAGCACAAGTAGAGTCGATGTGGCGAGTTGATGCAGTCGTAGTCGTACTCGCCACGTGTCTTCTCCTCCTACTTCTGTGATCGTCACGAGTTGCGGATCGTCCTAGTGCTGATGCTTCGCAACAACACCTCCAAGGTATCCACACATACTGTAATACCCCGAAACGCTTTAGAGAGAGAACAAAAAAATAGTGGGGTATTCTGAAAATAACCCTCTTTAGAACCTGTTTGCAATTAGATAAAAAGGAATATGTGAATACGGGATGTTTTGGAAATTTTAGAGAGGAGTTGTTTCCTATAACAGATCATGTGAGAGAAGTTGGTTCGTGCCAAAGTAAACTAGGACGTGGGGGAGAGGAGGACCCAAAAACGCAAAAATCAAACCCTAGCATATTTCTTTTTCTCCCGAGCGCTGCCGCCGCGCTCCCTTCGCATTTCGCCAGCCGTTGCCTATTCACTCGTTAGTCGTGCGCGCTAGCGTCTGCGGCCTTCGGTTGTGATCTTTGCTGCTTTCGCAAGATAACGCCGCTTGCCGTGCGCTGCACGTCTTGCCCGGATGCCCATGTCGCCCATTTGCGGCGTCGCCGCACAGTAGTGCAAATACCACGCACTAACGTGTCTCTGCGTTCAGCCGAGCACACCTGACGCCTAAGTGCGAGGATCGCCACCACGCATATCATTGCTTTCTTGCATGCGTTCCCGTGCGTGTGAGGACCTTGCTGCCCATTGGTTCCTTCGGCTAGCAGAGTCAAAGCCAGAGAGATTAAAGAAAGCTCCATTGTGTGGCGTTAGGTACTGCTGGGATTGTCTGTGGCATTCCTGCTCAAGGAAATGAGGAACATGGAAGCTAGGAAAGAGGGAGAGGAAGAAGGAAGGAGAAAGATGAAGTGAGAGGAGAAAAAAGAGGGATCACAGGCGGGTGCTGGTGTTCTTCGATGGTTTGTCAAGGGTAATCTCAATTCCCCTTCGATTAGTTACGTAATCGGTTAATTTATCAATGTCGGTATTTAGGTCGGTTCAGGACAGATTGGGTTAGACCGAAGTTTTAATTTGGTTAAGGGCAGATTTAGTCCTGGACGTCTCCTAGAGTAGTGTAGAGGACGTCATCACCTTTCTGTGAAGTGCTAGATCGCGTTATTTGGACCTCTGTAGCAGAAGTTATGAATTTTATAGCGTGACTGTTCTGCAAATCTGCCGGTATCCTAACAGGTTTTAGTAATCTTGAGCATCTTGAGCATGTTGCATAGCATGAGTATGTAATTTTTTTGGTGTATAGTTTTGTGGAGATAATGATTGATGAATTACAATTATGTATGTTGTTGATGCCATGTATTGTACTTGCTGAGTCTTTGGGCTCACTCTTGCTTTTGTTGTATTTTTAGGTATCACTTGCAAGAACGGCATGCATGGGAGGGAGTAGGCTTGTCTTGGATTCACTCACTACACACATTTTAAGTTGAATAACACTTGGATCGTACCTTAGTAATAAGCAAACTGCTTAAGGATTTATTACTGGTTATGCTACGTGCATTGGTTTATTTGTAATAATGAGAGTAGCATATTTTGGATATCCTTGTTTATGCCTTAGCTGATTAGCATATTTTGAATGCTTTGATGAATTCTGTATGTTAGAATATTGTCTTGATATATGTGACTGTTGGAACCTCCGGTATAGTTATCTATACAAAGGAGGTTCTGCCGAAATTTAGAATTATATCTTACGATTTAATTTGTTTTCATGATTATTTTTGTAGCATTCCAGGCTCATGTTGGACTGGGGTGTTACAGTTGGTATCAGAGCGGGCTTTAGATCCGTGGTGAATAGATTAATTAAAATTTGCTAATGCCTTATCAATTTTTTTAAAAAAATTGACACACTAGTACACAGTAGGATGGGAATGGGCAAAGCATTGCATTTACATTTCCGCTATATCATATTGATGATTGCTGATATGAATTGAGTATGATTGCTCATTAATTTATTATATGACTATTATGTGTGGGGATAACCCATGTTGAGAGGTTGAGGTCGTGGTTGTGGCCCTGGGCTTTACCAGGTGGCACTACCGTTCGTGGTATAGGAATAGTGAAGTGCTTATCTCAGATATCTTAGTACATGTGTTGATAGTGAGTATCTTTAGAAGAGTTGTTCTCTTCTTTGAATTTGAATTTGGTCAACTCTTATTCAGTTGGGACTAATGAGTTTCTCTTGGGATTAGTTCATTGCGGTTGATGGGTTGCTTTGAAAAAGATTGGTGTGTTTTCATTGGCTTAATTTGTCCCGTAAAGCAATCATTGTTTTTCCAATCGATGAGTTATTCTTGCGGCTGGTGAACTTGGTTGATTGTCAAGTTTGACCTTTACAATGGAGTTTTGTCTTTCTCATTGGAAAACATGACCCACTTATTCGCTTGATGTTTTTGGTTAAAGAAATTGTCCTTTTGCAAATCCTTTAGTACGTGGAGGCTTTAACTCAACGTATCTCTCTTGGGTATTTTGAGTGTTGAAGATTAATGGTTCTCTTTTATGAAAGAAGATGTTAAACCCCTTAGCGATGTTTGTCTTGGTTTAGTGAGAGGTATACTCAAAGCAATTAATGGATATAATATGGATTATCAGGTTGGGTCTGCAGTGTGTGCATGATCGATCTTAACTAAGATCCTTGAAAGGAAAATGAATTAATTTGAAAGTGTCGCGTAGTAGTCCTTGATGAACTGTGATTAAAGTGCGGCTATACCTAATTGAAGTTAAAGGAGATTATTAAGAAGTGTGGAATATTGACGTTGGTTTGACCACTAAAATTGTTTAGTTTGCTATCCTGGTTGGATTATTTGGTCTCAATGGATGAAATCAACTATGTGGAAAGGGAAAGTTGAGGAGATGCTGGATTATTGCTTAAGTGGATATTAATCTGGGAATTATAGATACGTGGTGAATATATATAGTTATTAGATCTATATGTTTCTTACCAAGATTAAATGTTGGATTTGCCAACAAAAGATTGAAGGGGATAGAAACTAGTGGATGTAGAATATTATGGGAAGAGTTCTAGATAGCTCTTCTATAAAGAATGATGTGATGAATTTGGTTGTAGTGTTGCTGGGACTCTTGAATGATGGAGGATTTCGATTCTTGAAGTTTTATTGCGATTTTGTACCAAATTATGAATGTGAGGTAGAACGGCCGAATATGTGCTTGTAATTGTTCATGAGATTTGGCAAGGAAAGTAGGTAACATATAGATTTCATGATGAAGCTAGTTGACAGCAACAATGGTTAGAGTGCAACCGTGGTGTGTTGACATGTGGTGTTGAGCATCAATAAGAGTTGAACTCATGTGATTTAGTAGATGGCTTATGCTAACATGGTTGTGAAATAGTCGGATGACAGCACGTTTATGATGAAAGGGTTTTTGGTATAACCTTTTAAATTGTGTAGTAGGTTCCCTCTAAAATAAAGTGGTTGTGTATTGAGGTTTTAAGGATTTGGTATACTCTCCATTGAGGATGAGATGGTAAAGTAGTATGTAACTTTTTGGTAAGCCTTTGGGGCTTTATAAAGGAAGAGTTGATGATAACGAATCTTGTTAAGAGTGAAATATTCTTGATGTTAGTAACATAGTCCATAAGAGATTCTGACTTGTTGGAGTGGTGATGATTCTTCTAGAGAGAAAGTAAGTTGATTGTCTTTCGTAATATCAGTTAAATGAAATGTTTGGAGTTTTGTATTTGTGATCTTTGGGAGTTCATGATTTGCAGAGGTATGAAATTTTCCTTCTAGTGGGACATGTGCCCTCAGCTGTGGACTCGAATTTTATTTCCGAGAACATTACTATTTGGTTGTTTCTCTTGGTCTCGTGCTCACTCCGAGGAGCAACGTTTTCTTGTGTGTTGAGACTTGTATTTGTTTGTTTCATCATTTTAAGAAAGGAATTAACCAACTTGTGTTGCCAAGTCTTATAAAGTGTAAACTGGCGACTAGTTGGTGGTGGACAAGTGTATGGTAGTGGCGAGATTTTGGGAACCAATCTATTTGAAGAACAGAAGAAGGTGAATTGGTTTTGACCTATAACTCTCGGAGAGAATTCTATTTAAATGGTATGTTGGCCGTTGGGATACAATTGATTAGTGTTACAGCTAGTGGAACCTATGGCAAATTAATCCAAGAACCTTTGTCCATGTTGGAATGATGGGATTATCGGAAGTATGGAATCTTGATAAATTTATTAGAGTATCACGATTGGGTAATTAACTTTGCGAGTTTGTGTAGGCGATTTATGATGGTGTGGTTTAATGAGTGGGAATTAGCAAAGTAATGTAATCATTATGGCAATTAAAGAGACAACAGGGATTGTGGAGTTGTTGTCAAGTATGACCTGGTTTTAGTGAGAAATCCTTTGGGAATTAGAACATCTCTAAATATAATTTGGTCGATAATATGTTTTCATGCCAGTGCTAATGATTGAGTATGTTTGGATTGTGTGAATTTTAGTGATCCTATTTGAGAGTCTCGTATCAGTTACACCGAATTATATTTATAGGACCCTTTGGGATTGAACTTGAGTTTGGTGATTTATGATAGATCTTTAGATGCTCAAGGACTATGTGTAGAAGTAGTAGAATAAAAGTGGATTCTAATAGCGTGATGATCTTTGATAGAATCCTTTTTATGTAATAAATGAGAGTGTGCACTGAGAAGTTCCAGTTGATTATCCGTAAAAAAATGAGGTGATGTGGTTGTGGGTGAACAATCCTTATTAAGGTGTCGGAAACCATTAGTCAAAATAATTCCTTTGGTATAGCAGTGGACTAGAGAATCCTTTTGTGGATTAGTAGAGTTCCACTAGAGAAGTAAGGTTGTTCTTTCGATCTGAGGATCATTTTGGGATTGTCGGTTAAAAAAGAGTTAGTGTGATGATTTGGAAACCCATGATTTGGGAGAAGGTTTATTTCTTAAAAGAACATCTGAGAAAAGACGATTTTCTCGAGTAGAGAGGTGCTCTCTTGAATCTTGTTTAAGCTGAGTTTTATGATGGAGATCGTGTACGATTGAGTTGGTCCTTATTGGTATACGTGATTCTTTTCGGTTAAGAAAAAGAAAGGAAGTGTTTGATTTTGGGCATTCGAGTGATTCCTCATTTGACTTATGTGTTGTTTATTTGTAAACTGCCTACTTGGAAGGTGGGAAGGTTTTCGTGATGAATCATTGATTTTGGATTTGACTCTTTTGGTGGAGGGTTGGTAATGCGTGGTTGCGAAGAGAATCTTTTGTTTTCATTTGGGTTCTGTTTGTAAAAGAGTTTGTTAAAACGAGTTATGTTGTGTGTTCTGGGTCAAAGGAGGTGCTCCTTATTAATGTGAAGAGATTGATTGAGAGATGGAACAAGAGTTCTGTGTGCTATGTGCAAGTTATGTGGTTTGGTAACAAAGGGAAGGTGTAATACCCTGAAATGCCTTAGAGAGAGAATGAAAAGGATTAGCGGGGTTTTTCTAAAAAAAAAATATAACTCCTGAGGACCCGTGCGTAATTAAATAAAAGAGGATACGTGGAAACGGAATTCTTTGGAATTTTGGAGAGGAGCTGTTTTAGATCGTGTCGTGGTACAAAGGACGTGGGAGAGAGGAGAATCCAAAACCAGGAACCCTAGCCGCGACTTTGGTTTATTTTCTCCCTGTCTTGTTTGTCGCCTCGTTCCTTTCCCATCGCCACTGCCGTCGCCGATCGCTTACATGGCCGGAGCACTTCGCTTACTACAGCGCATGAACACTTGGCTACCAGTATGCTAGCTTTCGCCGCGCGTTTCTCTACCGCTTGGGCCTTGACGCGTCACGACACACCATCCATGAGCCGCCTTTGCCTATTTGGCCATTCGGCGATCCATGTGGAGCCATCTGTCGTGCGTGCGTGCGCGCTGGCGTGTGGAGGTCGCCAGCGTGGTCGCATCCTCTCGGCCAAAGCTATTTTCGTAGAAATCTGACCGCATGCAAGCCTCCATCCACCACATGCAAGTATTGGTTGTTGCATCACATACAAGTTTCGTTGCTACTTCTGTTGGTGCTTTTGGCGGCGTCTGGAGACTCGGTTTGTCTTCCTTTACTTGGTTCCTTGCCTTCGCTACGACTAGAAATGGGAGGTGCATCTTTTGGTCATTGTTGCATGGCTAGATTTAATGTTGCGTTAGTAGTTACTAGTTAGTGGTCTTTGTTGCTTGACTAGTTAATGGGGACTGCCATGATTAGTTAAAGGTGCAGCATGCATGCGTTTAAGGATAGTAGGGGAGAGAGACTAACTATATAGTGCTACATGATTAGCTGGTTGCTAGTGCTAGGAATTTTCTAGTAGCAAGATATTTAGTGCTGCATGTGTTCATTGATTGGATAATTAGGAGAGAGGTTAGTTGGCTGCATGCACGTCTCATTATTTGGATAATTAGGGAGAGAGATTAACTAATAGTCTTTGGTTAGTCTTGATTAGTTAATGGGGAATATCTAATTGGAGATGCATGCTTTGCTAGAATATTTAATTGGAGATGCATGCATGCACTACTTGGATTATTTAACTGGATTAGTAAAGAAGAGAGATGAATTAGATAGTGCTAATTAGTAATTAACTAATTTTGGCCACATATGCTTTGTGTGCTTACGGTGGTAGTAGAGCAACTAGCACTAGAAATTATTTAGTAGTGTAACCTTGCTTTGTTTGGGTGCATGCCTTGAGCGAAGAGATAGAGAGAGATTTAATTAGAGATTTGAATCGAGATTAATTAGATGTAGGAGCGATGTCAATTAATTGTTGTTCTTGTGATGCTATAGCTTGTATTGAAATTTGAGTGTTTATTGTAGGAGAGACGTCGTGCTTGTTGCCATCTTCTAGTCAGACTGTGCGTCGCAACTAGTAAAGGCAAGTGCGTGGTAGACAGCGATCATTGATTGATCACTGTATTTATCTATCGTTCATTACCATTATTGTTGTGCTTTTATTCTTATTTAATTGCAAGCAACGGAATGGTTTGACTATATCTTGTTGACGAACATGAGAAAAATTGGATATGATGAATGTGATGAAATTATGCATTTTTGCATTCATAAGCATCTTTGCATATTAGTAGGTGATCATGATTGATCATAACTCCACGGGAGTGGAGGAGGTCCCCGATCCTTGAGGAGGAACGGGCTTGAGAGTGAACGTTGTCGCGAGCGTTCACTCATGCTATCCAGATATCTGTGAAAAGAAGTGCATGTGGACATGTAGAATAGAGTTGCATTGAGATATGAGATGAATGTGTGTGAAAACAAAGAAAAGAGAATGGCATGAGAATATTAATAGAAGGACATGTGATGATAATGAAGTTATTGAATACTATTGATTTATCATTGCTCGTTGTTTATTGATGTATTTGCTGAGTCGTGGACTCACTCTTGCTCTTTTGTTATTTTAGGTGATTGTTGAGGGCGCCACGATTGAGAGGGACTAGAGCACTTGGAATAGTTTTATATTTCAGACACACGATTATTTGCCATGAGAACCATTTGAGTCATTAATGCTGGAATAATTGAATAAGCTTAGATGAATGCTTTGAACTAGTCTGTTTTTGTTCCAAGGTTTTGGATTTACTGGTTTGGTGTTGTTTTAGACTTATTGTCTTGCTATGTATCCCTCGCTTATTTATTCATGCTTGACCAGTCTTTATTCATATTCTATTGTGACCCGTGGTTGAGTTTTATTAATGCTTTGGTTGCTGAAATTTTATAGTGTGTTGATGAATATTAGTTGAAATGGTAGTTTAGTGGCATTCTGGGCTCAGTGTTGGGCTGGGGTATTACAGAAGGTTGGCCCAAGGCACATTGGTTGTTTCTGAAAGTTACGGGGATTCTGAAAGATAGCGTATCGCTAGGACCGTCTCGAGTATTAGCGCAGGGTACACCACGTTCTGTGTGACCCGGTGTCGAGGGATCGACATTCTCCTCAATGACAGTAGCCTTGATCTCCCACTCCTTGGTGTTGATTGCAACCAAGAGGTGGGTGGCATTCTCAGATTGAGAGTACTCAATATTAACAGCTCTCATCTAATTGATCACCTTGTTAAAGCGAGTAAAAACGTCATCGATGCTCTCACCAGGACGCATCTCGAATTTGTTATACTCTCGCTTGTAGACCGTCTGACGCACTTGCTTGATCTGGGACGATCCCTCATGGTAAGTTTCGAGGGTGTGCCAAATCTCTTGTGCGGTCGCAAGGTTGCAAATCCTATCGTACTCTTGCCTACCAAGCCCAGCATATAGAAGGTTATTTGCCTTGTTGTTGTTAGCCAACAGGACTGCTGAAGCCGGCGTAGCAACTTCTGGCAAAACAAGTGGGGCTCAAACAACCTCCCATATAGCTTGTCCTTCACTCTCAAGGAAAACTCGCATGTGATTCTTCCAATAGGCATAGTCGAGCCCATCGAAAACATGCGGCTTGGTCGAGTACTTATCCATAGCCAAGTTCAGTGACCGGTTAAGATTAAGATTGAACTAACCGAGCTCTGATACCACTTGTTGGACCGGAAAGGCGACTAGACGGGGATGAATAGGAGCACGCTCACTTTTTCACAAAGATCAGATTCAACACCAGTCTCACTCCAGTAGCTATAGAAGCTACGAAGATCAATCTACAAGTACAGTGGAAGACTTGTATTGAATCCAAACCAAAATCCCCAATGCAAAAGATCAAACGAGGTTCAAACCCTAGAAATCGGTCTAACCGATGTTGAATGGGCGGATCGATCACCGTGGCCGGTCCGACCGTGACTTCTGGTGATCGACCGATTTTGTCCGTAATGAAGAACGGCCGCTGAAACCTCAAAACGATCTAACTTTTGATCCGTGAGGGCAAACTCCACGAAACTTGACACACACTTTCTCAAAGATATTAGGAACCTATTCCAATCGGAGATCGTGAAGATCCAAGCCAAAGTTCCTATCTTTTTCAGTTTGAACGAAGGTGGTTCAAAAAACGAGTCAAAATAAAAATAGGATCAAAACACTTGCTCGTGGGTGATTGATAATCAAGATGATCCTAGATGTATTTCCACATATCACAGCAAGCTAGATCAAGAGAAGAAACCAAGCAAAAACTCGCGGAACAAAGAAAGACCACAAATCACCAAATAGAGAGAAAGAAAGCAAATAGACTCATCTTTGAGGAAACTTTCTTTGGATTGATTTGATATGGTATTGGTTTACAGCCACTCCATCAATGGAGGACAAAGACTCAATACATGAGCACGAAATCAAATCCAACTCTCTAGAACCCTAACCTCCACTAATCCTCTCCCTAAGCAAACTAGGGTTTCAAACACAATGAAAGGGTTGGAGGAGGTGCAGCCACCTCTCTCCTCTATTTATAGTGGAGGCTTAGACCTTCTAGAAGCATTAACCCTAATGGGCTCCCGTTAAGGCCCAACACAAACGGGTCACACACGCACGTATTTTTAAGCACCGTCTTCATCTCCTCTTGACCTAATCCACTTCTCCACGCACCGTCTTGCGCCGAGGGTTCGCAAAAGGTGACCAAGGTGGTATTTGGTAAAATTACCAAAATACTCCTTCTCGATCTTTTTTGAAGACCGAGTCCCATCTTCGTGAAGCACCTCCCATGCTTCGCCACGTGTAGGTTGATCCAGCGGCTCTCATCATGTCGGCAAGTCTCTCCCATCCGGCTCCCACCGAAACCACCATGGCACTTGCACCGACCCCTATGCCGCTTGATCCAACCCATCGCACCGAACTACTCGTTCGGTCACCTTTGTCCCTCTTGCGCCATGCTTGACTCCATTGACCTCACCCGGCATCCCCGATCGTTCTGGACCTCAGCTCTCCAAGCTTAGTCCCGATCATCCTCGTCGTTGACCGTCATTGACCTCCAAGCAACCTGCACATCAATAGACAAAGAAATCGAATCCGGGAACAAGTTCTTCACAACTTGACCCACGTTAGTCAAAACATACATCATGCAACACATATGCAATGAAACCCATGAACTTGACCTAACCCCACAATCATCGCCACCAGTTGGCCGATAAAACAAACCAAAACCGGTCAGACCGCCACTTTGGCCGGTCGATCCTTCAACGGCTCGACCGCCACAGTAGGCGGTCTAACCGCCTAGCTGGGACTTAGCCAAATTTCCTTCCTGGAAATCCGAAACCTACTGGAATTTTCAAACCAATAGAACTTTTGCCTAAGCTCTAAAAATTATGAAACCAAGTGTAGGAGAATCTCCTCTCTTGCCTATACCCTCTATTTTTGGCCCAGCTCCAAAACTCAACATCACCTTGTGGCCGGTCTGACCGATTTCCGAACGCCGGTCTGACCGCCACTCTGGCCGGTCAGACCACCACTCTAGCCGGTCAGACCGCCACCTGCATGACAGCACAAAGAACTTTGCCGAAAACGCGTGATTCGACAAACCTTCAACGCCATTGCTGATTGTAACATCATCCTAAGATCTCAGGCATATCCCCATGATATCCACAATCTCCCCTCTTGATGAATACACTGGCAATTTCCCACAAATACAAAATTTGGGGTTTGAAAAGTAAAAACTCAACGTTTTCGCGCAAAGACACAACTTGTTCCATATGCAAAAGAAAGCAAAAGAAATGACCAAGTTGGCTTCAGAATAGCATAGGCAAGTGAGATACGGCAAAAGAAAGCGAGAAGGCTTCAATTTCCAGAAAAGATCAAAAACTCACTTAAGGTCTATATGAAAGAACAATTGTTCGATATGACCTTTGATCATTGTGAGGATCAAGAATTGCAATTCAAGTCCAGAAGTAGCAATAAGACCATAAGAAGGCAAATAAGAAACTCCCCCTCACTATGATCCCCAAATTTCAGAAAATCTCAAATTTTCAATTCTTCTCCAAATAGCTCCCCCTTTTTCGTAACTCCCCTTTTTCTCCCCTTTTTCAACCATCTTCTCCTCCTTTGACAATAGAGTCATCAAGGAATCACGCCTTCCTCTCGTCTAGAGATAACAAATGCAAAATGAGGAAAAAGCATAAGAAGGAGCATGCATGAAATGCAATGGAGTAGCTTCATTTTTCTTATATTTTTCAATTTTTGATTACAAGAAGCTTTGGAGATTACCCAAAAGAACCAGCTAGCATTTCTAATATTGCACAAACAACATATCAAACCTAACAGCGCTAGCAAGATCATGATAAGACATATATATCAAAGCTAAGCTCGAAGGCTCAAAGTAAAGCAATAAATTTTAGCATTTTAAGCAACGCTTTAAATCTAGCAAGTTCGTCAACAGGGATCCTAAAATGATAGTGGCCATGTCAAAAAGTCAAAGTTAGATAAAAAAGCTAACAAAGACCACATTAAGAGACAAACAGGTCCTGAATTGAATCATTTTGTTCAATTTTCTCAAACGCCCATTTTTCAACAATTTTTCATTTGCAATGAATATTGAAGTTGACTGATGGTCTAACTTAGTGAAAAGATCCTAGACTAGGAGCCATCCACAAACTCTTCCTAAGCTTGACCGAAGTTGATTAAAGGTATATCTTAGTGAAGAAGATCCGGACTAGGAGCCATCCACAAACTCTTCCTAAGCTTCTACCGAGGCAACAAATCTTGAGATTCATGTCGGTTTGACAAGCGGTCCCCATGAGATCTTTGGATCATCAAACTATCTCCAAGTTCAACTCTTTGACATGCAGTCTCGTGAGAGTAGTTTGGCACAATTTAAGCATAAGACAATCTTGAAATTGATTTTTCATTTTTCATTGGCACAAGAGCATTTTTAGATTCTCAGAAATACAAGAAGCTCAAGTAATGATCAATTTTAGATTCAACAGCTAACAAAGCAATTTTGACAGGGCCAATGTCACAAAAGGAGCACTATTGCGCAACTAACTAAAACATCCACAGATTGCAGTTTATAGTTCGAGTTGTCTTAAAGTTCTAGCTTATACAGCAAAAACTTAGCTACACATGTGAAAGCATAATAATTCTAGCAAGTCAAAGAACTAGACATGGCATTGAGCAAGAATTGAAATACTAAAGCTCCAAAGGGTAATAAGCAAAGCTTCATCAGTTTTAAAAGATAAGCAGAAAAGCTTAAATTACAATGCATCTTTTTTTGATTTTTCATATGAATGCAATATGATACAATGAGATGCAAGAAAAGCCTAAAAAGATCAACAAGAACAAAAGAAGATTAAGAAAAGATCAAATGAACAAGAAAAGATCAGAAAAGATCCAACTCCCCCTCAAACCAACCCATAGGAATAAATTACCCCTAACTCACTCCTCAAGGTGGCAAACCTTGATGGGTCTAAAGGCTTGGTGAGGATATCAGCCAACTGAGCCTCGGACTCCACAAAATGCAGCACAATATCACCCTTCTCAACATGGTCTCCAAGGAAGTGATAGCAAATATCTATGTGCTTGGTCTTAGAATGTTGCACTGGGTTTTTAGCAATATTAATAGCAGAAGTGTTATCACAGAAAAGAGGAACATTAGCAAAATTTAACCCAAAGTCCTTAAGAGTGGACACCATCCACAAAATCGACTACTGACAACTAGCGCAGCCTACATATTCAACTTCAAAGATGGATTGTGCAATGTAAGACCGCTTCTAGACGACCAAGAGACAAGAGAAGTGCCTAAGAAATGACAAGTGCCAGAGGTACTCTTCCTATCTAGCCGATAGCCTGCAAAATCAGAATCAGAAAACCCTCGAATGGACAGCAAAGAAGAACAGAAATACCAAATGTCATACTAGAGGGTAGAGTGTAAATACCTGAAGATGCGCTTAACGACTTGGTGATGTGAAGTCCTCGATGACGCCTGAAACCTCGCGCAGAGGCAGACCGCGAAGTGGATATCCAGTCTTGAGGCCGTCAAGTATAGAAGGGAGCCGATCATGCTGCGATACTCGCATTGATCCACGGCTTCTCCTTCTTCATCTGGATCCAAAACAGTCGAAGTCGCCATAGGAGTGGCAATCGACTTGCAGTCACCCATCTCAAAACGCTTGAGCAAATCCTTGGCATACTTCGTTTGATGGATGAAGATCCCTTCCTTGCACTGCTTGATTTGTAGCCCCAGAAAGTAATTGAGTTCTCCCATCATGCTCATCTCAAATTCTCTGGACATGATCTCAGAAAAACTGGAAACAAGAGCATTAGAGGAACCACCAAAGATAATATCATCAACATAAAATCTGAACAAGTAGAAAGTCATTGCCATGCCTAAGAATGAAAAAAGTATTATCAACTTTTCCCATTTCAAAATCATTCTTAAGCAAGAAAGTCTTAAGCCTATTATACCAAGCTCTAGGGACTTGCTTAAGACCATACAAGGCTTTGGATAGCTTGTAAACACGATCAAGATACTTGGGATTCTCAAAGCCAGGGGGTTGTTTAACATACACTTCCTCCTCTATAAAACCATTCAAAAAGGCACTCTTAACATCCATTTGATGCAACCTAAAACCTTTAGATGCAGCAAATGCAAGCAAGATGCGAATGGCTTCTAGCAACAGGAGCGAAGGTCTCATCAAAATCTAACCCCTCAACCTAGCTAAATCCCTGAGCTACCAATCTAGCCTTGTTTCTAACCACAGAACCATCCTCATTTTGTTTATTTTTGAATACCCATTGGGTTCCTATAACATTATGACCACTAGGAGGTTCTACAAGGTTTCAAACTTTATTTCTTTCAAAATTCTCTAACTCCTCGTGCATGGCATTGACCCAACTAGCATCAGATAAAGCATGTGATATATCTTTGGGTTCGAAAGAAGCTACAAATGCAGAGTGAGAGAAAAGACTCGGATCATGATACCTGGAGCGAGTAACTCGCTCATGGAGATTACCAATCATCTAATCCGGAGGGTGTTGCTTCTAAATGTGCAAAGGAGCGCCTGGGGGAGATAGCGTCTCCTCGACCGCTGTAGGTATTGCTGATGAAGAAGTCGCAGCAGGAGCCTCAATTGGAGGTGAAGCAGTTGTAGCAGGTTTTGGAGCTTGGGCATCTTACACAGGAACATCAGCAACAGGTGGAAGGGCAGTATCAAGTTCATCCTCATCTTCTTCAACAAAAATGCTCTCTGTCACCTGTAAGTCACCTGAAACATCGGATCTAGCTCCAGGGCTAGTCTCATCAAAAGTGACATTGCATGTCTCCTAGATAATGTTAGTTTCAACATTAAAAACCCAAAAACCTCTCAAATGAGTAGGATAACCCAGAAATACACCATCACAAGTTTTTGATTCAAATTTATCTAGGTTCCCTGTCTTGAGAATAAAATATTTCGATCCAAAGACTCGAAAGTGAGAGACAGAGGGTTTTATACCAAAACGAAGCTCATATGAAGTCTTGCCCAAAGACGGTCTCAAAAAGACACGATTTGAAATATGGCAAGCTGTAGCAATAACTTCGGCCCAAAACCTCATCTGTGTGCTATACTCATCTAGCATCGTCCTAGCCATCTCGACTAGCGTCCTGTTCTTCCTTTCCACAGCACCATTTTGTTGAGGGGCGTGTGGAGAAGAGAATTGATGTTCAATACCGCGCTCAGCACAAAAAGAGGCAAAAGAAGCATTCTTGAACTCCGTGACATTGTCACTACGGATCGCTCTTAAGGCACCAGGAAGTTCAGAAGCCAAACGAAGAACAAGATCATGATAATGATCAAAAGCCTCATCCTTCGAAGCAAGAAAGAACACCCAAGAATATCTCGAAAAATCATCGACTATGACAAGAATGTACCATTTGCCACCGACTGACCACACCCTAGCAGGACCAACAGTATCCATATGAAGCAACTGTCCTGGTCCGTCAGTCATGACCATAGTCAATGAAGGGTGTGAGACGGCAACTTGCTTGCCATGCCTACTGAGCGACATACTGACATCCTTGCGACTTTGAGTTTAAGCAAACCTCTCATGAGATCAAGGCCGCTAACTCGTGTCAGATGATCAAAACCAATGTGCCCCAAACGTCAGTGCCAAAGCCAGATATCAAAAGAAGATGCAATTAAACATTTGAGAGACCCAGCAAGAGATTCAGAAAAATCAGCTCCAAAGATTCTACCAACTCTAGAAATCCCAAAAACAAGCTCACCGGCAGAATCAAGCACACGATAGGCATTCTTCTTAAAACAAGTCTCATAGCCATCATCGAGAAGCTGTGAGACAGAAAGGAGATTGTACCTTAGCTTAGACACAAGCGCGACGTCCTTGAGAATGAACTTGTCGTTCACCCTGATCACTCTAGTTCCTTCAATGCGCCCGTGTGTATCATCTCCGAAGGTGATGAAGTCATCACTGGTTGACCGCGTGAAGGAGGTGAATCATCTTGAGTCTCTGGTCATGTGGCGTGAACACCCGGAGTCGACAAACCATGTGTTCTTCCCACTTCCGTGGCAATCCTGAAAATCAAGGAACAAAAGAACGTTATGTCTCAATACTAGGGTTAGTTAAAAGCGACTTGGGAACCCAGTACTGAGACACACTTCTGCGAGTAGTATGCAAAGCAGATGTGCTATCCTTGATATTATTTGCAATTCTATTATGATTAATGGTAACAAGAACATAAGATGCATCCTATCTAGGAACACGGTGATGAGCATGTGCAACAAATCCTAGATCAGGTTTCTTCTTTTCTACGTGACCATGTCTCATAAAAGGTCTAGATTGATTAGATGACATTCTAGCAATATTTTTTTTAGCGTTCTTCAACCTACGCCAACAGAACTCTACCAAATGTCCACTCTTCTTGCAATAGGTGCAATGGTATTTGGTACCACTAGGAGAAGCACCTTTTGCCTCAAAAGAAGGTTGGACAAACCCTGCAGATTTAAAAACAGTTTTTACAGGTTGGGTTTTGAATTCAACTAAGCCATTTTCCAAGACTTGAATGACATTAGGCTTGGATATGTCCGGGGCAGAGTTGTATCCTAAACCTTGCTTCTTATAAGGAGTTTTAGACGTGTTCAGAATCATGTTTAACTGTTTTTTACCTTTAGAAAATTTTTCTAGAGTGTCCTTAAGGTAAGCATTTTCTTTTCCAAAGTTAACACATGGTTCACAAGTCTTGGCCTTAATGGCTCTAGCATGTTTCTCCTTAAGATGAGCAACTTCAAGCTTATAGACTGCACAAGAGGCACAAGGTGTAGACTCAATTATGTCCTTAAGCTTGGCATATTTAGCTCTAACTGCTTCTAAAATGTCCTTGACTTTATGTTCACGTTCTATGCAGAAAGAGCAAAAGCCAGATTTAACATTTCTTGAAGCATCTAACTTGCTAGACTCTAAGCATTTTTCACAAAGAGCAGATTTAACATCAATTAGCTTAGTCCTAGCATTTTCAAATTGATGCAAAGCAATACCATGAGCAGATTGTAGTTTAGCAAATTCAGAATGTAAAGCATGGCAAGAGGAACATTCATCAGATTCAAGAGTCTTAGCATTTGTAAGTTCTAATGTCAAATTATCTACTTGTGACTCTAAGTCCTTGTTCCTAACCATGGTAAACTCTAAGACCTTATCCTAACTCATGAGTTGTTCAAACATGTCATCGCATCAGCAGAAAGAACATCATAGGAGGGAGGTACCTCATCGTTGTCATTGATGTCGACGATGTCGGCTATGAAGCACATGCCGGTGGAGTCCTTGGCCTTCCCTTTCTTGTCTTGAGGGAGCTCCTCCTCCTTGTCCTCCTCGCTCCTGGAGTCCACATCACTCATGGATTGCTCTCCAAAAGCGGCAAGGACCCGGTGAGCGGCCTTCATGAGCTTGGCAGCATTGTACTTGGGCTTGTTCCCTTGAGGCTTCTTCTAAGCTAGCTTTTCCTCCTTGTGGTTGCTCTTACCTTTCAGCTTGGGGCAATTCGCCCGAATGTGATAAAGCTCTCCACACTCATAGCACGTCACAGGGCCACCACTTTTCTTGTTTCTAACATTGTTATATGCCCGTGTGACTTTCTTGACTAAAAGAGCTAAATCAGCTTCAAGAAGACTCTCAAACTCTTCTCCTTGAACAGTAGATAAACACGCAAGAGAAAAACCAGAAAAAGACTCAGAAGAGCCATCAAGAGTCCCTTTGAGAGGATCAGCCTCCAAAGCCATGTTATCTTTCTTAGTAAGGCTACCTCTCTTGATCTCATGAGTTTTGAGCTTACTATAAAGCAGCTCCAAAGTGAGAGTAGAGAGATCGACGTTCTCCTCAATGGCAGTAGCCTTGATCTCCCACTCCTTGGTGTTGATTGCAGCCAAGAGGTGGGTGGCATTCTCAGATTGAGAGTACTCAGTGTCAACAGCTCTCATCTAATTGATCACCTTGTTAAAGCGAGTAAAAACGTCATCGATGCTCTCACTAGGACGCATCTCGAATTTGTTATACTCTCGCTTGTAGACCGTTTGACGCACTTGCTTGATCTGGGACGATCCCTCATGGTAAGTTTCGAGGGTGTGCCAAATCTCATGTGCGGTCGCAAGGTTGCAAATCCTATCGTACTCTTGCCTACCAAGCCCAGCATATAGAAGGTTCTTTGCCTTGTTGTTGTTAGCCAAGAGGGCTGCTGAAGCCGGCATAGCAACTTCGGGAAAAACGAGTGGGGCTCGAACAACCTCCCATATAGCTTGTTCTTCGCTCTCAAGGAAAACTCGCATGTGATTCTTCCAATAGGCATAGTCGAGCCCATCGAAGACATGCGGCTTGGTCTAGTACTTATCCATCGCTAAGTTCAGTGACCGGTTAAGATTAAGATTGAACTAACCGGGCTTTGATACCACTTGTTGGACCGGAAAGGCGACTAAAGAGGGGTGAATAGGAGCACGCTCACTTTTTCACATAGATCAGATTCAACACCAGTCTCACTCCAGTAGCTATAGAAGCTATGAAGATCAATCTACAAGTACAGTGGAAGACTTGTATTGAATCCAAACCAAAATCCCCAATGCAAAAGATCAAACGAGGTTCAAACCCTAGAAATCGGTCTAACCGACGTTGAATGGGCGATCGATCGTGGTCGGTCTCGACCGTGACTTCTGCAAGTGATCGACCGATTACATCGAAACGTAAGAAACGGCTCAAACCTCAAACCTCAAAACGATCTAACTTTTGATCCGTGAGGGCAAACTCCACGAAACTTGACACACACCTTCTCAAAGATATTAGGAATCTATTCCAATCGGAGATCGTGAAGATCCAAGCCAAAGTTTCTATCTTTTTCAGTTTGAACGAAGGTGGTTCAAAAAACGAGTCAAAATAAAAATAGGATCAAAACACTTGCTCGTGGGTGATTGATGATCAAGATGATCCTAGATGTATTCCCACATATCACAGCAAGCTAGATCAAGAGAAGAAACCAAGCAAAAACTCGCGGAACAAAGAAAGACCACAAATCACCAAATAGAGAGAAAGAAAGCAAATAGACTCATCTTTGAGAAAAACTTTCTTTGAATTCATTTGATATGGTATTGGTTTACAGCCACTCCATCAATAGAGGACAAAGACTCAATACATGAGCACGAAATCAAATCCAACTCTCTAGAACTCTAACCTCCACTAATCCTCTCCCTAAGCAAACTAGGGTTTCAAACACAGTGAAAGGGTTGGAGGAGGTGCAACCATCTCTCTCCTCTATTTATAGTGGAGGCTTAGACCTTCTAGAAGCATTAACCCTAATGGGCTCCCATTAAGGCCCAACACAAACGGGTCACACACACACGCATTTTAAAGCATCGTCTTCATCTCCTCTTGACCTAATCCACTTCTCCACGCACCGTCTTGCACCGAGGGTTGGCAAAAGGTCACCAAGGTGGTATTTGGTAAAATTACCAAAATACCCCTTCTCGATCTTTTTCGAAGACCGAGTCCCATCTTCGTGAAGCACCACCCATGCTTCGCCACGTGTAGGTTGATCCAGCGGCTCTCATCATGTCCGTAAGTCTCTCCCATCTGGCTCCCACCGAAACCACCATGACACTTGCACCGACCCCCGCGTCGCTTGATCCAACCCATCGCACCGAACTGCCTGTTCGGTCACCTTTGTCCCTCTTGTGCCATGCTTGACTCCATTGACCTCACCCAGCATCCCCGATCGTTCTGGACCTCAGCTCTCCAAGCTTGGTCCCGATCATCCTCGCCGTTGACCGTCATTGACCTCCAAGCAACCTGCACATTAATAGACAAAGAAATCGAATCCGGGAACAAGTTCTTCACAACTTGACCCACGTTAGTCAAAACATGCATCATGCAACACATATGCCATGAAACCCATGAAATTGACCCAACCCAACAATCATCGCCACCAGTTGGCCGATGAAACAAACCAAAACCGGTCAGACCGCCACTTTGGTCGGGCCATCCTCACTGATCGGGTCTCGTAGTCACTGTTGGCGGTCTCGACCGTCAGTGAGGACTTAGCCAAATTTCCTTCCCGAACCAAACCCTCTTGGAATTTTCAAACCAATAGAACTTTTGCCTAGAAGCTCCAAAAATTATGAAACCAAGTGTAGGAGAATCCCCTCTCTTGCCTACACCCTCTATTTTTGGCCCAGCTCCAAAACTCAACATCACCTTGTGGCCGGTCTGACCGATTCAACACCGCTTGATCGCCATTTAGTGGTCGATCATTACTCCGCCGGTCCGACCACCACCGCTGATAAAGACAAAGAACTTTGCCGAAAACGTGTGATTCGACAAACCTTCAACGCCATTGCCAATTGTAACATCATCCTAAGATCTCAGGCATATCCCCATGATATCCACACAATTAGATAAAAATGGATATGTGAATACGGGATGTTTTGGAAATTTTAGAGAGGAGTTGTTTCCTATAACAGATCGTGTGAGAGAAGTTGGTTCGTGCCGAAGTAAACTAGGACGTGGGGCAGAGGAGGACCCAAAAATGCAGAAATCAAACCTTAGCATATTTATTTTTCTCCGAAGCGCTTGTAGCTTCCCTTCGAGATTTCGCTATCCGTCACTTTGTTTCGCTCATCGATGCGGCGCTAGCGTCTGCTAGCACTTTGCTGTTCCCATGATGCTACCGCCGCGACATAACGCCGCTTGCCCATGCGCGGCGTCCTGCCCGGCTGCCCACGTCGCCCATTTGCGGCGTTTACCACGCCGTAGTCGCCAGAATACTGCGCTACTAACGCGTCCGCCACGTTGCCGAGCACACGCATGCCTGCTACAGGATCGCCACCACGCGTCGCCGCCGCTTGCATGCGTTCCGTGCGTGTGAGGACCTTCTTGCCCATTGGTTCCTTCGCCTAGCAGAGTCAAAGCCAGAGAGATTAAAGAAAGCTCCATTGTGTGGCATTAAGTACTGCTGGGATTGTCTGTGGCATTCCTACTCAAGGAAATGAGGAACATGGAAGCTAGGAAAGAGGGAGAGGAAGAAGAAGGAAGGAGAAAGATGAAGTGAGAGGAGAAAAGAGAGGGATCACAGGCAGGTGCTGGTGTTCTTCGACGCTTCATCAAGGGTAATCTCAATTCTCCTTCGATTAGTTGTGTAATCGGTTAATTTATCAATGTCGGTATTTAGGTCGGTTTAGGACAGATTGGGTTAGACCAAAGTTTTAATTTGGTTAAGGGCAGATTTAGTCCTAGATGTCTCCTAGAGTAGTGTAGAGGACGTCATCATCTTTTCGTGAAGTGCTAGATTGCGCTATTTGGACCTCTGTAGCAGAAGTTATGAATTTTATAGCGTGATTGTTCTACAAATCTATCGGTATCCTGACAGGTTTTAGTAATCTGGATTAAGCGATTAGCTAAAGGAAAAAATTAGAGGAGCTTACTATAATGAAAGTTGTAGATTATTATCTCAGATTTCCAAAAAGCTCAAGAACGTGAAGTTTGGACAATCGTACCAAAAGTTATGGTAGTTTTGTTATTACTGTCCAGAAACCCGACGTGAATTTGATGTTTTGTTAATTAGCTTGGTAGGTAGTAGATGGCCGATTCAGAGAGGCTCATCAACTAGGTTTAGTTGGAAAAATTGATAACCTTTCCAGAAAGTCTAAGAACACCCCATTTGGACTCCTGTACTAAAAGTTATGGTTTTTAGAATGTGACTGTCCACAGAGGGGACAGATCGACGTTTAGGACATTGGAGTTGGGATCGCGTTAGAATCTATTGCGAGTTCGTGCTTGCTTATATAGTTTGTTTGGTTCATTATTATGTCTTAGTATATATATATATATATATATATATATATATATATATATATATATATATATATATATTCAAGTAGGGAATTGGTCCTCGGGGCAACACCCTCTTCACATCCTCCGTTATCACGCGGTTAAGGCAAGTACCATGATGGATAGAATTAATATGATTGAATTGCTTTGTTTGCTAAGATTATTATGTGCGGTTCATGGATGTACATGTGATAGAATTAATCATGAGCTTATGTGTTGTTCATGGATGTTCATGTGATAGAATTAATTATGAGCATATGTGCTGTTTATGGTTACTAAGATTATTATGAATGTTAATATTCATCTTTTCTAGTGTGTAATGAATATGTGCTATTCATGAATGCTTGTAGTATGAATAGGTTTATTCATATGCAATGTTGATACGAATGCTTGTTTATGGTGATATAAGCTTTCATTCATATGTATCATGATGGCATATTGCAGCTTGGTCATGTGATGACCAAGCAATTGTTGAGGTCCCTGTCATGATTATGACGGGCTAAAGGTCCCCATGCTTGTGGAGCATGGGCTTAGGTCCCCATACTTGCGGAGTATGGGCAATGGTCCCTCGTACAAGATGGGCAATGGTCCTGTGCTGATGGCATGCATGGGTGTCGCCGACGGATGCACGCCTCAGACACGGTAAAATGCAAAAGAGAAAGAGAAAGTTAAAGCGCATCTTGAGCATGTTGCATAGCATGAGTATGTAATTTTTTTGGTGTATAGTTTTGTGGATAATGATTGATAAATTACAATTATGTATGTTGTTGATGCCATGTATTGTACTTGCTGAGTCTTTGGGCTCACTCTTGCTTTTGTTGTGTTTTTAGGTATCACTTGCAAGAACGGCATGCATGGGAGGGAGTAGGCTTGTCTTGGATTCACTCACTACACACATCTTTAAGTTGAATAACACTTGGATCGTACCTTAGTAATAAGCAAACTGCTTAAGGATTTATTATTGGTTATGCTTCATGCATTGGTTTATTTGTAATAATGAGAGTAGCATATTTTGGATATCCTTGTTTATGCCTTAGCTGATTAGCATATTTTGAATGCTTTGATGAATTCTGGATGTTAGAATATTGTCTTGATATATGTGACTGTTGGAACCTCCGGTATAGTTATCTGTAGAAAGGAGGTTCTACCAAAATTTAGAATTATATCTTATGATTTAATTTGTTTTCATGATTATTTTAGTAGCATTCCAGGCTCATGTTGGGCTGGGGTGTTACACATACGGGGCAAGAACACAACACGTTGGAGTGCTAGCGCCGGCGACGTGGTTGAGAAAGGCGTGACTATTAGGGTTTCGGGAGTTCTTCCAAAAGATAATCATCCCACCCCATGCCACCTCCCCTAGATATATAGGCATCCATGGTGGGTCTCGAACTTTGTGACGTCCCACCCTGTGATATACAGCAAGGGTCCGGGAGGACCATTTTTTTTTGAGCTGCGGTACTACCGCATGGAGAGCGGTAGTACCGCTCGGTGCTCCCCGAGGGAGGTCTGCCCGGACCTCCCAGGAGGTCTTCAAGACCTCCTGGAGGTCTTGGCCACAACCCGCCGGTAGCACCTCCGCGTATATCACAGAGAGGTCCGACATGATCTCCCAGGCCAAGTTCTGTAGGACCTCCTGGAGGTCCTGCCTCTGCGCGCCGAGCTAGTCCCAGGAACAAAATGGCTAGCTCGCACAGAACTTACACAAGTGTAATCAAATCCATACAACAAGCTTAAAGAGATAACAAACCAAAATAACACATATATTAACAAGTGGCCTTATGGCCAAGGTTTGTACAGGGGGTGCCACTAAAGGCTAACAACAAAAGAGAACAACAAGACAGCGGAGGCAAAGACAAAAACACAAAGTCCATTCGGCCAGCCCACAGGCTACCAAGTGGAGGACGTCACCTACTGCGCAAGGTCTTCAAGGGTGCTCCCCTCTTGGAAGCACTGGACCACCTGGAACTCCAACCTCTGCTGATCAAAACAGCAGGGCACAAGCCAATGAGTACTTTGAATGTACTCAGCAAGCCATGGGCAAGGTATGCAAGTAATAATCATGCACGGCTTGACAAAGTGAGCTGTATGGTTAGTTTGCAGAAAGCCAAGTTGACAGAAAATAACATAATAGATTGCAAAGCACAAGGTTAGAAAACATAATACATAACTACATTTGATTTTTTTTAAAGGGGACAGTGAGCACCCACTCACACCCAAGGCACCAACCCAAACCTCTCTGGAATACCCACTCCAGAGCACCACAAGACCAGCCCCTGGACCACTTTGTGAGCTACCATGACCCTCCGAGCCGGCCAAGGTCTCTTCGAGGCACAAGCCATGACCTCTCACCAAAGCGCCCAGAGGAACACAGGTTCAAAAGAATTCTACCCTCATTCAAATCTTGGGCATGTCCATAACCGAGGACGCGGCTATTCGAATAGATTTACACTCTGCAGAGGTGCACAACTTTACCCACAAGAGGTAGTCGCTTGATATTTCACACGTTACCTTAGACATGCGAATCAAGTGGAGACCACCACCGGGCTTTTACAAAGATCAGCCCCAACTTAGCTTTGCACGTTAAGGTTTCGCCAACTTCGGCCAGCGATAGCACTGGTGGCCCCTCTTACGCCAATACACAACGACTCATCTACCACGTAACCAAATCAGACTTCTCTAGTTATTGCTCCCCGGTCCACCCCATAATGGACATGTGGTCGCAGTTTGGCCTGATCAATGGCTCCCAAGGTTCGGTCCTTACATGGTCTTTCAAAGAGGCATTCCACAACCCAAATGTGACTCCAGCAACAACTTGGGGCACCCAGGCGACTCCATGGCTACAACCCTTGGATCGCCCAGGTGACTCCATGGCTACAACCCTTGGAGCACCCACTACTCGCCTCTGGCCAACTCGCCCGAGCAAAAACAGATTTAGGTTCACCCGGCCAAAGACCACCCAGTCTTTGCACAACAAATTTTAAAGTGGTCTCGCACCACGAACAACACAACTATGGCTTCAACCTTAGTTGCTTATCAGTGGCACCAACCAAAGTTCCATAATTCATTAGTCAAGATTAAGCAATAATGATGATTCATGAGGAAACCAACGTCTACAAGAGCGAGGCTAAGCAAGAACGATACCCATGTCGGCAATAGCAATAAGGAGCCAACTAACAGTACCATCCTAAGGCTGTCAAAAGTAACATGTCAACACGTGGATTACCAAATAGACAAGGAGGCATAAACCAGTAGGTATTTAACTAGAGCCCAAACCATTTTATATAAATAGCAATGCAAGTTTAACAAATCAAAATACTTTTGCAAATGGGATCAAGATGGTCAAGGGTCCCACGATTTGCCTTCAATGGCGGGCTGCTGAGCTTCAACCGGGGCTGCTGGATCTTCAAGCTCCTTAGCACCCACGGAATCTACACGTTGCAAAGAAAACAACTAAATAAAGCAGCTCCAAAAGGAAACCGAAAAGAACTAGCAAAAACAGAAGGAAAAAGATCCACAGAAGGGGAAGGAGGAGGTCCGAGAGGGAGGAAATCCCACGGGAGAGAGGTCCCAGAAGTGAAGGGCTCGGACTCAAGGAGGTCCGAACCAGAGGAGTTGGAGGGCTCCTCCAGAACTGAGAGAAAGAGGGAAGGGAAAGAAATGATGAACATGGAGCAAATGGGTGCCCCTGGTGCCCTATTTAAAGAGAAAGGGGGAATAGGAGCACCATCAAAAGGGACGCCCAGATTCAAAGCATCAGGACAAGGCACACTGCCACAAGGTACGAAAAAGGATAAAGAAAGCTAGGGATGTGACAAAGAGTAGAAAAGAGTACAAAGGTAGGTGGCAGCATTTAATGTGACTCAACCCACATCAAATGCACTTAAGACTGCCCAAGGAGCCAGTCAAAAGGTGCATAGACCAGTCAAAAGGGTCATGGTCCATGGTCCAAAGAGGAGGTCCGAGGAGAAGGTCCAACGAGGAGGTCCACAGAGGCGATCCTACGAGGAGGTCCTGCAAGGAGGTCCTACGAGGAGGTCCAAGGACAAACAGGGAGGTCTAGACCACAAAGGTCTAAACACAAACGAGGAGGTCTGAACCCAAAGGAGGTCCAAACACAACACAGGGAGGTCTGAACCTAAAGGAGGTCCAAACGCAACAGGGAGGTCTAGACCACAAAGGTCTAAACACAAACGAGGAGGTCTAAACCACAAAGGAGGTCCAAACGCAATAGGGAGGTCTAGACCACAAAGGTCTAAATACAAAAGAGGAGGTCTAAACCACAAAGGTTTAAACCCAAAAGAGAAGGTCCTGTGGACAAAAGGTCCAAAAGACACACAACGCGGAGGTCCCATGGACAGAAGGTCCAAAGACACAACCACGAGGAGGTCCTATGGACGGGAGGTCCAAAAGACACGCAACGAGGAGGAGGTCCTGACGGTTAGATCTCCAAAAGGGAGGTCCAACGGTCAAGATCTCAAAGAGGAGGACCTACACGGTCAAGATCAATAAGGCAACGGGAGGTCCTGACGCTCAGATCTCAAAAGGAGAACCTGAACGGCCAAGATCTCAACAAGGGGAGGACCTGGACGGTCAAGATTTCCAGAAGGGAGATCTGACAGTCAAGATCTCAAGCCAAGGGAGGTCCGCGGAGACAAGGATACGCAGGGAAAGGCTGAGGCCGTTGGATCAAGATCGGACGGCGGGGACGTTCAAACCAGCGAACGTGCCCTCAGGATCGGGCCATCCAAACAGCATCGAACGGTCCTTAGGAGATGAAAGCAAAGCCTCAAGCGGTACGACCGCAGGAGCCAACGATGGGTCCAAGCGCTAGGGAGGTCTTGGACCTAAGGAGGTCGGGACCTTTAGATCCAAACAAAGAGGAGGTCTGGATTGTTGGATTAAACAACGGGGAGGTCGGGACCCTTGGATCAAATAGAAGAGGGATCCGGACGGTTAAGATCTCCAAAGGGGAGGGTCCTAATGGCCAGATCTAAACAATGGGAGGTCTGAGCGGTTAAGATCTCCAGAGAGGATGTCCTAACGGCCAGATCTCAACAAGGGGGAGGTATGAGCGGTTAAGATCTCCAGGGAGGAGGTCCTAACGGCCAGATCTCAACAAGGGGAGGTGCGAGCGCTAAGATCTCTAGAGAGGAGGTCCTAACGGTCGAGATCTCAACAAGGAGGTCTCGAGCGGCTAAGATCTCCAGAGAGGAGGTCCTAACGCCAGATCTCAACAAGGGAGGTCTCGAGCGGTTAAGATATCCAGGAGGAGGTCTTAACGGCCAGATCTCAACAAGGGGAGGTCTGAGCGGCTAAGATCTCAGAGAGGAGGTCCTAACGGCCAGATCTCAACAAGGGAGGTCTAAGCGGCTAAGATCTCCAGAGAGGAGGTCCTAACGGCCAGATCTCAACAAGGGAGGTCTGAGCGGCTAAGATCTCCAGGAGGAGGTCCTAACGGCCAGATCTCAACAAGGGGAGGTCTGAGCGGCTAAGATCTCAGAGAGGAGGTCCTAACGGCCAGATCTCAACAAGGGGAGGTCTGAGCGGCTAAGATCTCCAGAGAGGAGGTCCTAACGGCCAGATCTCAACAAGGGGAGGTCTGCAAAAGCAAGGGGAGAGCCAAGGGAACCAAAGGGAGGTCTATTTGAACCCAGGGGAGATCCAAATAGGCAAGGGGAGTTCCTAAAGGACGCAGAGGAGGTCCAAAGGAGTTCCACAAGGATACAAAGAGGTCCATGTGGGCACGGGGAAGTCTAGAGGGACTTCGGGACGTCCAAAGGAACTCAGGGGTTACAAGTGGACGTTGAGAGGTCCACGAGGGAGGCCAAAACAGGGAAAAAGGGGTCTAGATAGAAGGAGGTCTAGACAGAGAAGAGATTCAAACCAACAAAGAGGAGGTCTGGACTAAAGGAAGTCCAAACAGAAAGGTACAAGGAAAAGGTCCAAAGATCAGAGAGGTTTGAAACACAAACCCAAGCTGGTCTAAACTCAAAAAGAGAGGACTTAGACCAACAAAGGGAATCCGAGCAAGGAAAGGTCTAACCCAAGGGAGGTCTGGGCCGACAAGGAGAAAAGAAAGAGAAGAGGCACCCAGACACAGAAGAGGTCTAGGAAGGGGAAGCCAAACACAAAGACACACAAAGCAAACGAGGGGGGGGGGAAGGGAACACTCCAACAAACAACAGAAGACACCGAACAGATTTAATTCAAGTTTGGTTTAATCAATTAAAGCTCTTTTGAAAACTCAAGTTAAGCTTTGAACTCTCACCAAAACCAAATGGTTGTTTTTTACTTTTAAAACTCCGGAAAAACGGGACGTTACAAACTTGAGGCCCATTAGAAACTCGTGGCCTACAAGAGTTCGGATCACTATCCAAATCAAATCCTATCCCTTTAAATGTGTGACCCTATAGGTTCATGCGTAATCGGTTGTGACTCAAAAACTCTTTTTCGACCACGAATCGTTAGCGGTACCTAGCAGGACATAACGATTCCCGACCAAACATAGAATATATCGGACGAACCTTAACGCAATATAATCTATGACCAGGTCCTTATTACTTATGACCAGCTCGTATCTAATCACGACCAGTCCGTATTTAGTTACGACCAATTCGTAACTCCTTACGACCAGTTAATGATTATGTTCGAGCGGTTTATGATCACCAGATCTCCATACGACCGCCACGACCAGCTTTGACCAGTCTATATCTAGTCGAACTGAATGACCTACTTGTGTAGTCTCTCTTTGCCTCACGACATCTGGTTGAACTCTAGGTCAAATAATTTATCATCCATGGACTGTTCAATACTTTCTCAATCAAGTGTCGAATAACTTCATATGGTCGACACTTTGACCACTAGTGGCATGGCTATGCACTTTCTTTATTCGACCACAACGAGGGGCCTAGAAACAACTCTCCTGTTATGTTAGGAGGGGTAAATCCCATATCTGACCAGTCACATCCCTCCGCATGTTTCATAGCATACCCGAAAGCTACCTTTATAACTACCTAGTTACGAGTAGCATTTGACAACCCCTAAGAGTGCTATTACACATGTAGAAAACCATGCTGATATCAGATCTAAGGATTATACATCATCATCGCTTGAGACCAACTGATGACACATGAAATCATAACAATCTCAATAGTATCTCAAGGTGGTTCAAACCAACACCCTGTTCTCTAACATGTGTCCATATTATTGGTTTGATATCTCCATATCTATAACCTATGAAACATAGTCATCAACCAATACATATGCTAGTCTATTCATATGTGTTCTCATATGTTTCTAACTAGGGAACGTTTAAGAATAATTATCGCAGAAATATAGAGTTTCACAATCAAGTCACATACTTGATAATAAATATTAATAATATTATTCTAGGAACAAGATAACATATTATCCAATGTTATAAACATAACGAAATATAATCATCTCTATGATTGCCTCTAGGGCATATTTCCAACACAATTAATTATAGGGTGGTCATAGTTGACCTGGTCGTAGAAGGACTTATGACCATGAGGTAGTCGTAGAAGGACTTATGACTATGGGTTGGTCGTAGAAGAACTTACGACAATGAGGTAGTCGTAGAAAGATTTACGACTCCAGTTTCTCCCTTATGAACATTAAGGGGTATATTCAAGAACCATATGATGGTATTATTATATATAATAAAAATTACAGATAAATAATTAAATGAGGATTATTAGATCCTTGTTAGTATTTAATACTTGTTGCAATCCTTATGGTGTTCTGACGATGCAATGCAAACAAATATGCGAAAGTTCAAAGCAAGGACCCCACACATATAACGTTTTGTATTTAATACTTGGCAATCGAGACTTTAGTATGTTTCATTCTTAAATTTACATTTCTATGCGAAAGTGCAAAAAAATTAAATCAAATATACTCATATTATTTGTTAAACAAGCTATCATTTGCTTCTGAGGCATTTTAGACATTTTTCAATTCAAAAGCTCCAACCATCCTACCTAAAAGCCGGACTATCAAACACTAAATGTGTTCAGCTCAGCCATTCAACCCTTTAGCCTAGCTGCAAGCTGCTTTTCTGAGCTGCAACCATGCCAAACAGACCATAAGGCTACTTACCTCTTGTTGCTGCTCTAGGATTTGTGCATCTCTCTATTAGAGTGAAGAGCATTGAAGCACTACTCAACAAAAAAATCATTGACAGAAGCTAACGTAATGGAAAATATTAGAACATAGGAAAACTTTGGTGGTATTAAACTGAAATCAGGATAATTCAGTGGTATCTAGCTAAAGCTGTGATCTTTTAGTGCTATGAGACCAATTTTTCTTATTTTTTGTAGCCCCGTTAGACTTTGGTTGCACTCCTTTTGAACAACCCAACGTTAGAGGCTCTACAGACCAAGGTTTAGATAATTGGCTGAAATTTTTGGTAAAATCGGTTCCACCAACCCACAAAATTACTTAATTTTTTTGTCAAATATAAGAGAAATTCGTAACCATATCAAAGCACATGTATGTGTGCCTAGTAGTAGGGGCAGAACTAGGTGCGGTGCCAGGTATGCACTGGCACCCCAAAAATTTCGAAAAACCAATAGGGATCACTTCTTCAGTAGTTCAGTGCCTCAGTGGACAGCCCAGCCTAGTAGGTGACTCACCAGGCCTAGCCGGTCCAAGTCCACCAGGCTCTTCGACGATGTTCGATGTGCAAATCAGTCCACCATAGCATAGTAGCTAGTTCAGTGCCTCTCCATCTCCTCCATGGCTGAACTGGCTCCCTATTCCCAAATTCCCCAACCCAACAACCCTAATCTCTCATCCCAGACCGGCAGATGACGATTTGGGAAGGGAAGTAGGCGTGGGAGGCTGGGAGCACCGGTTCACCACCCATTGGAGCAGGCACCAGGCGGTTGGCTATCGGCGGCGCGCGGCGCGGGAGAAAGGCGCACATCGCGTCGGCGCGGGAGTAAGCGTCCTGCGTCCAGGCAACCGGCGGAAGGCCAAAGGCGGATGGAGGCTGGACCGCTAGAGCGTTGGCCGTTGCGGCGTTGTCCATTGGGTTGCTTGCTTGATTAGTTGATTTGGAGTTGGAGTGCTCACTCTTCAGTCTTGGAGACTTGGAGGCAGTGGCTTGAGTTGGTTTGGATTCTGGAATCGCCGAATCGGTATGTCCTTCTGGCTTCTTTGCCAGTGTGAATCAGTATATGTAAAAGCTGTTGGGATGTTTGGATATAGATGGCTTTCGTGAATCGTGACATTGGCTGAAATATCGATGTGGATGGTTGGATGCTCACTGCCTCACTCTTGCTGGTACCTTTCTTGTAGGTTCTGATGAAGGCATCTATGCTTGGGTTGTGGCAAACTATGCTCTTGGCACACTTGGAGGGCATCCTCACAAAACCATTGGAATAATTGAACTTAGTGGCGCTTCAGCTCACTGTCTCATGTAGTTCTTTTGATCTTTTCTGGCCACTTTTGCTTGGGTTGCTTAATGCTTACTCAGTTGCTTGCTTGAATGCTTGTTCACTTGTCTTGATAGTTGATAGACCATATAGTGTGTCATCTTTGATTCTCAGTGATTTTTATAATGTGCTTTTGCATTGTGCTTTTGACAAATTTTACCTATGTGTTGGATTTATGATGTTATGAAATCTTTTTACAAACTATAGAACCGTGAGTGTAAGTGTGCACCTCCATCATTTAATTTCTAGATCCACCACTGCCTAGTAGTAACCTCCCTAGCCTTGGAAAAGGCAGTTCGTGTACCTCAAAACTGCACCCTTTTTCATCCTTTTCATTTAAAATTTAAAATGCAAATTTTAATTTGAAAATGGCCGAAATTTTCTCAGTTTCCCTAGTAAAAAAATAAAAATAAAAACCGGTGCTGAGAAAGTGAGAATCCTGCTATAGCTCCTGGCCTGCCGCAGACTCCAACCGACCAACACCCCACCGTTATCTCTGAGACTCTGACCCCTCTCTCCCGAGAGCTCAATTCGGCTGCGGGCCGCCGGCGATCTGGGTTTCCCGATGGCGGAGGACTCGGGCGCCATCCTTCGCCACATCTCCTCCCTCAAGGACATGCTTGACAAGGTCCGTAATCCACCGATTCCCCTCTGTCCTTTCGCTTGTTGCTTCCATTTTTCCTACTTGTTTTCTACTTACTTATAGGCCCGATCCTCGAGTTGTCGCTGAGAAAGATGGTATGGTGAATAGATTGATGTAGTCTTACACGGCGGCGCGTAGTAGCCCATAGAGATAGAGTCCAGTCGGCGCTGCCGGTCTCCCGGACCAGTCGCTTCGCCTGGAGTGGATTAGGCGCCCGCCTGGGATCTCTAGGCGTCCTCAATGGCGACTAGGCGTTGCCGTGGCGAGGCTGGGCGGTCGACTGGAGGAAAAAAAGTACATCTAGGTGGGTTTTTAACTCAACCGGGGGGGCGCTGACGGAGAGGCGAACCCTAGCCGCCGCGTGACCAACTCATCCCGGTTCACTCTCTTCCCTCTCGTCTATTATCTCTTCTTGTCTGGTCCTTCTGTGTTACATGACTTCTTCTGTGCTCTGTTCTCTTCTCTGCTTTATTCTTCAGCTCTGTCTTCTACTCTTCTGGCACTTCACTATCTTCTGTTAGCTTAGATCGTTAGTCTGTTAACTCGCTAATTTCTTCTCTCGTGGCACTCGGCAGTGGCATCATGGCAGAGCAAGGTACAGGTGCCGGCGAAGGCAAGCGGTATAATCCATCTAAGGATCTTGAAAGGAAGGCTAAGTCGAAAGATCCGGGATGGAAATATGGATTCTGGCCAGACTTGGGCAACAAAGATTTGGTCCAATGTTCCCTTTGTGGTAAGCAAAACGCATGCAGGAATCTAGAGATTGAAGCAGCATCTTGCAGCAGGCTTTGGAGTAGGGGTGTAAGTGGACGCGTGCTATCTGCGAGTCTGCAAACCCGCCCCACAAAATACAGTAAGTGAGCGCCCGCGGGCCGAGTAACAAATTATGTGACCGCTTGTGGGCCGTCTGCACAACCCACTGTCTGCCGTATCCCGCTAATGTGCTCCACTCGAAGCGACGAAGGATTGAATGCCGCCTCCTTCTACTTCGCTAGGTTTTCCCCATCCCGTTGCTTCGTTCTGCCTCCTCCTCAGCTCCTCTGCTCCGCCTCCTCCTCGGCTGGTGCTCGGCCTCTCGTGGCCGCCAGCGGCGGCGTCGACTCTCTCCCGATTGGCCGCCCCCAAGAGCTTTCACTCGGAAGGTTTCTATTCCTTTCCCAATTCGTTTTGATCTTTTACATGTGATGGTTAGTTGATGTTAGATTCGTTGGTTGATGTTAGAAGTCATGGCGGATGGTGAGGTTGTGGCGGACCTTGCAGGCCCACATGCGGTCGGGAAGAGCAGCAGCTGCCGACTGCCGGCGATGAGCAACGACATATGACGTTTGTGCATTCCAATAGAAACAACAAGTTATTCTTTGGATCTTTCAAATACAAACCTGTTTCTTCAAAACCAAATTTACCAATACAGATACCATTCCATGTTTTGTTTGAAGATTGGTTTAGAGTTAGTTGTCACTGCACTGTCAAAATTACCAGAAAATAGCATGTTTAAGCTTGAGTTTGGTGAGACTGTGGTGCTTTCTTGTTAATCATACTAAGTTACTCGCTGCAGGAGCAAATTCTACACTGCATTGCTGGGGATAGCCTCCTTGACATTTTGACAACGAAGCTATTGTACTAGGAATAGAGGCTAGTATCTATTCTTTGTGTCATTGGAAAACTTACAGATTTAGATATGTATACATTAATCGATTTGTTGGTATAATGTGACTCCTTTGCTTAAAAGTAACGCTGATTTGGTTCAGAATACAATTCTCTTTGTTTAATAGCTAGAAATGTTACCATGCTAGGTAAGCAGTTTTAGTTCTGTAGTTGGGCACCAGTGAGATGTAACCTGGAAACCAATAAAAATGGGAACCTGCATTGTCTCCCTTTCATTTCTTCTTTATGAGTGCACCAAAGAAGGATCTATCAAGATGATAAGAAAAACAACTTGCAACTACAAGTGGGTATGGCTTGTAGCCAGTTAAGCCTATACAGGTAATTAAACTCAAACTAAACAACAGAGAGAGTGACAGATTGTTGTCTCCATGTAGTTGCGGGCTAGTTGCCACCGCTTATGCTGCATAATGCTCCGCGGGCTGCCACGTTTGCCCTCTTAACAATAGGCGGCTGATGCAGGCAAGTTGCGGGCAGCCGCAACTTGTCCCACTTGCACCCTGACTTTGGAGATGTACAAAAGTGTCCCAAGACTACCAAAGCTATCATGAGAGAGATGCAAGCGTACCTGAAGAAGACTTCAAGAAGCAAACTGTTCAACTTAGCTGGCTCCTCTTATCAACCAATTCCAAGTTCCGAGATAGCTGCCAAAATGAAGCAAGCTCTTGCCGCTCTTCAATTTAAACAACTGGCACCAAAACAAAGTACATCAGTTGCTTCTATGCATCAGAAGACATCTGAAGACCTTGTTGGGGGAAAGATCTGCCAAGGAGCTTTCTCAAACTACCATTGAGCAATGTACAGGGTGTTACAAAGAAAAAGAGAGGGTGCATCAGCATGTAGCCAATTTTTTTCCACAAGTGCGGCATACCATTTAGTGCTGCACACTCAAGGAGCTTTGAGGTTATGGTTGAGTCGATCGGCCAATTTGGACCTGGTTATAAGCCTCCTAGGGTGCCATTGCTTGACAAGGCAAGGAAGGAGACGACATCGGGAGCAAGTGCTAACAAGGGACATTTGAATGATTTGGAGTTAGATGATATTTGGGAGTTGGGACATAAGTTAGTTGGCCCTGGTGTCATTCTAGTATGCTACTATGTTATTTAATTATCTTTGAGAACTTGGTGTTATGGACCTATGGTGCTTTTGGTTGATGTTAGTTGTTATCTTGTCTTTGAGAACTTGTGTTAGTTTGCTATGTTATTTTTCTACTAGATTATATAATTTTCTGCTAAACAAGGTCTATTTGTCCGTCGAACTTTTTTTATTAATTAACCTTTTTTTGAATTTTATTTTAAAGTTAACCCCTGACGCAATTTATTTCCAATTCTGACCCCTTTGATCACGCCACGGGTGGTGGCGTGACAAAACAACACTGTCACGCGCCAGGATAAACCCCTAAAATAGCATTTTTTATCACGACACTGGTTGTAGCGTGACCAAATAACACTGTCACGCCACTTCCAGTGGCGTGACAAGAGTTTGACTAGAAATGGGCTGTCGTGATAGTGTTATTTTGTCACGCCATGGGTGGTGGCGTGACCAAAGGGGTCAGAATTGGAAATAAAGTGCGCCGGAGGTTAACTTTAAAATAAAATTCAAAAAAAGGTTAATTAATAAAAAAATTCTTGTCCGTCTAAGTGACTAGGTGTCCTAGTGCCCAAGAGGCGATTTGCCTCTGTGTGAAAACCTTTGGGGCCTTGGCAAAGTTGTCTAAGTGACTAGGTGTCCTGGTGCCCAAGAGGCGATTTGCCTCTGTGTGAAAACCTTTGGGGCCTTGGCAAAGTTGGCTAATTCCTGCTGGAATTTGGGTTGTTTTGTGCTACTACATGCGGGGATTTAGTTTAGTATCATTTCCCAGTTGTTCCCAACTTGGATTCTTTACTTATTACTGAGAAAGACGAGGTGAATTAAAGAGACGAAGGGTGATACTAATTCTTGCTTGAGTGCTATTGTCACATTTATTTGAGATGAAGATGCGTTGAAACTCGAAACCTTGATTTGGAGTTATTTTCTTTCGAATGCTCCGTCACAAATTAATTGCACATAGTTTTCTCTCAGTTCTTCTTCTAGTTATTCAGTGAGGATAGTAATTGCCCAGGCCCTTAAACAGTTTTTGAGTGGTATGTTTTGTGATTAAAGATGACATCCAAGGGACGTGGCCTTGTGGTGGCACACTAATATGTTGGTTGCATATGTACATGAAAGAGTTGTAAAAAAAAGTGCTACCATTAAGTTTCTAGTTATTGGTGTACTGAAGAACAGCTCATAACTGTAGAAGTAAATAATGTGAATTGATGATCAATTGTATGGTGCATTTGATTGGTTGTACAACAAATTTAGCTGTTGTCTATTCCATTATAATGGAGTCCTTTATATTTATCGAGTGTGAATTACTGAGTATGTGTTATGTTTTAGAATGAATACCGACTTTGCTGTTAAGTGAACACAATGTATAAAGCTGACTTGGACCTATGACTTTAAGATAAATTATCCAAATTTTGACAGAAGCAACAATAATGTGGGACTAATGTGATGTAAGGATGATTGATGTGGTATCTCCTAAATATTGTTTTTTGTGGGCGCGTTTGCTGCGGAATTGTAGCGGTGATCACCGGCATGTTGGTGCCGTGGCTGGCGGGTTGGAGAAGGGTAGCAGGGGGTAGATAAGAGATACTAGAGGGGTAGAGATTAGCAATTGGAAGAGAGGATATTTATTTCTTCTTGGTTGATTGCAATGACGTTACACGGCATCCTTATATAGTTGATGCTGGACCTTCTTATCCAGACTAACTTTAACACATATCCTTTCCTAATACGAATCAACTTCCTAATTCTGACTTGACCTCCTAATTCTCCCTCAACTCTAATTCCTAAACAACTCCCTGTCCGAACTCCTGCCTCTGCACACGTAACTTAACATAAATTCCTACTAAACTTATACTCCTAGGACTCTCCTTGCACCAGCTGCTGTACCTAATAGCACGTCATGGTTCTCTTAAAACAAATGTACCCCTCTAGCTGTAGACTGACAACATGACTATTTTTATACTTGGGTGTGAAGAGCTGAATTTTCATTATACTGATTTGCTGTTATTACCATGTCGAATTTGATGTTTCAATTCTTATGAGTCTAACTATTCTATACTTTATCGGTTATTCCCTGAATTAGGTCAACGAAGAGATTGAACAGAATATACAAAAGACCAGGGAAATAGAGTCAGAAATAGTGAAGCATTCTGAAACTGAAAAGGACTATCTCGTGAAGGAGTCTGAACTAATGAAAGGAGTATCAGTTGCTGAGTTTGAACTCAATGGCCTTATGCAAGTGGCTGGTAATTATTGCCTTTATTCATGCTGTTATTAGCTCATTGGCACGATGGGAGTAGAATAGCTAAGCTTTTGTAATCTTGATCTGTCAAGCATAATACAACCATGAGAGCAGTAATTTTTTGACCAAAGTTTATTAATATGGTTCAGTTTGCATCCACTTTTTTCACTTCTAAAGTGGAAGCTCAATCTTGGTTTTTCTTCATCACAGAACTGAAAACTAACTAATCCAGTTTGATCTTAAATTCTTGCTTAAAAAAAAGTTTAATCTTAAATTCTACTTCACTTAAGATGCTAGAACCTGAATGCAGATTATATTTTCGATATTTCACTCTTTTTGCAAAACAGTTATGTATCTTTAATCTTTTGCACTACTCATTTGTCACTCATTTGGATCATGTCATGTTTTCAACAAAAGTTGTGTGATTGGAATCTTGGTGTGAAGATCCAGAATATATATATATATATATTGCAGCTGGGATTGCTGCAATCCCATTGGGCCACATCAGCTTAATTTCTTGGTCTGTTTGATCTTACAGACGAAGCGTTTCCATCCATCCGGTCTAGTGTAAAAGAGTTGGTCAATGTGGGTACTATTGCTGGTCAATGCATGTGGTTCAGCCTCTTGACTCCTTTCCTCTCTTCTCAAGGATGAATGAAGTAGAAAGGAAATTGCAGACGGGGGTGAGGAATGAGATACCTGGATGGCTGGAGAGGTCACCAGAGCACGATTGGGACTGCGCACGCTGCAGTGGCCAGCAGCCATGGACGGCAGTACCGTGGCCACCAAAACATAGGTGGCAGGGGCACTTGAGGGGATGCTGAAGTGGACCAAGTGAGGTAGAGGGAGTCTCCAAGGCGGAGTTGCTCGTAGCAGCGGTGTGATGGAGGGAGCAGAGCATGGCGAGGTGGCCGGACATGGCGGCGTGATGGAGAAAACGAGAGACAGAGAGCAGACAAGGGGAGGCTGGCCGGAAGGAGCGGAGGATTGGTAGATTGAAGCCGGGACGGCGGCGGGAGGCGGAAGCAGTGCGACGGCGGCTCGACCTCATGGTCGCACGCTTGAGCGATGGTGTAATGATCCTTAGATCATTATGGGGCAAACACCGTCGGGAGGACAGCCGGGCGGTGTCGGCTTGATTGGATGAGAGGCAGACTATAGATGAGGGAGAAGACTTTAGATGAGAGACTAGAGTTTAATTCTTCTTCATTGCTTAATTTCAAATGACACGTCTGCCCATCTTATAGGATGAGTCGGCCCCTAACAAATCTGGCTAACCAACTAGCTTAGAGATAAGATTGACTTAAACAAACTAATAACAAAGAGATAAGATAATGCTGCGGGACTTGGACGTGCTGGCTGTGGCTTATCCTTGGGCCCATGTGGACGGCCGGTCGGCCGGCTGGCTATGTGTGCGCCTCCTGCGCATGTGCTGCTAGCTGATGGTGCACTACCATGCACATGACAGATGGTGGCGGCGTTGTGTACTTGACTACTTGTGTGCCAGTGCAGGAGGCGTGTGTGCAATAGAAGATGGATAGCGTGGGCCTAGGCCAGAATTAAGGGATTAAGAAAAGAAAAGGAAGTAGGAGAAAAAAAAGAGGAACCAGGCAGCCAATTTGGGCTTTGGGCTTGGCCCAACTCGGTGGGAAATTAGAAAGTAAAAGAGAGTGGGCTTGCAACATAAATTGGGCTCCTACGTGTTTTTCTTTTATCCTTTTCTCACACTATTTCCTCTTTGTATGTGCAGAACACTAAGAAATTTAGATATCATATTTTGTAAAAAAAAAACTAACGAAAACACGCAAAGTGGTTACACAGCAAGACGGACTTGCAAAAAAATTATCGCGTGCTCTTAGATATATTGTCTTCTTTCAACTTCTTTAACATATCTAATTAAAAACATTCATATCCTTTACACAAAATTAACAGGTGTGGTCCCATCACGTCGCGTTATCACGTGGGATACTTACAAATGTGTCAATCTCAAGCTCTCTCATATGCATTCTCATATTTTGGTTATCTGTAGTTTTACTTTATCTATAGTCTAATTCAGGTGTTAACTCTATACATTAAATGAATACAATCTAAAAGACAGTGTTACATGATGGTTCATTGCTCCACTGAACCGAAACACTTAAAGCGGTTACACAAGGATGCGCTATCGCCTATCGCACGGGTTACACCGGGATGTACACACGACCAAGCACCACACATTCTATGCTTTTAAATGTCTATTAGCCTAATGTTCTGCAAACCAATTTAGGCCAACTTCTATTGCAAAATAATAAAACATTATGAGTGTTTTCCTTTTCATGGGACACAGAACTGGTTACGCCGCATCGCGCTATTGCGAGGCCCCATTGGCTAGTTTTATTCTAACCAAGTCCATATTTGGTCAGTGGTGACATAATACATCTAAGTGATTTGTGGCTTAACAATTTTCGTAACTATTGTTATATTTTGTTGAACAGCGACGGCAATGTTAATGGATGTTATCGTAGCTCCGCACAAACTGGTTCCTGAAAATTCCAATAAGATATGTCTGCATTTCACATTACAAAAATTGGTTTAGCTGGAGACAAATGAGGCTTTTTCCCCAGTTCTGAATACTCTTTTCCTGAACAACAGTAATGTTCTTGTTCACCTAGACATCCTTTTGTCCCTGAGATGTTATTTACTACATTGTAGGTTAGCTGTGTAGTTTCTTGTGACTAACAACAACTTTCTGTAGATAAGTAGGCATCATGCTTCTGTTTGGTGCTTTGTTTAAGATATTGTTACGGACTCTTTTGTGGGAACCCATTATACTCGCCGAAATAGAGTAGGAGATAGCAAGGTTTAAACATAGGAAGTTACAGATAGAAAGCATTAGGTTGTATTCGTTTACAATCCGAGTAGAACTCTCAGCTCTCACAATATATAAAGAGCCCGAGTCTTGTAATAAGGACAAGCATTATGAATCAATACAAAGTAGCTTCTCCCAAGTTCTTCTTTCTTTCTATCTAGTTCTGGCTTCTCACCCATATCATCTTCGTTCTTCATCGAGAGGAGCTCCGGTTCCTAACAATATGCAGCAGACGGGAACGTTGGCGCAGTACCAGCAAGAGTACACAAATCTCTTATGCCATACCACCGGATTATCCAGAACGCATTAAATTGAGCTATTCACTGTAGGTGTCATAGAACCGATCTGTACGCACGTTGAATTGGAAGGACCAACGTCCCTGCAGCGAGTAATGAACTCGTGTGTTTCTCTTAACTGACAGACCCCATCGTTATTAACCCGACAACGGCGCCACAGATGATAACGACCCATAAGACCGGGTGATCGCGCATGGCTACCACCACCATCTCGTGCTCCCTATACTCTGCCGGCACCACCGACTGCTCCGCTGCCCCCAGCCCCCGTGACCAATCCCAAAACAAGGACGAGTGTGTTTCGCCGCCTTTCCACCGCCGAAATGGCTGACCGGTGCCAACAGGGCTTATGTTTCAACTGTGATGAACCATTCGCGACGGGCCATCGCCAGAACGCTTGTTTCGGGCCGAGGTCAAGTCGACGGATGGGGCGAACAATGGGGACGATCAACACATCGATGCGCCGGAGCCGGAGATCTCAATTCTAGTGGTCACGGGAATTTGCACTGCACAAACTATGCAACTCAAGGTCCGCATCGGCACTTTTGAGGGCACGGCATTATTCAACACCGGATCAACCCATAATTTCCTTAACAAGGATTGTGTCTGCCATCAACCTCCCCATCCAACCACACAGCAGACTCCAGGTGAAGGTGGCCAATGGTGACTGGCTTGAATGTGGTGGCATGTGCAAACAAACCCCGATGACCATTGCCCTCTCCGAGTTTTCAGTCGATTTCTACATCATCCCACTATCCGGCTTCGATGTCATCCTCGGGATGCAATGGTTGAGCACCCTGGGACCCGTTCTCTGGAATTTCGCCCAGATGCAATTCTCCTATTGGGCAAACAATCGTCGCGTAACCTGGACTGGTCTTCAATACCCACCAATGTCGGCCACCATGCTTCAAGCGGCTGTTGTGGACGACCTTATGGCTGTGCTCTTGGCAGAATTCGAGCATCGGTTCACTGAACCATCCGGACTTCCTCCTGCCCGATCGTGCGATCATCGGATTCGCCTGTCTCCCAACGCGTCGGCTATTTCCGTGCGTCCTTATTGTTATGCCCACATTAAGAAAGACGAAATCGAACGTCAGTGCACACTCATGCAGACATAGGGCATCATACGGCCGAGTTCGTCCCAATTTTCATCACCAGTTCTGCTTGTCCGGAAGAAAGATGCGTCGTGGCGATTTTGCGTGGATTACCGTGCCCTCAATGAACACACTATTAAGGATAAATTCCCAATTCCACATGTTGACAAACTACTCGATGAGTTGGAGGGCTTGTGCTACTTCTCCAAATTGGATTTACGCTCTAGCTACCATCAAATCCGCATGTCACCAGACGTCGTTCTGAAAACGGCATTCCGCACTCACCATGGCCATTTCGAATTTTTGGTCCTTCCTTTTGGTCTCTGCAACGCTCCATCCATGTTTCAGGCAATGATGAATTCGGTCCTTCAACCGTTTCTTCGACGGTTTGTTCTCGTCTTCTTCGACGACATACTGATTTATAGTCGGACCTGGGGGGAACACCTTTGCCATGTTCACCACGTATTACAGACTTTGACTACGCACCAGTTATACCTCCACAGGAAGAAGTGCGTTTTTGGTCAGCAACGCATCTCTTATTTGGGCCATGTTATCTCGTCAGACGGGGTGGCCATGGATCAGGAGAAGGTATTGGCAGTGCTTGAGTGGCCACGTCCTCGCAACATCAGATGCCTGCGCGGATTCTTAGGTCTAGCTGGCTATTATAAAAAATTTACACAAGATTTCGGTCACCTCGCGGCGCCTCTCGCCAAACTTCTCTGCAAAGATGGCTTTCGCTGGACGGAGGATGCCACAGCTGCTTTTGACGCTCTTATGCGAATCATTGCGGTAGCCCCTGTCTTGCAACTGCCGGATTTCTCCAAGGACTTCGTTATCGATTGTGATGCATCAGGGACGGGTTTTGGGGCGGTCTTGCACCAAGGGGGTCGCCCCATTGTGTTGTTTAGCAAAGCGGTAGCGATTCATCAGTCTCGACTTCCCGCTTATGAACGCGAACACATTGGTCTCATATATGCTGTCTGACATTGGCGTCCTTACATTTGGGGTCGTAGATTCCGGGTCCGCACCAATCACTATAGTTTAAAACATCTATTGGATCAACGATTCCACAACATCGGTGGATTACAAAGCTTTTGGGTTACGACTTTACTATGGAATACAAGCCCGGCAAGGACAATATTGTGGCCGACGCACTCTCGCGCAAGCATGACGATCTCACTCTCCATACGATTTCATCGGCGGAGTTTGCTTATTACGATGATTTGTGATGCCAGCTCAAGACACATTCGTCTTGGACCAGCACGTTTGCCGAGTGGAATGCCGATAATCTATCAGCTGATTGGGCGTTTGTCGATGGATTACTGTTGTTTCGTCGATGCATATTTGTGCCAGCTGATTTCCCTGGCGTCCACTAGCTTTTTTCGGTTGCCCATTCGGTGGGTCATGAGGGTCTTACCAAATCCTTGCATCGTCTTCAAACTAGTTTCTACATTCCAGTGGGGCGGCGTCTATTTCTGGAGTTCATTCGTGCATGTCACTTGTCAGAAGTACAAAGCACAGCATTTGCATCCAGCGGGTTTACTTCAGCCCTTACCGGTACCTCATTGTGTGTCGGCCGATATTAGCATGGACTTCATCGAGGGATTGCCCAAAGTGGTACACAAAACAGTTATTTTGACGGTCGTTGACAGGTTCTCCAAATATACTCACTTCGTTACTTTGAGTCATCCATACACAGCTCAATCTATGGCTCAGGTTTTCTTCGACTCCATTGTGCGTTTACATGGGTTTCCAGAGTCAATTGTCAGCGATCGCGACAAAATCTTTACAAGTCAATTTTGGAAAGATCTGTTCCGGTTAGCCGGCGTCAAGCTGCACATGAGCACCGCATATCACCCGCAATCTGACGGGCAAACTGAGTTCGTTAACATGACGATCGAGATGTATCTTCGTTGTTTATGTGGTGATTGGGTAAGGACTTGGTCACAATGGTTAGCTTGGGCAGAATTTTGCTACAATTCCTCCTACCATTTAGCACTTCAAGCTACTCCTTTCGAAGTCATTTATGGGCGACACCCTCCTTCATTGATATGGCCTATAGGGGAGTTCGAGTCCATTCCGGAGGTCCAGAAAGTTTTGGTAGAAAGAGATGATTTTCTCAAAGAAATTCACTTACAGTTGCTTCAATCGCAACAACACATGAAAAGTTTGGCGGATAACAAGTGCCGAGAAGTACAATTTCAAGAAGGTGATTGGGTTTGGTTGTGGTTACATCAGCGTCAGATTTCTGCTATTGCGCGAGGGCTCAATCGCAAATTGAGCCCTCGTTTTTTCGGACCTTACAAGGTACTTGCTAAAGTGGGTTAGGTTGCATATCGTTTGGCGATTCCCGCGCAGATTGGCATTCATGACGTATTGCACGTTTCGAATCTCAAGCCATATCATGGTAATTCTCCTGACATTGTTCCCGCCTTGCCTCCTATTCATCATGGTCAAGTCTAGATACAACCTGCAAACATCATCAGAGCCCGTTTGAATCGTAGTGTGTGGAAATTAAGGGTATAGTGGCAAATCGATCCTACGCAGGAGCCCGAGGAATCATGGATCAAACGCGATGATTTCAGCCGTGAATTTCCTGATTATCAGCTCGCGGACGAGCTGTTTCAAAAGGAAGGGGGAAATGTTACAGACTCTTTTGTGGGAACCCATTATACTCGCCGAAATAGAGTAGGAGATAGCAAGGTTTAAATATAGGAAGTTACAGATAGAAAGCATTAGCTTGTATTCGTTTACAATCCGAGACTCCGAGTAGAACTCTCAGCTCTCACAATATATAAAGAGCCCGAGTCTTGTAATAAGGACAAGCATTATGAATCAATACAAAGTAGCTTCTCCCAAGTTCTTCTTTCTTTCTATCTAGTTCTGGCTTCTCACCCATATCATCTTCGTTCTTCATCAAGAGGAGCTCCGGTTCCTAACAGATATCTCAATTAGTGACAGATACATAGACATAATTGCATGAAGGCCGGAAGCCCGGAACCATCATGAAAATCACATCAGTTGCTATTTTGTTATCTTTAGTTTTATTTGCCAACGGGTGCATGTAATTATGTAAATTATGAAACAAGCTTCCACATTTTTGTTATTTATTAACCGATTCTGTTGCGAAAAGCTGAAAAGTAACTAGCACTGGAAGCACTCCAAAAGTAACTAGCACTGGAAGCACTCCAAACTCAAAATTAGCTTACTTGCGGGGTTCTCGTGTCATGGTTGTATGATCTTGAATTGAAAGACGTTGCTGCAAATGAAAGGACAAAAATTATGAGATTGATCAAAGAATCAATAAATCATTTCATTTTTTTTTGTTTGGTTATGAATATCATACCACAAGCATCTAGCATGACTTCATGTTATCTTGTATGAGCGCATATGCAAGTGAGAATGCCAAAGCTAATGAATTAATTTTTGGATGTCTCCTGTCATGGGCGTGGGCCCAGGGGGAGCTACGGCCATGAAAGGAGGCTATTATGGGCAGGAGTACTGCTCACGTGCATGAACAGTGCGCCAAACATATTAGATTAGTTGTTTCCTTTGTTAGCAAGTTATCTTCTATAGATTATTGATTGAGATTATCTTTATATTAGAAATAGTTAGATGCATATCTTTATATTTAGAAAGTATGCATATTATCTTATTATTTGTTGATTGGTTGCATTAGATATGATACTTTCCATATTGTTAGGGGCTAACCTCATTTATATAAAGAGAGGAGCCACACCATTCATAAGCAAGCAATGAGAATATAATAGTCTAAGTCTCAATCTATAGTCTTCCCTCTCCCCTAGCAGCCGACGCCACCCGGCTATCCTCCCGGTGATGTTTACCTCTATGATCTAAGAATCATAACATCTCCTTTGTATGCTTTCATAAAGTAAGCTGCACATGTATTGGAGCAGCTGACATTGATAATTATTGGGTGCAAATCTGCCCCTTCTGCTGTCAATTGCTTTAAGATCTGCGTGGTTTTCTTTTAACAACACACACAAGCACTTTCCTATTTTTTCCTGTTCATGACATGCTGCTTATATATTCTTTCTGTTGCATATATCTCATGCTGGATGATCTTAATATTATGCTGTTAAGTTCTCTTTGCACTACCTAATCTGCTTTACCTTTTCAAACAGCTGCTGAAACAAATTCACTTAAAGTGATGGAGGGCAATTTGGAATTCCAGAAAGCTACTCTCAATGGAATTAGAAAAAGATTCTCTGATAAAATGTATGAACATTTAATCCATAAATGAGATCAAATGCCTTTCAGTGCACTGACATCTTAAAAAATTATGCTCCTAATATTATAGCATGTGATATTACTATTTGACTCATTTTCTTGTTAAGTCAGAAACCCTTTGTAAATCTTCAGAGCATGCGATAGAGCTCAAGTATTAAATCATTGGCCTGAACCATTCTGAATTGGAGCTCACAAAACTCATTAAACTGAGTAAATAGTGGTATTGCAAATATTTATTTTCTAGTTCTTTTACTAAAGCACAAAAGCACAGAACTGCAAATCAGTGATATGTGTTGTCCCTGATTGTTGCCGTTCTGTGTTATCACTTATCAGGGAAAGTTTCGTCATCGAATCTAAGGGGTTTCAGGCTAACATGTTTGGAGGTTTGAACGAGGATTTAGTTCAGTTACTTAAGGAAAAAGGTTCACTAGACAATGAGAGTGAGAACTTGAAAATAAAGATCGACACTCTAAAAAGTTCATCAAGGGAATACATTGCTGAGATTCTTGAGGAGGTAAATATGGAAAATTCAGGTAAGTGATAAGTATATTGAATGTTCTTTGAGCTGAAAATTAGGTTTTGTCAGTTATCATTTTATCTTGTTTCACTTAAATCTTAGTTGATAATGTTTGAAGTTCTGCTATACAATTTTTGGCTCTATTTCCTGCATTTCATTCAATTGTGGCCTTCAGTTGCTTATCAACTGATCCACCTTTTGTCCATCTGTACTTCAAATGTAGGAAACTAGGAAGTTCTGAAGATTTCTGGAATTTCTGCGACTTGATTTGTATTTTTTAGTTACTATAAAAATTTTAAGGCCTTGGCAGTGGAAGTTTAGTACTGCATCTGACATGGAAAACACCAATTTCCCTCTTACAGTTTCCTGTTGCCACTAAGACCCTAACCATGCACTGATGCACATATTATTTGGTTGTTTAATTGTTGTGTATCAGAATTTTATATCTTTATGTCGAGTTAAGCATTTCTCTTATCAATACTGCCAAAATAGTTCTCAACTTGCCTTGTATGAAGAGAGAAGAAAAGAATATTTAATCTTTGTCAAGGTTATGTTTTCCTTCGTTTCTCTTCTTGTGCAGTGTGCAGATTGTGTTTAGCTAATGAACTTGTTATATGTCCACTATTAATTCGTTGCCAAAAATCACTTAAAGTATCTTCTCTTATCTGGTGCCATAACCTGGAACTATGTTATATGTCCAGTCACCAATGGTATTTTTAGGTTACACTATCAGGATCCTGCCTCGCCTCCTTTTACATCAGACAGTTGATTGGTTGATTCTCGTATCGGTATATGTAAACTACACATGCAAATTCTACTTGTTAAGATGCATTTGGTTACTGCTTTCTACCTAAATTATATCCAAAGCCTCTTTTGCTAAGAGTTCCCTGAATATTGCAGTTTTGGAGTCTGAGCTACAGTATAGGATTTCAGAATATATGGATGTTCTGAAGGATATAAACAACCTGAAGATTCTATTTAGCTCGACCAATTCTTAAGAAGAATCTTCACCGTTGCAGGTAATTGGGTATTTACCTAGGCTCGAAAGTTTGTTCTCTTGTGTAAGTAGTCTACCTCATAAGGAAGAATACCCATCAGGCTGCTACTTCTGTCTGGTTGAAGGGAAAGAAGTCCAGATTCTTCAGTAGACTCAATGAAACGTACAGGATTATTGTATCGAGTAAAATTGTACATCAACTTGAGTAGAAATTCGCTGCTCCTTATACCTGTAAGTTTGGTATGGAGTTAGTTACTGGACTACCAACCACGCGTAATGACAACCTGTATATAGTTTAGTGATACGTCTGTGTTGTGTAGGTTTCAGACTGAGACTCCACGCTCTATCCACACCTTACCCGGCAAATACTGTATCATTTTCGTTTTACTTCTCTAAGGCTCGCGGTGGCCACGGTGGAGCTTGCAGTCGGTGGCGGCACGCCAGATCTGGACGGAGTGGTGGATCTCACGGCGGCGGAGGACGACCAAATGCACATCTCCACCATCGAATCCGCCCGTGCTCACGGTGCTGGTGGTGCAGTCCCTTCGTGATGCCAACCTCCTGTGCTCCTCGGCATCCTTCCCCATACACGGCACCACCATGAAGGGGATAGAGAGAGAGAGGGAGGGAGGAAGAAGGATGTGGATGCTGACGTGGATGTGGACATGGATGCCTAGTCAACTACATCTATTTATATAAATGCCACGTCAGCTAAAACTGGTTTTGAATGGCCTGAGGTATTCTTTAGAATAATATCATTTTAATAAAGAATTAAAAAAATATTTGAATTTTTTTTTTACAAAAATAGGTTCATGTTCAAATCGCCATTTGAAATTGCGGCAGTACCTCTGTCGCCCACCTAACAAGCATTTACTGCCCTTGTCATCGGTTCCCCCTTCCTGTCACTGTTCCAAATCACGATTGAAAGGCAATCACCATTTGGAATGGCGACAGAACGGAGTCACCCTTCAGATCCTTTGTGTATTCTACACTAGTCCCTAGAACAATAGCTAGTATACACAGTAAACAAATATGATAACATCAATATCTCGTACAATTTTATTAATAATTATTATAGTTTTACAAGAACGGCTTACAAGCCAATAATAAAGAACACAGACGGAGTAGTAGAGTCTAGCAAATTTGCCACAGGCAATCGACTGAGGTAGCGGTCTAGTCGTCGAGATCCACATCGGTAGTGAAGTTCTCTGAATATTTTATTAAGCAAGTGTGAATACATAAATGTACTCTGCAAGTTACACCCATAACAGAGTTAATGCATGAATGTACATTATTAAATGAAGGCTTATAGGGTTGTTTGTGAAAAAAAAGCAACATTTCATATTTTAAATACAATAACTAAGTTCAAAAGCTTAAATTTTACAATATCTAAATTTTAGTTTTAATGAATTAATAAAGCTTAGTGTAGGCACCAACCTAACACTAACTTAAACATGGGCACCAACCAGCGGCTTCAACCCACAATTTTCTTATGAATACACATCCATGTCATAAACTATTTTATAAATCATTTTGAAAATAAAACCAAAGTCTAATCTGCGAAAGGATTTGCTCAGCATGTTCATGACCGTGGACACGACTATTCGAATAGTTTAACACTCTGCAGAGTTTGTACAACTTTACCCACAAGAGATAATTAATTTTTAATGCCCGTCTGATTCTTCCGTAGATGTCCGACTAAGTGATTATCATAAGTCTTTTACAATGTGCTATCCCAAAGTAGTCATTCTTGCTAAGATTTCACTTCCTTTGGACTAAACCATCCTTCGAAAGCTCCCTCTTGTGCCATGTAGGAATAAATAAAAAGTATGTCATTTTGATATCCACACATCAACATGACGCAACTAATAGTAGAATATTGCAAATTAATTAGTCCGATCTGTCCCATACCAGACTTGTAGTACGGAATGACTTAACAATCCGTAGCTCGCAGACCGGTAATTAATTGACTAGGTGACTTCCAAAGAAATCCTTGGGTCGCAACCATTTACTGATTTGAGCCTGTGCAAAAACCTGCACCCACCAACTATCCATTTCATCCAAGTCCAAACCAGTTTTTGATTTTATTTCATTTGTCAAAGTCATTTGTAAACTTGCATGGCACACCAATACTATGGATAGAATTTAAACCACATTTGATTTTTGGCTAAAAATTCCTAAATTAAATATATATCAGGTCTAAGCATAACTAAGCTTAATTTTTCCCAAAAATATTCTAGTTCATACTATTGTACTAACTAGATTTTATCTAAGGTGACAATGTATGGATATTGCAATGTCAAGATTTGGCCATACAAATGTATTGGGATTAACTACAATTTCTAAAACATGTATTTAAATTATATTGAATAGAAATAACAATGCAATAATAATTCAGAACATAATTTAAATAATTTAAAATATTGGGATCAAACATGATCAAATGATATAACTTGCCTTGCTCAATTAATTGTTATTCTGAAACGGCGATGAAATCTGGTTATCCAAAGTCGTCGAAATCTATATGTGAAAACAAGTCAAATTCAAGCAAAATTCAAATAAAATTCAAATGAACTCTAAATTAAATAATTTAGGTTCTGGGAGATAGATATTGAATTTAGATGAATCTAGAAATTTGAATCACCTGAATCGGAGCTCGAACGAAGGAGAACAGGCTCTCGGAATATTCAAATTCACATGAAATGATAGAAATGGAAAATTCTAAATTTATGGAATTGTTTTTCTACAGTGAAAACAATTTATTGCACTAGCATGACATCAGCGAGTGAATTTGATTTTTCGGTCGAATTATTTTTGTTAAAGAAAATCAGAATGGGTCAATGACAGGTGGGCCCTGGTCTATGGACTAGGTCCACGGGATTGCACCTTGGTCTACTATGGACCAGGCGCACGGGGTTGCGCGGCTTGCCACACAAGCGTCCACGTGGCACGTGACTGGGGTGGAGGGGATGAGCTGGCAGCGTTGTGGCGCACATGTGGCCCTACGTGCTGGCCATGTGGCTTGACAGTGGTTGTGGCGCACGGGAACCCAAGGTTCCGGCGAAAGGTGGAGCCTAGCAACAAGATGCGGGAAAGAGAGAGGAAGGGACGGGGAGTACGATGCGCACCTCGGCGACGGTTGGGTGTGAAGCGGTGGTAGACGACGAGGAAGGAGGCAGTGGTGCGGTCGGGTTCGTGGTGGCGACAGCGCTCTCGCCAAGGCGAGGCACGCATCGGGTAGAACGTGCGACGGCGCTCCGGCGGTGATCCTACGAAGGTGAGGCGTGCATTGGGTAGAACGTGCGACGGCGATGGCGTAGACCATGTCGGCGGCGGAATCGGCAGCGACGTCGCTCGGTGGCTGGCTGGAAGAATCTCGAAATCCGGCAAGGAGAGGAGAGGAGATGAGATTTGGGGGAGAGGATGAGTGAAGATTTGCGCATCCGGTGCTCCCTTTTATAGGGCAAGGGGAGTAGCGGAGGAGGCGATTGTGCGCGGTGGTTTCTTGCCGGCACGAGCAGCGACGCAAATGCGATTTAAGGCGAGTTAAAGGGAATGAATGGCCGAAATGAGTGCGGCGATGACTTGGTCTTCATTTTCCTTGAATTCACGAGAAAAACGGAAGAAACTGACGACATTCATGAGCTCTTCGGTGCGGCCATGGTGGCTTGGCGCGAGGAAGAAGAATGCTAGGAAGAATTGGGCGGTTGATGGGTAGGGTTGAATTGGTAGCGAGAGGAGAGGAACGAGGTGGGCAGTGCGAGGAGGAATTGGGCCGTGCAGAGGGGGAAATGGGCTAATGGGGAAAGAAAGATAACCGCTCGGGGAAGGAAATTCGGCCCGAGAGGAAAAAGGGAATTTTAATTCATTTTCGATTTTCAGAAATGGCAAGAAATAAAAAGGGCTTTTAGAAAATATCAAATAGAGTTCAAAAATTCTAAAAAAAATTCACAGAAATTCTCTGAGTTATTTTGAACTTGAAAAAAATAATTCCAACTTAAAGTTGGCTTTTATTTTTGCACATAAATTATTTTAAATTTTCTAGAAAATAAGAAAAACTTTTTAAATTCCAGAAAATTTATGAAATTAATTAACCCTTTCTTTTTAACTTTAAAACTTTTTTTGACTTTAAAAAATCCAAGAAATTCCAGAAAAACCAAGAAAACTCTTTTAAAACTCAGAAAATCCAATAAAATGCTAACTTTATTAATTTTATTTTTGGGTAACAGAACTTTGGGATGCTACAAACTATCCCCCTTAAAAGGAGTCTCGTCCCTGAGATTCGGAGAAGCTAGCAAGAAAGTTGGGGCTTGAGCTATGACGTTGTACAGACGTTCGTTTCCAGAATTTTGCGGCTTCCTTTTTGCCTACATGGTATTGACTGTTGGAACTTCGGAGCTGTTCGTGGCGACTGGATTTGTTGCTTGTTGCTTCTTTGGACATTTACTAGCAAAATGCCCAACCCCGTGACAGTTGCAGCATACCAGGCTTGGATTTTGATCCATTGGCTGGTGGTGGTGGTGGAATTGGGGTACTACCATTCCCAGTGGCATCATTGTTGGGGCTGGTTTCACTTTCAGAGCGATGAGTGTTCACCATCTGCCAGTTATTCTAAAGGGTTAGGGGAGGTGACAAAGGTTGGGGGAGCGATAAAGAAGAAGAATTAAGGGGATTGAGCAAAACAACACCCCAAACGAAACAACCAACTCAAAAGCTTTTCAAAATAACTTCAATAGCTTTATACAACGTCCTATCGATCGAGACTCTTAATCTGGTGATACGACTCGATACACAGAATGAGTCTTTGACAAACTTAAACTATATGGCTTGGTTGACATCGGGATCTTCGACGAATATTGTCTGTTGTCCTTGGATGGTAAAGATGATGGATGACTTGAGGGCACTTTCTTGATGGTTCCTTGTCTTGTGGTTTTGAACATAATGGTAAGAATGGTGTTAACCATCTATTGAAATTTTTCAAGGGAAGAGGACCCATTTAATATTATAAAATGGTGGGGTGGAATTAGGTAAGAAGAAATACTACGACGAAGATAAGGATATATAGATGACCAAAGATGAGGATAGAACAATTTATTTTTCTTGTTATGTAAAATAAATTTTGAAGTTTTTTTAACTAACGGTCATTTTAATTAGGTCACGACCTACAATCGATATAGCTTTGATACCACGTCTGTCGGACCCAGGTGTAACACCCCCAGATTCTTTGTATATTCTATACTAGTCCCTGGATCAGTAGCTAGTGTATACAGTAAACAAATATGGTAACATCCATATTTCGTACAATTTTATTAATAATTATCAGAGTTTTACAAGAATGGCTTACAAGCCAATAATAAAGAACACAGCATATGGCGAAGAAGAAGTAGTAGAGTCAGCAAATCTGCTGCAGGCAATCGACTAGGGTAGCGGCCTAGTCGTTGAGATCCGTACCAGTAGTGAAGTCCTTCTCCTGTGAACAATATTTTATTAAGCAAGGGTGAATACAAAAATGTACCCCGTAAGTTACACCCATAACTGAGTTAATGCATGCATGGACATTATCAAAGGAAGCCTTATAAGGTTGTTTGTGCAAAAGTAACATTTGATATTTTAAATACAATAACTAAGTTCAAAAGCTCAAATTTTACAATATCTAAAATTGAGTTTTAATGAATTAATAAAGATTAGTATAGGCACCAATCTAACACTAACTTCTGCACAACTATTCTACTCTTGTGGTTCTCTATCTCCTAGTGCTTGCCTTCTTGACGAATTGCCTAGTTGTTGAAAATCAAAATAGTCTTGGGAGATCATCTATATGGGCAGTTCATCATTGAGTCCTTCAAGGAATCTCTCATGCTTGGCTTCATCTGTTGCAACATCTTCTGGTGCATAGCGTGCCAGTTGATTGAACTTGTGCAAATATTCATTCATTGTGCAGCTTCCATGATGCGACTTACGAAATTCCTTTTTCTTCAAGGTGATCATGCCTGATGGAATATGAGTTCGGTGAAAAGTTTGCAGAAACTCATTCCAAGTGATTGCTTGAGGATTGGCATGTGAGAGACTGAAGTTGTCCCACCATTCAGAAGCAGACCCATTCAGTTGATAAGAAGTAAACAAAACTCTCTCACGATCACTGCACTGTGAGATGTCCAGCTTCTTTTCAAAAGCGCGGAGCCAATCGTCTGCATCCATAGGTTATGTGCTTTTGGAGAAGGTACGATGGTATGTTCTCATGAACTTTGACAGTCTGGACTACGGAGGTGGAGCTTGGAAAGCTGCAGCTTGCTGGGCTTGGTTGTTGTTCATAGACTGGGCAAGTACTTTGATCAGATGGTTCTGATTGGCCATCATCTGTTGCCATTCTAATCCATTGGCTGCTGGTGGTGGTGGAATTGGGGCACTGCCATTCCCTGGGGCATCACTGTTGGGGTTGGTTCCACTTTCAGAGCGACGAGTGTTCATCATCTGCTGGTTACTCTAGAGGGTTATGGGGGGTGACAAAGGATGGGGAGAGACAAAGAAGAAGAACAATACCCCAAACGAAACAACCAACTCAAAAGCTTTTCAAAATAACTTCAATAGCTTTATACCACGTCCTATCGATAGAGACTCTTAATCTAGTGATACGACTCGATACACAGAATGAGTCTTTGACAAACTTAAACTATATGGCTTGGCTGGCATCGTGATTTTCGATGAATATTGTCTATTGTCCTTGGATGGTAAAGATGATTGATGACTTGACGACACTTTTTTGATGGCTTCGTATCTTGTGATTTTGAACATAATGGTAAGAATGGTGTTGACCATCTATTGAAATTTTTCAAGGGAAGAGGATCCATTTAACATTATAAAATGGTGGGGGGAATTCGGTAAGAAAGAACTACTATGATGAAGATAAGGATAGATAGATGACCAAAGATGAGGAAGAACAATTTATTTTCCTTGTTATGTAAAATAAGTTTTGAAGCTTTTCAACTAACGACCATTCTAACTAGGTCACGATCTACAATCAATATGGCTCTGATACCACGTCTGTCGAACCCAGGAGTAACACCCCTAGATTCTTTGTATATTCTACACTAGTCCCTGGATCAGTAAACAAATATGGTAACATCCATATCTCGTACAATTTTATTAATAATTATCAGAGTTTTACAAGAACGACTTACAAGCCAATAATAAAGAATATAGCAGAAGACGAAGAAGTAGTAGAGTACAATAAATTTGTCACAGGCAATCGACTAGGGTAGCGGCCTAGTCATTGACATCCACGTCGGCAGTGAAGTCCTTCTCCTGTGAACAACATTTTATTAAGCAAGGGTGAATACAAAAATGTACCCCATAAGTTACACCCATAACAGAGTTAATGTATGCATGGACATTATCAAAGGAAGGCTTATAAGCTTGTTTGTGCAAAAGCAACATTTGATATTTTAAATACAATAACTAAGTTCAAAAGCTCAAATTTTACAATATCTCAAATTGAGTTTTAATGAATTAATAAAGATTAGTGTAGCCATCAACCTGACACTAACTTAAATATGGGCACCAACTCGAGGCTTCAACCCATACTTTTCTCATGGATACCCATCCATATCATAAGTTGTTTTATAAATTATTTTGAAAATGAAACCAAAGTCTAATCCGCGAAAGGCTTTGCTTAGCATATCCATGACTGTGGACACGGCTATTCGAATAGTTGGACACCATATTCGAATAATCAACTTTTAATGTCCTTCTGACACACTTCTGTAGATATGCGACTAAGTGATTATCTTAAGGTTTTTACAATGCGACATCCCAAAGTAGCCATTCCCGCTAAAGTTGCACTTCCTTTGGACTAAACCATCCTTCGGAAGCCCCATTGCGCCATGTGGGGATAAATAAAAAGTAGGTCATTATAATATCCACACATCAACATGGCACAACTAACAATGGAACATTGAAAATTAATTAGCCCGGACTGTCTCATACCAGACTTGTGGTAGTACGGAATGACTTAACCCTCCGCAGCTCGCAGACTGGTCCTTATTTGACTGTGCGACTTCCAAAACAATCCCTAGGCCTCAACCGTTCACTGAATTGAGCGTGTGCATAAACCTGCACCCACCAAATATGCATTTCGTGCAAGTGCAAATCAGTTTTTGATTTTATTTCATTTGTCAAAGTCATTTATAAACTTCCATGACACACCAATGCTATGAATAAAATTTAAACTACATTTGATTTTTGGCTGAAAATTTTCCAATCAAATATTTCAGGTCTAAGCTTGGCTAAGCTTAATTTTTCCTAAAATATTCTAGTTCATACTAGTGTACCAACTAGATTTTATCTAAGGTGACAAGGTATGGATATTTCAATGTCAAGATTTGGCCATACAAATGTATTGGGATTAACCACAATTTCAAACTAGGTATTTAAATTATATTGAATAGAAATAAGCATGCAATAATAATTCAAAACAGAATTTAAATAATTTGAAATATTGGCAACAAACATGATCAAAGGATGTAACTTGCTTTACTCAATTAATTGTTGTTCTTAAACGGTGTCGAAATCTATACGTGAAAATAAACCAAATTCAAACAAAATTTAAATAAACTCCTAATTAAATAATTTAGGTTCTGGGAGATAGATATTGAATTTAGAAATTTGAATCACTTGAATCGGAGCTCGAACGAAGGAGAACGAGCTCTTGAAAGATTCAAATTGATATGAAATGATAGAAATGAAATTTTTTGAATTTATGGAATTGTTTTTCTAAAGGAGAAACAACTTATTGTGTCGGCATTACATCAGAGAGTGAATTTGATTTTTTGGCCAAATTATTTTTGTTAAGGAAAATCAGAATGAGTCAATGACAGGTAGGTCCTAATCCATGGACCAGCTCCAACTTGGCGCATGGGGTTGCGCGGCTTGCCACACAAGCGTCCACATGGCGCGTGACTGGGACAGAGGGGATGAGCTGGCGGCGCAGTGATGCACACGTGGCCCTACATGGCGGCCACATGGCATAACAGCGACGTCGGCGCATGGGAACCCAAGGTTCCGGCGACCATCGGTGAGATGCGGGAAAGAGAGAGGAAGGGATGGGGAGCACTGTGCTCACCTCGGCGGTGGTTGGGCGCGAAGCATTTGGACGGCAATGAGGAAGGAGGCGGTGGCGATGACGGTGCTCTGGCGGAGCTCCGGCTATGGCGAGGCGCGCACCAGGTAGAACGTCCAACGGCGTAGACCACGTTGGCGGAGCTCCACTATTGGTGGCGGAATCGTGACGGTAAGGAAGGCACGTATCATGGTGAGACAAGGGGCATTAGGCTCATTTAGCCTCTTTTTAAAACGAAATAGCAAATGTGGCTATATGCGCTCAAAATGACAAAAACAAAAGCGGCAAGTTATGATAAGGACATCACTTCCATGCATACAACCATCACTTCTCACAATAGATCTGAACTTATGCACTTGCAAGGTCCAATCACAAGAGCTCGTGCACATCAATTGAACTATTAGGTAATTTCGTTTCTAGGAGTGCATATTGTTTCTAATAAGAATATGCTGCTGCCTAATGCATGTGATGTACTTGTACTTAGGAATCTTGGAGAGGAGCACAAGGAGGAGCCTCCATGGGCGTCGGCTCCAACAGCCCATAAGTCCATGCCCAACACGTTGATCCATCGGAGTCAGCATGACAACACCGACTTAAAACAATCATGGAAAGCTTATGACGAAACCTTTCCAACGGATCCGTCCCCACCTTCAGATTCACTGTCTACACGTCACAATCTTCAAAAGAGGTGCTGCTTCACCTGTTGGGCCAACTTGGGCCTAGTAATAGTGTTGGAATTCGAGCCTAGGTTGTGTGCACTCCTCCTGGTGGTGCACAAACCCTTGGCCAACCCCTCTAGCCACGGCTTCCTTTTAACCTTTGTGGCCGTCACTTTTAGTCCTTCGGATTTCGTTTGCTTAGTTTTTCCACCGTGAAAACTGTTGTTCTTCACTTGTGTCAGCTAGACCAACCGTAAAGAACCCTCTACGGAATCCCACGTTTTGTATTCAATCATATATATGCAATTCAGATTGCTTGTTATCTCGTTCTTGCTTGTTCTTTGATTGCTTGCAGGAATTGATCCTCGTGATCAACTCAATCTGGTCTTTGGCACGGTTGATAACGACTTGGTGATTAGTTCAGCGATTGCTTGGTTTCGTGCGTGCTGCGTTCGTAGCCTGGATCGTGAGAGTTGATCATCATCCAATCGAAAGTTACCCTTCTCATCGAAATATCGGGCCAACAAGGTTCATCAGGTTAGGCAGGCGACACGTGTCCCCTACCACACTCCTCATCCGCGGAAGCCACATTTTGCGATCTCCATCTGCGGTAGGCAACTTGCCACGCTCCCCGTCCGCGGTAGGCTGGCTTGCGCACACGTCTATCGTGAACAGGCACATTCCTGTCGTATACTAGGAGCACAGCAGGATGCCTGTTGCGGACGGGGAGTGTTGCAGGTTCCTTCCGCGGTGCAATTTTAGTAATTTCGTTTGAGTAGGGGCTATTTTTGCTACAAAAAACCTCACAATTTAGCGAAAACTTGATTAGTTGCCTGCACAGAGAAGAGAATGATGTGGTTACCTTGCACCACACGTGGTAAGATTGCCACCACTGTTTTGTTCTAGGAGTTTGGAGTGTTATAGATGTCTACAGTAAAAATCCAAATTGCTACAACCAATGCAATTTATCAACAAGACATCGAGCTATGGCCAATCGCAAAATCGAATCCGTTTCAAGTCAAGTGATTGCATAGAAGGCACAACCCTAAACATGAAACGAAATCAATTTCAAGATTCCCAGATATGCGTCTCATGTTAGCCCCCAAGGATCAATGACTAACATACACATATCTAAACAACATTGATCACAACCATAGTCAAATATGCAAAAAATTATTAGAAGCAAGTTACAATTTTGATAAATAGGACCTTATGGCCTGATTTTTCATAAGGCGGCCGACTGGCCGAATCTAATCATAATTAAATAAATCGCAGCGGAATATAAACTTGGAAATAAAAGGAGAATACCAGGTTGGTATGCCCATACCCAAAAGCATCCAACTGGAGTTAAAGCCGATGCATTTGCCGCTATCGCTCAGAAATGGTGCGATAGTTATAACTGATTTGTGGGATGTTCTCATCTGAAACAAGTGGACAATCTGATTGAGTACAAAAGGTACTCGCAAGTCTTACACAAACTAATAAAATAAATTGTATGATAGAGCCTATCCAAAGGAGAGGGAATTATACATGCTAAAGGTTGACCAAAGGAGAGGCTATAATGGCTTTAGTTTTGCATAAAACGCACAAGTTTTCATCCTACACATTCTAGTTTGTAAAGGTCATTTAGTAACCAAAATTTGGACAAAAGAAAACAAGTAACATTGATATAATCATAGATCAACACATATCAAAGTGGCTGTCCACTTTGATAAACTAACACGCATGAACAACCATTCATACCGATACCAAGTTGTAACCATGTCTATTTTATTTTGGAATTCTAACAAATGCTGTCTCGAACCCAAGTGGTTGTCCATAACCATGGACACGGCTATTCGAATAGTTTTATCCCTGCAGGGGTGTACATCTTTACCCACACGACTTGATTAGCTCGTAAGCCTCCGGATAATGACACACTTCCTTGGGTATGCCGACCGGGGAAATCAAGACTCGATATTTTTCATCAAAACGATCTTATTGAGTTGAATCACCCTTGCGAGATGAGATCCCACTTAGTACAAGCTGCTGATAGAACCTGCTAAGCGGGGCACGTAAGTTGTGTTGGGAATGCCGACCCAATGAACATAAATTAAAGTTGTGCTCCCGTGCACATATTAAATTGCAATCGGATCTCTATGAACATATGGGCAAACACATATGTCCTCACACCACCTGTTTTCCAACTCAATGAAATCTTCCCCTTACTTAACCAAGCGGCTCCCACCCCGCGTGTGGAAGTACGAATGTTATTTGGATTAACGAAGGCACAAAGTTCGGTCCTTGGTGATCTGGACAAGACTACCATAATACCCAATTCTCGTGCACGAAGGCACCCTCACTATCAATCACTTGTCTAGATCTAAATCATGTTTAAATAGACAAATTATTTACTCAAAACGCAGATTCGAAGATCTGAACAAAGATATAAAATTAAGACTGGTTTAGTGTTTCCCACAGTTGACGAGGCAACCTTGTCAACAAATCTACCAAAACTACTGACTTGCATGGCTAAGCATTCAAACAATTTATAAATAACAACACAAGACAACTAACTTAAGTGTATCTGTATGAAATTATCAAGGATAACCTGCAATAGTTAGGACATAACTAACTAGACTCACAAAGTATCATTATATCAAAAATAGCACGCAAGTAATTGTCATTGCAATTCAAAATATTGGAGTTGACAAAATCTGGGAACAAAATGATGCAAGAGGATGCTTGCCTCGCTAGAAGTCCACTTGTTTATTCTCTGTTGTGTAATCGCTCACTTCAGACACTTCAGAATCTAGAGAAAACGACATCGAATAAACATTGAAAACGCCGAGAAAATCCAAAGTGCTAAAAAATGCGTGAGATTTACACATTAGTAAGATTATGATTTTAGATGAATGTAGGTGAAAATTTTAGTTCAATTGGAGTTCTTATGTGAAAGTTATAGTCTTTCAAAAAAAAAACAATTAGAAATAAAATCCTGAAAATCAGGTTACTGTAGCTTCAGCTGAAATTAAATATTTTGGTGAAAATTTCTGGAATAGTGGTGGAGACAAAGATTACATAACCTACAAGAGGATAAACTTTTAGGAACAACCCAATTGGATTCATCTCAATTGGAGTTCTTATGAATTTCCTATGAAGTTTCAAAGTTTAACCAATTTCATGTTGCAAACAATTTATTTTGGGTTTTCAACTGGGAGTATGATCTTAAGACTTTATGCTAAGATCTTATGACTTTATGCTAAGTACATACTAATGATTTTTAAGCTTTAATTGCTTTACCATTTTGTATTGCCCATCTCAATTACTTAATGCTACTATTGACCAACAAAGCTTACTGTTATTAAGCCAATTTCAGACAAAAAAGTTGTTTTTAGTCAATCTCTGATTATCTAGGTCTGATTTCTTTTTCTGCTCATACAGCCTACAAAAGAACTTCCTTCTCATCTCTGTCTAATCCTTCGGCAAAAAGGAGTTGGTTGCTCTAATGATTTCTAAAAACTCACATCAATCTTGTTTTTTTTTCTTCAGATTTGATTGCCACTGAAAGCTAAAGGTACACGTGACTAATTGAAACAAGAAAACAACATCTAACTACTAGAATTAGTCATGTTATTAGCCTTCTAACAATTTTGATATTCATCAGATAACTGTTCATATACCTACAACAGAACAACCATTTGAACTAAAGTGCTACTGGTTAACTTCCTTCAAAAATCAACTTTCACATTTGTGAATTCACTTAAGTGACCTAACTAACATTTGAATAACAAGAAGACAGTGGATTTTGCCATTAAGTTTTGCTGACAAACCAAATTTTTCTACAAATCCCTTCTCAGCTCATTTATCCTATTAGAGGAAAAAATTCAGAGCAAGAGTGTTTGCTACTAGGCCTTTTTACTAATTCAAAATTTCATTTGTTAAGTGAGGTTTTGAGTGATTTAATATCTAGACACAGCATTAAGCACTAATCTTCCCTTTCTGATCAAACAACCTACAACAGAACATTTTTCAGGGAAGAGATGTTGCCAACTCAACTTCTTGCTAAATCGAATTTCAATTAGCTAAACATCTTTATGAATGGAATTACTGTTAGTTAACATAGTGGTTCTTATCACCTTACAGATGAATCCAAGTTTCAGAGAGTGAGATGCATAGGGGGGCAAGGGCCAGACAAGGGAGGACAGGGTGACTCAGTTACGATGGCGGCGCCATCGAAAGAGGCAATGGCGCTGGCCGAGCACGGGCAAAACAGAATTGTGGAGGGAAGGCGAATTGAGGGGTGGTGGTGGCACAGCTTAAGGAGGACGGTGGCGGCCGGTGACTATGTGCGGCGGCTGGAGCCTGGGAGGAAAAACAGGTGGCGACACTGGAGGGGAGTAGGAGGGGGAATGGTGCGCGCATGGGCACCGGCGGGGTGTGGGGAGCTCGCCAAGACATTTGTTGGAGGTGGAGGGTGGCTGAAGCGGGCTAGTAACAGCGAGCCGGAGCGGCGTGGGGTAGCTCGCCGTGGGGGCGGCGCTACGGTGAGGGAGAGCCAGTGTGAGTGGTGGGAGGAGGTCGGGGGTCGTGAGGGGATGCTTCCACATAGAGGAATCTATGGGAGCCTTACCGGAGTGGAGATGGCAGTCGCGACGGCGGCTTTGGCTGTGGTCGGGGGAAGAAAGGCAACGCGTGACGCTCGGGTGGCTCAAGCCCCAAATTGGCGGAGGGGATTAGCTCCTTGAGGCGAAGGGCGCGCCGTGACGCGATCGTGGGCGGTCAAGACTCGCCGGAGTGGCCGGAACCACGACGAGCGGTTTGGCGGCCGAGCGGACGCTACATGGCTTGAGTTCAGCTCGAGTTAGGGAAAGGAAAAGATGGAGTGAGGGAGATGAGGTGAAGTTGCTCCCGCAGGTGGAGATCAAGAGCCGATGAGGTGGGGGTAGCGTGGCGTCCATGCGGGTGCTATGGCTGAGCGCGTTGACATGGGAAGCAGTTGTGTGGCTCGGGCACCGCCTTGGAGAAGAAAGGGCTTGTCGGGTGGGCCCGACAGGTCAGTGAGACGTAAGCCAAAATTATGTTTTCCAATTTTTGCAAAATGGTTGAGATAGTTTAGGGATTTATTAGACATAGTTATTTAGTTCCATAAGTTGTGAAAATTTTATGGAAGGTTCCTGACAATATGTATATCAATGTAGAATTTTCCCATGGTTTTTCATGTACTGCATTTTTCTCTAAAATTCTTTTAATTTCCTGTTTTAGGTATTTGACTTTTGATTATCAGGTTTGACTGGATCTAAAAATTGTAAAATTTTAAGGGTGAGTTTCTAAAGTGTTTCAGAACCTAGAAAAATTGTTTCTAGGCACTGTTCACATGCTGTGTTTATACTTCAAATTCAAATTCAATTATCAACATGCAATTCAAATAAAGAACGAAATATCCTCCAAGAATTCCAGAAAATTCAAACAATCATATCAGAGGATATAAAAAACAACTAAATTATTCTCAGCTATGGTTCCTACTATATTTTCAAAATAAAAATTAGTTTATAATTCTGAGCCAGAGAAAATATATTTTCAAGTTTGAATTTGAGACATCTTTTGAAATTGCCTCAAGCATTCAAGGAGCATTTGAGGTATTACTATTTTTAAGTTGAAATCCAAATAGATGCTCCCACATTTGAAAACTTTTTAGTTTTGATTCAATTTCAAATTAAGCTTTTGAATTGGGAAAAGAGTATAGTATTTCTTAGTTTAAGTCTAGTCTTCAAAATCAAAAGATTTTCAACATAGGGTTTACACTCTACTATGAACTAAGTTTGAAAATCTTGACAAAAATTTTATTTTGTTTTAGAAAACTCATTTCTAGGATTTGGAAGATCAGGTTTCCAACTTATTTGCTTTGCAGCAAAAAGTTTTAAAAAGTCCAAAATTTCAGATACACATTAGATGCTTAACTAATCCAACATAGGATTCTCGGGCTGTTACAAATCTACCCCCCTTAAATAGAATATCGTCTCGAGATTCCAATGGTTCGGAAGTCAAAACGAAGGACTATGACAAACCTAGCTGGGTTTGGTCACAGGGTCACATTTCGGATTTTGTCGCAAACCAAACACAAACCCAAATCAAATGAGGTTCTTCCTAAGTTCTAGGTACTATAGAGAGAAGCTTGGTCGAAGGATTGCTAAAATCCTTCTGTCAAGTATTTTCTAGGTGGTTCTTCCAACTCTAAATGAAATGCACCATCTGTTGTCTTGATTTTCTTGAAAGATACTGCCGAAAGATCTTGACGAAGTAACCTGGTGTTGCTAACACCTTTTCCTTTCTATTGCTTTGTTTAACCTTTCCTTTCTTGATTCGAAGGCACTTCAAACATATCAAGCTTTGCGTTGTTTTCCGGTAGGACGAAAGATTACCAATCACCTACGAGAGAAGGGGTCACCTAAGGAGAGGGTTCAAATTTGAAACCAATGAAGTTCCTCAACAATTTGGGGTTTTAGGAAGGAGGAAAGCACGGCTTCATTTAGTCAATTGAAAGAGGCATCGATCGATAGAACGGAAGGACTGACTAAATGGAAATCTAGCACCAAAACTAGGATTCGGTGCAGAGAAGAGAGGTCAAAGCAATGTTTATGGTAATTTCGCTTAACCCTTGTTTCTCTAATTCTATTAACTCGGCTTGGAGAGGAATGCATGAAAGGATGCATAAGTGCAATCAGTTTCATGACAAATTTAGGTTTGGTTAATGAGAATACAAAGGATCACATGCATGCTTACATGATTTTGCCAAAATGAAACAAAACAAATTCATTTTTGTTAGGTAAGCATAAGATTTATCAAATCACAAGAATCCACACTATCATGACCAGGTCCTTAACAACCAAACAATTAATTTAACAATTTTTGTTTAACAGTTACTAGTGAACAACTAAGGCTCGGGAAAACTACTAAATTGGCTAGATAAATTTTATAAAAATTATGGAGTATTTCTAGGATGCTAACAATATCAGAAAAATTTATCCCACACACTATGTTCAGGTTCTAGTTGGTACTGTAATATCCTGTCTAACCTTTGAGATTTATTTGAGTGAGAAAGAAAATTAAATAGAATTAAAATAAAAATTTAAATGAAGTTAGAAGCGTAACTTCTGTCTTTTTCTAGAGAGTGGGCTTTCGGCCCACGGTTTCTTTGGCCCAAGGGGACCAACCCTATGAGGCAAAAGACAAGGACTCCTCAAACCCTAGCATATTTATTTCTCCCCTAATTCTCCTAACCCAGCCGCCATTTCCCATTTTTACCTCCCCCAAGTTGCCGTTTCCCTGTCTTTGGGCCGCCGTCGTCCCCTGTCTTTGGCCTTTGCCCCTGGCGCCTCCATGCGCCGCCATGGCGTCGGCTCGGCCGAGCCTCAGCTTGAGTTCCGCCGCCGCTTTAGCTACTTGCACCTTCTTTGTCGAGGCTCGGCCCAGCTCCGTCTTGCGCCGCGCCTCAGCGCTCCTGCGTCATTTGCCCCCCCCGACCTCGTCGGCTCCTCGGATCCGTCGCTGCTGCCGCTCCGTCGGCCCCGCCTCTCACTAGCCTTGCGCCCTCGGGCATCCTCCCCGTCGCCGAGCGTGTCTCCCTCGCTCGGTCCGCTCCGGTCACGAGCCGCGCTACTCCCTGCGTCCGGTGCTGGCTCCACCGCCCGGCCCCGGCCCGGCCGCCTCTGGCTCTCCCGGCCCGATTGCCTCCGCTGCCATCCACTGGGCTTCAAGCGCTTCGTCGGTTCGGTTCAGGCGCGTACGGCGTGGGGAGGAGGGTGAGGAGCCGCGCGTTGAGGGCTGCACCTGGAATGGATACCAGGGAAGAAGATCAAAGTTCCTCGTTTGGTAAGGATGCACTCCAATGAGATGGAGGATATTCAAGAAGCACATGGTGGCCAAATTGTTGCTATGTTTGGTGCTGATTGTGTGTCAGGTGATTTGCTGAGAATTCATGCTATTCTATGGTCAAAGTTAGTCTGATAGCTAATTGGTACTAGGAAGCTGAAAGATGGTTAATTTCAGACCAACGATCGACATCAATGGTTGCTTGGTTTCAACATCACTAGTAGTAAAGAATGTGTCCGGACCTTCGTTTATATAGATTTCTAAACATGTTGTCCAAGTATTGATAGATCTAAGTCCTCTCTAGTTAAATTATATTTCTTTTATCTTGTACCAAGCCTGATGCTCTTAAGTAACTAAAATTAGTGCGAAGCTAATTAACCTTGATAGTTTCAGTAATTAGGTATCTGTTAAATGCCAACGTTGATAAGAGGATAATGTCTTGTATGTCGAGCACCATGGATGTCACGTCGTGGCTAAGGCATCTCGGCGGTGCGGAGCAGACGCCGCGGTCGCTCGCCTCGCCTTGGCCATCTTCAACAGCGTCACCGCATCAGCCGCCGGCCCAGGTGGTGAACTCCGGTGCTAGAGCGTTCCACCCTTTTGGCTTCCGTCTCACGGTTGAGGCAAGTGCAAGTAGTATTATTGAGTGGTTATATTTCCTAATTGTTAATGCTTATTGCTTGGTAATGTTGATGGTTCTAAGTGCCACAAGTTATTGATGATGCTTACTACTTGGTAATGCTGATGAGCATGATTGCCGTAGTTCAATTGATGATGTTTACTACTTGGGAATGTGTATATGATGCTGCATGCTAATGTTTACATGATGATGCGTACATGTTACTGTTTATATGGTGATGCTTGCATGATAAAGGTTATATGTTGATGGCAAGAATGATGGGACAAGGTGAGCAATGAGACTACCTTGTTAATGATGAATCATGATAATGATAATGGACATGCGTATTTGCATTTCTGCATGTTCATTTCTGAACCTTGGCTCTGCGATAGCCAAGGGTCATTTCCTTGAGATCCCGTCTGCATTGGGCGGGACTGAATCCCCACACTTGCGGAGTGTGGGCTTTGGATCCTGTGCCTTGAGGGCACGAGCTTAGAGTATGTATCGACGGATACATACTCAAAGATACCGGTAATTGCAAAGAAGTGAAGTATTTTGCATTCATGGCATATTCATTGCACTTCTGCATAAGTTATGGATTTATTGTTTAGCATATGATGCTGTCATAAGAGATGGATTTGATGTAATTAGTATTGTATTCATGACGGAATTGTTTGTTCCCTTTGACTACCTATGATGCTATGTTTGATTTACTATTGCACTTTGCTGAGTCGTGGACTCACACTTGCTGTGTTGTGCTTGCTAGGTACCTTTCGAGGCAGCGACATGCATGGGAAGGGGTAGACATGGTGCACGACACATAAAACATAAACTGCAAAGAATAATCAAACCCAATTATCCACAATTCATATTCTCGTTAATTACTTTGGTTTCGATTCTGTGACCACCCTTCGTGGTGGATGTGTTGTTTGTGATCATAGATGATCCCTTTATATTCTGATTCAATCGTTGATTGAGTTCATTTAACCCTCGTAGATATGCTGATCATTGACGCTTTAGTTGATGAGCATATTTTGGATGTCCTTCGATGACTCGTTTATATTGGAGAATCTGATTGTTGATTGATGCTATATTAAACTATTTGAATCTCCGGTATAGCCATTTGTACAAAGGAGGTTCTGTCGGATTTTGGAGTAATGTTTTAGTTTTAATTGGTTATAGTGTTAGATTAGAGTTCTTAATTCTTCGCCATTTAAGTTCAATTAAGTTCATTCGATGGATTAGATGGTTTAATTTCGATTATTTTATCATCCTCGCGGCTTAATTGAACAGTGATGTTTCTGATGTTGCTTATCGATCATTACCTGCTTGAGCTTAGTAATGTTGGACTACTTTAAATTAGTTGTTAAAGAGGAGACTTCTTAAGTTGATTTGCGCTCAATTGTTAAATCATGTACTTTTATTGGGAAATGATAAACTGTGATAGCGTTGATTATTAGCATTAGGTCATTCTGGATTGAATGTTCGGTTGGTGGTTGATATCAATATCCTTCATGATATGGTTGAATTAGCAATCTTCGTCTAGACTCTTGATAGTGTTATGATAATTGACTCAATCTGATTTGTTGGTTGAGATTGATTTGTTGATTGAATTCTGATTCAATTCTTGTATTCATTCTACTAGATACTGATTTTTATATGTTATTGGTCGAGATTATTCCGTATTGTTATCGTATGTTAGTCTTATAGGTACCATCTTGGTTTTCGCAGAGCCAGGTTGTTACAGGTACATCAATTCAAACAACAAAACAAGTGCTAGGGCTCATACACTAGTGAAATTAAGCTAAAAAATTCTAGAAAAATTATAGCAGGTTACTTAGGTGATGCTTAACACTAGAAAATTGAGTCCTAACAGTTTAGACCTTCCTATAAATTCTAGATTCAAAATTGGCTAGAACAGTCCTACAAATTGTTTGAGTTAATTCCTAGACAAAACAAGTTCAATAAATTTCGAAATAATTATATATGTGAACTACACACCATCAGGTGTTCAAATGAAAATTCTCTAGATTTTTTAGATTACCTAGTGGCACTGGAGTACATTTCCATCAATCTAGGTCAAAAATTGCACAAAAAAACAAGGAATGGGTTTCATTTTAACAAAAAAATGTAGAACTACTGGTACAACCTAATCTGGTTTAATTACTTTTAATAGAACACAAATGAGCTACCCTCAGTTCGTGTTATGACTAGTTCATTTAGCAACAACTTAAATGACAAGCATGTTTTTTTTAACTTCACAACAATCTAACACATCAAGCTACACATCCATGACCTCCAAATTTTTAGATTCATGTAAGGAATCTATATGAACATGGTAAGATGTTAAATTCCAATTTAGTTAACAATTTTAAGATAAAGAAAATTAAGGGCAATTTTAATTTATACCTCTATATGCTAGTTATTTTCATGCTTTAATCACCAAAAGGAAATACTTACCATGCATCTTGATTTATATAAATCCTTTTTAATTATGATTTTTGCTAACAACTTGAGTAACAAGATATGCTTGAGTTAACTTAGAACTTTATGCATGATCAAAGTATAAGAATCAAGATACTTAATACATGATTTGAGGTATCTTCTACCCCCCCCCCCCCTTAATATTTTGGTGCATAAAGGATGTTGTGAGGAAAGAATGAGCATAAGGTGAGTAAATGGGCAACGAGTATGCAATTTAATTTCTATCATGAATGCGCCATCCCAAAACCTTGAAATTTAATATCCAAATGGGTGTACTAAGGCTCAAAGGCTAGCACAAGATTAAATCGAACCACAGTTAGTTTTTCAATATAGTTGCTATACATACTACAACTACTTGGAATAAAAGAGAGCAAATGATCATACTACAAAATCCAATGTCTACAAGCTAAGGAATATAATTAGGGCATATATAACCTAAGGATAATCCCTGACTTAATCCGAATATCATAGCAAGGCAATGTCTTCTCGTCCTTTCGACATTGCTCTGAATGGTGACTACTACCATGTCTATTGTTAGAAAAATGGAGAAAAGCAATAGAGAAAAATTATTTTGCACAATCAAATGAATGGTGAGGCGAGAATTAGATGCTAGGATGGGTAAGAAAGAAATGAATTATATTACTTACATTTTTTTCCAAATCTTTGCTAGTTTGAACATATTCTTTGCAACTCAAAATCTTACCAACGTCCATTGCTACGACAACCTCTGATTAATACACTCGATATTAAGCGCATGCGATCTCAAAATCGAATCCATTTCAAGTCAAGTGATTGTACAGAAGGCACAACCCTAAACATGAAACAAAACCGATTTCAAGATTCCCAGATATGCGTCTCATGTTAGCTCCCAAGGATCAGTGACTAACATACACATATCCAAACAACATTGATCACAACCATAGTCAAATATGCAAAAAATTATTAGAAGCAATGTTACAATTTCGATAAATAGGACCTTATGGCCCGATTTTTCATTAAGCGGTCAACTGGCCAAATCTAATCATAATTAAATAAATCGCAGCGAAATATAAACTTAGAAATAAAAGGAGAATACCAAGTTGGTATGCCTATACCCACAAGCAACCAACTTGAGTTAAAGTCGATGCATCTGTTGCTATCGCCCATAAATGGTGCGATAGTTATAACTGATTCGTGTGATGTTCTCACCTAAACAAGTGGGCAATTTGATTGAGTACAAAAGGTACTCGCAAGTCTTATACAAACTAATAAAATAAATTGTATGATAGAGAGCCTATCCAAAGGAGAGGGAATTATACATGTTAAAGGTTGACCAAAGGAGAGGCTATAATGGCTTTAGTTTTGCATAAAACGCACAAGTTTTCATCCTACACTTTCTAGTTTGTAAAGGCCATTTAGTAACCAAAATTTGAACAAAAGAAAACAAGTAACATTGATATAATCATAGATCAACACATATCAAAGTGGTTGTCCACTTTGACAAACTAACACGCATGAACAACCATTCATGCCGATACCAAGTTGTAACCATGTCTATTTTATTTTGGAATTCTAACAAATACTGTCTCGAACCCAAGTGGTAGTCCATAACTGTAAGGACCCAGAATATTGGAAGTTTATACAAAATTAAAAATCATACCAAAAGCATAATTCTTAATCAAGAACAACCGGTCCTTAATTAAAAATCATAATAGTAGCATAATTCTTAATTATGTACAAATCTAACATTCAGGTTCCCGGATATATGTCATGCAATATTTCCCAGGATCAGTGAATATTGCACATATATCCTTATACAACATTGCATCACACAGACAAGGTAAACATTTACATAATTATACACAGGGATTACACTTCGGTTGGACTTACAATATTATGTGACTTTGGTCACAACAAAATTTAGCAGCGGAAACTTGAAGTAAACAGCAAAAGCCACCAATGGTCCCATTACCCTCAGGCTATTGAGTGGAGATTAGAATTAGCTTCTCTCGTTAGCATCACCCTGATCGGCGCTAACGGGCATCTCAGATAAATAAACATCCTTACCTGCAACAAGAGGTTATAAAACCTAAGTACGGAAGGTACTCGCAAGACTTACACAAAACTACTAAAAGAAAGTGTTTAGTAGGACCTATACAAAGGAATAGAATTTGTACATGCATAAGGTTAACAAAAGAAAGGTTGTAAAGGGGTTCAATTTTGCACAAAGCGATACATCTTAAGCCTACACTTGCTAAGTTTTGACAAGGCAATTTTATAAATCAATTTGGACTAAAACAGTAAGTAATTGAGATCATAATCATAAACAATAACCACATGTAAGTGGCTGTCCAAAATTATCAAAAACATTGCAAGAATGTCTCTCATACCAAAATAGTACCCATAACCAAGTTTTGACAAAGAAATTTTATAAATCACTTTGGATTAAAGCTTTGCATAAAAGGAAATGTAATCAAGATTAGTAGCAAAATTTAAGTGGCTGCCGGCCACACCAAAGTATTGCATGAACACATTTATGCCGAAATAGTATCCAGACCAAAGTTGTAATTCAAAAAAAATCAATACAAAGATTAGTAATTCAAAAATCTACACAAAGTTTGCAATTCACAATCTATACAAAGATCTATTCAACTCAAGCGTTGTCTATAACCGTGGACACGGCTATTCGAATAGTTTTAAACCCTGCAGGGGTGTACATCTTTACCCACACGATTTAGTTAGCCCGTAAGCCTCCGGAATAATAGCACCTTGCCTTTGGTATGCCGTAGGGTAAACTAAGATTTGGTGTTTTTCAACAAGTTGACACTATTGAGTGGAATACCCATGTGTGGTGATCTCGCTCGATTCAGTTACTAATAGAACTCGCCAACCGGGGCCCACATGTTGTGCCGGAATGCCGATTTGAATAATGTAAATTAAATGACAGAAAGTAGAGCTGTGCTAGCTGCACATATTAATTATAATCGGAGCCCTTAAAATGCGTACATGTGATGGAACACATGTACGTCCTCACCCTCTTAAGAACATATGATATAGATATGAGATCAAACACATATATCCTTACTTTCCTGTTTTCCAACTCAATAGTATTAACCTTTTACTTAACCAAACAGTGCCCATACACTGCGTGTGGAAGTACGTTGGGGCTTGAATCGTCCAGTCAATGTTCAGTCCTTAATCAATCCAGACAAGACAACCACATTTCCCAATCTCGTGCACTGAGGCACCATCACTAGCATCCACTTGTCCGGATTTAAAATCAATGTAAACAAACAATATTTGATTTCATTTCAGATTTAAATAAACTGAACAAAGAATAAAATAAATGAAGTTCATTTAGTGTTCCCAAGTTTGACAAGGTAAGCTTGCCAAACGCTAACGTTCTACAGACTGCATGGCTAAGCAATGATTGAAAACAAGTATTTAAGTATAGAAGCACTACCTTAAGTTTGAGTGTATGATCAGATTAAAGGTAAGCCTCAAGTGTTAGGTTGTAACTATTTAGTGACAGATCATAAATGATTTTTAGAAAATTTGCATGCAACAGTATCTCTGTATTTTGGAAATCTACAGTTCAAAAATTCTGGGATCAACATGGTGCAAAGAGGATGCTTGCCTTGTTGGAAGTTCACTTGTTCACTCTCGTAGGCGTAAATGTTCACTTCGCGCAATTTATAATCTAGAGAAAGAAATACGATAGCGAATAAACACCGATAAAATCGAGAAATCCAAAATGCTCAAAAATGCATAACATTTACATATTAATGAGATTATGATTTTAGATGAATTTAGGTGAAGATTTTAGTTTAATTAGAGTTCAATTTCTTATGGACTTGTTGAAGTTAATTCAATTTCTATTGTAATCATAATAACTGACGATACCTAGAGTTTAGGTGGTATTGCTTTCCTTAACAGGACACCTAGTACTCACAAACACACTCTCTCTCTCTAGGCATTCTATGTATACATCCACGATGATCATACAGTCAAAATTAATCCTTTTATATGTTCTTCTCTCAATTAGTCTTTTAAATTCTTAACAAGTATGTTCAGAGGAAACAGTTTATTTCATCATCTTACTAACTATTAAGACAATTATTCACATATAAATGAAAAGACAACAGCTTCCTGAATTTTTAACTTGGCTAAGCTTGTTTCGGGTAACCAATTTGATGCTTATTCTTTAGATGATTAGCCTTTGTTAGTTTAAGGTCTAAAGCTCAAATAGACCAAAAAGCTGCTAATATCAAAATTTTAAAAATGCCTTATGCCCACTGTCATTTGACCGACTGAAATTATTAACACCTCTAGCTACTGAATTAACCTTGCCATATGCCTATCAACAAAACTGATTCTTTCCAGAATAGCTAATTTAGTGGAGTGATCTACAGAGCTAAACACAACATAAAGCATTAAATCTCTCTTTACTATTTATGTTTCACAACAGGAGTGAGTCAATTGCCTTCTTTTATTGTTCTAAAAATTTAACTTCATAATGGGTTTTCATATTTGGTTTTCAAATTTGACTACTTCTATTAGATAGCTTAAGTACTCAAAAGACTAAATGAATTGGAAACATTTCTAATTATTGGATTAACCATGTTATAATCCTACTGACAAAACTAACATCTTCATATTACTATTCATGCATATATAACAGCAGTCTTTCAGAACTAAAGTTCTATTAGCTAATCTTCTTTCAAATTCAAACTTCCAATTTATTAACTCAATTGATATTCACAAAATTAGTTAGCAGAAGGAAATATTGGTATTGCGATTGGTTTACTGACATTTTAGGTTTTTATTTTGATAGCCTCCTTAATGGATTCAAAAATATTCAACTCCAGACTTGATTTTCAGATTGACTATTACTAATAGCTTAATTGTTCAAAGGTTAATTAAATTCTTACATTTCTAGCTACTGCCTTGATCAAACCATTTGTTCAGAGATGAATCTAACTATTTTCAGAAACTGTTCATTTACCTACAACACATCTTCTCTGAGTAGAAAAGCTAGAACTAAAGACCCTTCAATTCAAACTTTCAAAATGGCTAACTCACTGAAAATAATCTAATAGAAATTTACAATATTTAGAAGCAACAAACAAAGGTTAAACAGGAAGGTTATACTGACATTTCTAGTTTTTCTTCTACCCCTTTCTCTTCTCTGTTCCATGTCTTACACTGAAATTTCTTTTTAAATGTGTTGCAGCTAAGATTACCAATTCAATTATTCATTTGCTAATTATCTTTAGGTTACTGTTTAAGTAACTAAAATACTATTCTAGACTAAAATAATCTAATAGAAATTTACAATATTTAGAAGCAACAAACAAAGGTTAAATAGGAAGGTTATACTGACATTTCTAGTTTTTCTTCTACCCTTTCTCTTCTCTGCTCCATGTCTTATAATGAAATTTCTTTTTAAATGTGTTATGACTAAGATTACCAATTCAATTATTCATTTGCTAATTATCTTTAGGTTACTGTTTAAGTAACTAAAATACTATTCTAGACTCCTATTAACTCAAATTTCCAGTAGCTAATTTAATTATCTGTTTGTTAATCAAATTTTCAGCGATTAAATAATTAAGCACAATACTTAGCATAAAAGGATTAGTCATCTTACAGGAAGTATAGGTTTTGTCAGTTCATGCATCCTATAACAGGGAAATTTCTAAATTGAACAACTACCATCTAATTCATATTAATTCAATCCTTCAACTTTTTGCTAGATCATTTAGGTGACCTAACAACATTTACAAGATTTACTAATATAGGTTGGTTTGACAAAAGAGTTGTACTGACAATTCAAATTTTCAGCTGACATCTTATCTATTCATTAATTCATACAAAGAGCCTTTGCAATTTGACAACTAAGCTTCTTATTAACTTAATCATTCATTTGCTAATTATACTTAAGATCAATTAGTCACCTCCTTCCAGTTCATCGGTTTTCGGTTGTTCTACAGCCCATCGACACAGAAAAAGACAGAGAGGGCTGTGCATAGGGGAGTTCGGGTGTGGGTCGTCGCCGGCGAAGGCGTCGTCGGTGGAGGCGAAGACGGTGATGCCGGCGCCGTGCTCGTCGGCCTCGAAGTTGTCCGCAACGCCGGAGGAGGGTGGAGGTTGAGGAAGGGGAGCTGGGGTGGTGCTTGGGGCGTGTTGACCCGGGCTGGGCGCCACCAGAGCGACGGCGCGGCTAGGGCCGAGGGAGACGGCGGCGACGGTGGCACCGACAGAGCCATTGGGGCCGGGGAGCTGGAGGAGGCGGCCGGACAGCGAGGCGGCGCGAGCTCCATCCAGAGCGGAGGACTCCGTGTGACGGCGACGGCAATGACAGGGGCGGTGGCGGCTTGCGAAGAAGGGCCTCGGCCAAGGCGCGGCCGGAGGAGCGCCAGCGAGCCAAGGAGCCATGGGAAGCCGGGAGGTGGTGCGGCGGCGAGGGCGGCGTCGACGACCAAGCGGGTGTGGAGCTCCATGTGGCGGCGGCGGCCTGGTGAGGAGGGGCTTCGGTGGCTCAACAGCGACGCGTGGAGGAGGCGGCGACCAGGGGAGGCAGCGCCATGGAGCAGGGAAGCCGAAGGAGGCGGCCGGCGGTAGGGGAGGCGGTGCCATGGGAGAAGGGCGGCAACGCCATGGAATAGGAGGAGGTGAAGAAGGAGATTTGGGGGAAGAGTAGAAAGGAAGACTACCTGTTGGTGTTGACCGAATGGGGGGGAAGAAAGAAAAAGTGAGGCGCAAGAAGCTACGAGATGGGGGCGTGGGCGTGCGTCTTGGGCTTGCTTCGCAACAACGATCTTGGCGCGTGTCCCATGCTTCAAATGGCGAAGAGTGTGGTGGAGAACCGCCACGGACCCTCTTGGTGGTGAGAGGAAAAGAAGTGGAGTTTCAGTTTTCGGACAAATGATTGATGGCTAAGTGAATTGTTAAATAAAGTTATCGGGCTCCAAAAATTATTAAAATTTTGAGCGTGTTTCGATATATTGTAAATTTTTATACAACTGTTTGAGGATTTTATGTTCTATGTATATTTTTCTAAAAATTATGTTCATGATTTATTTACTTATTTAAAATTCATTTAAAGTGTATATTTATGAATTAAGTTTGAATTTTTCTCATGGTTAATTTGGATTCCAAAATTTTGGTAAAGTTCATTTTATTCATGATAATTATTCTAGTATTTAAATAAATTGTTTTTCAAAGATTTTTATGAGTTTTTATTTCAACTTTCTTTTGTGACTTGAGTTTGAGTTAGAGGTTTACATTGGATTTTAAAATTTTCAAATGCATAAATTATGCACATGCTCTAAAGATAATATGAAATGCATATAATTACTATTTATTAAAATTAGGCTGTTACAATAACCGTGGACATGGATATTCGAATAGTTTTATCCCTACAATGGTGTACATCTTTACCCACACGACTTGATTAGCCCATAAGCCTCTAGATAATGGCACACTTCCTTAGGCATGCCTACCGGGGAAATCAAGACTCGGTATTTTTCAGCAAGACGATCTTATTGAGTTGAACCACCCTTTCGAGACGAGATCCCGCTCAGTACAAGCTATTGATAGAACCTGCTAAGTGGTGCACGCAAGTTGTGTCGGGAGTCCGATAAGACTGCTGAAACAATGGCAGTTAGTCTACGGAGCTAAGATTCACAAATTTTGCTCCGAGAAAGGGTACTGGAAAACGTTGACTGTGCCAGTCACACTACATGCCGGTTAGACTGGACCAACAACTACGGTTAGACCACAACACACAGAGGCAGTAGGAAATCGTACTGCAAAACATTGACCGGTGCGGTTAGACCGCACACCTGGTCAGACCGACCTCTTGCTTGTGGCCAGTTCAACCAGAAGTTCATGTCAAAGAAAGACATGAACAAGATATCAAATTATGAGATAAATTGAGCATCCATCTAAGTTTGAGCAATGTGGCACATTTTGCTATCAAGTTACTAGCCGAGGAGCTTCTTAATAGTACCACTACCTACACTAGCAATACTATCTTTAATCCACCAAACACCTAGACCGGTAAAAACTATGAAAAGGTCCTTAGCCAACTATTTACCTTTGCCTTGGGCTAGATCATCTTGATGTCCATTCATCGGGTGCCTTTTGTGCTCTTTTTCAACTCCGGGACTAAACCTCTCAATTTCTTGATAAAACATGTTAGTCCAATCAACATGATTGTCGTTAACTACCAATGCTGAAATCAACGTACTAACACAAGTAATATGTGGAGCTTGGTAAGTTAACAAAGGAAACAATCAAAATTCTAGACTTTTGTCAAGTTAAGTAATAATCCAAACTAGAATTCAATTGTCTAGTTGCTGATCACAAGATATCAGCGAAGTGTATAGCAACTCACACACAAAGATAGATGAAACTTGATGCAAACAAATGAATAAGCTAGTTGAGAGCAATCTGAACATTGAACTAGCTTGTATTGCAACAAGTATGGAAAGACACTTAGCTAGTGCAACAATGAATACGAGGGCACAAGATTGCACAAAATAAGTGTATGCTCACAATTGGACCAACAAGTAACGGGGTAATATGCTCAAAAGAGTGGTTCGGCCATATGTTTTCTTCTTTTCTTTCTCTTTTGGTTCTGTTTTCTTTTCACTTTGCTCAATGGACGAATCAAGAAAACACAATCAATGAGTAAAGACTTCCCACCTTTCGGTTTTGATCTAATTGCAAGTATACAATATGTAAGTGCAGCCCTAAGCAACAATTCTAGCTAGTCTCAAATAGGCACAAAGGGTTCGCAAAGGATGAATGGCTATCAAAAATTGCACAAAATAGAATATAAGTGAAGCTTCTTTCGGTGTTTGTGAAAAAAAAACAGTAAACAAATAAGCTATCAAGATGATATGTAGTTAGTGCTAGGGTTTGGTCAAGCATGCAATTACCACCTTTTAGTTTTGAAGTGCAATCAACAGCAAGAGATGATCTCAATTGGAGTTATGCGACTAAGAGCAATGGAGGAAAAATCCTAAACATATGGCAATGCACTCCGTTTTGAAACAAATTGAAACCCTAGATTGATATTTTATGTAGGCAAACGGCTAGAAAACATAAACCCTAACTTGATTGTTTCTGTTGCAACAAGGATAGGCAATTTGTAGCAAGCACTCTCGATTAGGGTGTTGATTTTTTTTTTCTTTTTTGCATGTGGCTAGAAACCCTAGAGTGATGCTTTCGGCAGCAAGAGTGCAACATGGGTTGCAATGTGTGGTGCTAGCTATATATGCACTCGGCTAGGACAAGCAAAGCATGTGGCTCAGTTTGATGCTCACGGTAGCAAGCATCCAAACAAGGAGAATCTGAAACCCTAATTTAGCCTAATCAACATATCAAACTGAAACAAGAAATCAAACTGAGATTGTAGATTAAAATCAAAGATTAAAGCTATGCAAATGAATTAGAACAGCAAGCTAGAACAAAATAATCTAATGAACTAGAACTTGACCTAACTCACTAAAATTTCAAATTAATCAAAAGGCTAAAACTATATTTATTTTTGTTTGCTATTTCTGGTAGGGTGATAAATCAATCTAACTAAAGGATAGAAATTTTCACCACACAACTGAAGCTCTGATACCAAGATGATACAGAGTGTCCTGATCTCGCGATGACAATGGATATACGTAGCATGAATATAACTCAAGGGTAGCAATACAATCTGAAATTGGGCAATCTTGTGTCAAGCACGAAACCTCCACAACAGCAATCGCACCACAACTGTCACGATAATCCAATCCAGACAACTAGCACGTTGACCATGACCGATCAATCTAAGAAAACTCCAAGAATTCGTAAGAACAATAGATAGCAAGAACACATAGTTCTTCTAAAGAACAAAACAAATCTACTAATGTAATCTGAATGTCAATCATGAAAATTTGTGCCCCCTTGGCCGACGCACACACCTAAATAGGGAGCCCCCCGCCTCCTAGTTCGAACGAACAAGCCATGAGCCAAGCCCAACTCTAATTCGGGCTCTCGAGACTGAAAACAACTCCTAAATGCAAACGATTCGAACTCTAGTGTTTAAACTAGGTGTTATTCGACCTAAATACTAGGCATGCAAGTCCACTTCAATTAGGATTCAAACCCACTTCAAATTCGGAATTGAATTGGGCTGGAATTCGGATTTGCTTGTCAATGTGAACTCTAATTCGAATTCCCTTGTCCCATAGACCTCCTCCTTGTCTGTAGCCCCCCCCCCTCTTGGCCCATGTGGTGCTCCACCTTGACCCATGTGCCCTCGCTTGGCCGACTTGGGCCTTGGCCCATGCTAGCCAATGCGGAGCCTCCCTCTTCTCCTCTCTTCTTGCTTTGCCGAGTGGGCTTCTTTCCTTCTCTCTTGGCCGAAGGCAATGCAAGTGCATGGATGTACTCCCTTGTGGTGTCTTCCTCCCTCACCTCCCGCTGGTCACCTTGTATACATCTAGCAATCCTACAATCATCAGCATCATTGTTCTTTTATGCAAGAATGAAATCTCAAGTGTAGGTGCTGTTATGGAAGTGTAAACCGTATGGATGTCCTCATCAGAAGGACTCAACGACAGCATGATCCGACCACCGGGCTTCCATTGAGAAGGAGGAAAAAGGCATGACACCTAGGTCAGGCATAATGCCTACAAGAGGCAAACCACCTACGCTACCTGTAGTAGACGAAGGAGCTCCTTGCTTAGCGCTGGAGTAGAGACCAATCGACGCTGCGACGAGGACGAGGACGACGATGACAATGGACGACACCGCAACGAAGGAGAGGTCCATCCATACACATGAGGAAAACGGGACTTAATAGGCTAGTGTTGTACAAGGGGTTGGGTCCTTCACCATGCCTGACATAGATGCTGGCAGAACACCAGAGGAGGGGAGGGGCTGGACTGAGCAGATCTAGGGAGAAAATTTGAGAAGAGAAAGGAGGGTGATGAGCTCCTTGAGGCATCTAAATCATAGTTATTAAACCCAACCCAGTCATCGACTTGGCTAAGGTATCGAGTCTAGGTCACTGGTCGGACCAATGGGCCAACAGTCAGACCGCACGTTTTATTAAAATATGTTTTAGTATGTACACCATGTAAAAAATGCATATGTGAATATAAAATATTAAACCTCTACAAATATGCAATTCTAATTACATTTAACGTAGCACAAAATGATTAAAATGTTCTACTTTTGTTAATTTATTATGGTATTATGGAAGCAAAGCTAAACAGAGAATAGAGTGGAGTTGCCAGCCGAAATAAGGGAGTGAGAAAGACGAAATTTTTTATGTGAACATGCCCTTCAGTCTTGTCTTGAAAAGCTCTTTCATATATAGAGTTTCTTCTTTATTGGCCTTATGATCAAAACCCAACTAGATCAAGCAAAACCGACTGGATCAGCCGGATCAATAAAAACCCAGCCAAGTTTTCCCATGTCAATTACATCTCCGGTCTTGTGAGTGACCTGCCCGGCGAAGCCTCTTGAGTCCAAGTTTTTCTGAGTTTTATAACTATGATCTAAGTTCTAACCATCACATTGTCTAGTTAGCCCTTGATAAATGTTCTGTTTGATATACTGTTGCTTCGAGGATAGAACATGGCAAAACTGGAACTGGAATCCTGTAAAATATCTCCAGATTACAATCACTTTCTAAGGTTGCAGTTGCAAGCTATTGTCGACAAAACTGCCCTATATATGCTTAGTGTTTAGCACTGCATCTTGGACTTCCGTCATTCCATATAAAAGTGACAAAAGGTTATCTTGAAAAACTGCATCATAATATTACGATCTTATTAGGTTTTACTAATATATTAGAACACAAATTGCTGCTCCAAATTGTATTTTGGAGGATAGCAATGCTCACATTAACAATTCTTCTTTTAATTTTTGTGACCGGAGGAAGTACCTCTTGCCATACAATACCACAGCTATACTGTAAATCACGAGGAAATTTAACAGATTCCACACAAATAAAAAAATATATATGTTTTCCTATAAAGAAAATGTTTTTTCTGCGCAGACCGAGCATTTCATCTGGCCAACTGTTGGATATAATTTTCGCAGTTTCTTCACAAATTACAAACTAAACATGATAATTCACATATAATACCAGCAATATAATACATCCCAATTGTCCTTGCTTGGGGGGCAATAACATGCAGATGTCGCCTTGTTCATCCTCATTGGGACGTCGGAAACTCTAGTAGTGGCAACCGAAGGGCTCTTGTTACAGTGTGTATATGGGCAAGAATTCTTGAACCCGACTAGTAAACTAACTTGATCCTTGTCTTTGAATTGCAACAACCACCTCGTTACAACGTGCACATCTGTAAGAACTTGTAGCTGCACATCGTGTTCGTAGACAATAATAACAATACCTAAAAACAACAAATAATTTGTGTATAGCAAAATTCAACACAAAAAAGTTGACACTTGAGATATAATAAGAGTGGCATAATAGTCAAGGAACTTAGGAAAGATTAGTCGTTCAGAAATCAGCAGGGTTTGGAAACAAACATGCAGGCCAGATTTTTCAACTCACATGTGCACGATTGCTGATTCATATAAAAACTACGCCGATTGACCTTTCACACTCCAGTATTGATTGACCTTTCACACTCCAGTATTGAATCAATTCGTATACAACCTTATATCAAGATGGGAAGGATTTGTACAGTATTGAAACCTTCATTTACGAATCCAACTTGAATTTCTTAATTTTTAAAAACACTACTTGCATTTATTATATTTACCAACACTACATGTATTTCGTAGATTCAACTTCAGTGATGCACTGGAATATTTAGATGGAAAGTGATAAGAAAGAGAGTACCTGTGATGACATGGGAGTGCTATAAAGGGAATGCTAAGACTGGAGCGACATATAGGACAGTCTGCTTCATCACCAGAAGAACTTGCTGATTTATCTTTGGAGAAAGGAAGGAGGAGCTTCTTTGCTGAGGATGAGTTTAAGAGGGGAAGAAGCAAAAGCAACATTTCCTGCACAATTAAGCAATGTCAGCCATCACTTCATGTTGGCAGTAAGTAGAGCAAAGTCCTGCTGTGTCACGCCCTGGGAGGGAACGCAACCGATAGCTGTCGAATACCGGAGGCGGGGCCTTGGAGCCCTGCGCTTAAACGGTGCCGTGATTGCAGCTCGATGCGCAGGAGCTCAACAAGAACCCAACCGAGAGAGAAAAAGGAAGAATCAGACAATTTCTGCTTGCGCTTTATTCATAATCTCATTGCCCTTATATAGATGGTTTACAACTAAAGATAGAAACCAACTAGAGATAAGATCTTTAAACTTCCTAATTTATCTTAAACTTCCTAAAAGTCCTAAATGGGCAAGAAAGGAGCCGTGGCCCTTAGGCTGGGCCGGCTTTTGGTGCATTACTTGCAGCTGCAGCCCTAGGCCCACGTCGCCGGTGATACTAAATTCCCCACATGACATGCTGAACACCAAGTCATTACCAAAAAACATCAAATAAAGTTTTAACTTAAATGACACTACACAGGGTTTTTGTTAAGTTTGAATTGGCAGTCTTTGTCCACTCTAGTAATCTAGTTAACATCCACATCACCAATCCATTATTAGGCTGATTAAATAATCCCTAGTAGTGGAAGGTAATTGAATAATATGGGCAGTTCAAATCAATAATTACAAGCGTTTCATTGCATAAAATAAAATAGTAAAGGGGCTTACAGTGCAATCTTGCCTTACCAACAAAACAAAAGGTTTTCATTATTTCAACTAATTGTGATGTATTCTATGTCAAGATAGTATGCATTCACTATCTATTATTTAATATGCTAAACTACAAATAGACCCATCCATGAAGGCATCAAGGCAGTAAGCTGTACAATATTTCTGCTTCCATTATTGTACAAACCTCCATGGGTAGAATTTGGATCATGAAACATGCAATGCTATTTTCACTGGGGCAGAAAGCATATGCTATTAATGTTTATTCAAACTTTCAAACTAGCATTTTAGTATCTCCAGATTAACCAACTAATTTAACTACAGTGTATAAGCATTTGCTAGGTAAAATGTAAGGATGGGGAAAATGTTGGAGAACTACACTGTCACATCCCTGTGCTGGAACGCAATGCTTATGTTATGGCACAAAATCTATGGTGCGGGACTGCAACAAAAACATGCGTGAACAGTGCGCGACACTGTAGCAATGACACGTAAACAGTACTCGGGTACTGTAGCACTAGGATTAGGGAAGGGTTACCTTCCCCAATAAGAATATTTATTTCCCTAGATAGCTGATTAGTTTCCTTGTATAGGAATTAGTTAATTGGAAAGGTTATCTATTAGTTAGGAAAGTCATCTATTAGACTGATTTTATCCATAATTGTTAGAAGAGCCCTCTATATAAGGAGGCCTATTGTAATCGTTGGTATAAAGCAAGAAGAACAAAGAAACAATATTTCATCCCCGTCTGTCTATCTTCCTCCTCTAAAATCCCTCCTCTTTCAAGCCGTCGTCGTCCGGCCGTCCTCCCGGCGGTGTTTACCCTGTTATGAACCAAGGTTCATAACAATTTGGTATCAGAGCCAATTGTAGCCCTTTCTACCATGATGGGCGACGAGGGTTTCGATTCCGATGCCGAAGAACTGAAGGCCATTAGGAGCCTCTACACTGAGCTTCGCTCAGGAATCCAAGAGTGCACGAGGCTCGCGATGGAGCTCAAGGCGGAATACATGAAAGAGAAGAGGCAGCGTACCGCTGCGCTGGTTGTGCCACCACAACCAGCGACACCTCCACTCACGGCCGCGCCTCCACTACCGGTGTCACATATGGAGGTGGCTGAGGTGCTGTCGGCGTCGACCGCGCTGCCAACACCCTTGGCTCCACCACCAGTGGTACTTGTTCCACCTCCAGAGACACTTCCAACACCACCGGCGACGCCTTCGCTACAAGTAGCACTGCCACCGTCGGTGCCCTCGGCAGGGAGGAAGACCGTCGCGGTTTCACGGTCTTCTCCTTGTTGTCGACCAACGTCGTTCCTACAGAGGTGCAAAACACGACGGATGCCTTGTAGGGGATTGCGACGCCGTCACGCCTCTCTCAACACCGTCGCGCTCCGTGGTAGGAAGGGTGTCGCTGTTGCCCCACGTCGGTTGCCCATGCCCCTGACGACTCCTGTGACGTCAAGCCACGTCAAGGGGTTGTTGCCTATTGGAGGTTCGTTGCTCCTTCTCCACGTGATGCGACGTCATCATCGCGCCCTTTCGTCGCAATGAGGATGCGAAGGTATTAGTCCGTGGCCACCACCTGACAGCTCGAGGATGAGCTGTCTCGCCGAGAGGAGTGTAATGTTATGGCGCGAAATCTATGGTGCGGGACTGCAACAAAAACATGCGCAAACAGTGCGTGATACTGTAGCAATGGCGCCTGAACAGTACTCGGGTACTGTAGCACTAGGATTAGGGAAGGGTTACCTTCCCCAATAAAAATATCTATTTCCCTAGATAGCTGATTAGTTTTCTTGTATAGAGATTAGTTAATTGGAAAGGTTATCTATTAGTTAGGAATGTCATCTATTAGACTGATTTTATCCATAATTGTTATAAGAGCCCTCTATATAAGGAGGCATGTTGTAATCGTTGGTATAAAGCAAGAAGAACAAAGAAACAATAGTTCATCCCCGTCTATGTCTATCTTCCTCCTCTAAAGTCCCTCCCCCTTCAAGCCGCCGCCTTGGCCGTCCGCCCTCCCGGTAGAAGCATTCTGTTATGAACCAAGGTCCATAACAGCTTAGGTGTGGGAAACGGGTGGTTTCGGCCCTAGGCCTCCACATCCAGGAGAAGGCACAGAGAAGAAGATGCGGGTAAGGAAGAAGAAGAATGGAAGTTGTAGGAGGAAGATTGATTAACTCTTGCTTGATCTATTCATAATCTCCACCTCTGTATATACAGAGGTCTACCAAACCGACTAGGGAAGAGTCCTGCCTAATATTACACGAATCCTACTCTGATTCCTAATGTAACTTGACTCAAAACTATCGAAACATGCTAAATAAGTTCCTACTAATACTAACACTCCTATATGAGTACGTTTTCCGATTGTACAACAGTTGTCCGCAATCTCCGACATTGATATGGTATGCCATACATGACATCTCTCCTCTCCTCCAAAAACAGCTCGTCCTCGAGCTGAAACGAAGGATATTGGCGACGAAGTTCTTCAACTGATTCCAAGGAAGTATCAGCATAAGGTAGACCGACCCATTGCACCAAGACTTCCCACGAGCCTTTCGAGCGCGAATCACATGACGTGGGACTGGACAAACCTGACCGTGGTGTAATTCAGGCAATGCAGGAGGACTTATCAGTGGCTCTTTGGTAAGGCTTGAGGAGACTAACATGAAACACGTCATGTATGCGGGCTCGAGACAAGAATTGCGGTGATACGCCATGACCCAATTCTATCCAGCACCAAATAAGGCCCATAAAAACATGGAGCCAGCTTGCAATAAGCTTGAACTGCTATGGATGCGGCTTGTCAATGGTGTAAACAAAGCCAAACCCAATGTCCGATGGAGAACTCGAGTGCACGGTGTTTCATATCATATTGGCGCTTGTAGCACTGCTGGGCATGAAGGAGTCGGTCCTTAACATCAGTGATGAGCTGATCACGATCGCTCAATAATTCATCAACTGCAGCCATAGGGGCAAGGCACTGTAGGGACGAAGAGATGGAGGGGCTCGGCCATATACCACCTTAAACGGCGTCTCCCGCAAGGATTGAAAAGACATATTATAACAGTATTCCACCCACAGAAGGCAACGCAGCCATTGACGCGGCCGATTGTCTATCAAACATCGAAGGTACGATCTTATTTACTACCTTGGTCTGACCATCTGATTAAGGATATAAAGTTGAGCTAAGATTAATTACATCCGAAAGTTGCTAGTGAAGATACGTCCAAAAGTTGCTAGTGAAGATAGAATCACGGTCGCTGACAATGGAATCAGAAAAACTATGCAAGCGCACTATCTCATCGAAGAAGATTCTTGCAACTGAACTAGCTGTATAAGGATGGGACAAGGGAACAAAGTACGTGTACTTGGAAAAATGATCTACCACAGTTAATATGACATATTTTCGATTGACTTTCAGCAATCCCTCGACAAAATCCACAGATATGTCGCTCCACACATAAGATGGAACCTCCAGCGGCTGAAGCAACCCAACGGGGTGCAACAGTTCCAATTTATTTCGTTGACACACTGCACATGCCCGTACAAAAATTTGCACCATGGCGCGCATATGAGGGATGTGGAAATCTGCTCTGAGTCGATGTAAAGTCTTATGCACACCTTCATGTCCGCTATCATGGGCTAAGGAAAGAACAAGCTGCAGGCTAGCAGAAGACATTGGAACACGAACATGCCCATAAAAAAGAACTAAGCTGTCACTGAAACTCCAAGGCAAGCTTAATTGGCCGACTACAATCTGCAGGTGCCTCTTGCCGCAAGTCATCAAAAAGAGCCAAGTGAGGCGCCGACAGCACCAAAAGATTCTCATCTGCTGCTTCCATGTTACGGTGATAGAGAGCATCAGCGACAATGTAGTGTCTTCCCGGCTTGAATTCAACGTGAAAATCATAGCCTAAAATTTTGCTAATCAATGGTGTTGTGGAACTGTAGATAAGCATTGATCAAGCAAAAATTTGAGACTATAATGATTGGTACATACCACAAACGGATGACCCCAAACATATGGTCACCAGTGCCGAATAGCTTGTACCAATCCAATAAGCTCCAGTTCATATGCTCCTAAATTAGCATGGTGATGAGCAATGACCCTGCTAAAGAACGCCACAGCCCCAGTTCCTTGATGAAGGACGGCACCCAGACTGGTTCCGGAGGCGTCACATTTGATCACAAACTCCTTGCTGAAATCTGGCAACTGCAAAACTGGTGCAGATGAGAGGGCTTCCTAGAGAGCTTTAAACGCATTGGTAGCGGCCCCTGTCCAGTGAAAAGCTTCTTTCCTAAGCAACTTTGTCAAAGGTTCGGCTATGGCTCAACCCTTGGATGAACTTCCTATAGTAGCCCTCAAGACCTAGAAACTCGCGAAGAGTGCGTACTGTTTTCAGGACTGGCCATTCCTGTACAGCCTGCACTTTTTTCTTATCCATGGCGACACCGGCTTCTAATATAAAATGACCCAAATTGGAGACAGATTGTGTTCCAAAGGAACACTTAAGACTTCTTAAGAAAAAGACAGTGTTGCTGCAAGATGTGGAGGACTGCCGGACATGATGGAGCTTATCCGTGCAAGAATTGTTGTAAATCAAGATGTCGTCAAAGAATACCAAGACAAAGCGACGTAGAAAGGGATGGAGAACCTCATTCATGAGAGCCTGGAATGTCGCCGGAGCATTCGTCAATCCAAAGGACATCACCAAGAACTCGAAGAGTCCATCATGTGTCTGGAACGCCATCTTCTCAATATCCATTGGGTGCATCAGCACTTGATGATACCTAGAACGGAAGTCCAAGTTTGTAAAAAAAAATTGTGCCATGTAAGTCGTCCAAAAAGTTCATCCACGACCAGTATTGGAAACTTATTCTTGATAGTCTTGTCGTTGAGGGCGCGATAATCAACGCAAAATTGCCATGATTTGTCACTTTTCTTGACAAGCAACACCGGAATGGGACAGATGATGCCTTGCCGCACCATCTCATCACACTATCGTTCGAGCTCGTCCTTCAAGTGTTGAGGATAGTGGTAGGGTCGAACCTGGTAATAAGTGAATATGGTGACTCCAATGGCGGCGTTTAGGCGGCAGCCCGGTGGGCTCGGCAAAAATGTTGGTGAAACCGTCCAACAACGTGGTCATAAGGTCCCCGCCAGTGCATTGGAGGGTGACGGACGGTGCTGATGGTGTTTCGACGCCAGACCACACACTGTGATCCCTCTGCCAGAACATCGTCAACTTGGAGAAATCCCAGAGTATCGGCCCAAGTGTCGCGAGCCATTGGACCCCAAGAACGACATCGAACTCATTGAGGGGTATGACATAGCAGTCCATGACAAACGAGTCCTTGCCGATCTCTAGGAGCAGGGCGCGACCAACAACCGAGCTCAAGATGCGATCGTCACTGGCCACAGTGACTTGCGTCCTGTGATTGGTACGCATCTAAACGTCGTGACGTAATGCCGCGTCCTCACCTGATGAAGTTGTGCATCGACCCCGTATTGAGCAGCACCGTAAAGGGGACACCGGCTAGCTACACCTTTAGCTGCATTGTTTGGCTGGAGCGTGGTTTGATGCCCGTCAGTGCGTACAAAGAGATGCTTGGTTCCCCGTCATCCTCGTTGCTTCGATCATGATCATCCACGACACTTGGAGACAAAAACTGGAAAAGCAGCTTGCAATTGTGATTCGGCGTGAATTTGTCATCACAATTATAACACAAACGGCTTGTCGACGAGCCAGCATCTCATCTACCGTGAGCCTGCCAGCGTGGTGCTGCAGCCAGAACGATCGCCTTGGTGGCTGTTACAGTCGCCGGAGTGGACATGACAGTAGTCCCTGGCATGGCCGTCAGAGTAGTGTCCTGTGGCACGCGTGGTGACCAAGTGGCGCGCGCCTAGTGCGTAGTGATGGTCGACTGCTGGACCACGGAGGCCGCAGCTTGCGCACGACACTCATACGCTCGTGCTAAGGCCATCGCCATTTGAAGACTTCCTTGGTTCTGCAACTCGACGTTCGTTCGGGTCGGTTCGACTAATTCTGGTGTAAACATCTAAACTTGTCGCGGTTGCAGGTGCTCGGCTTAACAAAGTATGGCGAGGAACATGGCCTGATAGTCCTCCGCCGTCCCTGTTTGGCGCAATTCCTTAAGTTTGTCAAGTGGATCATGCCGAATAGATGGTCCAAAACGCAGGTTGATGAACTCCTTGAAATTGCGCCAATTGGGCTTGCCGTCATCACGCTCAAGTTGGAAGTACAACTATTGCACAACCCTGGTGAGGTGATACAAGGCGAGCCACACCCTGTCTGCCTCCGATGTTCTCTGCCATGAAAAAAATGCTCGCAACGCTGCAACCATCCGAGATCTTTCTTGCCACCGTATGTCGAAAATTCTAGCTTGTGGACCCGGGGAGCTTGGTCTCGTTCCCCCGATGATGTGTTCTGTTGTTGGCGTTCGCGATTCATGTCGACACTAGTAGCGGGTCATTGCCAACTGATCGCTATTCCAGGATGGCCAGGCAGCCCTCCAGGTGACCCTGAACACCGCAATGGATACAATCAAGCTTGCGCTCATCTCTGTCATGAACGTCGTCAAGTCAGCGACTTGCTCAGTCAGTGTAACAATCTGCGTGTCGTTGGCCATCTCGATACTTGAGCCGTCCAAGATTGACTGCTCTGATACCAAGTTGTCACGTCCCGTGCCGAAACGCAATGCGTAGATGTGGGAAATGGGAGGTTTCGGTCTTGGGCCTCAACGTCCAGGAGTCATGTTGCTATAAATCTCAGTGGAGAGGAGGCACAGAGAAGAAGATGCAGAGAAGGAAGAAGAAGAATGGAAGTTGTCGGAGGAAGACTGATTAACTCTTACTTGATCTATTCATAATCTCCACCTCTGTATATATAAAAGGTCTACCAAGCCGACTAGGGAAGAGTCTTGCCTAATATTACACGAACCCAACTGACTCCTAATGTAACTTAAAACTATCCAAACTTGCTGAATAAGTTCCTACTAATACTAAAACTCCTAAACGACTACGTTTTACAATTGTACGCCAACTGTCCGCAATCTCCGATGCTGATACGGTATGTCGTACATGACATACACATTCACAAGGAAGTGATAGGTCTATTATGTTTTGGCACCCAACTTAGGCATGCAAAAATACAGATGAGATGGAAAACCAAACCATGTATCTGAGTGAGTATTAATATTTAGCTAATAAAATTGACCCTGGATTTGATGCACTATTAACATTAACAGAAAATTACTTTTGGCGTATGACAGGAATATTAGAACTTAGCCCAAATTTTCAGAAATATATGAGATCCACATTAGCTAGACTTAAGGGTTCACTATCTATACACTCAATGCAAAAGCCAAGATCCACTTCATAAGCTAGAATTTTTTTTTTTGGGGGGTGGTGGGGGGTGTCTATTTTGAGGTTGAGGTTAACCTCACCAAGTGCTGCCACGTGGTGCCCCTCCCTTCACTCCCCCTTCCCTTCCCGTTTCCCACCCGCTTCTTTCCCCTCTACACAGAAAAATTCGATTTGAAACTTTTGGTCAAAAACTTTCGATTCAAAAAACTCAGTTCTAAAACTTTCAATTCAGCCGAAAACTTCGATTCAGAAACTTTCTGTTCGAAAACTTTCGATTAAAAAACTTTCAGTTCGAAAACTTTCGATTCAAAAAAATTCTGGATGGAAAAGGGGGGAAGGGGATGCTGTCACTTGTCGTGACGAGAGAGGTTTGAAGGGTAAGGGAAGTGGGGGAAGGAAAGGGAGAGGAAGGGGGTGCACACTACATGTCGAGACAAGAGGGCGTCCTCACCAAAGAATTTGAGGATAACCTAAAATTAGCAAAACCGAATTTTAAATTACCAACTACATGTCAGGCAAGCACATGACCGCAAGAAAGAGATTTACCGAAAACTCATTCCAAACCAGCTGCCGATTCATGTATTCAAAGCTTACTGCTCTGTTCATGTTGGGGCTCCCGTAAACAAGTCTTGCTTTCAGAATCCTCTCCACAATAGTTTTATACCTGTATAAGCACATAAGCAAAGCTCAAAATCATGTGCGATAACATACAGAGTTCATATTCATCGAAAAGCCAGCATGATGATTATGTCTAAAAAATATAGAATAGTTATTCATTTCTTACAAACTATATTAATCTAGCTCATTCAATGTACACTATATGGTCATTGAGGTCGATATGTAATCTTAGTGGACTGCGGATGTTGAAAATGTTCAATTTGTTCTATATAGATGGTTATTTATGCCAAAATGGGCATTACTTGCTAAGAGCCTATGAATCAGTGTTCCCCTAGGCGCTAGGCGCTAGTCGGACGGCAGACTAGCTAATCGCCGCCTAGACGCCGCCTAGGCAGGATAAATCGGTTAGGCAGGCTAAGCGGGAGGACTGCGCCTAGCACCTAGCGCCTAGGCGGTGCCTATGCGGCCTAGGAGGGCGCCTAGGGGAACATTGCTATGAATATTGAATAATCAACTATTTCTGAAGTCTGGTGATGCTCACAATGCCTGAATAAATGAACATAACTAAACAGGTAGAGGAAAGATACCTTCCACCATAAAGAAATAACAATAGGTTAAAGAACGAAGCAGCTCTGTATAATCCTTCAGCATGCTGCACCAAGCCCCAAGCACGACGTGCTAGTGGTCTCTACATTATGAAATAGAAGTTATAAGAACAATGAAAACGGAATTGAAGTTTTCAGAATTAAGTTTTAAAAGATCACCTGTTCAGAATCACCCCATCGACGGAAAGCAGAAAAAGATTGCAACCGGGACCATATATATTGGCCACTAACAGTGCTAATACAATACAAGATCTTTTGAGAAACTGAAAGGTCAGGTCCTTCCAAACCTGTTCTGACTGAAAAGCACAAGGAATTCATCAGCTGTTGCTCAGATAATATCACAAACAAACTAGTAGCGTAAATTATCAATGATTAACACATCAGTAGCAAAAATAGACGGGTAGTAAGGTTTCACAGGAGCTCAACTTGGCAAAGCTAACTTTGGTCTGGCTCAGGTCATTTGTAGAGCTTGAGTTCCACATGGGTTTGAATAAAGATAAATAAACTGATTCTAGCTTGATTCTGAAAATCCCAAGTTCCAATTACCAAGTGGGAAAACTAGTAATTAGGATTGGTACACCATTGTGTATTTGTATTAAGTAACTATATGCAGGCATTGGACCATCTGAGGTTCCGTACAGATACTTATATACAATAGGTAGCAAAGTTCATAGTGTACATGTCTGACCTAGTTGGGGATAAAAATGAGAAAGCCTAAAGTTTTGGCACTTATCAGTTATCAAGCAACAACAAATCCCTGGTTGGAAATATAATTTCCTAGCTGATCCAAAAATGCCAATAACTTGTGGGGTTTCAGCAAAAAAAAAAAAAATCAACTACAACAGTCATCTAAATAGTACGGAAATGCGACTTTCGCCTTCAAATACATTGGGAAATAGTTACCTAGAAAGTGTAAAACAACATGTATTTGCACACCAAGTCTTGTTTGCTAAAAGATTAAGCAATTGGATAGGGGCAGCAATTAGGTTTGGTACACCACTATATACTTGTAATGAGCATCTTTTTTAGATGCAGCCATTGGACTGTGTTTATGCTCAATAGATAGCATAAAATCCATAATTTACATGTCCTGAGCTAGCTGTAGACAATGTTACACCCAAGAGACCAGGGCTCAGCCCACTTTTAACATTATATGTGACTCAACCACAGTACATAAGAGTATTCTAATGCAAGGACAATGAACAAATATAAGTGCGTATAGAAGGAGCTGGTAGCCTGGTACGCACTTCACACTTCAGAACAATTTAAAACCTGTTATTATACTCTAGTCTAATCATCTATAACCAGCATGATAAGTAGAAACAAAACCATAAATACATATGAAACATAAATCCGAAAACAGTTGAAACAAACTAAAATAGTAAAATACCTTCTTTTCCTGTGATGGGTGCTGCCCGTTCATCTCTATACCTCAGGTTCATCAGTGCATTCCCTGGGGTTGGCTTGTCAACCCAAATTGAGAACCTCCAGATGAGGAACTCGAGGAAAGCATCGAGTTCAGGCTCATATTGGAATAAGAGTCCTGGCTGATACCAAGGAAGAACGTCAAAACTGAAAGCAGCAACTAGCAATGCACTTCTATTCTGTGCAAGCCATAAGGAACATCGAAATCACCAGAATTAGTAAAGGAAGTACCTTCATCAAAGAGAATACTTTGACTAACTGCTCCTTCAACATGGCGGACATCTCGACATCCAGCCTTGCAGCATCAAACTGGTTGACTCTAGATATTGAAATTGGGATCATGATCTGCATTACACAAAAGAAATTACATTCTGTATTATCCTAACTATGTAGTAACCATTATCCTGCGCATTATGACGAACAGATCACAAATCTGCTTTTTTTTAAGGGAAGATAATTGTTTCACTCAAATGAATGGGAATTTTTGGGACTAGGAACCGCGTAGCACACAAAGACTAGCAAAAATATCCACCAATTTTGCTAACTATGTATACACTCAGGAACCCCAGATCTTCAAAGAATTTAAGATATGTATTTCACTAAGCTCAAAAGCAGCACAACTGTCACCTAAAAGGTCAAAACTTGCATCGATTAGCATCAGAAAATTAATCAATTTATCTTAATAAAAAGACTGACTTTAGAACCTCAAATTTCATAAACACGAGCAATTACACGACAAAAGGAGCTATAATCCCAAGAATGTAGGGGAACCGAACAGTGGCGGATCTAGGATTTGACCACGCCTCGGGCTAAATTCTAATAGACTAACATCTTAATATTAACGCTAATTTCTACCCACACTAGGACACAACAAAAAATAAGCTACAAATGCTTCATTGACATGAAACTTTAGCAAAAATGCTTCAACATAAAATATAATAAGAAAAACATGGCAAAACATAAATAATATAGCATCTTAGAGATACAAATTGAGTACCTAAATAACGAAGATTTCATCCTATTTAGAGATACAAATTGAGTACCTAAATAGCATTCTTTAAGAGTTTTGCTTATTAACAGTATGCACATAATGCACTTATTAACATCCTATTTGGCAAACCACGAGACAAAGAGCCAATTCAAGGTCTACAAGCAGCAAGGCATTACAGCATCCTGTTTGGCTTACTGACTGAAAGTCTATGTACTATGCTCATTGACCCATTACACTGATCTTTAGCTGAACCAATTCAAGGTCTACAAGCACTACAAGCAGTTAAATGAGTCTATGTACTATGCTCATTGACCCATGACACTGAGTCACTGATCCTTAGCTGAACCAAATTGAATGGTTCAATTACCACCTATGGTACCTTAACACATCAATGTATCAGCATCCGGGGAACAAAATTGGACTTCTAAATGCGTTTTATGTAATTTGAACATACGGTGAAAACTGAAAACTACATTTCAGAGAAAACACAACATCCAAAACAGGCAAGGTTAACCGGAGAGCCACTCCTCCATGATTATCCCAATTCCCATCCCTAATTCACAACCAACCATTTCCTACTCCAAGACGCCAAATAGGCAATTTACAATTGATCATCTCGTCGCTAACACGAGGTCACGAGCTAATATACAACTTAACGGGGAGCTAAACTCTCTTAAGAGTCAGGGCAGGGGTCACATAGGGCTGGCTTATTGGATAAGAAACTCAAGGAGTCAGGCACTCAATTAGAGCATACAAAAGCAGCAGAAACCGTAGCGCACCTGAATTGCCGACGACGAGGACGCGCACCTGGACGAAGAAGGCCGCAGGGCGGGGGGCCGGCGCACCTGGGGACGGATGCCGCGGGCGCGGCCGCTGCGCCGGGCGGGGACGGAGGCCGTGGGGCGAGGGCGCGGCGCCGGCCGTCGGGCGGGGACGGAGGCCGTGGGCGCGGCGTGCCGGCGTCGGGTGGGAACGGAGGGCGAGGCGAGGGCGCGGCGCCGGGCGTGGAGGAAGGGAGCGGCGCCGGGCGTGGAGGGAGAGCGCGGAGGGTGGGGCGGCGGGCGAGGTCGCGACTCGTGTGGGAATCGGGAGAATGGGGATCGAGAGGGGCGCCGCCTGCCGCCTGGGCCGGCGTGGATGGGCCGTAGGCGGAATAGTGACTGACTTAAATTTGTTGGGGTCTATATCAAAAAAAATATCACTAATATTTTTGCTAGACCTCGAACTATAGTCTATCCTGTCCGAGATTCAGATCCACCCCTGAAACCGAAGGGATCGGTACCTTGGAGGAATCGCACATCGACTTCCACTGTGGGAGGAGGCGCTAGAACTCGGCGACCCATGCGTCCTGAGGCGGCGGTGGGGTGACAACTCGATGGAGGTAAAGGGGGAGGTTAGGGTTTTAGGGTCAGACATTAGTGGGGTGAGACTATCGTGAGAGAGAGCTCGGAGACGTGCGATTTCCTTAGAGAAGGTCTTGACATCGGGCGGCTTATTCACGGCCGCGCACATGAAGGACTGGCGGCGAAGGCGCTGGATAGGACAACGGTGGCGAGGCCTTGGTGGCAAATGCGACGAGCGGTTCTGAGTCTTTGTGGGTGGACCCGTGGGTCACCATGAGCCGAAGGGGTCCAGCATAAGCCTAGTCCAACCCTAAAATTTGGTTCTTCTGGTTCAATCTAGTCCAAGCCCAAAACAGAGAAGCCTAGGTCTAATCCAAGCCCAAATAAAGGTTTAGGCTTTGGTCCAGACCAAAGCAAAGCAACACCCCAGGCAATAAGAAACGGGAGACACTATTGCCACCGCTCATTGGTGGAGATTGTGATGGTGGAGGTGGCGATGGTGAAGGCTGTGGTGGAGATGGAGGAGGGTTTGTCGGCACGTCTCGTACTCATTGATGCATAGCATGCTCACTTCTGACCGCCTCGCCACCGACTGGTTCTATTCACTAGCAACGACTGCCTGATTGAACATTAGGGCCCTTCGAGTCCTAGTATCGAGACAAGGTAAACAAACACTAGTATTCTAGTATCAAAGACAATTATAAAAGCATGTGTGAATGTTAGTATATCCCCATAATATCTACCAATACATGGTTACCTTCAACCGTTAGCTCTTATGGGACTACTCACGCATCATCATAGCAACCAAGAGCAGAGGATAAATTGATGGGAATATAATACCAACAATCTGAAATAACAAGCATATATTAAACACAATATTGCTGATGTTTTCTGGTACACTAATGGATGAAGGATTACAAGGGAGGGTGGGAAATGGATGAACAATGGTGGAGATGGTGTTCTGGATGCGATGGCTCTCCCTTGGTGTTCCTCTCTTCGTCTATCCATTGTAGATGTGATCTGGCTCTTTAAATAGCAATCTCCTAGGATTTCAGCACTACGAAGGGTTTTGCACCACCATAAAGCCGAATACCACCTTGGACCCTTCACGAATCTTATCTCATTTGATGTGGCAAAGTCGTGGATGCTTCGTACGGTTGGCTTGGACCATACCCCAATCTATACTGTCCTCTAGAGGGTTTGTTCGCATTCCAGAAGCAGATCCGAGAGAACCAAGCTAGAGATGAAGACCTCCAAGAGATCAAGGAAAACTTAAAAAGAGGGAAGGCTCCTGGTTTTTCAGAAGATAAACAGGGAACTCTATGGTTCTAAGAATGAGACTCGTGTCTTGGGATCACCAAGAAATAAAGCAACTCATTCTTAAGGAAGCCCATGAATCTCCATACTCCATCCATCCAGGGAATACCAAGATGTACCAAGACCTAAAAGAGAAGTATTGGTGGGTCAACATGAAGAGAGAAATAGTGAGCACGTGGCACGCCAGACATATGTTAAAGGGTCAAAGCCGAGCATCAAAGACACATCGGTTGCTTGTGCAGCCTCTACCCATACCCGAGTGGAAGTGGGAGCAAGTCGGCATGGAATTCATCACTGGTTTACCTAGGACCCAAACAGGCTATGACTCCATTTGGGTGGTGATTGATCGTTTAACTAAAGTGGCACACTTCATCCCCATCAAGACAACCTTTAGAGTTAGCAAATTGGCATAGCTCTATATGGCCCGAATTGTTTGTTTACATGGGGTACCCAAAAGAATAGTGTCTGACAGAGGTTCTCAATTTACCTCAAGATTTTGGAGAAGCTTGCATGGAGCCTTGGGAACGAGACTCAATTTCAGCACAGCGTATCATCCTCAAACCGATGGGCAGACAGAGCGTGTGAATCAAGTTCTTGAAGACATGCTTAGAGCCTGTGCCTTGGACTATGGGAAAAGTTGGGACAAGAACCTCCCTTATGCTGAGTTCTCCTACAACAATAGCTACCAAGCCAGCTTGAAGATGTCCCCTTTTGAAGCTTTGTATGGAAGACAGTGCAGAACCCCTCTCCTCTGGGATCAAGTCGGTGAGCATTAGTTCTTTGGACCCGAGTTGATCAAGGAAACTGAAAGCAAAGTGAAGCTCATAAGGAAACATTTGAAAGTGGCTCAGTCCTCGCAAAAGAGTTATGCTGACAATCGTCATAGAGACTTGTCTTTTGAAGTGGGAGATTTTGTGTATCTTAGGGTAACTCCACTTAGAGCAGTTAGAAGATTTCAGACCAAAGGGAAGCTGGCACCAAGATTTGTCGGACCATACAAGATCTTGGTGCGGCCAGGTGAAGTCACTTATCAGTTAGAGCTGCCAACCTCCTTGTCTGCGGTGCACAATGTCTTCCATGTTTCACAGTTAAGGAAGTGTCTTCGTGTGCCAGAAGATCAGACCCTTCTGGAGAGCATTGATCTTCAAGAGGACCTAACTTATGTGGAGTGGCCAATCAAGATTCTGGACGTCGCAGAGCGAGTTACCAGGAGCAAGATCGTCCGTTCATACAAAGTCCAGTGGAGCCACCACCCAGAAAGTGAAGCCACCTGGGAGCGAGAGGAAGAACTTAAAGCGGAGTATCCCCACCTCTTTGCTGGCCAAGTCTAAATCTCGGGGTCGAGATTCCCTTAAGGGGGTAGGTTTGTAACACCCTGGTTTTTCAAAGTCTTTGTGATTTTTTTCAAAATAAAAAAAGAACCATTTTGTTATGATGAGAATTCAAAGCTTGAACTTGAGATTTCAAAAGAGCTTTAAAAGACTAACTCGAACTTCAACTAAATCAGTTTGGCTTCTTTTCGAGTTGTTGGAGTTCTCCTTTGCCTTTGTTCGCTCTGTGCTCTCCTTTGGCCCAGTTCGACCTCCCCTTGTCTGGATCAAAGGGTCCAGACCTCCCTCCCCGTTCAGACCATCCCTTCGGTTTTAACCTCCTCTAGGGTCACGACCACCCCCGAGGCGATCTAGCTCGGGTTTGTGTTTCAAACATCCTTGAACTTTGAAATCCTAATTCAGGTCGGTTCCCTCTTCATTTGGACCTCCTCGTGTCCATCTGAACCTCCTTTGGACTTCCCTCGTGCCCGCTCGGACCTCTCACTCAATCCTAACCTTCTTCCCTTGAGGACCGTTCGATCTAAGGTGGACGGCCTGATCTTGTTGGCATTTGGCTGGTCCAAACGTCCTCACAGCAACTAGGAAGGATCTAGCATGAACAATATATATATTTGGAAAGCTTATCAAGTCTACTTTTTAACGGATCAAACGACACATGATTTGGAGCTTTCTATAAAAAGTTATGGCTATTCGAGTGCATGCTACACATTCAGACCGATCAACACGCGAGAGTTGACAAAATTGATGATTCCGCGGTTTGTACGATATCTTGGGAAGATATCTAGCTTTGCCATGACTTTTCAAAGGCTTACAAGAGTCCCTTTCTCAAGTTTCACACAGATTCAAGTCGTTTCAATTAATGAAATTGAAGTTAGGAAAGTTTGGATTCAATTCGGATTCGGAATCAACATCAAAATCGGATTCGGAATCAGCAGTACAGTCTGGATTGAAAAGGTCATAACTTTCACAAACGGAGTCCGATTTGGATGTTCTTGTACTTGTTGGAAAGCTAACTTCAAGCCCAATCCAACGGATACTCGCTTAGCCTCAAATTCATCACGTATCAAAAGATATGTCCAAAACAATGTGACGGTTGTAAACTCAGAGTTTCCTTTTTTGTTTTAGATTGTGTCCGAATTGGAATAGGAGTTCTAATTCTGAAATAGAGTAGGAGTAGGGCCTCTTGGCCAGCCATAAGGTGGAGAAGGGCACTATATATTGAGGGGTAGACCCCTATTGTATCCTCAGACCAGTTTATGCATAAGAATTGAAACATAGCTATTGCTTGTTCTTTTTAAACCAGAGTTCATGTGAGGACTTTGAGAGAGGACTAGACGATCCATTGATTCGTTCTGTAATTCAAGGTCAAGCCGTCATTCCATTGGGAATTGGGGACTTGGCGATCGTCGTTTGTGGTCTCGTGACGATCATCTATCCGGTGTGTTTTGGGCATTTTCCAAAGAGTTGAGGGTTCGTGCATAGGTGCGAGTGTTCAGCTAGCGACATCATCTACTTCACATCATCTATCCATGGTTTCTCACTAAGAAGATCGGGCTTCCCCCGTATCATGTGGGGTCCCAATGTCATACTCTCATTTCTTTTGTTTCTATCCCTTTCTCCCTCTCTCTAGCAAGTGGACCCAACTTGTCATACATATTGCTTTAGAATGGAAATTTCAAAATGGGATATTCCCTGGAATATTCCCTCGCTTTTCATTTTCAGGAATTTAATTTCCGGCAAACCTTCTGTGTGTTCGTTCTTCTTCATACGAGCTCCGATTCCATTGATTTTTGTTCCTAAATTCAATATCTTTCAATCGATTCTAATTTTATAATTTTTTGGATTTTAATTGTTTTTCTGTTATTTATTTAATTGCACCGTTTTGCGCATTTAGATTCCATCGTTGTCGAATCCAGCTTGGATCAGTTTGCAAGAGTATCATCATCCTTCAACAAAGGCAAGTCATAGACCTTTGATTATGTTGTACCCATTTTTACAAAATTATATTGTTTTATAACAAAATACATTGCTAATTTTATATCAATTGTTTTCGGGAGTAGCTGAATACCTATTCGATAGCATGACACCTTGATAATTTGTGAATGTCATGTTTCTTTTGAAATCCTAGAAATTGATAATTTTAGTTGGACACATTTTATTACCAATATGGGAAAAACGTAAATATGCTTAGTCATGCTTTAGTTGTACGATGGGTTCCTTCACAATGATTAATCATGAAAATTTAACATAATGTAATATGGAATTGTGGTGTGGCCACTGTTATTAAAATTTGTTGTGCAATGGCAATGGTTGTCATTTGGCCAGGTTGAACAGAAATGGTTTCATACTCAAGCGAATGATCGTGCAGTAAAGGCGATGGATTTTGGATGTGGTTGCCTCGCTTGAGTAGTCACTAAGGACTTAATTTTGTGCGTCATTGATCTGGGCCATACCGTACAACCACATGTCCAAGGCAGGGTTGACCTGGCTAATTAATTAGCAATGTTTTAATCTGGTTCTGTATGGGTAGAAGTGCTTGGCGCAAGAGGGTGCCTCGACTGTGGTGTTGTTTTATGAGATGAAAGTTGAGTTATGGAGCCAGTCGGTGGCAAAACCTTAGTGAGCACAACTAGGTCAAAACAAAGCTTTGTAAAAGCCTTATGATAATCGTTTAGTCTCACACCTTCGGAAGTGTGTCAGACGGACATTATAAACTGATTATCTCTTGTGGGTCAAGCTATACAACCTCTGCAAAGTGTTAAAAACTATTCGAATAGTCATGTCCCTAGTTATGGACAATCCCTAGTGATTTCACACAAGGGGTAGAGTTTTCATAAAATGTTTAGAAGCTTGAACGGGTAGTTCAGGTGGTTATGGTTGGGTAGTCTTGAGTACTTGAAAACTTTCCTCACAATTAGCGGACCACACGAACTTCTTGTCCTTTTTGAGCAACTCAGTCATCGGCTTCGCGATCTTGGAGAAGTTCTCGATAAAATGACGATAATATCCCGCTAAACCAAGAAAACTCCGCACTTCGGTTACCGATCTGGGCTGACTCCAGGAAAGCACATCGCTGACCTTACTAGGATCAACGGCTACGCCTCCTGCTGAAAGAACATGGCCCAAGAAGGCCACTTCCTTCAACTAGAACGCGCACTTGCTGAACTTCGCATAAAGCTGGTGCTCACGCAGCTTGCCCAAAACAAGCTTCAGATGCTCGGTGTGTTCCTCATTGTTCTTGGAGTAGATAAGAATATTATCGATGAAGACCACGACGAACTTATCCAAATACTCCATAAACACCGAATTCATGAGGTTCATGAACAAGGCAGGAGCATTGGTCAAGCTGAACAACATGACGGTATACTCGTACAAACCATAACGAGTAGAGAAAGCCGTCTTGGGAATATCCTCAGGTCGGATCCGAACTTGATGATATCCCACTCTCAAATCAATCTTGAAGAAGACTCGAGCTCCAGATAATTGATCAAAGAGATCATCGATGCGGGGCAAAGGATACTTGTTCTTCTCATCACTTCATTAAGCTTAGCGGTAATCGGCCTTTACGCGTAAAGTACCGTCCTTCTTCTTTACAAAGATTGCTGGACAACCCCACGAAGATGAGCTAGGGCGGATGAAACCCTTCTCTTGAAGCTCACCAAGTTGTTTCTTCAAGTCCACCAACTCATTCGGTGGCATCCGATAAGGCCTCTTCGAAATCGGGGCAGTACCGGAAGCCAACTCGATGACGACCTCGAGGTCTCGAACTGGTGGCATCCTTGGAAGATCTTCGGGAAAGACATCTATGAAGTCACATATCGTTGGGACTTCACGAATATCCGGAGCTGGCTTTGCTTCGAGTGCGAAGAGATGTGGACCTGACAGCTTCGGCGAAAAGCGAACCTGTTCGCCGGAGGGACTTGTGAGGTTGATGAGTTTTCGGGCGCAATCGATTTGCCCCATGTGCTAGGACAACCAATCCATGCCCAGAATCACATCTAAACTCGCTACATTGAGGAGAATAAGATTTGCTAAAAATCTTACTCCCTCAATCTCGATAGGAACCTCCCGACACTCGGATTCAGCTCTCATCTCCGAACCGGGAGAGCGAATGAGTAACGGGACCAACAAAGGAGCAAAAAGGAGATCACTAATAGCAGCAAAAGACTGAGATACAAAAGAATGAGATGCTCTGAATCGAACAAAAACGATGGCGAGATGAGAGTTAACAAGAAGCGTACCTAACACGACGTCAGGCGCCTCCTGTGCCTCCTCAGTAGAGATGAGGTTGACGCGACCGCTGCCCACGCCTTGGGCTGCGGGGATAATCTTCTGATCCTGGGAAGATCCACTGCCTTGCCCGCGTCCTCCATTAGGACGAGGGGCCGCTCCAGTCTTCTTAGGGTAATTATTTGCATAATGGCCCTTCTGGTTGCAGAAGAAACAAGTGACCTCGGTAACATTGCGGAGGCCACCTTGCTGAGCCGCAGGCGCACGTGGTCGAAACACGGCCTGCGGAGGACGAGGGCAGTCTTGGCGACCTCTGGGTCTTTGAAGCTTGAGGTGGGACCCCGAGGCGCCCGAAGTGAGTACGGGAAAAACTGGGCTGGAAAACTTCTGGGTCTCCCACTTGCGCTTGCGGGAGTCACGCAGCACCCTTCCCTTGTGCTCAGAGACGATGGCCTTGTCAACCAAGGCCTGGAAGTCGGGGAAGTCAACGATAGATAGCTTGTCCTGAAGCTCCTCAGACAAGACATCCATGAACTTCTCCTGCTTGGTCTCATCAGTGGCCACCTCCTCGGGAGCATAACGAGCCAGATGGTTGAACTCGTACAAGTACTCCATGACCGAACTGCGCCCTTGCTTGAGCGCAAGAAACTCCTTCTTCTTCAGCTTCATCACACCGGCAGGGATGTGAGACCGCCGGAAGGCAACACGGAACTCCTCCCAAGAGACGGTGTGGCCTGCGGGTTGCATGGCGAGAAAGTTCTCCCACCATGAAAGAGCTGCACCCTCCAGCTGATGGGACGCAAAAAGTGCCTTCTCCTGGTCCTGGCACTGCGCGATGTTGAGCTTCCGCTCAACCAGACGAAGCCAGTCATCTGTATCCAGTGGGTCCTCAAACCTAGAGAAAGTGGGCGGTTGGGTGCGAAGGAACTCTGCAAGTCCCCCACGCGACTGATGCCCACTTCCTCCCCCTGATCCAGAGGCACCGGAAAGAGTGGAGGTGTTGCGCGCGATAACCTCCAGAATCCTGGTCTGATCCATTCGGTTTTGCTCAATCGAGCAAGAACCGGCCATGGTCTGAGGAGGCGGAGCTCCTCATCCGGACATTTGCTGACCACGACCACTACGAGTTCTTCCAGCCATCCTGTTGAAGAGAGAAAGGGGTTAGCAACGAAATCCGAAAAATTAGAAGCCAAAGAAAGCGAAGAGCTATCGACTAGGGAAATGAAAAATCACCCTAACCGAAAGCCAAACTTAAACATAAAGAACACAACTCCAAAAGTTTACCAAAAAGCTCAAGAAACATCAAGGAAACACGAGACTAAAACTCAACTTCCCGACACGACAAACCCGTATTGAATGAACGAGTAATCGGTAGAGAAGACAAAATTTCAGCACGCTATTTTGGTTCTAACACTCCTACAAGGTAAGGCAAAATTAGCAAAAGAGGTGTTAGATACTTAGCTAACTAGTATCACATCTTACCCTTTTATTCCCACAAGTTTTAGTTGAATTATCCTCTCATTATCTATCCTAATTAGAAACCTTGAGATTGCTGTCTGGAAATTTGATGCTTGCTGTCCAGATTCTGCATCCAAGCTCCTCGTCGAATCACCGACTCCAAAACTTCAAAACCTTGTAATGGGCAGCTAACACTTCAATTTGCCAATCTCATTGATTCCCAAACCCAATTAAATGATAACGCTATCTTTTGAGGGAAGGAGAGGGAAAACAACTTTTAAAACTCAAATTAGAGTGAGATGAGATGAGAAAGCTAAGATAGGTAAGGAGTAAAATTAGAGAATGCACTTAAG